>JASDFA010000006.1:18532500-19767500 GCA_035772735.1 Datura wrightii | reverse complement strand
CTACACTAATATGGTACTACTAGTGCCTTAGACCTCATCTTGGTCTAGTTGGACCTTATATTGCTTTTCTAGGCGATTCTTAACCTTATAGGCAAGTTTATATAGGCTTAGTCACTCTTGGAAATCTGTACCTAAGTACCTTATAAGAACTGGCTGGGGCACTGGCCCAGCCTCTAACTAATGATAGGGTCCCCATCCTTAGGGTACCTACGAGTCTATTTGACCTAGATGACTGGGCTGGCTTCCTGGCCGACCTATGTGATAACTGTTAAGCCAACTAGAATTGACAATCACTGGTAATAGCTAATAGGCTGGTAGGCCGTCACTCAGTACACTAGACATCCCTAGGCTGTTGACTCTAAGTATGGCCTTCCTAACTGAATTTCTGGCCCTGGGGCATAAAGGGTATGCCAATGGCCTCTGGGCGTACTTTGTTTTGGCCACACAAGCGCCATGCTAGTAGTTATATCGCCCAGTCACGCCTATACTATTCAACTCACTACTCGATAACTATTCATGAGCTTCTAAGATCTGGGCCTGGCAATTAAACATACAATTATACTAACACAATGAACTGGAAAATGGAAGAGTTTCTATGACACTTCTAACGCATGTCACACTTAACATGTTCTTGTTCAACAAGGGATACTTCTATATAATCCATATACATTTTCTCATAGCTAACCAGAACTTATGTAACCGTAATCTGCGGATAGGAGCTAATCACAGTGTGTCTGATCTCTACATACCAACAACAACTAATTACATTATGTCTAATCACAATCTAATGATAGCAGCTATCTACAACATGTGAAATCTGATCTTGGGCAGATTATATGCCCAAGTGATACTCAAAAGCATCATTTTCGCCTTGTTTATATAGCAATGTGTATACATTTTCATGTAATTGGTAATAAAATGTGAATTTATACTAACCAACATGATTAGCATTGTTTTGTAGGAAAAATGTGATTTCGGGAAGCTAAAATGCATGTTGGATGATATCGGAGTTGGACTTGGATGCTAGCAAGGAAAAGGCATTGGACAACATGATTTAAAGGGGCTCCGCGATGGAGCCGTGTCACGCTGCCATCGCGGAGGCATTCTGCTTGGAGGGTGAAAATTCACCAAATTTCCAGTGAAGGTTCGCGTTTGCTCCGTGGCACGGAGCCAGTGCTCCGCGATGCACGTCGTGCCACGTTGAGCTTGAATTCCCGAACCCCCAATTCCAGTGAGGGTCCGCGTTCATTGCGTGTCACGGAGGCAGTGCTCCGCGATGCACTCCGTGACACGTTGCTCATTATTCCGGGAAAAATTCCCACTAGTATAAATAGAACACTTAAGTTCATTTTTCATAATTCAGACTTGGTGGAGCAAGGACGTGGGTTACAGGCTGTTGAGGGACGAAAAGTTCAGAGTTTTTTCTCTCTTTCTTTCTTCTTTAATTCAATGGCTTGTATGATTAACACTCGTTTTATGATGATTAATCCACAAATGAGTGGCTAAGTCCCTTCCTTGCTGAGGTTATGAACTCTTGTGATGAAATTTGATTATTGATTATATGGTTTTTCATCTTTTTCTTCCATGTTGTTCTATTAATTCTTGTTCTTACTGCATTGGTGTGTGGCCTACATTAATGTACATCTAAAAAGTCCGATTTCACTCGAGAGAGCACGAAATTGGAAAGTTGTGAATTAATAGGATATTGTTCTTTACTTGGTTTGGGAAAATTGAGTTTTGATGAACCTTCAGGATAGAAATATACCTGAAAGTCGTATTAGTCAATTTAGGAACCGGAATTGTATGGCTAGAGCATGAATTTCATTTGATCACAGAAATGTAGACGGATGGTTCATGATTCTTAAGTGGGGTTAAATACGAGATTTTTAATCTCTTGGCAAATGTTCTTGGCTAGCAACTGGAAGAAAAGGTTAACCAATTTATGATAATAATCAGTTTTATTACATGTTCGTTTAACCTCAGCATGCTTTTATCCATAGTCCAGATTCAAAGTAGATAACTGTTCTTAGTTTTAGTATAAAAATTTAGAAAACAAAATATCAACTTTTTGGTTACGTTGTTGTCAGCATATTTAGAAGTAAAATATAGTAACTTGAGCAAATTGCACTTAACCCAAGTCTCTGTGGGATCGATACTTGGCTTACTAAAGCCACTTACTACTTGTTCGACCACGTGCACTTGCGTGCCGTTTTATATACCCATATAACACACCGGACAAGTTTTTGGCGCCGTTGCCGGGGACTTGGCAATTGGTGAATTTGTTTTAAGTGTTAAGTTACTTATTTGTTTTTTCTTAAGTGTTGACAACTTGGTCTTAGCCTGTATTTTGCAGACTTAATTGCTGTGAACACTGGCAAGAGACAAGGAGCTGGTGGAATCTTATATAGAGCCAGAACGTATATTTCACAGTAAGAGGAGAGAAGCTCTACAAAGAAAGCTGCAGTTGCTCAGGCAGACGATCATGGAGCAACAACAGAATCCACCGGTTGTTAAGGCAGTGTTAGTGCCCGAAGAAGCAGTAGCAAGGCCGGTTCGCGAGGTGGCAATCCCACATGCCAATAATGTTACATCAAGTATCCGCAAACCAGAGCCTGGAGGGAGATTTGAACTCAAGCAAAATATGGTGCAATTGTTGCACACAAGCGGGCAATTTACCGGTCTCCCTCATGAAGACCCACAACAGCATCTCCAAAATTTTTTGGAGATAAGTGACACTTACATACCCGTTGGAGTGTCACCTGATTATGTCCGGCTTACCTTATTTCCATTCTCCTTACTTGGAGAAGCCAAGAGGTGGTTGAAAGCTGAGCCACCAAATTCTATTTCAACGTGGGATGATCTTGCACGGAAGTTCTTGATAAGGTTTTTTCCCTCTGGTAAAACAGCAAGACTTAGAAGTCAAATTCTAAGTTTCAAACAGAGAGAGGGAGAAAATTTTTATCAAGCTTGGGAAAGATTTAAATCCATGTTGCGGGACTGTCCTCATCATCATCAGTCCAATGAGGTGTTGGTGCACACATTTATTGAGGGTTTGGAACCCCACACCAAAATATTGCTAGATTCAGCAGCTGGAGGGCAAGCGCTGGAAAAGACTTATGAGGAGTTGTATACCTTGCTAAACCAGATTTCACAGGGCAATCCAGAATGGAATGCTGATTCATCACGAGGTGGGACAAGGAAAGCAGCAGGAGTGCTTGAAGTGGATGGGTTTACAGCTATCGCTGCACAGATAGCTGCATTGCAAAATCAATTGAACAACCACTTCAGCAACATGACTTTGAACCAGCCGCAAGCTTCAGTTAATGCAGTCCAGCAGTTGTGGTGTGAAGTGTGTGGAAGTAGTGAGCACTCAGCTGAGTGCTGTGGAGCCAATCCTGACTCGGTAAACTTTGTGGGTAATGCACAAAGAAATCACTAGCCGTATGGTAGTAGCTACAATTCAAATTGGAGGAATCATCCTAACTTCTCATGGGGTAGCAACAACCATCAAGGCCAAAGTTCGGGTCAGGGTGTGCACAGGAATCAAGGAGGGCAACAGAACTATCAATCTCAATTTAGAAACAACAATGCACCTCCTCCACCACCATCACCCAGCATTGAGGAGATGTTCAAGACCATGATAGCTAACCAAGCTCAATTGCAGGCTGACTATGTGAAATTGGCAGCCGAAGTGAAAAACAATCAGTTAGCTACCAAGCCTCTTGAGTATCAATTTGGGCAATTTGCTAGTGCCCAAAATACAAGGCCTAGAGGAGGACTGCCAAGCGACACGGATCCGAATCCCAAGCAGGTAAATGCAGTGACCACAAGGAGTGGTTTGCAGCTGAAGGAGGTGGAACCAGAAAGACCACCTCAACACTCGGGAGCAGCAGAAGTTGAGGGGGAGCAAAGTTCGGAAAGGGGGAAGACCAAAGAAGCTGAATCAGAAAGACCTCCACCCCCGTTCCCTCAACGACTCAAGAAACACAAAGAGGAGGCGTGTTTCAAGAAATTCATGGAGGTGCTTAAACAGGTGCATGTTAATTTACCTCTTGTTGATGTCTTGCAGGGAGTGCCTAAATATGCCAAGTACATAAAGGACATCGTGGCCAACAAAAGTCGGTTGACTGAGTATGCTACGGTGGCTTTAACGGAGGAGTGCACTTCTCGGATCCAAAATAGACTGCCCACAAAGTTAAAAGACCCTGGAAGTTTTACTATCCAGCTTACTATTGGGCAGAGCATCCGAGCTCGTGGATTGTGTGACCTGGGGGCGAGCATAAATTTGATGCCATCTTCGGTATTCAGAAAGTTGGGTCTAGGGAGTCCTAGACCCACAACGGTGATATTGCAGTTGGCGGATCGATCCTTAGCTAGGCCGGATGGCATTATTGAGGATGTTCTGGTGCAAGTTGACTCCCTAATTTTCCTGGTAGATTTTGTCATTCTGGACTTTGAACCAGACGCGGAAGTCCCATTTATTTTGGGACGTCCCTTCTTGGCAACCGGGAAAGCATTAATCGACGTAGCTGCGGGGCAACTCACAATGCGAGCACATGACAAGGTAGAGGTGTTCGATGTGTACAAAGCACCCAAGCTCCCAATGGTGCATGAAGAACTCTCGGTGATCAATGTGATTGATCATGGTAATGCTAAGCAAATGAAGGATTCCCGAGAGTTAATGGGAAGACCACCGGATAGGTGTAAGCACTACTTGGGGGAGGACGGTGATCGAGAGAAATCGTCCATCACCCTAGCGGACAATTGAGCTTAAATGACGTCGAGCCGCGACGGTAAACCAGGCGCTGCACGGGAGGCAACCCGTGAATTTTTTTTTCTTTCTTTTTCATTTTGTAAAGTGTAAATAGATTTTTCTTTTTCTTTTTCGTAATTTACTACAAATTTTTTGTTTTAATTTTTGTTTTTAATTTTATTTAGGTGAAACCTATAATTCTAACCAATTTTGTATAAGTGAGATGATTTTCAGGTCAAACGGAGGAAAATGTGCACGGAATCGTGAAGGAAAAGTCGAGGTATGAAAAATTAATAAAATGTAGAAAACAGTGAGCTGGGGCGTTAGCTCCGTGTCACGGAGGAGGACCTCCGCGTTACCCTCCGTGACACGTTGAGGTATAACCCAAAAATTTTAAAAATTTTCAGAATGCTATCGCGATGGCTCCGTGTCACGGAGGCAGCGCACCGCGATGCACTCCGTGACACGTTGTCGTGTATATCGCGACGGGTCACACCAGGTTGCCGGGTGACCCACGTGTTTTTCTACCCTTTTAAACCCCGAAACCTCCCCTTTTCCCTTCATTTTCAATTTCCTCCGCGACCAAACATCTCAAAACCCCTCCCCTATCAACGTGCCACGGCTTAAGGCAACAAATTACCGAGTTTTCTTCCATTCTTCAACTTCAAGGTATGTTTTCCGATTCCCTCTCAAGTTTTTGTCGATTTTCTTTGATTTTAAGCATGGGAGGTGTGCTAAATTGCCCTAAGTCAAAATTAAGCATGAATTCGAGTTATTTGTTGATTGATAAATGTTCAGAATGTCGTTATGATCGTTTGAACTTGTCGATTGCATAAATTATTCGAATTTGATTGAGAAAATCAATTCTAGGGCTTGTTGTTGAATTTGAAGTTGGAAATGTGTTGAAATTGTGAATTTTATGCCGGGTTGTACGTGTTGAATGAGATGAGTCGTTGTACAAATTGTTAGGATGTTAATAGACGACGAATTCTCGAGTTTGGGGGAAATGTTGAAATTTGTTTGAATTTGGTTAGTTGGATAGGTTCATGTATATAAGTTTTTGTCGTTATTTTTGTTTCTTTGTTTTTCTTTGCTAAGTGCGATAGTTAAAATGCTAGCGATGGTAGTGATTGAGAGTAGTTGTACGAAGTCTGAGTAGTACGCAGAAGTTATACCATCGAATTTCCTTTTGAACGCACTAAGCATGATTGTATAGTTGGTTGTTTTGTGTAAATAAAGATATTCTTGCCGTAGTGTTGTAACTGTAGCTAAGGACTAAGTGTGGGGTAACCTAGCGTAACCCGACCTTAGCCGAAGTTAATATTTACTTAGATTAACATTGAGCTTGTTTACTTGGGTTGACAGGTAAAATGGCAAGCCGGCAAGAGAAAGGGAAAGGTGCATCAACTTCAGGCACCGGAAGGAAGAGACTCAGACTGGGCACAGCAGTCCCAGCTGCACCAGCAATTCCACGCGGCCAGCGCCTCCAATATGGAACAAGATGGGTGACTGACGAGGGGAAAAAGTGGTACGCAAAGCACAAAGAGAACAAATATTTCCCCGAGGAGCATATAACACGGGAGCCATTGGCACAGGAGTTCCCCAGAATGGTTCACCGGATCGAGGCAGCTGGGCTCAAGTTCATATTCGAGGAGCCAAAGGAATGCAACCTGCACTTGGTTCGGGAGTTCTATGCCAACTGGAACCCGTCAATCCGAAGCCACACCATCAAAATCAGAGGGCAGATAGTCACTCTGGAGCCCCACTAGCTCAATGCCATCATAGGAGCGCGGGACACAAACGCCTACGTCCTCCGACAGCTGAACATTACCCCACCGTATGCTGACATCAGACGCACACTGTGTGGGGCCCGATCTACAGCTAGATGGAGCAGGCACAAGGAAAGGGGCTACCACCAGACTCTGCCATATTCACAGATGAATAGGGAAGCCCGAATCTGACTGAAGATAGTCTGCTCATGCCTCATCCCGGGGGTACATATGACTGATGTAACCCGGGATCGTGTTTGCTTGGTGTACGCCCTGATGAAAGGGCTGGAGATAAATGTAGGGGCGGTTATTATATCCGCCATGAAGAGAGCCCGGTTGCACCAGGGACACAGGTATGGTTTCGGTGGACTACTCACCACCTTTGTCAGGGGCCTCGATGTTGAGGAGGAGGCCCTAGATTATATCCCGCAGTTGGAGCGGCGGGCCTTGGATGTTACCAAAACTAAGGCTCCCGACACCACCCACAGGCCAGTGCTGACACTTGGCGAGCGACACGCTCCTGATGACCAGTACATGGCGCGGATGTATGGGATGCAGATGCTCCAGCTCAGGATAGGTGGGAGGCCAGCGACGGAGGAGGAGCTATGGCAGCTCGAGCTAGACTACCCGTTTGGCAAAAACGCCAGGGCTCTATGCCGAGTAGGGCCAGCCTTTGTAGAGCCCACAGACGATGACGTCCCCACAGACGAGGAGACGCGTCGGGAGGACTCCGATGTGGAGTCCGATGATGACGACGGATGCGACTCGGACATGGGAGATGAAATAGCAGCACCCGACGAAGAAGTGGAATACTTTGATTGATCAGGGAGTTCCACCACCCGATTTTGTGCTATTTAATTTTTGTGAACACTGGGGACAGTGTTCGGATTAAGTGTGGGGTGAGAGTAGTTAGGTGCTGGGCTGGGCTGTTTGTTTGTATGTTCTCCTCTATTATTTTGTATGTTGTGTTTCCCTGTGTTTGTGAATTTTCAAATTGTTCTGTATTTGTAAATATTTGTGAAATTGATGTGTGCTGTTGAATGTTGCCAGCTGATTCTGTAAATATTTTTTGTTTATCGAAATGATCGATATTCTTTTTTCAAAATAATTTCTTTAAAATATTATGTATATAATTTTTTTCTTTTCCTATCGAAATGATCGATATTTTGCAAATTTTTCAATTTTTTTAAATGTTGGGTTTCTCGGCGTTTGTTTTCGGTTCTTTTACCGAGAATGGTCCCATTGAACCGAAGTCATAGTTAGTGACCGTTCCCTATGATGGATGGATGACGACCGTTTTAAGGGAAATATAGTCGTTAGGAGTAGATATTTTTTCAATTAATTTTCAGTTTTTTTTCTTGGTGGATTGCATCCCGGAACCTGTAGTTACTATATGGTTGCGAGAGTTTGGTTGCGTGTTGTACATGATATTCAAAATGCAAAGGTGATTCGTATGAAAGCATGCAAATTTTGTAAATATGTTGAGATACCTAGGCTATAGAGTGCGATTCGATGTGATTGAGGCTTAATGTTTGAATTCATGTAATTAGCTGATTGAAGAGTCTGTGAATACATCTTGAATCGAGCATGTGCATAAAGTGTGAAGTGAGGTATTGATATTCCATGCTATTGTGAAGTGTCTAGAACTTGCCTGGTGTGTGTACAAAACGAAATGAAGGAGGTGTATTGTAGGAAAGGATGTAGGCATTTCTTTGTTTTAGCCGAGAGTTTCTATTTTTTTTCTTGTCATGTCCCCCTTTCTGTGATTGTATACCCTAGTCAGCCCTTTGAGCCTTTAGCCGATTGTTTTCTTTATTTTGTCCAAAAAGTGTAAACCGAGCCTAATTCCTTCTTTTCATTAGCCGTAAAGTCGATACAAAACTCTTAAGCGCTTAAGAAGAGAAAATAATTTTCCCAAAGTGTCAAAGAGTGAGAATGGTGAAAAGAAGAAGAAAAGCAGAGTGAGGGAAGAAAAGAAAAGGTTGAAGGTGCACTTGCTATAAATAAACGATAATGAAGGTGCATGAATAATCTTTGTTGTTGTGTTAAGTGTGCTTAATGAAATGGGTCATACTAAAGTAAACCATCAAGAATGGGATGATGAAAAAAAAAAGAGAGAAACAATGTCCATGAGTTGATGGGAATGTGTTGAAAAGGCGCTTAAGGATGCTAGTGGCTATTATTGGCTAATCCAATATTTACTAGTTCCATAGCTTCCATTACAACCCATTAAAGTCCTACGTGATCTTACATTGCATTTCTTTATATTAGTGGAGTAATACACTAAGGGCAAGCTTATGGGTCACGACATGATGCATGTGAATTCTTTTGGGAGAGAGAGTGAAATTGTTTTTCCATGCCCTTGCTTGAATGTTTGTGTATCACATGAGCAAAAAGGGAAAAATTCTCTTGAGTTGTGAGGGCACATGCTTGATGAAAGATTGATTTTCGTGTCGGATATCTTGATTAGCTGATTTGCATGAGTTTGCCGATATCGAGAGTCGATTCTTAAAGTCTAGGAAGTCTTAATGTATTGAAGGTCATTGCATTATTAAGACCATGCATGTTTTCTTGATGATTTGCTATATCGAGTAATCGGTATGATCGTAGCTTAAATTGTCGTACCATAGTAGCGAGGTTGGGATGTAAATTGCATGAATTGTATGTTTGTTGTTCGAAGACGAACAAGGATTTAAGTGTGGGGTAAGTGATCTTGGGCAAAATCGTCATTTCTGTTCTAGAACATATGTCGTAACACTGTACGACGAGTATACTTGCCGAGGGTTAAGCCTTACATACCTCAACTGTTGTTTCCCAAATAACCGACGAGTTTCAACTTGGATTCGTCAGCTTTTTCCTGCTATAACCATTGTACTGGATGAAAGAGACGAATTTCAATCCAAATTCGGCTTGAAACGATAACTTTATATATAAATATTAACTATATTTCAACTTAACGGAACACGATCGAAAACTCATAATTTCTCGAAATTCCAGAAGGGAGAAATGCTTACTTGAAGCCTATAATCGTATAGAATTAGTTTGAACCAATTCCGACAAACTTTGCTCGGCAGGGCTACGATTCGCCCGACGAATTTCGTGAAACCAACTCCGTAGTAATGCTACCTGCGGTCTTAAACTTCGATACCCGAAGTTAATTTGAATTTTGACGGCGTTTGATAGCGTAATCGGACGGAAAACGATCGATTTCCTCGCTTCTTACTCTTTCTGGCCGAAGATATACTTGGAAAATGATTCAATTAAAGTGAAGGGCCTATATATACTTGGGAGCTCAATGGTAGGGGAGGCGCGGCATGCCGCCCATAGCGCCAAAACACGGGCGCGACGCCCTGCCCATTGCACTACGGCAGAGGCTCGACGCGCCAGCCGTAGCGCCAAGCTGCCTGGCGCGGCGCCTAGTGCGCTGGGCCTCCAATCCCGGCCTCCTGCTTGCTCGATTTCGTGCTCTTCCGTTCATCCCCCGAGCCTTTTCACGTATGCGTCATACTCTAAAACTCTCGATATTCGTACGCATGCGTCCGTCACCTGATACAACTTATGGGGTGTAACAATATAGACATATTGTGATGTATCATGGAGGACTGAAGAGTCTTACTGAAGGATTGAAGCACCCCTCATTGATATCACACTAGTATATAGATATATTCTGATAGTATCATTGAGGACTAAAGTAGACTTAAATGATACCATGAAAGTATATAGACATACTATGATTGTATCACTAAAGACTGAGGATTTTCTCCCTATAGAACTAATACCGACCTTAATTATTCTATGATAGTATATAGATATATTATGATGGTATCATGGAGGACTGAAGAGTATCTTATTGAAGGACGGAAACAGTCCTTCATGATACCATGCCATTATATAGATATACTATGATGGTATCATGGAGTATTAAAGAATGCTTCACTGAAAGACTAGAGTAATCCTCCATGATACCATATCAGTATATAAATATACTGTGATTGTATCATGAAGAACTGAAGAGTGTGCATTGGAGGACTAGAGGATACTTCAATGGTATCAAAAAAATTAAAAAGTAAAATAAAAAAAAAGACAAAAAATAAATGAAACTAGATTATGGAAAAAATTAAAAGAAATAGATAAAATAAAAATAAAAAAAATAAGATGAAAAAATAAAAGAAAAAAATTTAAAAAATGAAATCAAATTTGAGAGTGAAATTAGATTACGATAAAAAAATATAATTTGAGAAAAAATTAACGAAATAAGAAAAAAAATAAAGAATAAAGAAAAATGAGAAAAAAAGGAGTAGAAAAATAAAAAGATTGAACAATGAAAAAAGAAAGGAGCCAAATTTGAGCATGAAATTAAATTATGTTGAAAAAAATAAGAATAATGATTTAAAAAAATATTTTTTTACAAAATATATTTTTTATTAATTTTAATTTTAATAAATAAGCTAGTGATTTTAATATTTTTTGTAAATTATTTTTTGTTGTAATTAAATTATTTAATTTTTCTATATTTTTAGTAGTCTAAATAGTTAGCTATTATATTTATTGTTTATTAAAAAAGTAAAGTTAAAAAATTAAAAAATTAAAAGAAAAGACCAAAAAATAGTAACAAAAACTTAAATTAATTTAAAAAAGAATAATTTAAAGAAAGAGAGAGAAAAAGAAATAAATTAATATCATGATAATGACAGGTAGGAGACAAAAAAGGAAAAGGTGCAGTACTGACATCAGCACGAAAAAGAACAAATTAAATGGAGAATTTTGTGTAATTATTTTTGGAGACATTAAAAGTAAAGTAGCATGCTCATGTAAATATTTTATTTTTTATGAGCAACTATGAAGTTTCTCTTAAATAAACAACACTAATTAGTTCAATTTCAGAGGGTGTTTAAATTGGCTTAAAAGCTTATTTGACCAATTTTTAAGATTTTTAATTTTTTTTTTGAGTATTTAGAAAAATAAAAGAAGTGTCTAAAATAAATTTAAATTTATTTTTTTAAAATCAAAAGCCAAAAATTGACGTCCCCTAACTTTTTACTTTTGGCTTAGAAATTATTTGACCAAGAATTTTATCTTTTTATCCCCTATATGTTTTCTAATTCAATACTACATTTACTACCATAACAACCTACAAGTATCTCTCTTTTCTTATTTTCATTAAGAGTATTGCAGTCATTTTGATTTTTTTTTTAAAAATGCTTAACAGCACTTGTGCACCAAATACATTGATAATTTTTTTTTTCCAGTTGCAACACTTTCATGCAAATACATAATTACTTATTTATAAATTAAGTTTCAACACTTCAAAAATATTTTAAGCACTTATATTTAAAAGTCACTTTTTTCTGGCTAATCTAGGCGGGCTCTCATTCTAGTCATGCTAATACATTTACTTCAAGTTCTATACATTTCTGTAAACTCCAGTCTTCTGATGCCAGAGGATCTCTAGCGCTTCTATTTTTATTCTAGAAATTGTTGGCTTGAGAAATTTTAATAAGGAACAATTATGAGAATTCATATAGCTCAACTCCACTTGTTTGCAACTAAGGTGGATAGTTGTTGCCATAGTTTTCCAAGGCACCTACATTTTAATTCTTTTCTGCTCGTGATCTCATCAAAAATTGAGTTGATCCTCCCATTTATAGACCAACAAAAACATCCACTCATAGCAGGTCTTTATCTTTTTCAAAGGATTACTCTTCAACGGATGCATCGTTTCATAAAAAGTCCTACAATAATTAAGCGAACTCTTTCGCGAAAAAACATAACCATATCCTGAAGATATATTACTGTTATATTAGCATATATCATAACTTTCATAAATCAAACCAGTTTAGAAATATGCTAACTACAACACCAACTAGTTGCAAATTTCAGAATTTGAAAAGTGGACGAAACAATTCAGAAGAAATGTATAGTTAGATTCAACCTTCCTTTGGTGTAAGCTTCAGATCTTCACTCTTTAGTTGGAGGTGAAACCTATACACACAACTGCATCCAACTTAAAACAAGAGATTCCAGTTGCATAAAAACATTATTGCCACATTATCGATCATGGACTGATAAAACACTAATAAAGTTTCTAAATCTTCACTATTAAGGCAAAGAATATAACTTCCATAATTTTAACTTGTATTGTCAAGTACAATGGTATTCTTTTGTCGGGATGATCTCATACTAATAGATACACTTGCAATGACAAGAATCAGAGTGAAAAATTTTCAGTTAATCAGTGGTTTACCCATTTCCGACTGACTAGTAGATCCAGTCTCAACCAGTCTGGAAATCTCCTGGGGCACTGGAATGTTAAGCTCAGAACATACCAAGTGTACTATTTTCGCCGTCACAGTTCCAAATGACATCTTATTGAGTGTTACCGCCATTGCAAACTTGTGCTTGATGTTACAAAAACCAGTAGATCCACCCATACCTGAATGCCCGAAGCCAATAAGTTCCTCATTTGTTGAGTAACTCCTTTTAAATCCAAGCCCAAAAGACCCATTGGGATGAGTCAAGTTTTCATATTCTCCGACTCCCATGAAAGCATCATGAACTTTTGGGTTATGGAAGAGTTTAAAATTCTGGTTATCACTTGACATATCGCCAATACTGCATCTATCATCGCTGGGAATCTGGATGTAAACATTACCTTTGCCATCACGTCCATGACCATTTTGAATGGATGAATTGTTCTTTTTAGTCAGTCCACGACCATCATCATCTAAACCAGTTTTTTTTCGAGATTTTTGCTTCTTAACAGTTTGCTTAGAAGGGAACTTCGGAATGTGTAGGTGGCTTCCTAAGGTTGGCATGGAAGAACAATGTGGTGGAGGAACTCTCCCACCCTCAGCAAGTGCAGCGTAATAGCGAGCTAGGGCACGGGCTGAGCAGTGTCCATTGGCAGCAGGTACAATAGCACGGCGAGCATAGAGTGAGTTAAATAATGCAGGTAAAGTAGTTGCAAGTTGAGCAATCTGCTGCGGCTGGAAGGTGGTTGGAAGGTCTGAACGGTTTCCAACATTTGATAACTTGGTGAGATCACTCATATCTACTGTAAGTGTTGCAAGTCGAGATTCCACACCTGCAATAGGGAATTTTAAGTGTCAACTGTCAAATGGTTTAATAAAGTGAGAGAAAGAGAGAGAGTGAAAGCGAACTATGCTTAATGAGAGAGGCCTATGCTTATAGCTAGGAGGAGATTGATTAAACCATGCTATACAACGAAACCCTTCAGGATGGATCTACCCATCCCTGCCCTCAAGGAAAACGATTGCACATGCTGGATGGCTATCCTAATATGGAGCACATTGGAGTTAAATTTTCCAAAAGCTATATCTTCTTTAGTATAAGAAAAGCAGGGCCGAGAGGTTTGATCGTTTAAATGTGCAAAGCAAGGCTGTCACTTGCCACCAAAACTTTGATATGGTCCTTGACTAAGACAAACTATTTCAAAATGTGACGAAAATTATCATCACTGGATCAAGGGAAGATCTCATTTACGAGTTACGGAAACTTACTCTCTATCTTTTAGTATCTCAAAAAGGTATTGTGTACATTGAAGTAAGGACTTTCTAATCATGTTTCTACAAGTTTCTTAACCAAGAAAAGAAAGTGGAGCATGAACGGAAGCCAGAAGAATTATGAAACTATTTCTTAAGGTCTTTGGAGACAATTCTGCCATGGAGTATTAACAGTTGGTGAAATGAAATGCGAGGCAATCAGAAACTGTTCTCATATGGCCTTAGACGACAAAAGCAAGATGCAAATGTAAATATAATGGAGTTAAAGATGTAAGATTCAACTAAAGGTTGAAACATGTGAAAGTGAATGTACTGCAGAAGATATGTCATGTCAAGATCAAAATAGTATAAGCAGGCTACTAAGTTGATATGAATATAAATTGTTCGTGGTATGAAACTTCTCTTTGAGGTTTAGAACAAACCTACATAATTGGGAGACGGATGAAATTCAGAACTTCATAGATCTACTCCACAAGCAGAACATTACACTGTTGCATCAAAATATCTATAAGTGGAATGGAAGGGGAAGAGGGGTCTCTTCAATAAATTCCTTCTACACAGGCTACTAAGAATAGAGCACCCAGTGTCCTCATATCTGTCTCTCTGAATATGGAATCCCAGAGATCTAAAGAAAAGTACTCCTCTTTTTGTTTTACGTGCTCTGTTTGATTGGGCATGGAGTTTAAGAAAGAGAGAAAGGCTTTTGAAATTTTAGTCTTAAACATTCCATGACATTTGATATTTACGTGGATATAAAATCATGTCATTAAAGGTAAATTATTTCCAAATATAAAAAGGTGTTATTCGTTTGGAACAGACTAATAAAGAAATAATGTCATATAAAATGGAAGAAAGGGACTATATTTCACTCAGTCTGCTAAAAAGAGGGTCATTCTCACAGCTGAATATTTTAGAATAAAGATGACATATGTCAGCTGGTGCTATATATCCAGATATTCAGGGGAAGACATGGACCACTTATTATATCCTATGTCTATTTGTAAGTTAGCTGTCACGAATGGCAGTGAGTTTAGTTAAGATATAATGGGCAATGCCAACTTAATTAAGATGTAATTGTTCAGTTGGGACTTCCGGAAAGAAAGAGAAGACGCACAACATGGACTGCAACTCCTTTGGCTCTTACGTGGTAAAGAATAGGTAAGCCTTTGAGGGGTAAAAAATAATTTTGTACATGTTAAGAATTAGGAGACTATTAATACGGAAAGACCTCATTCCTTGTGAATATGGGAAAGGTGTAAATCCTTATACTTCTGTAATTAGAAATAGGAATGGCTTGCTGGTAAACACTATTGAAACCCAAACATGCTTGAGGGAATAATAAGTAATTCATCTCAACATCTCTTCTTTTCACAAATAGCTTGACTACAGGCGGGCAGTGCCGGAAGATGTACACCGCCCGCCTGCCAAGGTTCTCTTCTTATTCCTTCAGTGTCTAGCGCATCTCCTCTCTGTGGCAACCAGTGTTGCTCCTCATTTTCTAAGATCCTTCAAGCACTGTTCATCTCTCCAGAGACCATTATGGTGCCATCATCTATTCAGTGACCAACACTGCTACTTTTTACGCGACTGGCGCCTCATCCAATCTTGAAAATCTTGTTGCTGTTCTACCAACTCATGGTATCATCAATCCTCTGATGAAATTTTTCTCTCTCTAGTACTCCTTATCTCTAATTATTTTTCTGTTACGAACAAAAAAAATCTCTTGCCTCCAACAACATTTCAGGGCCAAGAGTTTGAGTCTCTAGTCTGAAGAAAAAAATACTCTCATTCAAAAGTTTCTTCACTCTCTATTTCCAGTTAAAGAAAAAAAGAGTGGGGTTGTCTCCTTTACAAAAACAAGTCTTTCCTTCTCTTATTTTTATTGCCACAAATGTTTTTAAAAAAATGTTTGTCTTCTTTCTCTTTTCTTTACATGTCACTTCTTTTTCCCCACAAAAAAAAAGGCGGTTCAGACAAATGGAGCCGGTATCCAATCTTCATCTGATATAAGGAAATGAGCACCTCATTCTATTACCCTAGTGGGAGTTAATTAGGAGGTCTATCTCGGTACCAGCTTGGAAAGCTATAGTTGTCATTATGATCTATAGCTTGCATAACTCAACCTGGTACACAGAGTCCGCCTAGTGACTCATTGCCTACTCAAACGATATCCCCCACTTTGTATGTGAGAAATGCAATATCCGGGCTTCCTCCCACCCTTAGGCTTGACTAACCCATGTGCAAGTGCCATTCACAAACATATCCTGCTTCAATCGAGCACACATCAGTTGAAGATGATCTCCCTATTGCTCTTCAAGAAGGTTTTGTCAACTCGAATGATTAGTTAGCGGATACTCTTACTAATCACATTGTGGCTCCAGTTAGAGTATATTAATGGGAAGTTGGGAGTATACAATATGTATGCTATCGCTTGAGAGATTGTTAAGAATTAGGAGATTGTTAATATGGAAAGAGTTCATTCCTTGTAAATATGGGAAAGCTTTTAGAATCCTTATAATTGTGTAACTAGAAACAGGAATAATTTTTTTTTAGGATTACTTTCTTTTTCTATTTAGGATTACCTGTAAACACTATTTCAACCTCAGCATGCTTGAGGGAATAATCAAGAAACCTATTCCCAGCATCTCTTCTTTTCTCATTCTTTACCATATAGTTCAAGTTCAAGATCTGGTTCACGTTTCTAGACAATTTTTGGTGTACCCATGAGATATAATATAGATGGCTATGAGTCGTTTGTAGATGGTGTAGGCTTTCTACTATTTTTACACAACTTGCATACAGAGGCTTAATCTCACTATTAAAAAAATTATTACCTCACCTGGAGTATGAAACCTCTATTGAGAGAGAAACTTGGGACTGGTAGGAACAAACTATAGATGAGTAGATGAGAAGGTGGAGGGGAGGACCAAAATCAAGTCTAATACCCAATCATGCTAATAATGATTATTAGCAGTGTCCCTAAGACCTTTACGCTCTGCTTTTTTACACAAAGATGAGTGCAATGGTTAGGGAGAATTCATTATCTTACTCGTGGTGGTGCTGGTTGATGCTCATCACTCACGGACAACAAGGAAGACTCAGACAGATGTGACAGTGATAGCTGCATGGGCAAGAATGATGATGATATAGAATTCCTACGTAGAACGCCGTCAACGTCACAAGCTAACGAGTTACAAGCCAAGATTGTTGGGCTTCAACTGGAAATCAAGAAGATGTTTATCATGGAAGAAGATCCCAAGAATAAGTCCAAGAATTGTGGAGAAGAATGGGCTAAGTGCTATACATATTTTATGGTTCAAGCCCAAGCCCAAATGGAAGAAGATTGGGGCCCACACGGAGCTGAAAATTCTGCTCAAAGGAAAATTTAAATTCTCACCCGACTTGGGCGGAAAAAGTCACGTACAAGTGATTTTTGGCAACTTTTTCATATTTTATTAGTATTTGAATCTTAAGAATATTCTGTAGAATATATGTAAATATAGCAAGTAGCTTGATTTACTCTGATTATAATTAGGAATTGATTAGCTATTTAATTGATTGATTAGATTTTAATTTACACTGATTTCTTTTCCTTTTAGGACATTTAAACTTAGCTATTTAAACCCAATAACTTGAGGGAATAATCAAGCTGAGTTTTCTTATTTCTCTTCCATTTCACATGGTATCAGAGCAGCCAGCAACAGTGGAAGAGAAATTTCAAACTTTTTCTCCGGCTGATTCTTTTTTTTGTGGCTATTCAAACAAATCTCCATCTTCAGAGGTGTTGTCATCAAACCAACACCACCACGAGACTTGGACCACTGCCGTGAACAAAACCCAGTCCGCTCCGCCGCCACCAGCCATCTCATGCAGCGATTGGAGTTGTCAAATTCCGGCCAAATCTGATTTTTCCGGTGACTGTTTCTGTTTTTCAGATTCTGGCCAAATTTGATTTTTCAGGCGACTGTTTCTGTTTTTCAGATTCCGACAACTATTTGCTTCCAGCTTTCTGCAAATTGCAGAATTTCCAGATTCAGTAACATCTACATTATATCCCTCAGTTCATCTATTTTTAGTTCTAAACCTATGGTTTCAAGTAACTCCAACCACTCCATCACTACTGAACCCTAGATATGTAGTGTGAACTACTTATCTCGGTCTCCCTCTGTTCAGCTATGGTGCAAGGAATAAAGGGTTCAAGACCACTTGGTTAAACAGGCTAAGGATGTTGACGAAAAAGAGAAGGGCGAATGGGAGAAAATTGATGCTCACTTGTGTAGTTTATTACGAAAATATATTAATTCGAAGTTGATGTCGTTGTTCCGACCATTCCAAACCTATTTCTTGATTTGGGAAAAGGCTCGTGGGCTATACACAAATGATATCTCTCGTTTTTATAATGTATTTCTCGGTTGACTAATTTTAAAAAGCAAGATTCAGATATGTCTACCTATCTTGGACAAGTTCAGGCGGTAATGGAAGAGTTTACTGAGTTGATGCCCGCTACTAGTGTTGAAAAACAATTGGAGTAACGTGCGAAGATGTTTTTAGTTGTTACACTTGCTGGACTTCCATTTGATCTTGACTCGGTGCGAGATCAAAATTTTGGCTAGCCCCACTATTCCTGCTATGGGTGACCTATTCGCTCGATTGTTGCGACTGGCTGCACCTATGTCGTCTACTTATCTGGTGATACCTGCAGAGTCTTCTGTTCTAGCATCTTAGACTGGAAATCGATACGGAGGCCGCTCTGGGAAACCTCCGCCAAGGTGTGGCTATTGTAACAAACTGGGTCATACCCGTGATGTGTGCTACTCTCTCCATGGTAAACCAAAGAATGCTCATGTTGCTCAGACTAAACCCGCTGATAATCCAACAAATCAACTTTTCTCTTTATCTGAAATAGAATACAATGACTTCCTTCAATATCAGGTGAGTAAGCAGACATCTCCATCAATAGCTTTTGTTGCTCAGACTGGTAATCCTGTTGCTTGTATCTCACAGTTCACCACACTTGGCCCTTGGGTCATGGACTCAGGCGCTTCTGACCACATTTCTGGCAACAAATCTTTATTGACTAATATCATTTACTCTCGATCCCTTCCCACTATAACGTCAGCTAATGGTTCTCAAACTAGGGTAATTAGAGTTGGCCAAGCAAATCCCTTACTTCCCTTGACTCTGCATAATGTTCTTTTTGTCTCTAGTTGTCCCTTTAGCCTTCTGTCAATCAGTCGTTTGGCTAAATCAAAATTGTTTCGACTCATTTTTTAGTGACTTCTTTGTTATACAAGACCTCAGTACAGGAAGGATGATTGGCGAAGGATGTGAGTTTGATGGGCTTTATTACCTCAATTGCCACAAGTCCACTACAGTTTATTCGGTCTCCGACTCTCCAGATTTAATTCATGGACGATTGGGACATCCTAGTTTATCTAAACTTCATAAGATGGTACCTAGTTTGTCAAAATTGTCTAAGTTAGATTGTGAGTCGTGTCAACTGGGGAAGCACACCCGAGCTACTTTTCCACGTAGTCCTAATAATAGTGCAGAGTCTCTTTTTCATTTAGTTCATGATATTTGGGGTCCTAGTAGGATTAGTTCTACGTTGGGTTTTAAGTACTTTGTTACTTTCATTGATGATTACTCAAGGTGTAATTGGGTTTTCTTAATGAAAGACCATTCTGAATTATTTTCCATATTTCAAACTTTGTGTAGAAATACAAAATCAGTTTGGTGTTTCGATTCGCACTTCTTGTAGTGATAACGCACGTGAATATTTATCCTCTCAATTTCAACAGTTTATGTCTTCCCATAGCATACTTCATCAGACATCTTGTCCTTACACTGCTCAACAAAATGGGGTAGCATAGAGGAAAAATAGGCATATTGTTGAAACTGCATGCACTCTTCTTATACAACCAAAAGTTCCATTGCGTATTTGGGGGGATGCAATGCTCAGCTCTTGTTATCTGATTAACCGCATACCTTCCTCTGCCATTCAAAATTAGGTTCCACACTCTGTTTTGTTTCCTAAGGTAACCTTGTTTTCTCTTCCACCACATGTCTTTGGGAGCACATGCTTTGTCCATATCCTCACTCCAAGAAACGACAAATTGGCTCCTCGTGCTTTTAAATGTGTCTTTCTCGGTTATTCAAGGGTACAAAAGGGATATTGGTGCTTCTCACCTCACCTCCAGCGATACCTTATGTCTGTTGATGTTACTTTCTTTGAAGGTCAACCCTACTTTAGATCCTCTCCAACTGAACAGTTAGGCATTTCTGAGGTACTACCAGTTCCATCTTTTGGGGATCTCACCATAGTCTATCCTTCCACATCACCTTCTACAGCTCCATCTTCCACTGCTGCACCTCCACCGCTATTGACTTATCATCGTCGTCCACGTCCAGATGATTCACGCCCGCCACCAGAATCCTTGCCTACTGAGGACTTGTCTACAGAGAGTCCTTCCATCGCCACTGGAAAAGGTACTCGCTCTACTCGTAACCCTCATCCTATTTATACTTGTTTGAGCTATCATCGTTTTTCACTGACCCATTCTGCCTTTATATCATCACTAACATCTGTGTCTATTCCTAAGACTACAGGGGAAGCTCTTTCTCATCCAAGCTGGCAACAAGCTATGACTGAGGAGATGTCTGTCTTACACTTTAGTGGTACTTGGAGCTTGTTTCTCTACCTCCAGGTAAGTCTGCAGTTGGTTGTTGTTGGGTATATACAGTGAAGGTTGGCCTCGATGGACAGATTGATCGCCTAAAAGCTCGACTAGAGGCCAAAGGTTATACACAGATTTTTGGTCTTGACTATGGTGATGCCTTCTCTCCTGTGGCAAAGATTGCTTCAGTCTCGCCTCTTTTAATCCATGGCTATTGTTCGCCATTGGCTCTTTACCAGTTGGATATTAAAAATGCAGTTCTTCATGGAGATCTCGGGGATAAGGTATATATGGAGCAACCACCTGGCTTTGATGCTCAGGGGGAGTCTAGTAACATGGTGTGTAGACTACGACAAGCACTCCACGGCCTGAAGCAGTCTCCTCGAGCATGGTTTGGGAAGTTAAGCATGGTTATTCAGGAGTTTGGCATGGTACGAAGTGAAGCTTACCATTCTATGTTTTATTATCACTCTGCTCCAAATTTGTGCATATATTTGGTGGTGTACGTTGATGACATAGTTATCACAGGTAATGATGATGAGGGAACTACCAAACTGAAACATCACCTTTTTCAGCACTTTCAGACTAAGGATCTTGGTCGATTGAAGTACTTCTTGGGCATTGAGGTTGCTCAATCCAAATCATGAATTGCTATTTCACAAAGGAAGTATGCACTTGATATTCTTGAGGAGACAGAATGACAGATTGTAGGCCTATTGATTCTCCAATGGATTCGAATGTTAAGCTCCTACCAGGTCAGGGGAAGCCTCTAAGCGATCCTGGAAGATATAGAAGGCTGATAGGAAAGCTGAATTATCTGACTGTGACTCGACCAGACATTACCTTCCTGGTTAGTGTTGTAAGCAGTGTTGTAAATGGCGACCACCTCTCGCCAAAGGCGACATGGCGAGGCGAGGCGAGGCAGTGTCGCCTTTCCCCATCGCGGCGATGCCAAGTTCAAAAGGCGTGGGAATGGCGTCATAGGCGACAAGGCGATGAATGGCGTCGCCTTTTGTATTTTTTTTAAAACTAGGTCTTTAATAGGTAAAACTTTTTTTAGGGTTTTAAAATAAAACTTCTTCCCTTCGCGATTTCTCACACTCACTCAATCGAGATCGACTTACCTTCCCTTCGCGACTTCTCCTTCTTCTTCTGAGCTTCTGGCCTTCGTCTTCTCCAGTCTCTAGACCAGCCGACCAGGTATGCTCTTCATTTCTTATTCTTCTTCTTCATCTGCTTTCTTCTTTCTTCTTCAGCTCTGCTTCAGTCCTCAGAATTCAGTACTTCACTTATTTTTTCTCCTTCTTCTTCTCACCTGGCTTCTCGGCTTCTCTGTTTTCTTTCAACTCTACTTCAGAGTTTACTGTTTTCTAATTTCTACAATGAACAATCTACACAGAACAGAACAGAATAGAAAAAAATCAAAAATCTCTGCCTTCCCTCTGTTCTGCCACAGACCACAGTGCACTGCCCATTTTTAAAAAAATAAATTGGAGTCTCTTTTATTTTTATTTCTGTCCAGCTAAATTTATTTATTTTATATATTAATTAATACAGTAATTATTTGTTAATGAGCAGCAATTCCAATGGCGTCTCAGTCCGATACTACTAGCCAAAAAAAGACACCAGATGAAATTATGGTATACAAGGACCAACTAAAGACTCGGTTATATGTGTGTTTTGTAAACATACATATAATGGTGGTATTACTCGGCACAAGCACCATTTGATGGGGGGAAAAAAGAATGTAAAAGTATGTCCAAGTTGTCCGGTGGAGGTTAGAGAAGAAGTAAGGACATTTGTCGAAAACAAAGCCGCAAGTAATCCAAAGAATCAAATACACGAACCAGCGGTTAATGTGATTGATGATGATGATAATATAGATGAATATGATGAAATGATGCCTCCCTCCAAAATGTAGAATATGTCTTCCAGTGGTAGTGGTAGTGCCTCATCCACGGCAAGTAACGTGACTAAAGGTCCTCTTAATCTATATCTTTCACAAAAACCACAACAAAAGGGAGGCATTGGAAAGGGAGGAGGAGGACAGGAAGGAATTGATGATACAAAGAAAATTTTAAGGGAGCGAGCTGTAAATGCTTTTGCATCGTGGATGTACGATGTGGGGCTCCCTTTTCATTGTGTCAATTATGAGTCATTTGATAAATTCATTGAGGTCATAGGACAATATGGCCCGGGAATGAAGCCTCCTACATATCATGAGGTTAGAGTTACTCAGTTAAGAAAAGAGGTGAAGAAAGTAGATGCACTAGTTGAGGAGCATAAAGTGCAGTGCCAAAAGTTTGGTTGTTCCATTATGATGGACAAATGAACAGCACGTAATGGAAAGATAATCATCAATATTTTGGTGAATTGTCCAATAGGTAGTGCATTTCTTGGTTTTACTGATGTCAGCAATGAGTCTACCAATGCCAACAAAATGTACTTCTTGTTTGAGAAGACAATCGAAGAAATTGGACCGAAAAATATTGTACAAGTTGTCACTGATAACGCTAGTAAAAATGTGAAAGCGGGTGACATGACGATGGTTGTGTACCCACAAATCTATTGGAGTTCATGTGCTGCCCATTGCATCAATTTGATGTTTGAGACATATTCAAGATCAACCGTTATGCTTCAGGTAATAGTTCTCTGTCAGTGCTGTGAAAAGCGCCGAAGCGCACGCTTAAAGTGCAGAGCGAGGCAAGGCGCAGCCTTTGTGCTTTTTAAATTTGAAGCGAAGCGATCTGAAATAAGCGCACGCTTCTACCACTGAAGCGAGAAGCGCAGCGAGGGAAAAAAGCCCGCTTAAGCGACGCAGTTTAATTTTAAAATTTATTTTAAAAATAGTAAGGTCGGCGGTTAGGATTTTCTCATTAAAATATACAAGCGACTACACAGCTGCTGCTTCTCTCTTCTTTCTTGCGATACTACTGCGTACTGCTTCTGCTTCTCTCTTCTTTCTTGCGATACTGCTGCTGCTTCTCTCTTCTTTCTTGCGATACTGCTGCGACCTGTGAGCCGCGACATACTGGTAAGTTCTGTTCTTTCTCTTCTCCTTTCCTTCTCTCTTCTTCTTCTCCTATTCTTCTTTCTCTTTTTCTATTTTTTTTCTCTTCTTCTTCTCCAGTTCCTCTCTACTCTTTCTCTATTTTTCTCTGTTGCTGCTGAACGCTGGTTGCTTCTTTCTTCTTCCTCTGTTTTTTTCTCCTTTGTCTCTGTTTCTATTTTCTCTTCTTTCTCTGTTTTTTTGTTATTCTCTGCTGCTGAGGGAGTGTAGCAGCCAGTAGCACACTTTTATTTTCAATGGCATCAAGTCAGAAAAGAGATCCCGCTTGGGCGTATGAAACCGCAATGGGCAATAACTCGAAAGTTCGATGTATCTTTTGTGATAAAATATCAAACGGTGGAATACATCGTCACAAGAAACATCTAATTGGTGGTTATAGAGATGTTGTATGTCCAAAAGTACCGGATCTTGTCAAACAAGAAATGAGAGAGTATGTTGCTAAAAGAATGAGTTAAAAACTCAAATGAGCTTTGAAACATCTATGGTTAATCTTGTTGATGAAGATGATCAAATGGATGAGGAAAATGTTGAAGCCAATGATACATCAATGGGGCCTCCTCCCTCGAAATCTCAAAGAAAGTCTTCAACTAGTGGAAGTGGATCATCTACTGCTAGCACTGTGAAAGGCCCTCTTAATCTTTATTTCTCGCAAAAGGCTCATGAAAAGAGAAAAGGCGATGCTATTGATATAAATTCTTCTAAGAAGATTTTAAGGGATCACGTTGTAGATGCTTTTGCTAGGTGGATGTATGATGCAGGGCTTCCTTTCAATTGTGTTAATTACACCGAAAGTTTTTGTGAATATATTGAGGCCATAGGCCAATATGGACCAGGAATGAAGCCCCTTACCTATCACGAAGTAAGAGTTCCTTGTCTAAAGAAGGAGGTGGAGAAGACAAACAAGGTTATTGAGGATCATAAGGTGCAATGGCGAACTTATGGATGATCCATCATGATGGATAAATGGACAGCAAAAAATGAAAAAATGGTTATTAATGTTTTGATAAATTCTCCAAAAGGTAGTGTGTTTCTTGAAGCTCATGATGCTAGTGACTCTTCTACCGATTCCAATAAAATGTTCAACTTGTATGAGAATACGATCTTGAAAATTGGGAAGGAAAATGTGGTACAAGTTATCACCAATAATGCAAGTGAGAACAAAAAAGCGGGTGACATGTTGAAGGGAGTGTACCCGCACATTTTCTGGACTCCTTGTGCTACACATTGTATCAACTTGATGTTTGGTGGCATTCTCAAGCAAGCCCCATATTCTACAGGTGAACAAGTGGTTCTAGTTTTTTTTTAACCTTTATGTTATTTATATTCATTCCTAACTATTAAATCCTTTTTTCTACAGTTTTTGCTAAGGCTGTAAAGATACATTCTTACATTAGTCAGAGGGCCTTGTTATTGAACATGATGAGGAGATACAGAAAACAAAAGAATTTGGTGAAACCGGCAAAGACGAGATTCGCAACAGCTTTCTTGACTTTGCATAGTTTTTACATACAAAAGAAAAACTTGAGAACCTTGTTCATGTCAACTGAATGGAATGAGAGTACATATGCAAAGGAAGCTCTTGAGAAAGAAGTTGCGAGATTTATTATTGGTCCTTATTTTTGGAATGACACTGTTCAAGCACTTAAAGTTGGTGGTCCTTTAATTACTGTTCTTCGTTTGGTGGATGGAGAGAAAAAACCACCAATGGGCTACATTTATGAATGCATGGATAGGGCCAAAGAAAGTATTGAAAAAGGCATTTAATTATGATGAGAGGAAATATGAGAAAGTGTTGAAATCATTGATGCAAGGTGGACGGATCAACTTCATCAACCTTTGCATGCAGCGGCACATATTTTGAACCCCGGGATCTTTTATAAACATTATGAGATGAAGACTTTAGATAGAGAAGTGTGGGAGGGGTATCATGCATGTGTTGAGAGGTTGGTCCCAAATAAAGATTTGCAAGACAAAATAGGGGAGGAGCTTAGTGTGTATATGAAAGCTGATGGGCTACTTGGAATGGAATCGCCCCGTAGAGCCAGAACCTTAAGGTCACCAGGTGAGCATTTTAACATTTAAATTTAAATTGTGTATAGATTTTAGAGCTAACCTTTAAGTTATTAACTTTTAAAATAACTCTTCTACAGTTGAATGGTGGATGCAATATGGTCATAACGTCCCAAACTTGCAACAAATTGCTATTAGAGTTCAAAGGTTAACTTGTAGCTCATCCGGTTGCGAGAGAAATTGGAGCGTATATGAAAATGTGAGAAGCTATAGTACATTATTACTAATTAAATGGTATCTCAATTATCCTAAGTACTCCTATTAATTACTTTCTACAACTTATGTGCAGATTCATACTAAAAAGAGGAATAGGCTTGAGCTAAAACGTCTCAATGATCTAGTGTTTGTTAAATATAATAGAACATTGGTGCGTCGTTACAATGCTCGCAATACCATTGATCCAATTTTGTTGGATAACATTGATGATGCTAATGAATGGTTAACTCGAGTCCCCCAAAATCATGAAGATGAAGAAGTATATGAAGGAGAAGATCTCACTTATGGTCATGTTGCTATGGCAAGTGGTGTTGAGGAGAATATTTATGGTTTTAGGCGTAGTACTTTAAGGAGCAAGGAAAGTGTAGGTTCAAGTTCAAGTAGTAGAACCCTTGTTGATGAAGCCTCCGATGATGAAGAAGATGATGACCAATATAATAACGTGATAACACTTCAAGAGTTTGGAGATCTTGTTGAAGAATAGGATATTGGTTCCTTGTCATTTGGTTTTGCATTTACTTAGTATGTAGTGACTTATGAGGATTATCGACTATCTACTTCTAGTATTTATTTTAATTTAAGAATTGAAAGATTTGCTTAATATGTTGTTTCTCTTTGAGTTCTTTCTTATTTATCTATGCATATTTAATATTTTTTATTTTTATATTAAATTGCGTTTTAGTTGAAAAAAGTTCACGCTTCGCTTCACGCTTCTCGCTTCAGTGAAGTGAGCCCTCGTCGCTTTTTTCCACTTTGCGCTCTCCAAAACACTACTCTCTGCTCTCCTCTCTTCTAATTCTAGCTTCTAAGTTTTAAGTTCTAACTTTCTTTAGAATTTGTAGTTTATACTTAATAGTTAATACTTATTAAGCTAGGCCTAGTCTAATAATTACAATAATATTTCTTTTACAATTACAGCTTTCAAGAAGGCCACCAAGGTATATTCTTACATTAGTCAAAGGCTGTTGTTGTTGAATTTGATGAGAAAATTCACCAAAGAAAGAAATTTGGTGAAACCGGCCAAAACAAGATTCGCAACGGCCTCTTTGACTTTGCAAGCTATGTACTTGCAAAAGAAGAACTTGAGAGCTTTGATCCTCTCTCCTGAATGTGCTTCAAGTAGATTTGTAAAGGAAGCTTTGGGGAAGAAGTTGCTGCCATTCTGATTTCTGCACACTTCTGGAATGATGTTGTCCAAGCTCTTAAGGTTTGTGGCCCTTTGATCAAGGTGCTTCGTTTGGTGGATGGGGAAAAAAGCCACCAATGGGCTATATTTCATGAAGCAATGG
Source organism: Datura wrightii (assembly GCA_035772735.1). Lineage (NCBI taxonomy): Eukaryota > Viridiplantae > Streptophyta > Magnoliopsida > Solanales > Solanaceae > Datura > Datura wrightii. The sequence goes on along the minus strand of JASDFA010000006.1, from coordinate 19,740,133 downwards.
ATAAAGCCAAGGAAACTATTGAATGGGCATTTGGTAATGATCGGAAGCAATATGAGAAAGTCTTTCAAATCATTGATACAAGGTGGTTTGACCAACTCCATCGGCCTTTGCATTCGGCCGGCTATATTTTGAACCCGGGATTGTACTATAAAGCCAACATGAATGAAGAAATAAGTTTCAAAGTGTGGGATAATTACTATAAATGTGTTGAGAAGATGGTCCCCAATGAAGCAACACAAGATATACTAGTTGGTGAGCTTGCTAAGTATAAAATAGCGGATGGGTTGTTTGGTCCGGTCAGGCTAGCAGAGGTAGAGACACAAGGTCGCTGGGTAAGTGAATTGGTTTAGTTGTCTTTATAGCTTTAAGCCCTTAACTTAAGTAATTTGACTTATTAAATATTAACCTTCACATTTATTTTTTTATAGTTGAATAGTGGTCGCTATTTGGTAGTCAAACTCCAACCTTGCAAAAGTTTGCCATGAGAATATTAAGTCTAACTTGTAGCTCATCCGGATGCGAGAGAAATTGGAGTGTGTTTGAACCTGTGAGCAAAAGAACTATTATATTCTTATTTCTACATTGCAGCCAGCCATTATTAGTACCTATTATCTACTAATTACTCTCTACAACTTATGCGCAGATTCATTCCAAAAAAGAGGAATTGGCTTGTGTTATCGCGTCTCAATGATCTAGTGTACATTAAGTACAATAGAACATTGAAATGTCGTTATAATGCTTGTGATATCATTGATCCAATTTTATTCAATAATATTGATGAGGCAAATGAATGGCTATTTAGCGGCCCCAAAGATCACGAAGATGAACTAGTATATGAGGAAGGTGATCTTAATTGGGGTACTGTTGCTATGGCGGCTGGAGTTGAGGATAATATCTATGGTCTTAGGGTTAAGGGAAGTTCTTCAAGTTCAAGGTCAAGGTCATTTGACAAGGGAAAAGCAAAAGCTACAAGTTCAAGTCAGACTCGGACCCTAGTTGATGAAGAATCCGAGGAGGAAGAAGATGAGGGGCAATATAATGAAATTGATATTGGACTTGAAGATTTTGAAAATCTTGAAGAAGAATAGACTTTTAGAGTTTTAGTATTGGCTTATTGCTTATTTTATGACTTATGGATTGTTTGAGACTTTGAGACTTGAGTCATTCAAGTTCTCAACTTTTAGTGTTCACTAGTACTATCTATTTTTAGTTTTTGAATTAAAATATTTGCTAATATATGTTATTACTATTGTGATTTTGATTATTTATATGCAATTAAAAATTTTGATCTTTTTATATTAATTGGCGCCTCACTTCAAAAAGGCGAGCAGCGAGGCAGGCCCTTGTCACCTTTCGCCGTCCAAAACACTAGTTGTAAGTCAGTTCTTGAATTCTCCTTGAGATAGTCACTGGAATGCAGTTATTCATATTCTTTAATATATAATATCTGCTCCAGGGAAAGGACTACTTTACTAAGACCGAGGACATAAGAAAATTGTTGGATATTCAGATGCAAATTATGCAGGGTCACCCATTGATAGACGATCCACTTCTGGATATTGTGTTCTAGTTGGGGGAAATCTGGTGTCTTGGAAAAGCAAGAAACAAAATGTGGTTGCTAGATCTAGTGTAGAAGCAGAATATCGGGCTATGGTTGTGGCAACATGTGAACTCATACGGATCAAGCAACTATTGAAGGAGTTGAAATTTGGAGATACTAAAGAAATGGAACTTGTGTGTGATAATGAAGTTGCACTTCACATTGCATCGAATCCAGTGTTTCACAGAAGACCAAACATATAGAGATTGATTCTCATTTTGTCAGAGAAAAGATACTCTCAGGAGACATCGTCGCGTCACAAGGTTCGTGCGGTCAAGTGATCAACTTGCAGACATATTCACCAAAAGATGGTCCCGAAATGAGTTATTTATGTAACAAGCTTGGTACATATAATTTGTATGCACTAGCTTGAGGGGGAGTATTAGAATCTTACGAATATTCTATAGAATATATGTAAATTTAGCAAGTATTGATTTACTCTGTGATTATAATTAGGAATTGATTAGGTATTGATTTGTATTGATTAGATTTTAATTTATACTGATTTTCTTTCCTTTTAGGACATGTAAACTTAGCTATTTAAACTCAATAACTTGAAGGAATAATCAACCTGAGTTTTCTCATATTTCTCTTCCATTTCACAATTAGGATAAAAATTTAGCTATTATTTTTATGTTTTCCTAGTTTTAAGTTTCCTAGTTAGGTTTATTAATTATTGTTTCCATAAAAGTATGATTCGAATCCATGCTATTTGGGATAGGTTTTTCCGTATATTTAGAGATGGATTTTGTTATTTTCTTTAGACAACATTATTATTAATTGAGAGTTTCTCTTCTTTACACCTTTGTGTGTGACTACTTGAGATTTATCTTACAACCTTACAAGAACGATACTTTAAGAGGTAAGATTAATTCTTTAACTTGATATATTTGGCTCTTATTCATAAATCAAAGAAGGTAATTAGTCCTATACTAATTATTGTCTCTAATTTCTTCGAATTAGGGGTCTAGATCATCTTTTGATCTAAGTTCTTGAATTGACTCTCTTAGTATCATAATTAGCCATAATCCGCTAATTTTAAATACTAAGATCAATTAGAATTCTTAGTACTTCATCTTGAAATTTAGGGATTTTATTCACAAATTTCATCTATCTTTAATTTCTTGTCTTTAATCTTCATATTTTTGCTTCCGCATAATTTTCTTATTTATTCCCTGATTCTTATCAAGTGGCATCAGAGTGGTTCTTATCAAGGTTCCGTTCTTGATACTCTTGGGACGTTCTTGACCCAAAAAAAAAAAAGAAAAAATATATATTTTTCTAGTAGCTTAAAAGGTAAGTTACATAGCCCAAAAAAAAAATTACCAAAAAAAAAAAAGAATTCAATTGCTTGAGATTAAGACATCTTCAAGAAACTTCCAATTTGTTTTGATTCTTGATTTCCTACGTCAAAAAGGAAAAATCAAGAAGAGAGAAAATTAGGAAATTTTTCTTTTTGCACCAAAATTGGTCTTTTTCTTCTTGTCTCATCACCCCAATTCGTCTGGGTAAATTCTTTTTTTCCACATCTTACTTCTAAAGGGTTGTTACTAGTAGAGATTATATATAAATCCTAAAGGATACAACCAAAGATAGTAATTTGAGTGGAAAAATGCAAGAGAGCGTGAGACCAATAGAGGGAAAAGGCCAAATTGAGAGATATTTGTTTCTTTAAATTTTTTTTTAGATGTCTCTAATAGGAAAGGATACTGAAGCTGAGTCTCAAAACAACATAGTAGAGATAGTGAGTCTTGCAAAAGCCAAAGAGTGTTTACTTGCGAAAAAAGAGGGGCTGCCCATTGTCCTGCTTGCTTATAGGGAATTTATGATTAATACTAACGATTTAACTCCTCCTTTGCCTAGTGTCCTCTCACAACTTCTGCAGAATTTTGGCGATGTCTTTCCGGGGGAATATCCCTAAGGGGTTACCTCCTTTGAGAGGAATAGAACATCAAATTGACTTTGTGCCGGGATCTCAACTTTTGAATAGGCCCACTTAGAAGTAATCCTGATGGAACAAGGAAACTATAAAGACAAGTAAAGGAGTTACTTGAAAAGGGAATTGTGAGAGGAAATATGAGCCCACACTCTGTTCCCGTGCTCTTGGTACCAAAAAAGGATGGAACTTGGAGGATGTGCGTGGATTGTCGCGCCACCAACAAAATAACGGTAAAGTATCGTCATCCTATTCCCCATATGCTTGACCAATTGCATGACTCTCAAATATTTTCTAAAATTGATTTAAAAAGTGGATACTACCAAATTCGAATGAATCCTGAGATGAGTGAAAAACTACTTTCAAAACTAAATATGGTTTCTATGAGTGGTTAGTGATGCCGTTTCACTTAACTAATGCACCTATTAATTTCATGAGGCTAATCAACCATATCTTTAAAGATTTTCATGAAAAAATTGTTGTGGTCTATTTTGATGATATTTGATATTTTCTACCTCTCTTGAACAACATATGGAACACTTAAAGTTAGTTTTTGATGTGCTTAGGGAGCAACAATTGTATGTTAATCTGTCGAAGTGCACGATTTGTGTTGATAAAGTAATCTTTCATGGTTTTGTTGTTAGCTCTAATGGTGTTGAGGTTGATGAAGATAAAACTAAAGCAATAAAAGAGTGGCCTACACCTAAGAGCATGGCGGAAGCTAGAAGTTTTCAAGGACTTGCTAGCTTCTAAGGAGATTAGTGAGGGATTTCAGTACAATTGTTACACCATTAACTGAAGTCATCAAAAAGGATAAGGTGTTTAATTGGGGAAAAGAACAAGAAAATGCCTTTAACGTCTTGAAAGATAAGTTGTGTTCTTCTCCTTTGTTACAATTACCTGATTTTTCTAAATCCTTTGAAATTGAATGTGATGCTAGTATAAAAGGTACAGGGCTTGTTTTAATGCAAGATCCTAAGCCAATTGCATATTTTAGTGAAGAATTGAGTGGAGCTACATTGAATTATTCTACTTATGATCGTGAGTTCTATGCCTTGGTAAGGGCTTTGGCTACTTGGCAACATTACTTGTGGCCGCGCGAGTTTGTGATAAAAACTGATCATAAGTCCTTGCGGTACTTGAAAAGCAAGCTAAATTGAGTAAGCAACATGCCAAGTGGGTGGAGTTCATTGAGTCATTTTCTTTTGTTTCGTACGAACAAGGTAAGGACAACGTAGCGGTTGATGCATTATCCCGAAGGTACATTCTTGTCTCTACTCTTACTTCTAAGCTAATGGTATTTGATCACATTAAAAATTAGTATGCTGATGATTCAGATCTTGGAGTGCTTATGCCGCATGTCTTACAGGACTCTTTGAGAAGTTCATCCTGCGTGATAGGTTCCTTTTCAAGGAAAATAAATTGTGTGTGCCGATATGTTCATTACGTGAAGTTTTTGTGAGAGAGGCACATTGTGGGGGTCTTATGGGACACTTCGGAGTGCCAAAAACCTTAGATACTTGCTGAAAATTTCTTTTCGTTTGGCATGCACAAAGATGTAGAAAAATTTTGCACACAATGTTTAGAAATTAAACATGCTAAGTCTAGGGTTTTATCACATGGCTTGTACACACCTTTACCAGTCCCAATTTCACTTGGATAGATATCTCTATGGATTTTGTCTTAAGTTTGCCAAAAACGAAGTACGGTAAGGACAGTATCTTCGTTGTGGCGAATAGATTCTCTAAGATGGCTTATTTCATTCCATGCTTGAAAACTAATGATGCTCACCTTTACCAGTCCCAATTCCTCGTGGATAGATATCTCTATGGATTTTGTCTTAAGTTTGCCGAAAACGAAGTATGGTAAGGATAGTATCTTTGTTGTGGCGAATAGATTCTCTAAGATGGCTCGTTTCATTCCATGCTTGAAAACTAATGATGCTTCTCATCTCATGTAGCTAATTTGTTTGTTAAAGATGTTGTTAAATTACATGGTATGCCTAGAACTATTGTTAGTGATAGGGATGTTAAATTTTTGAGTCACTTTTGGCGTGTTCTTTGAGAAAGATTAGGGACCAAATTGTTGTTTTCTACTTCTTGTCACCCACAAACTGATGGGCAAATTGAGGTGGTGAATAGAACTTTAGGTAACATGTTGAAGGATGTTTTGAAAGAAAAATTAACTTCTTGGGAGGATCACTTGCCTTTTGGTGGAATTTGCTTATAATAAAAGTATTCATTCTTCTACTGGGTCCTCTCCTTTTGAAATTGTTTATGGGTTTAATCACCTTACCCCCCTTGATATAGTGTCATTGCCTACTAATGATATTGCTAGTCTTGATGGAAAGAATAAAGCTAAAATGATGAGAAAGATACATGAGCGAACTAAACTGATCATTGAAAGGAGGAATGAGCAAGTTGCTTTGAGGAGAAATAAAGGGCAAAAACGAGTCGTCTTTGAGCCTGGGGACTTAGTTTGAGTTCACATGAGGAAAGAAAGATTTTCTTCCAAAAGAAATTCTAAATGGCATCCTAGAGGCGATGGGCCCTTCAAAGCTCTCGAGTGAATTGGAGACAATGCTTACAAGTTGGATCTGCCTGGTGAGTATCAAGTAAGTGCTACTTTTAATGTTTCTGACTTGTCCTTGTTTGATGTAGGTTCAAATTCGAAGACGCATTCTTTTCAAGAAGAGGGGGATTATAGCTACATGGGCAAGAATGATGATAATATAGAATCCCTAAGAAGAACGTCGTCAATGTCACAAGCTAAGGAGTTACAAGCCAAGATTGTTGGGCTTCAATTAGAAATCAAGAAGATGCTTATCATGGAAGAAGAGCCCAAGAACGAGTCCAAGAATTGTGGAGAAGAATGAGCCAAGTGCTATACATATTTTGTGGTTCAAGTTCAAGCCCAATTGGAAGACGATTGGGGTCCACACAGGGCTGAAAATTCGGCTCAAAGGAAAACCTAAATTCTCACCAACTTGAGTGGAATAAAAGTCACTACAAGTAACTACATTTTTAGCAACTTTTCCATATTTTATTAGGATAGAAGTTTAGGTATTATTTTTATGTTTTCCTAGTTAGGTTTATTAATTATTGTTTCCATAAAAGTAGGATTTGAATCCCATGCTACTTGATCTGCTATATATAGAGATTGATTTTGTTATTTTCTTTAGACAACATTATTACTAATTAAGAGTTTCTCTTCTTTACACCTTTCTGTGTGGCTACTCGGGATTTATCTTACAACCTTACAACAACGATTCTGTAAGATTAATTATTTAACTTGATATCTTTGGTTTTTATTCGTAAATTAAAGAAGGTAATTAGTTTTATACTAATTATTGTCTCTAATTTCTTCGAATTAGGTTCTAGATCACCTTTTGATCTAAGTTTTTGAATTAACTCTATTAGTATCATAATTAGCCCTAATCCGCTAATTTTGAATACTAAGATCAATTAGGATTCTTAGTACTTCATCTTAAAATTTGGGGATTTTATTTACAAATTTCATCTATCTTTAATTTCTTGTTTTTAATCTTCATATTTTCGTTTCCGCATAATTTTCTTGTTTATTCAAGTGACCCAATTCTTATCAAGCAGTTACTCAGAGATGCGCAGAAATAATATTTCCTTCTCCTGAAAGTCGCAGGTCTATGCACACAGCAAGTGGTTTCTCACAGTTCTGATACCATGTGCAGACAAACAAGGTGAAGAAATTGAAGGAATGCAAGACTAATGTCATACGTCTTAAGTAGTTTCATAGTGGCACTTTACAATGTATCATCACCATTATTATTACTATTATTATTATGATTATTGTCAATGTTGTTATAACTGCTTTGTCTGATGCCGGACAGGGTTGGAAATTTTAAAAATTTAGTAATCAGATTCATCTGCTGGACTTATGGGTACTTGAAGGTGCCAGGTGGCCAGTAACCACCTCAAGTCTTGAGGGTTCAGCTTATTTCCATGTGAAAAGATCAGCTGCCTCACAAAACTTGATGTGGTAATGGCAAACTGCACACCTTCAGGTACCCATAAGTCCAGCATGTTAATACCATCAATACTTCAACTGCAGCATATAAACATGGAATATTATGTTAGACCTTAGAATTTGATAAGGTGGCTCTGATAATGTAGAACGTGGATAAAAGCAGTCTAAGCTTTCACTGTTCGGAAGTATTACCTATGGAAAATGGTACAAAATTGAGTGGTTAGATTCGTTATCAACTGATGAGGAGCCTAGAGAATATGACATTGTTTTCTAAAATGTCAATCAGCATATAGCTAAAGAGATTGAATAAGCAAAAATGACTCAATAGTTAGCAAAGATCAGCAGGAGGAGCAAGGAAATGCTAAAAAGTAGACAAATGATCATGCCTGGAGGAATTCCAACATAGAGCTCGCCATCAATCTTTAAAGGGCGAACAAGAACCTCTTCTAGGAGTTCCTGAAATCTTCTTCCTGATGCTCTCTGTATTGAGATACGAATAGATAAATGCCTCAAAGCATGTCAAGATTTCAAAATATACCGGTAGCTACATGTTTCTGTACAGATGCTCCACTACAAGATTTCATTTTAAATTCAAAAGAGGAGCCACTAATAGCTACTATCAGGATCTTTTGCAACAAACCAATCCCCATACTCCCACTGTGACCATAAACATGGAGCACAGTTGGAAACTTCTGTTCAACAGTTAAATTAGACTTAGTATAATTACATTTAAGCTTTGCATACTTCAGTTGATTTTTAGCAGTCATGACATAAATAATCAGCAAACTATTGGAGCCAAAAAATTTGATCAGAAAACATGAAATACAACATTACCTCAATAATGCCACCACATAACCAGCCAAAAGACAAATAATGGTACAGCTGCTCATGACCTGGTGTAGTTTCTGGAGCAGACATGGCAATTCGCTTTAAACATTCATCCCAATCAGTCATTAAAAAAGGGTCTTCTTGGTTAAACCCATTCATGGCATTATGTAAACCAGAGGTATGGTTAAGAACATGATGAACCTGCCATAATTAAAAAAGATAAAGTAGCATGCACTCAAACTGACCTAGTTGGGATGTAAAACAATAAATAACAAGGACTAGAAATTGGTATTCTCAAATACTGGTGTTGCTTTCTGCCAGTAAATTTGAATATTTTCTGAAAAAGAATGAAGTTAAAAATTAACAGTATTAACTTTATCATATTTTTCTTCTTTGATCATCCGCTCACTAAGAGGGCTCAGAACAAGATTGTAATAAAAACAAAACTCCTAATGAGGTATACATCAGATCTTCATATACCTTTATTTGGTCTTTTCCATTTGATCCAAATTCGGGCCATATATTTGCAACATTTTCCTCAAGCTTCAGCTTTCTGTTATGATAAAATGTTATCATTGGTTGATTGCAAAAGCGAAAATTTTGTATCATAAATAAAGCTAGAGCACAAAATGCCTCACAAACATTGGGTACCTCTTAAAACTTCAAACGAGCAAGACACATTAAAGGAAAAAATAGAAATACAAGACGAGTATAGAAACGATCAAAAGCATTATCAGATAAATCAAAATCCAACTTGAAGCTCATAAAGTTTGAATCAGTATTTTTAAGTAGGGAAGTATAAGTGAAGGTGTTTCCATCCCAAGCAACGCGAGGTACATACCTTCTAAATTTTGATTTACCAGGAGCCTTCCAATGTAAGGGCGTAACGATAAATAAACTCACAGTGATGAGCAAGTACGAAGAAACAATGACATGTCTCAATTGAAGGCCAGCATTAAAAAAAAAATCTTGGTAAGTGAAAAATAAAAGGCAAAAGAACTTTGACACATTTAATGGTCCTTGCAAGATCTTTCTAGGTCTGATCAACATTTCTCTCTAACTATCTCATTAAAGAAAAATAAGTAAAAGAATAAAGCATAGAGCAGAACTGTATTGCTATTTCTGTATGGTTGCTTCTTCTGCACTGGATACTCCAAGACTGGAATACATGAACAGTTTACAATGGCTTTACATTTAACAAGGAATAAATCATGTGGATGGTGCATAATTTTAAGATTCAGCAAATCCTAATTAAAGCTGCGGATATTGCAAATAAAATGTAGCAAGTAGAGGAAAATTTTCTATTAATACCAAAGGGGCAAGATGATAGAGCGCACAAGCACAGAGATCGATGGTAGAAACTTTACATCATGACTAATAGCATCAGAAGAAGTCCGAAAACTAATGGGTTACCATCTGAAAAAGTAATTAAATAATAGATCACATTCTGTATCAAGAAAATTTCGTTATTTTTATTTTTCACCATAGCATATTGATGCAGTATATGCCTTTATTTATTTATTATTGGAGAAAAAACTCTTTTCTTCATTGGTTTAAAAATTTTAGGAACTTCTGTATTTCTTAGCAAGAGGACAGAAAGTTAGGAAATCCAGAGTAGATATTGAAATTATTGCTAGCATCACATACCCATTATCAACCAGCCAGTGCATCAGTCCAGCACAGATTCCTTTTGTTACTGAAAAAACAGAAAATAAGCTATCGGGTTGGACAGGTCGAGGATCATATTTTCCAAGTACTCCCGCAGCAGTATCAATGATCACCTCTCCATCTTTGTAGGCACATACCTAGAAATACACCACAAATAATGAGCAAGCCTGAGTCAGTGAGACCCAGGAACAAAATGCCAAATCTATAGATCAACTTAATTGGAGAGAGAATTTCTATATTAGAACATTTGACAACGGTATGACTAATCCCTGCAGCTAGGATCGACAAATCACTTTATTAAAAGAGATATGGAAAACAACAGCCTATTCTAAGTTGATAAGTCCCAATATCAGAAACCCATAATGAAATATTGAATAAGAACCTATGCAAAAATAAGAATTGACTACATTTCTGATTAAAAACACTATAAAGTTCAACAAAAATTAATTCATTCCTATTCACTTAAAGAACTTTTAGATCAATTCAACAACTGCAATGACTAACTTATGTCTTTATCTATCTGAAGCATCCACATGATTCACAGACATTTCCAGTGTTCTTCTCACTTATCTCTCAGAATTGTAAAAATGTCTGGTTGATATTCACAGTAACTGACTACTCCATCTTCTGTATTTATTTTGTTCTTTCTCTTTGTAAGGGACATCTTACCTATACGCTAACCCCCAATTGAAAAGGTAGGCCGCACTCTATATTAAATTGTATTCTCCTTGATTGAGTGTTCAATCAAAGATTTATCTTGACTAAAGACCCATTACTTTTTTTGCTGCAGCAAGAAATTGTATCCTACAGCACCAATAGTGTTGGCTACCCCTGCAAGGAAGAGGCGTATACAAAGCCATTGGAAGGGAAACAAAGTTGGTAGGATAATCAGACTGCAAAGACATGGTAATTACGAGTATGTACCTGGATTCCAAGTATTTTCTCAGCATTCCCAAGCTCAACCAAAAGCTGCCTTAGCTTGGCTTCAACATCAGAATGAATTGGGGTGTCATAGACCCATCGTGGATTCAAGGCTGGCCCTCTATTTAAGTTGCTGTACAAGTTGGTGAACAAATACTTAATGAGCAATGCATCCGCTGATATATGTAAAATAAGCACAAAACAGAGCTAACCATTGGAGCACAGATTCAGCAAAAGGTCTCATGATATCTATATAGACTATGCGGACATTCATTGTTGCAGAAAGCCCTGAGAATCACCGAAAACCACTGAATCAGTTGTTTACACTTAGATGATACAAAAAGGAGATTAAAGAACACATTCATCACACACCTCTAAGAAGATTAAGAACCCTTCCAAATATAACAATATCACTAGGAAAAGCATCAACCTGGAGAAAAAATTGTCAGCTGCTTCAGAATCATCAAAGTCAGTGGTTGATAATTCACTAAGTCAATAGTGATTATAAAAAGTTATTAGCTTACAGGATTAAAGCGTTTAACTTCCTTTTCGTTCAGTTTCATCTTTTCTTGTATAACCTTGAGATTTTTTGACCTTTGCTCAGATAACATTTTCATGCTTTCCTTCACCAAATTGAGAGACAAGTCAGACGAGGGAAATTGGATAGATATAACCAACTAGAAGAGCAAGCTTACAAGAGCTTCATTGGAAGGCGTGGAAGAACGGAAGAACACAGAAGTAACTTCCATAGCCTGTTCAGGTACATCAAGGCGAAACTTGAGTCCCATCTCTGCAAATGCAGCCAAAAGTGCTACATGGTCCCCCTGCAAGTAGTGGTATCTCAATTTTTAAATGGAAAATTTGTAGAGAAACAATGACAACATTTGTTGATTATATTAAAACAGAAGCATAAATTTGTCATTGTAATAGGAGAGGCCAACAGGTCTTCAACAAGATATAACAGCTAATGTGTATGACAATAACAAAAAGATGACAAAACAGAATATATTTTTGATAACATGGGAAAACAGACTATATGTTTGGATGATGTAATATATGCTTTATTCTTATGACTTTGTCCTGCAAGAGGGAAGATTATCAAACAGAAATACAACTAAGTAACAGGGCTCATTGACCTATTAGCTGGATTTAAGCACTCTGTACAATTAACCAAACTACGACACAGATAGAAAGGTTTTAAGCAATTATCCTTTTTCTGGTAACAGAATATCAGCAAGGGAAGAGGAAATAGGAGGCCTGGCTGGAAAATAGATGTTGAATACTACTAAAAAGTTGACTGTTAACACTTGGTAAAAGATTTGACTGTTGACACACAGGTTTTATACATAAGTATGGTGCTTGTGACGCTATGACATGGTCATAATACGGAGTTAATGTTATTAGATACTTGTCATGGCATAACAGAATAATGCTACTGAACTGGCTAACTACTGTTGCGGCTCGCTTTATCCCCCCATATGGAACATAATTGTGGCATGAACGTTTGCATTATAAAACTCTTCATATTAACATAACTTTTGGATACTAAACAAAACTTGCATAACTTACACGCGAATTTTGTGCATTATTCGATGTAGGATAGAATTTGGAATAAGAATACCTTTACTAACAATACATGGATAAGAACACCTAAAATGATTTAAAGAGATAACCTTAAGAAATGCGCCTTACAACAAACCCAACGTACTCCCACAAGTGGGGTCTGGGGAGGGTAGAGTGTACGTAGAACTTACCCTTACCTTTGAGAAGAAAGAGAGGTTGTTTCTGAAAGACCCTCGGTTGGGGCAAACAGTGAAAAAGAGGCAATAGCAACAAATAGAAACAACAGCTAGATGATAAGATATTGGAACAACAGAAAAGAGATGCGCCTTGATTTCATTTAAAAAAAAAGAGAGATGAAAATATTATAAAGCGTGAAATCTTAATAATTTGTGATTTGAAGTTTTTTAGACTAAAACTTGTACATGTATACTAACTTAAAGCTAATTGTTAATATTTCTATTGCAATCCCTGCATAATAATTTACCTTATTAGTTATCGCATAATTGTTCTTAAATTATTATCCAAATAACTGTCATATATTGCAGTCCTGCATAATTAGACTGTGAACCGAACGGCTCCCAAGTGAAACCCTCTATACCATGTTTCCATCACCAGCTGTCTTGATTTCAGAGTTTATTTCATCTGTTGCGTGAATCATGCAAGTTGAAGAGTCAGGCCATGGCCCCAGGTCTCATTACAAGGTCCAATGGGTAATTGCAATCTCGGTTCTTCATGGAAGTACCATTAGATTCGAAACGTTCCTTCCCATTGCTACAGCTTGCTGCCTTCTTGTTAGGCTCCTGCTCCTCTTGCATTATGATATTACTTTATTTTTCAACCTTAATGACAGAGAATTAGTTTGCCGTCCTTTTGACTTCCATCAACATCGTCCACTAGTTACTCTGGGGTCTTTCACTCAGAAGTCGCTCACAATGCTTGAGGAATTCCCTTTTGAACACCTTTTGTTCAAATATAAAGGCATTTGAGAAGTTCCCTCACCCTCCACTTGGAAGGCAAAGATTCCTTGTGCATTCACACATTTACGTGGTCCTTGTTCCTTCAGGCTTAACACTGCTGATCTGATACAGTAGAAAAGACCTTACAATGTAGAAGTCCTCACTGTCTTAGTAGTTAGTATGTGATAGGAGAGCAAGGATATTGCTTCTCGTCTTTTTTTATTTTGTGCATTCACGCATTTATGCTGTCCTTGTCCCTTCAGGCTTAACACTACAGACCTGATACAGTAGAAAAGACCTTACAATCTTGAAGTCCTCAATCTTAGTAGTTAGTAGGTGATAGGAGAGCAAGGAGATTGATTCTTGTTTTTTTTACACATTGTTCCTTTACAACAGAATCTACTAATTTAGTAGCTGGAGAAGACACTGTTGTTTCATCTTCATTACATGAGTTAGACATTACATTGTGGGATTGATAAAAAAAATTAAGGTTAAATTCTACACAGAGATGCTCCACTAGCTCCCATTTGTTTACTAGGGTAGAGTGTGTAGTCAGGATCACTCCATGATTGTTTCATTCACAGTACTGCCTCCGATGAGCGGTAATGGAAGGGGGGTGGAGAATTAATGTGATCACTATGCCTTTCGGGTGGCGTGTGGAGGAATATAATAAAGGGGTGGGATTCTTTTAATGATAACATCGCTTTGGGGATGGGAGTAGAGTTAGTTTTTGGGGGCAAAAGTGGTGTGGAGGTTTGGTGCTTAAGGATGAATTTCCAGTTTTGTATAGTCTCTTGCCAAAGGGTAGTACCTGTTAAACAAGTTAGGGGGCACAAGGGGATGGAACTTTTTGGGATTTGAGGTTTAGGAGGAATTTTCAGGATTGTGAGGTGGCCGAGCTACAAAGATTGCTAGTTATACTTCAAAAGCAATGTGAGCCAGTTGACAGACCCAGTGCTTTGAGTTGGGAGGTAGGAATAACTATTTGTTCTCAGTTAAGTCCTATGAGAAGCTTCTGGTTAGGGCAGAGGTTAGTTTTCCACGTGTTGAGGTCCGAATTCCTAAGGTGCCGAGAAGGTGTGCTTCTTTTCATGGTTAGCTACTAGAGGGGTCATTTTGACAGCGGAGATTCTTAGGAAACGAAAGGTTGTATACATGAGCATTATGTGAGGAGGCGGGTGAGGACATGTAACATGATTGCAAATTAGCCACGAGATTATGGGAGGATATTTTTAGTTGGTTTGGCGTTTTCGGGGTAATGCCAGGATCTATGAAGGAGCTGATGTTCAGCTGGAAGAGCGGAGCTACGAGAAGAAGCCACAAGGCTTGGAATGTTACTCCTCTTGCTTTTGAAGGGGTAGAGATGAGTTTTGATAAATTGAGGAGTAGTGTTTGATCCCTTATTTTCTTTTGGTGCACCCATGTAGTTCCTGTTTGTATATAGAGTATTGGGTGTCTTTTGGAGAAACCATATTTTGTAGGTTTTCCTCTTTTGGCATACCACTTTTATACTGCCAAATTGGTCATAAAAATAAGTGGTGTAAAGCAATATTTCGGTGACCAAATCAAAGAATACACATCTTGGTGCCTCTCTATTTAAGGACCTCCTAACTTTCAGAACTTTTGAACATTTGTATCAGGGTCCACAAACCTCTAGAGTCTGTGTCTCAGATATGATCTCAAAAACAGTATGTGCCTTCTGCCTCCATGCAAAAACGTCTTTTTGTGGTACAACTGCACAAGCCTAATATTTTGTAGTGATGCATATGTCTTCCCTGTTTCTATGTTGTAATATATGTGTGTGTTTCCTGTTCCAGGCATCCTTGCTAATATAATGATTTAGATATGCATAAAATATGTTACATCCATATGTGTGAGTATCAGTCTTTTTCTTCTTTGTGACCGATCTTCGACAAAACATTATCAGGTAATGATTCTCTTGAACATGGTTTAAATAATTTGTGACTTTTGTTGACTAGAAACCATAGAGAAAAGACCAACTAATATGACTTGGTCATAGCACCCAAGGATGTGGCCTAATGGTCAAAGAAGCGGGTTAATAACCATGAGGTCTCAATGACCTCAAGTTCAAAACCAAGCAGAGATAAGAACATGACGTGATTTCTTCCCATCTGTCCTGGCCTTGATGGATAGAGTTACCTGGTACATGATAGGAGGTCATAGGTATCCTGTGGAATTAGTCGAGGAGCGCGCAAGCTGGCCCAGACACCACAGTTATATATATATATATATATGGGGTCATAATTTATGACAGAAGTTGGCCGGATAGGGCCTCGATGACAGGCCTGCATCAATAAATTCATAAATCCATCGAATACATCATTACAAGTAATACACGGTCCTCATTGGATGTTAAAGGAACTGGACAAACCTCAGCAGCTGCCAGAAACATCTTTGCAAGAGCTTGTTTCAAGGAGCTTGACAGTAGCTTTGTGAGCCCAAAATCCAGCAAAATTGGACGATGAGGTGGTTCTTTGCTCACCAGAAAATTTCCTATTTTTGACAACCCAAGAGAATATTCAACAGAGTGAAACACTATTAAGAGTTGGAAACATGTATTCAGCATAATTAGTCGGAAGCAATGTTGTAGCTTTTGTACATTCATACTGAGGTGTACACCAAAAAAAAAAAGGGCAACTCTTGACAGGCAGCATATCAACAAAAACACGTCAGACATGTTAAAATAGTTAATGTGAATACAGTGACTCATCCATAGTGCACTAAAAAGGAATGGAGGTGTACCTGGATGAGGGTCTCCATTAAAAAATCCATCAACATAAATTTGGTGTGCATATGCACGTGTAATTTCTTCGACAAGTTTTTGCTTGTCTACTCCCAAAGCTTGAAGTGATTCAGCATCATTCAGACGAACACCGTCCATATACTCAAGTATGAGCACCTTTTCAGTAGACTGCAAGTTCAAGCAATCCAATTTACGAACGTTATTGGGTGGAAAAAAAGCATCACTCATCTGTTTTAAAGTATAACTGTATACGAAATTTGCATTTCTGGTATAAGAGCTGTTTGCTAGAGTGTCCAACTCAACTTTTGGAATTCTTGGATTCTGTAATGTAGTAATATAGCAAGGAGACTGCTCCTAGACTTTTGTAATTTATGCAAGTACCAGCTTGGTACCACTATATCAACAAAACTAACTTTACCGTATCATAAAATAAGAATGTTATTGGAAAAGGAATGAAGATATCTCAGAATATGTGGACAGAAGTAACAGATGAGAGACTTAAGCTATTGAAGCCTACAACTACACCTACACCTTTCTGAAGTAATCCATATACTAACAATGAATAGCATGAACTATTTCAGCATCTTTTTTTGTGAAAAGGTAGTAAGCATTACATTATAAAACAAAGCAGTCTGGCACTAAGAAAGTGCAAAAGGCAGTACATGGTCTAGCAATCCCTCATAACAAGCAAAACAAAAAGAGAGGAAACCACCGTAAAAGAACCTACTCAAAAGCAATTTCAGCATCTTTAGGACATGTAAACCACAATTATATAGGTGAGCACGTCACACATCCCCTCATTGTCAAACATAAAGTTATCTCTTTTGTATGTAACCAAACGGAAAGGAGTGGACCCCAGTGAAAGAAAAGTGCAAAAGGAAAAGCCCTATTCAGTTCATTTCCTCCCTGCAAGACCTAAAACTTGTAACCACATAGACAGACCTGCAAGCACTACACATTAGATTGAGCTGCTTAGAGACCTTTAATGCTAAACCATCTTAAACCCTACTTAAAAGAAACAAGTATAGGGGGGTCTCAGGCTATTTCGCCTTTGGACTATGAACCAAACTTAGACTAATAAAATTTGACTTGCAGAATTACTGGTGAAAAATAATATTTTTATGAACTAATCATTCTTATTGTAAGACAGAGATCTTATCAATCACATTTTTAATCCTACAAGTTTTGTTGTTCAACATGATTTCGCGCGAATAGCCCATGCATGTGCCTGGTTAATAATAAGAGCTCTAGAAACTACGCTAAATCTCATAGAAGCAGCCCCACTCCACTCTCATTACAGTATTGTCAAAGGCGCACTTAAGCCCTAAAGCGAGGTTCAAAACATGTTGAGTGCTTTCTATCGCTTAATGTGCACTTTAGTGTTGTCATTAAGGCTCTAAGACATACTTTTCCTTGCGAATAAGCATTTCCTGAAGAGGCTATACTACACCATTGATATTTCACTTTACTATAATTTTTTTCAATTTCATTGTCCATATATTTGTTATTCGTGCTTACAATTATAAGTCTTCGACTAAACATATATATTTGTAGTTCTTTTTAATCCATTTGCGCCCTTTTTCATTAAAGCCAATGTTTTATTTGTACTTTATGCTTAAAGCCCCAACAAACCTTAGAGCTTTTTTGTGTTTTTTTCTTTTGATAACACTGCTCTCATAAGAGTGAATTAATGAAGTGTATACTCTTTTTAAATACATCGTGCATAAGGGATATGAATTCATTAAGCCTTATTGTTCATCCTCACAATCAATAGTTGTCAAGCACTTACCTTTTGTGCCTTAGTTTCAATACTGACTTGTTATTACTCATATGAACCTACTTTATGGGATCTCCCATCACATAAATTGAGTTATCATATCTATTGACATCTTGTAAGCCTTAACCTCATTCTCATGAGGTTTAAAGAATTAATTTTCTGCCAACAAGTCTAGTCAGAGGATCAGCCAAATTTACTTTTGACTTCACAAACTGTTAGCAACTGCTGAACAATGTCATCTCTTAATTTCATGTGTCTACTTTTACCTCTATAAGATTATTATTGGCAATAACATTTGCCGCTTGACAATCACAATGTATAGACATGGGAGACAACAATCCTTATTTAAAGGAATATTAGCTAAGAAGTATTTTAGTCTACATGGGCAATATCCTTTTTCGATGCTGGCCCATGTCTGTTTTGGAGGATAGTCTCTATCCTTGTGTTGTAATTTGCACCTTTTGGAACGAAATACAAAACTCCCAGGATACTGGGAAATTCTTTTAGGAAAAAAAAACTCAGAACCAGTCAACTCCAAAGCTATAAACTATGATTTCATAGTCAATATTGCAATGGTTATTTGTTTGGCTGATCTCCGAGATATTGTACCACCACCAAGGTTGAACACATACCACAAATGTCTTGCCAAAAAACCATGTGGCATTCAGCAGGGTAAGAAACATTTGAGTGGCATTTTGTATGGTAACTTTTAAACTGGTGTCTAAACACTTGTCATGAAATAATGACTACTCCAAAGCCTATAAATAGGCTCATTATTTGCATTCAAATGAATCAGAAACCTTCTTCAGCGGTTCAACCAACTCCTCACACCTAATTCTTCTACTAGTGATCCTTTTCTTCCACAAATTTTTAATTGCCTTTTTTCTTATTTTCCTTTTTTGACTAGCTGGATTATTTAAATTTTGTTGTTCCTGTTTCCCCTCTATTTGAGAAGGTTTGTTTAATCGTGGGGGATACGCTTAGACCAGCTAAATGTCCTTAAAACGTCTCAAGCTACAAATTTTCCATGTAATTTACAAAAATAAAGTATTTAAATAAACTGATTCCATACTATTAGACTAACTGAAAAAAGTAATTATTTAAAACTATTTAAAAAGTAATAAAATAAACCGATTTTTAACTGTTAAAACAAGCTGACAAAAAATATAGAAATCTTCATAAAAGACCCAGCAATGGCGGCAGTCAGCACAGAAGAATATGCAGCCACAACAGCAAAACCAAGAAGAAAAAAGAAGAAGAAAGACAGTAGCAAGACCTTTTTTGGTCTAAAAATGTCCCTTTCTTTTTCTTCTGAAAATACCCTTTGTTCTGAAAACAAGTAAGCTATCACTTTAGGGCTTCGTCCCTACGCGCTTCTTCGACTGTGGTCTCTTCTTCAACCTCGCCTCTCCTCGAAGTAGCGCTCTTTTTTCACAATACTGGATGTGATGATGACTAGATTTCACCAAGAACCTTTCCAAGATCCTTAAAAAGTACAACTACTGCGTCTTAGTCTCAAACAAATTGGTGAAGTCCCTCCTATTCATCCATATGAACCTTGGTGAAGACCCTCTGACTGTTAAGAGAGAGATGTTCTGCTAGGATAGATTTGATGTAACAACTCTCTACATGTTATATATAGTACTCCCACCATCGCAATTTATGTGATGTAGTTTGATTGGGCACAGAGTTTTAAAAATATGATAATACTTTGCAATATTACAAAACTACCCTTAAAATAAATGAATCTTTAAACAAAGGAGTACACCCTTGTGGACTTTTTGCCAAATAAATTTGACCTAACATGGATAAAATGTTAGTGTCATTAAATATTCATCTTCATCAAATAAGGAAATATGTCATTCTTTTAAAAAGAAAACTGTGGCACATAAAATGGGACAGAGGGAGTATTAACTATTTAAGGAAGTGGAGCACCTCTCCCTAGTAGTTCAATACCATCAAATCTATAAAGCATTCAAATAGGAAAATTACTAGAAACTAGAGCTCCTAAAAAGTCACAGAATAGCAGCTTAGACAACTTCTAAATACTAGAGGAACATACTTGAATGACTTCAGGAATTAGTACGTCCACGTAATTAGCAGGCCTACTATCATCACATCTTTTGTTACAATGGAGATTTCTTGAGACCTTTTGGGTGTTTTCTGCCAAAACCAGAAAAATAGAAAAGCTTATCAAACATAATCCTTTAAAAATAGTGCTGAAACATTAAGAAAATCAATCTGACTACTTGAAAACATACCAGCCTCATGATTGAAGTCTAGTTCTTTAGGTGCTTCTTTGCACCACTCATCTATCATGGGGTGGAAATTATATTGCGGTTCCGCCCATGCTATCCAATCAATTATTGACTTGGCATTTTTCAGGTCCTGCAAAAGAACTGGAGCAAATGAAGCTATTCTTTCTCAATACTCTATATTCACACAGCAAAAGAATCTTTGCCTCTAGTATAAACAACCTCCAGTATAACTGCTTTTATGCCATCATGCTGAACTTTGACGACAACTTCCTGTCCATCACTCAAAATTGCACGATGAACTTGAGCTATCTGCAGAAAGGTAATGTTGAAAGTAATTAGGATAACTTATGAGTCATCTACAAAAAGAAAAAGTAAAACTTATAAGTCTCTTGTAATGAACAAAGGAAAACGTAAAAGGATAACGTTTAGGACCACCACTGGTTCCTATAGCTTGCACCAACTTCCTCTACTATACCCCACATCTATGGGTATCTCTAATAAAACTGAAAGAAATAACTATAGATTTTACTGGCAAGTTAGGAAAGCAGTGGCAGAATTACTGCTAAACTGCCTACTTGGAAATCCTTGTTTCCACTCTGCACCTAGATTTTTAGTTCAGACACTTACTGAGGCTGTTGCCAGAGGTACTTTGTCAAAATCCAAGAATAGGTTGTCCATGGTTTTCCCCAACTCTTTTTCTATGGTTCGGCATACCTGGGGAAAACAATTCATTCAATTAGTAACATTTATCTGATGAATGTTCAGATATTCCTTCTATTGATCTGATGAATGTTTAGATATTCTTTTATCAGTCAGATGAATGTCTAGATGTTGTTTGATAATAAGTAGAGAAACAAATATTTAGAGGATTTAAAAGGCGCCACTAAAATGTATAAGCTCTAATGCTTACAGAACACTTAAGAGCTCCCTTAGGAGAAAGCTAGAGCTATTTATACTGAGCTACTTTTGACATGGTTCTGACTAGCAAGGACAGTTCAAGAGCAATAATTGTCCCTAATGAATGGATGAACAACTGGTGCTTTCTGCTCCACTATGGCATACAGCTTTTTCCATAATTTGCGCCTTCACAGAGCAAAGAAATGTCATCTTCTTGTAGTTGATGAATTGTTGTCTCCTAAAATCATTCTCGGTTCCTCTTAAAACCTTCACTTCTAATAAAATCTAGACACTAGACGACATGCATTTAAGTGATTACAAAGTTGAGAAATAAAACCACATGGAGCAGATGGGTCTTTTTCTTGGTAGGTTGCGGCTAGGGGAGAGAGTTTGTGAAGAAGAAGCTATATAGGAAAATAAATTTGAGGTTTTCGGATAGGAACGTATCTTGTAAAAATATGCTAATCAAAGAAAAGAAAAGAAGAAAAAGAGGAGGAATCATGTTAAAATATTAAAACAAGAAAATTATTTCCAGAAAGTACTATTGTATCATTACTTAAAAAAAAGACCTAAATATCCAACCTCCAGAAAAAGATGGAAAAATCAATTATTTATTAACAAAACCAACCTCCGGAAGTCGGTATTTTCCAATAAAAAAGACATCCGAAGGTCGATATTTTTTTTAAAAAAAATGAGGAGGTCGGTTTCCTGGGTCAGTTTTGGGGATCTTTTAGTAGTGTATCAGGGGCAACAAGCAACATAGAATAGACTTCCCTGATAATTTTTGGTTCTCCAGCTTACTTCAGAGATGCACCACAGTATAAATCGTAAGTAAATAATTTCATGGAAGTTTTTGGCATATCTTTTCACATCGACGTAACCTGAAGTGCTTCGATGATTAACAGCTAACTTGGTCTTCGTGGTCATGTTATAAAAAGCCCAATTAAAAGATTGGCTTTAAAATATGATCAAACACAGCCTCCACTCTATTACAGTTTTCTCTCTCCTCTCTCCTACCAATTGTATCCTCCCAGGCACACAACAAACAGACCATAAGGGTCAATGTGCAAATCACTCTTTCTTTTGTGCAAAAGCTTCTTAAGAGAACCTTCACGGTGTTTCTCAATTCTCAGCCATAAGAAGATATTCAGGTTATCATTCATATAATCCTCATAAGAGAACGTTTCATGAAACTGCAGATCCATAGAACCAACTCAGATCTCAATGTACAAATTATAAAACTGGACACACACACACACACCTAAGCCCCAGTAAAAAAGAACCCCTCAAGTAGAGTACAAAGAGAAAACAAATGAATGGAGGAGCAATGCCTGAAAAGAAGGAAAGGAATAAAACATTGACTCACAAATCAAAATCATCAGTTAAAGCTCGCCGAGTCATCAATGCAAATAAACAGAGAGAACTATAAAACTAATACCTCCGTGTTGAATGCATAAAGATACAAATGATCAATTTCAAAAGATTCTAAATGGTTCCTGAAAATGTAGTTTCTATAGATGATAAAAGCTCTAGCAAATGACTAAAATATAGAACGGAATCATTCGCAATAGGATTGTTATTGCAAACAACCCATTTGGTGAAACTCCATCGATAAAGTTTACCAAAGTTACCTCTTTTAAAGAGCGGGGAGGAAGAGCATCCTGTAATTGCTTCAAAAGGCGTGTATAAGCCTCTGGCAATACATCAGCACGCGTGGATAGGTACTGCCCAAGTTTCACCCACAAACCTTCTAGCTCTACTATTAAATTAAGAACACGCCTCGCGTTGCGTTCATGACACTTCTCCCAGAGAGAAGCTTTCTTTGACGCATTCACCCATTTTTCTCTCTGCTGTAAAGCCTTGACGAAAACATAACAATAGTGTTCATAAGTTCTTCAGTCTGCTTAGCAAATAGAAAATAAAAAGAAAAAGATATAAGATAATAAAAGCCAGTTTTCTGTTCTTTCATCTTTTAACCTTCAGATATGCCATTAACATTAGTAAGCTAGCAGCTACAGGACATAAATCATACCTTGTAATCAAAGTAAATGATAAGAGCTACAGCAAAAACTTTCACACGCCTCTTATAGATGTTTCCCCATCCCATTGATTGTAGCCTGGTTGACAAATGAATTTCTGATAAAGAAGTTATAGATCTGCAAGAAGGGAGACTAAAGACACTGTTATTTTGGAAAAAAAAAAGTATGAATCTTATCATCCTGCTAAACCAGCAAGAACAACGGCAGTTAAAGGATCAAAAAACAGTTATGAAGACTTTGGTTCAGAAAAAATGGCTCAATGGCAAACTAACAGACTATAAGAATACTTATGAAGATTTTAGTTCAGAAATACTAATTCAATGGTAAACTCACAGACGATAAGTTACTCTGGTATCTATCAACGTAATGTCAATATAGTGGGAGGTATATCAAAATATAGCAACCCCTCTCCCAACACAATAAAGAAAAGAAAAGGATGAAGAAACAAGTAGCAAATTGACATGCATACAAGCAAATGAATGATCTCCTAAAAATAAGAACTTAGTTAACACACATTCTTTTCAATAAGTGTTAACACTCATAGTTAAACCAGATTACTCATATCTGTGGTGTCAATTGGTAAAGACCAATCCACAATGAAGGAGTAATTGCAAGGACAATTAGAGTCAAAGAAATATCTGCATAAAAGAAAATGTGTTCTTACAGTTATTAGAAAAATCATCATGCATGTAGTCCCTCCATTATATTTAGTATGATACTCTTTCCTTTTTAGTCTTTTCCAAAGACTGGTTTTCTCTATTTGAGAACCTTAGTCTTACACCATTCTCCTTTTCCCTTAATGACATGCTCTTATAGAAAAATTGGCATAAAAGTTGGCATATAGAAGTTGCCAGATATTTTTGGTGTATAATACATATTTAGCTCATGTCAACAGAACACGTTCACCCACACGCACAAAACCATATTGTTGCTTCCGTAGCCAGTGTTGTTAAAAACTTGCTTATGGTGTGCTTAAGCCCTAAAGTTCGGTGCAGCACATAGTGATTGCTTCAATTCCCCTAAGCTGCACTTTAGTGCAAGCAACAAGACACTAAGGTGTGAGACTCATTTCCTTCATTCTAAGTTAAAAAGAACAACACCAAATATTAAATACCATTCAATGTGTGAATAGGACGCACTTACAAGTTTGAATCCCACCACCAATAAGGAATTTTGAGTTATCCAAAAAAAGATTGAGATAGCTGGAAAATTGTATATCAGCGGTTAAGAAAGCATCATGAATAAATATGCCAATAAGTAGAAACAAAATTAGGAGATTAAGAATTTAAAATTGCACCTTTGCATTCAAAACATAAATCTAAATGGTTTTCGAAATTAATTGATTGCTTTTGCTTCATTTATTTCATTTCACTGCAGATATTTAATTTCTCCATCCATATAGTGATTCTTTTGCATTACCTATACTTTTTTTTGATAGTCATGGTGTCCAGGCCAGCTTGCCCGCACCTCGACTAATTCCACCGGATACCTGTCACCCCTCACCAGCAACAGGTACCAGGTAACTCTGTCCACCAAGGTTAGAACAGATGTGAAGAAATCACCTAGTATTTTTTGTCTTTGTTGAGGTTTGAACTTGAGACCTCATGGTTCTCACCCACTTCATCAAGTAAATAAGATTTCATTAACAAAAGTAAGGCTAACTTGACTGCATATAAGAGGTATACCAAAAGGTGGAAAACCTACAAAATATGGTTCTCCACAAAACACACCCAATCTTCCATACTATTAGGAACTACATGAGTGCACCGAAAAAAAAAATAAGGGAGTGGAGACTACTCCTCAACCGAGCAAAGCTCATCAGTATCCCTTTAAAAGTCCTCCTATTTTTTTCCTTCCAAATCACCCACATCAAAGCAAGCGGAGCAACATTCCAAGTCTTGCGCCTTCTTCTCCTTCTACCACTCTTACAGTTGGACATCAATTCATTCAGAATACTTGGTGAGTTAGTTCATGCATGATCTAGGGAAGTTGACTATTTCTTGGAGATTGAGGTTGCTAAATCAAATGAGAAATATTTATTTTTCAAAGGAAGGAAATATATTCTAGATCTTTTGAAAGAAACTGGTATAACAACTTCTAAGTTACAAGCTAACAAAATTGCCTATTGAAAGCAATCACAAGTTACAAACAGAGGTTAAAGAGTCAGTTGATAAGGAGAGAACTAGAGATTGGTTGGAAGACTCATTCATCCGTCTCACACTAGACCAGACATAGCATATTCAATCAGCTTGGTGAGTTAGTTCATGCATGATCCCTGAGATCCTCAAATGCAAGTTGTCTTTCACATTTTGTAGTATCTGAAGTCTACTTCAAGAAAGGTTTTCTTTTCTTTAAACATAGTCACCGCCCAACAAAAGTTTTTATAAATGCAAATTGGGCTAGATAGTAGATGACAGGAGATCTATATCCAATTACTATAGACCATAGGAGGCAACTTAGTTACTTGGAAAAGTAAGACACAAAGTATAGCTGCTAAGATCAAGTGCGAAAGCAGAATATAAAGCTATGGCCCATGGTGTTTGTGAGATTCTTTGGATACAAAAGTTACTGGAAGAATTGACATTGTCTGAAAAAGAGAAACTTTCCTTGTACTACGGCAACAAGCTGCAATCAGTATAGCTCATAATCTTGTTCAACATAACCAAACATATTGAAATTAATCGGCACTTCACAAAAGGAAAGTTACTAGTGGAATCTTGAGTTTGCTTCATGTACTGTCAGGGAAAACAGCTAGGGCATGTGCTTGCAAAAGAACTAGAGAGGGATTGTTGATTGTATTAATAAACTAATAAACTAATTAAAATAATTTTAGGAGACTTTGTTTTTCATTTTCCCAACATAATTATAGGAATAGAATATTTCCTTTTATTCTAATTGATTGTCTTTCCTTAATCAATTAGGGTTCACTTGTATGAATATCCTTCTCATGGGATGTAAAGACATACTGAAATACAAATGAGCCTTTTCTTCTTTCTCAAATTATACACAAATACCCACTGTGATTTGAGAAAAGAGAAATCCCATGCTCTTACGGTGGTTGATATGGAGGAAAATATACCAATTTTCTTATATTTGGTTGGTCAAAAAATTTTGAAAAAAATTTTCTCCGAGAAAACGGGTTCCTTAGAAATGAGGGAAATGACTTCCCTAATGAAAGTAAGGGAAACAAATTCCATAAGTGACATTCCAAGTTCACTGTCTCCTCCCCCCCCCCCACACACACCAATGCCCCACAACCCCCACCCCTTGACCATCTCAGCCCCCCGCCACCCCCCGAAACCCCACTCCCCGCCTCATCCCACTCCCGTAGTATTTTTTTTAGATTACATATAAATTCTCTTGGGATAAATTCTTTTTTGTTTACTTACCAAACACTAGAAACTAATTAAGAAATCCACTTTTTTCCAAGAAATCATTTTCTAGGAAAATATTTTCCTTCATGCCAAACACACCCTTAGTCTCATTCAAGAGAAAATGTTGTTGGAGAATGGAGAAATATATGCGAATGGCATCTTTGATTATGCTAAGCTTGATTAACACTGAAATTTGAATCACACTTTTGTATCTCTCAGCATTTTCTACTACTAGTGTTGTTTCAAATTCGTCTTTCAAGTCCCCTTTAAACTACAGCCTATTAACTAATATTACAGAACTTAAAATGAATAATTGAAGTATGCAGGTTCTCATAAGTCAGAAAAATTCAGGCAGATAGATGTTGAACGCGTAATTATAGTATGAGAACTCTGTACAATATACTTAAACAGTCACAAGTGCTAAGTTTACATGCACTACACCATGCAAGTCCTGTCCTTTGCTTTCAGACCACAAGAAACGCGTGAAGCAATAGTATGACGTTTTGAATGTTCTAATTAAAAAAATTCTCAGAAGATACTTGGTGTAACAACCAAATTTTACAATAAAACATCAATATCAACCAAAGAGAACATGAAGAAGTAAAGCAGAATCCAAGCTTTCCAGATAAATTCCAAATTATCAATGAACTCGCTAGCGATTTATACAAAAAGATTTATGGTCATTAGGCTGCCAAACATTTCCTATTGCATTTTGTTACTACATGAAGAGATTAATTTGATCAAGCACCAATTACCCATATCTCAACAAAAGGATAAAATGAACTGGGACAAAGCCAATAACTTTGAGAAACACAAAAAGCCCACTTGGGAAATGAATAACCCAAATCAACACAAATCATAAATATTCCTCTTAACCAAAAAGTTTTAATCAACAGTAATTTTTAGGAATATAAAAAGAACCTTAACGTACAAATTTATAAGCAACAGAATATACAAGGGTGTGAGGAAAACCTGGTTAAGATCCAAAGAGAGTCTCGATTACAACACAAATTGGGGAAAACGAAGAAGACCGCTTGTGAATAGCAAAAGGCCGACACC
Organism: Datura wrightii; assembly: GCA_035772735.1. Classification (NCBI taxonomy): domain Eukaryota; kingdom Viridiplantae; phylum Streptophyta; class Magnoliopsida; order Solanales; family Solanaceae; genus Datura; species Datura wrightii. The sequence continues at coordinate 19,712,491 of JASDFA010000006.1, read as the reverse complement.
GACTTCTTTGGAAGCAACGGGATGGACGTCGTTTCTGAAGGAAATCTAGTGGCCCGATCCGCTTCACTTTCGGTTAACGTAACGCTATTTGGCTCCCACCAGCTTATGAAAGCGATGTGTATTAAAAATCTATTTTCTTCAAAAGTATACGTAACGTAACTGCTTTTCAAAGATCGACCGGACCCCTTTACATATTTTTGTAAAATGACCACGTTTATTTGAAGCAATTAGTACGCGCCTTTTGTATGTTTTTTATGTTAATAGTAATAAATATTTAAGAATAGCATAAATATAATATTAAAAGATGTATTTGTGTAATAATATAAGAATTTAAAAAAATATATATAAATTTTAAATCAATGAATGATTATGTTTAAATGTTTGATCTAATCTAGTGGTTCTTTCTTCAGTTTGTTCCAATACTTGTTTTAATGAATAAAAATATTATGAAAATAGTGATTAATTGAAAGGTAATCTATATCATATTATTATATAAGTGGGAAGCCCTCAAGTTAAAAGTTGGATTATCATTTTGTCCTTCAATCTAAAACTATTTCAATAATATTTATGTACTAAAAAATAAATATACATTATAATAAATATTATTAAATTACTAAATTAAATAAGAAATCTGTAATTGTCATAATTGAGAGTTAATGTTTTCATAAATTACGAAAATATTATTTAATATTTGATGGGTATTTTAGTCACTTATTTTTTATTTCGTGACTTTTCACTTCTATAATTTAATAATTGTATTGAAATGTGAATATTATAACTCATTATTTAATTTATGTTTTTTTTTAAAAAATAATCAAATATCTTTTAGTTGAGTGAGTTATTATTCACTTTTAAATAAATAAATAAATAAATATATATATATATATATATATATATATATATATATATATATATAATAAAATTTTCTTACTGTTTGGTACACTAAAAAATATTATAAAAGTATTGTTTAAATGTAGGGCAAAATAATCGTTCAATATTTGATGGACTATATGTGCAATTTCACACTTTTAGTATAATATTTTGATTAAATAAATGATAAAATATTATTATTTAATTAGATATATTATTATATTTTAATTTATTGTAGGGGCAAAATGATAATCTAACTTTTAAAATAGGAGGCTTCCCACTTAGTATAATATGATGATATCTAGCTTCCACAAGAGTTAAAGAGAATATTATTTTTTTATTTCTATAATAAACTTATATTAATGACCATTTGATAAAATATTTTCATATAAATGATAATTATATAAGCAACGAATATAATTTATTTTGGTGCATATCAGAAAGTAATATCTTAATTTCTGTCAATTTTATTTGATTATAAATTACATTTATCATCTTTCAGCAACAATATATCATTCTGCATATATTATCTAACGAATCTGCACAAGCTTACATGAGACACACATGCAACGCACGTGTCCAGATTTAGTTATATTAAGAGTGTGAAGGTCCTTAGAAATATTGATTGAACTTTTTGCCCTTATTTAAAAAATATCGCAATAGACAAAATTGTCATTTACTATTTTCACATAATTATTATTTTTAATTATTCTATTAAATCTTTTATTTATGACATAACTCTATTTTTAATATAAACCTTTTTAAAAAAAAAAAATCCTTCTATCAAAAGTTCTTTTTTCTTTTTTTGGACGGTCACAAACGTTTGTTTTACGTTTGTTTTTCTCCTTTAAAGTTTCTTTTTTTTTTCCTTTTCGAAGGTAATTACTTCTTTTTCTTTCTTTTCCTTTTTGATAATTTTTTTTTCTTATATTACGAATTTTATTTTTTTTTCCTTGTTGATAGTTTGTTTTCCTTTTCTTATAGTCAAGAGTTTGTTTTTCCTCTTTTTGATAATCACAAAATTCTTTTTTCCTTTTTAATAGGCATAAATTTTTATAAGTAGTATTTTAATATTTTTACACTTTTAGTTTTTTATTTATTTATAAATTCTTCTACTTCTATAAATAATTTATAATTGCACTATTTAATTCATCAACACTTGCATATCAACGTTTTTTATTCAATCTCCAACTTTGTAAGTTTTCGTGTTAATCTAATTTTATGTTTCATGTTGTGCATTTTTTTTTATGTTGTGAATTTGAAAAAGATAATAATAATTGTTATGCCAGCTCAAATTATTCATATTCAAAATAATTTAACTTAGATTGTCTCTTTTAGTTGAGTCTAACATTGATACTATGTTATCTCCTTTAATTGAGTCTTGAATTGCATCCCTAAGTTGGTAAGCTCTTCTTCAATTCTTACTCCTAGACTGACTAAGGTGCAAGACTAAGGCGAGGGAAGTTCGTAATTGCTTGTCACTGTTTAATATAAAGCAACAATGATGTGGGAATTGTTGGGTATTGAAAATGAGTTGCTTAATTTTGCTTCAAATAATGTATTTTTTTTTGCATTCAATGCCCATCAAAATTAAATTTTTGTCCACAGCAGTAAACACTTCAATGGTGCATTAAATTTTTGTCCACAACAATGAACACTTCAGTCTTTGATAAAAAAAAACTCAAACTAGCAATTACAATGAAAAGCTTAAAGATCTTCATAAATCTAATACTATTCAAACAAGGCTACTGTTAAAGTGCCTACTTGTGCACACGCAAAGTTTGAGGGCATACTTGCTAGCAACGGACAAGTTTAAGGGCATGTTTATGTATTGTGTCTATCAATATAAGACTCAATTAAAGGAGATAACATAGTATCAATATTACTAAAGAAGACAATCTAAAATAAATTATTTTTAATATAAACAATTTGAGTGGCATAACAATTACTATTGTCTTTTTAAAATTCATAACATAAGAAAAATTTATAACATGAAAAGAAAAAAGATAGATTAACATGAAAATATACAAGGTTGGAGATTGAATTAAAGGTATTGATGTAGAACAATTGATGTTAAATTATGTAATTATAAATTATTTTATAGAAGTGGAAGAATTTTATAAATCAAAAAGAATTTAAAAGTATAAGAACACGAGGACGAAAAATTTTGCCACGCTAGTCTAGGAAAATTTCATGCAAAGGAACTGTATGTTAAAAGAAAAATTCATGGAAGGAAACTTTGAAAAATCTCACCCAAGAAACTGTTAAAAGGAAAGGAAATTTTGAAAAATATCACGCAAGGAAATGTTAAAAGGAAAACCATGGGAGAAAAGAGTTTGTTTTATAGAAAATATATTAGTATTAGGGTTTATATATAATTATAATTATATTTAATTTTAAATATTATAAAGATAATTAAATAATAATTTAGAAAAAATAATAAATGATAATTTTATTTATTGTAAAATTTTGTAACGAAGGGCAAAAACTTCAATCAACATCTCTAAGGACCTTCACACTTTTATATAATTAGTTTTAGTGTACATGCTTCGCGCGTGTCCCTCTTATTAATAAGAACAAAATTTAAAAAATAGCATAAATAATATTTAAAAGATGTGTTTATATAACAATATAAGAATTTACAAAGAAAATTATAAATTTAATATTGATAAACTATTATGTTTAAGAGTTTGATCTAATTCAGTAGTCTTTCCTCAATTTGTTCTAATACTCGTTCAATAAATAAAATATCATAGAAACAACGTTTGATTGAAAGATGAAATATCCTTCATTTTTTTCATGAGTACTTAAATGCATGCATTATATGTATATCTCATGTTAATTATTACCAAAAAAAATTGTATTACTACACTATTAACATTTCACATAAATATTAACATTACGAAGACGTGTTGTAATACAGAGTTGTATAATATAATAGAACATATTGTATGAGTTATTCATTTAAATAATTAGCACTTGCGAAATCGTATTATGAGTTATTATATCACAACTATCACAAACGCATTTATTTTTTGTAATTGATTGCCCAAATTAAGAAACTCATCAAAATTAGTGGAAACAAAACTCTATTTTTAAAAGAAATAAAAAAGTGAATGATAATTTGCTATGAGGCTTCGTACTTTAAATATTTAGTTATAATATAATTTTAACTTTTATTTTATTTTACGTTTTATGAGATGATTTCAGCTTAATTTTTTCTCTTGATCTCAATCTATGTGTCTAATCCAACACCTTTACATAAATTAAAATGAAAAAATTGTGTAGATTTAACTAAAAAGTGTGAATTACAAGTGCACTTGATTGATTGAAACAACTTAAAGTTTGTTGTGTTTCTAAATATATATATATATATATATATATATATATATATATATATATATATATATATATATATATATATATATATATTTTCAATTGTACAAAAAAAAATTTAAAAGAAGGAATTCAACGTATTAATGCATAATAAAATTACGCTCTTTAATTTATTTTTTCTTACCGTGAGTTGAAAAATTACGATGGATAATTAATTAGTTTAATAAATAAAAGGATTAATATAAGTTAAAAAAATTATATTAATTTTAAAGTTTTAAATATTAGGAATTTTAATTTAGTTCAAATAAGGAAATTAGATGTAAGAATAAAAATTTTAGCCAAACTTAATATACTAAATATCAGGAGTTTATGAACTTTTGTATTATGCAAAAAATTAAACTTTAACGATCAATATATATATATACATACATATATATATATATATAAATAAGAACTCAAAACGTATATGTAGAAATATAAAATATAAATATAAAATATGAGATGAAGAAATTACTTTACCTGAATAGATGAATCTTGATAATGAGTAGATGAAGAATGTCAGTCACAAAATATAAATTTTAAATCATATAATATCACTATAAGACTTAATTAAAGGATATAACATAATATCAATGTTAGACTCAACTAAAAGAGAAAATCTAAGTTATGGCATAACAATTATTATTGTCTTTTCCAAATTCACAATATAAAAAAAATCACAACATAAAATAAAAGATAGATTAATACGAAAACATACAAGGTTGGAGACTGAATCAAAAGTGTTAATGTAGAACAGTTGATAAATTAAATTATGTAGTTATAAATTTTTTTATAAAAGTAGAAGGATTTACAAATTAAGACATTACTATCAAAAAGAAAAAAAAATATCCCTTACTATAAAAAAAATATATCAAAAAAGAAAAAAAAATTCAATTAAAATTTTGTGCCATAAAGACTAAAAAGAGGAACAAAAAAATTTTCAAATCAAAAAATTTCTCGTTGAAGAATTTTTTTAAAAAAAATTATTTATTATTAAATTTTTAAAGATTTATACTATAAATAGAGTTATTCATAAGTAGAAAATCCAATATAATAAAATAAGGTAGAAAAAAATTCTTGACTATAAAAAAAAAAGATACAGTGATTTTTTTCTATTTGTTTTTTAGGTTTATATCATAAATAGAGTTATGCCAAAAATATAAGGTGATGAAATAATTAAAAATAATAATTTTAAATAGTAATTGTGTAAAAATAGTAAATGACAATTTTGTTTATTGCGAAATCTTTTAATGAAGGGCAAAAAGTTCAATCAATATTTTTAAGGGCATTCACACTTTTAATATAATATAGATATATAGATAGATAGATACCCGCATATAAAGTTTTTCATTGAGGTGTGGCATTAAGTACGACTCTTTTGAAAGATCAATTTATCTCTTTTAATATGTCTCTTTCAAGTTATTCCTGTTTTTAGGTTTGTTTGAAATTAGATTAATTTGAAGTAAAAGTTTTATCTAGATATGTAATATAAAGTTTTTAAGTTTTTTTTTTATTTTTAAAACTAGCGAACATATCCACACTTCGTGTTGTTACTAAAAAAATTAAGATATGACTAAATAATTATTTTTATAAATTTTATATTAAAAATATCTATCTTTACTATTGATTAACTTTTTCTCTCTACACCAATATATTAATGATAATATATTCCAGTTGTTCCTTGATATAATAGGTTGATTGCTCTTTGTTATATCATCTGGCCTCATTTAACTATTGACGTTGCCACCTTATTATGACATTTGTCAAAATTGGATGATATTTGACATCACCAACAAAATAATCACCCCATCAAACAATTAAATTTCTTAAATAAATTAAGCTATAAAGTAAATATTTTATATTTCATATAAGATAATGAATAAATTCAACACAATATATATTTTTATGTATTATTATAACATTTATATAATCTTGTGATATAATATTAGTTTCACAAATATTAAATATTTTTTAAAATTTTAAAACAATTTAGTTTTATATTCTTATTAACTTCTTTGCATCAAATGGATTTTCAAAATAAGGTATAATATAAAAGAAAAAATAAGGTAAAATATAATTTTTAAAATATTAAATAAAAATAAAAAATATCATATTTAAAATATTAAAATAGGTGGTCAACGCAAAATTTATTTTTCTATACAAATAATAATTATTTTATTCAAAGGATACTAAATATAATCAATTTTAAAACAATAAAAAAAATGAGAGGATAAACTATTCATTCAAAGATTTGGTACTATCTCAAAGCAATTGCATAACTCTGCCATTTTTCGAAGTTAACGAGAAAGATGTAAAAATTATTAATTTGTTTATTTTGTTTAGGTTATTTATTTTAAAAAGAATCTTTAATCAGTCCTCTCTTATATTATATTCTGTCAGGGAATTCTACAAGTACAAATAATACATTTGTATGATAATATATTTTTATTTTTTGTTGTAAATAAAATAAAATAGTTTACAAAAAAGAATAACATCTCTGAGAGGAATCCAATTACATATAACCCTTCCATTTGAATTGTAAATTAAAAGATTCAACTATGAATACATCTTAAAAATATATACATATAACTTCTTAATTAAAATGTACTAATAGTTTCACAAATTTAACAAACAGAGATTTCATACATATCTAGGAATACAAACACTTTCTAAACACGACTTTATGAAAATAAAGCGATAAGAATATAATAGAGATATACACCTATGTATTTTTATCTTTGTGGTTGTCACACTCTCTAAAATAATTCATGTGAATAGAAGTAACATCTTCAAATAAGAGAAATGGTCAAATATATCTAATTTAAACTTTTAAGGAAATCAAAGACAATGATCTTATAATTTTTTCTTTTTCAACACACCAATAGTGTTCTTTTTGTATACTTCTAACGATCAATACTCTAAAATCTATACCATAAAATAAGAAATCAAAAATTTAATCGTAATGATGAGAAAAAAATAGAAAGATCAATATATAGTCATTAATAGATCATTACTTCTTACCTAGAAAAATTGAAAGAATTTCTTTAAAAAAAAGCGATTTTACTTCAAGTGCCATAAACTTTCTGTGTTCTCTACTAATACTCTTTGTGTGTGAGTATGAGCAAAAACAAAAATCCTTCAATGTGAATATGAGCAAAAAGAAAGATCCCTAAAGAAAAAGTGATGTTAACTTGTTTCAAAAAAAGATTTCTATAAAAAAAAAATTGTGCAAAGAGTGCTTGTTCTCCCTTTTTCATCTCTCATTGCTTCTATAAGTGTAAAGCGACTCTTCATGGTCCTCATTTACAACAATTCTTTATTACCTTCATAATTTTTCATTGTCTTTATTGATATTAATTTTATAGTTATAGATGAACATTATATCTTATTATAACCAGATAAATATAATAAAAAAATTTATTAGAGAAATAGGTACATAAAGTCAAAAAAATCACAAGAAAAGATAATCAGAATGGAAATCATAGAAGCATGCCTATAACCTTTTATTATATATATATATAGAGAGAGACAGAGATAAATTGTTGGTAGGATAATGATATCAAATATTTCAAAAGCGCATAGTACATATATTAATAGTCAGCGACCAGCGTGAGGTAAAATAATAATTCGTAGTGACTCCCAAGACCTTATTGTAAGGAGAAAATAATTGAAAAAGGCCATTGCAGATGCAAACAAAATCAATCAATTCAAGTACTACAATTATTATTATTATTATTATTATTATTATATATATATATATATTCAAAATTAAATTAAATTAATTAATTAATATTTTAAATTTTAAATTTTGAAAACTATGCGAATAATATTATAAGTTGCAAACATTCTCTTATTAATGTAATAAAAGAATACATCCTTAAATATTGGTCAAAAATCATATAATTTGATTATCAAGAAGCAAAATCTGATAAATAAAAATGAATGGAGAGAGTAATATAATTTTAAAAATATTTCAAAAAATATGTATTTCGATTAGCATATTTCTTACTTAAGAGATCCAAGAATACACATTTCAATTCATTAATAATTAAATATATTTTTCCCAAATATCACAAAGAACAAAAATAAAAAGTTACCAATAATAAGAGGACCAAAGTGTAAATTTTTATCTTTACCTAATCAATCCACATAATGACCCTACCCTTCAAAGGCAACATAGTAAAATCAGCCTTAAAATCCTCTTTTTCCTAAACAAGACTTTCTATTTTCCTCAAAATTTTCCTTAAACTATTTCTTAACCCATCAAAAGCAAAAATATAAAATCCAGAAAAGAAAAAAAAAACTCTCTCAGTCTCTCTCTCATCATGTGTAATAAATTTTCACTAATTTTACTACACTTGTTGTTGTTGTTGTTGTTGAGCTTTTCAGAGTATAAAGTGGTATGTCCATTCACGATCTGCCAAAATCAAAAGGATTACCGGGTGGGCTACTTCCTAAAGAAGTGAATCATATAATCTATCAGATTTCGGGCTTCTTGAAGTGTTTCTTGATGGGCCTTGTTTGGCTAAGTTTGATATAATGACATTTTATGAGAGTGTTGTGAGAGCTAATCTTACTTATGGTTCACTTGCTGGTGTTGAAGGACTTTCTCAACAAGAGCTTTTTTGTGTGGCTACCAGTTAAAGGAATTTTAGTTGATAATCCTTCTTCTGGTCTCTTTTTTTTTTTTTTTTTATATTGGTTTGGCTCATAAACAACTTTCTCTCTCCCTTTTTGAAGATTCTCCGCATTGCAAACCTGATGGTGATTTTCATTTTTCTCCTTAAAAATTTTTGTAGTTTAATTATTTCGTGTTTGAAATTTACTGATCAAATTAATTTGAATTTACCTTATATATGACCAATTAACTAGAAACGCTCCTTTCAAGAGTTTTTTATTTAACGCTTTCTATTAAAAATGACTTTGCAATTGTAGCTTTAATCCGAGCTTTTTTATTAAGCATGAATGATGAAGAGATCTCGTACACGTGAGGGAACTCAATTGCTCATTTTTCTATGAATTATTGTGATTTTTATTTGTTTCATAATTTTTATTTTGCTATTGGTTCTGTTTTTTTTCTTTTACATTAAAATAAAAATGAAATTTCGCTTATTTTCAGGGACTAAAAGCCATATTTTCTATGAATATATCTTTAAAATATATACATTTAACTTCTCAATTAAAATGTACTAATAGGTTCACAAATTTAACAAATAGAGGTTTCATACATATCTACGAATATAAATACTTTCTAAACACGACTTTATGAAAATAAAATGATAAGAATATAATAGAGATATACACCTATGAACTTTTTTATCTTTGTGGGTGTCGCACTCTCTAAAATAATTGTCGTGAATAGAGGTAACATCTTCAAATAAAAAAAAATGAGAAATCAAAAGTTTAACGATAATGATGAGAAAATAAAGATCAATATATAGTTATTAATAGATCATTACTTCTTACACGAAAAAATTAAAAGAATTCCTTTAAAACAAAAGTGATTTATCTTCATGTGCCATAAACACAACAACTAATCATGATACAAACACACATATTTAATGTTTTGGTCTAAGAAATAGATCCACATGATAAGTAGTACAGATCTGAAACACCACAAGATGCTTTAGATGATCTTTGACCAATTCATTATTTGTAAAATTACTGGTATGCATACATCATCCCTGTATTTGTATAGACGTTATGCATTCTAGATGTAAATTAAAGGACTGGAATGCAAAAACTAATATTCTATAAATAGTCCTCCAGTTGGGGCTCTATGAGGAATTCCCTTACTAACCTTGGCTGTTTTGTAATTAGCAGAGCGTTGACGGGGTGAAACTCTGAATCCTCTTTCACAGACCATGGCTGCTGCTACTGCTGGAAGAATCTTCAGATTCCGATGCATCCACCGCCGCCGGCCTCTTCTTCTCCGGAAAATTCTTCGGCTTCTTCACAAAATTGTTTGAGGTCCCAACAATCTATAAATTGATCAAGTTAAGAAAATCTGTTGGTACAAATCAACACTCTAGTTTCATTTTTTTATTCCCGTCGAAAAATATAAATAAATACAAGAAAATGAAATTCATTGTCAATCTTAAAATTTTTCCATCAATTAATGGACCAGTGAGCTGATACAACGATAATGACCATGGTTCCTGTCCACCATTTCTTCAAAACTGGGCCTCACGGTAGAAGAACAATGAAGGGTCGAAGTTGTTGAGTGAGGAGAATGAAGAAGTGAAATACAAATTTGTCAGTGGCTTTTAGACTCTTCGTAACAGTTGTAACTTCTGATAATGATTTTTGGCCTCTCCATAAATAACATATTTTTTCCTATTAATAATGAATTTGAAAATTAATGCATTATCTTTTAAAATATCTAATTATATATAAATTTTAAAATAAAAAAAAGGCTCCAAAAAATCCACAAAAAAGATAAATAAGAATGGAGGCCTTAGAGGCATGCCACATCAGCATGCCTTTAAGTCTCCTTTATATATATATATATATATATATATATATATATATATATTGATGTGAAGATATTACAAGTTATAAAAATTATTAAAATTTTTTCAATTCTTATACAATCTTACCAAATGAGCAAATCATAGTTCATAAATAAGATATCGAAATATCTTAAGGCGACGCATTGATAAGTCACATATCTTCATGTTTCTTTTATGAAAATAAATGTTTGTGATTACAATTCTCAAATGCACATAATTTTATAAAGATTTACTAGTCAACAATAGTAATAACTAGATATTCTTTAATATAATTCTTTCATATGGTAAGGACAATCTCTTCACGCCGAGCATGAGTCTTCTCTTATTTTTTCTTACAAAATTTAAAATAATGGGTCTTATTTTATGAAATATAAACTTATGAATCAAGTTTATCATTTAAAAGATTTGAAATTATAATTTGAAATCCCAAGTTTCGCTTTTTGGAGAATTTGAGATTTAAAATCATGATCGCAAATCACATATTCAAACGCCTATTTAGAAAATATAGAGAATTCAACCAATATCACGCTCCAAATTTGCTGAGACCGATTAGCAGTCGGTATTTCAATTTTGACCGAGCAAATCAACTTTACATACATTCATACATGAGACACATATGCAATTTCAAAAGAGAAAAAAATTTCATCGAATATTTGCTCTTTCAATGAACGTGAAAATCATAAATTCAAAAATAATAGTACTCATAAAAGTCATGTGATGCTATATTTGAAATGACAAAATGAAACATGACACGACAATAAAATTTATGGAGCGATCATGACTTGCATAAATATAAGAAATATTACGGTAAGACACCAGCTATTCCCGGAAAAATATGTGAACTCGTATTTGTCAATAGAAAGAACCCACACATCAAATGAGGCTCACCAAATAACAAAAAGGAATGTTGTGCCTAACGAGGATCTATATCGCCATATATATCGATACTCGCATTCATAATAACAATCTCTCATTCCCGGCAAAAAATTGTAAGTACATATCAAATGAAACTCATACATGAAAAAGGAAAACACAATATAACAAATCATGAGAATACAACATGTATAAAAATAGCTTTTATTTCAATATAATGCTTTAAATCAAATTTGAGCTTTAAACAAACATAGTTTTTCTCTGTGGAAGTACATTTTGTGTTGAGAATTATTGAACATAATTGGTAATTCACATTTTTATTTTATTATTGTAAAGTAAGGACCAGCTTTGATTTTACAAATTTTCATATAGTATTTTATTTACCTCATATTTTAGCAACCTTGTTTGTAACTTTCTATTATTTCTCACTTGTTTTCGTACTTCTCACTTGATGATTCAATTCTTACTTGCTACTTAAGAATGTTAGTAAACTGTGTTCAAACCAGTAAATCAAAAAATTAAAATAGACTGAAAAACAAAAAATAAATTTTTTAAAAAATATCTGAGACCACAGAATTCATTGTGTGTGTTTAAGAAATTTAATCCCCTTATTATACCCGAGGTGTTGGATTACTTATGTTCAGGATAAAACGAATATACTTGTCGTAGGAGCAACAATATCTCAAACACCTATGACTTCGTCAAGCTCAAAGGCAGTCCCAAATCACACGAAGACTCAATTTTTATTTGTAAGAAAAAACATGTGACACCTCGTGCATTCGAAAGGGGTTCCTGATCTTAGCGCGTGATTATTCATGTGAATTAGTGAGTTTATATAATGTATGAAGCCTTTGACCAACCCCGAAGGTAACGAGGAGTTTAATTCATGAAAGTGTGGAGGTTGCAGAAAATTTACTGTTCAGGTGTCATAGATGACATACGAACTGTAGATCAATTTTACGAGCTATAAAACGCAGCGTAAATGGAAGTCAAGTGTTCTAAGCCACTGAAACGACCCACAAAATGATATACGAACCATAGAGGAGATCTACGAGGTGCAAGTTGAACCGTAAATGAAAGTCCTATTCCTTGAGCTATTGTTTAGACCTACGAGAACCACCTATGAATCGTAAATTGATTCTATGAACTATATCTGGCCATCGCAAGTGGAGATCAAGATATTTTGAGCTACTAGATAAGGGGTACGAAGTGACATACGAACTGTACTTTTGATTCAGGATTTCTACTTTATAGCGGTAGGTGAAACTTCAGAGGGTTGATCTTCCCTAGTTCAACAGACGAAATGATCTACGAACCGCAGATTCATTCTATGGTACGTATCTGCGAACCATAAGTGGGGCAATACTTATTTAGGGCCAATTTACGATTTGATTTATATACCGCAGATCGATTCTATGGTGTGTAACAACACCCAGGTATCATAAGCCAGGCCTTTTACACTGTTTCTATATATAGCTCTTACCCGATCTTTCCACTCATTTTCTTCACTTTCAACTTGTGGAACCGACCTCCCTCCCTTCCTTAAGCCCTCCAAGATTAGGTAAATCTATTTTCAAGTTATTATCTTGAGGAGATTCTTGCGCTACCTTAGTTTATTGATCTCCTAATTTCTCTCCTCCTAGGGTTTCAAGAAAAATCCATTTCTAGCTCAAGAAAACCTAGCAGTCCTCTTCATCAAGCTTGACTAGTGTGCTCTTCTCTTGCTCTAAAACAACTAAGGTATTTAAAGGCGTAACCCTTCTCTTTGGGTCGCATAAAATCTTAAGTTTGTTTGTCTATTGTTGACTCAAGTTGTGATAGCCATCTTGTTAGTTCTACCTTGGTCATTACAAATTCTAAGTGAGGTGTTGTTATCCTTTAACCTCTATGACTTGTAATCTTGCTGTATATATGTACATGAGGACCCTTATTTTTATGTTATTATCCCTTTGGAACTCACTCATTGTAGTATTGTTCATTTGTCAAATTAGTGTTACTCTTGTATGTGAACCGCCCTTTTTGGGTAAGTCGAACTAATCAGAGCTTCTATTTTTTTCTACCAAAAATTCGTATGAAAAGAAATCCTATTTGAGCCAAAGTTTGATGCCTTCACTAGCCATTCTAAAAGTTGGTTATAAATGTTCTAGTTGTTCCTAATCTCGAAAGTTGCTAAATCTCGTTCAAGCTTATAAGAGTCTATACCAAAGATTGAATAATGTTTCATTGTCAAATAAGAAATCCTTGAGTTCTTGACATGTGGACAGTGAGTCATTGTCAAGTTAGAGAATCTCGAGTGCATGAGTTAGACACATGGTTTCATGACATAGCATATGCATTTTTACTACTAGCTGGACAAATTATAGGTCTCACATGGCAACTGTTCTTGTTAACCACCAAGAACATGATAATCTTACAGAGAGACGTTACAGATAATATACCTGAAGCGGTAGACATTATCGCAGAGAGAAGCGGAAGCGTTAGACGTTAGTAAAAAATTAGTTTCTACCTCCTTGCCCTAGCCTTACGTTACCATAGCCATCAATGATGGAAAAGAAAGAGTTGAGAATATGTGGTAACCCTAATAGGTGGAGGCATGACCAATTTATAGAGGTTAAATTTATTAAGACTTAATCCGGTACGTCCATCAAATAACCGGTGTGCAGACGAGATCTATTCTTCATTAAATATTAGTTATGGGCTTTACATTAATTGGGCCATAAATAAATAAATAAATAATTCTTACATTCTCCCACTTGGAACAATAACCACATAACATTAATATTTAATGACATAAACATAATTTGCGCATAAAATAAATCTCTTTTATAATGTCCATCATACATACCAAAATATGACAAACCACTAATGCGAGTTATGGCGGTTATACATAATTTTATGCTACATAATCCCTTCCATATACTACTACATTAGCGATCTATCATACTACGTTCATAAGTTATAACATTGTGGTCCGCAATAATGTCTCATTGAGACTTATTCTGTAATATCTCAAAACAATAATGTGTACACCATTATGAGAAACAAGAAATTCATTAATGTATATCAGAAACATGTAATTGAGCTCAGAGTGTCAAAACATCATAAATGCATCAATGATATGTACAACTAAGACCCATTCTTTGAACATGTTCTTTAAATGTCTTTGGTTGTAAGCCTTTTGTTAATGGATTTGCAATCATGAGATCAGTTCTAATATTCTCAAGAGACACTATTTGTTTCTGAACTTCTTCCTTGACGGTAAAGTACTTTAATTCTATATGTTTGGCACCTTTGGAGTACTTATCGTTCTTGGAGAAGAATACTGCTGCAGTGTTATCACAATAAATTTTCAGTGGCTTGGTAATGGTGTCGACAACCCCAAGTCCTGAAATAAAATTCCGCAGCCATAATGCATGAATTGTGGCTTCAAAACATGCCACAAATTCTGCTTCCATTGTGGATGTAGCAATGACAGATTATTTAGCACTCTTCCATGATATTGTTCCTTCAGCTAATAGGAATAAGTAACCATATGTGGACTTTGAAGTGTCAATGCATCCTGCAAAATCTGAATCCGAGTATCCAAAAACCTCCAAGTGATTGGACCTCCTGCACTGAGCATATGATCTTTCGTTCCTTTCAGGTACCTCAAGACTTTCTTTGCAGCTTTCCAGTGATCAATTCCAGGGTTACTTTGATATCTTCCTAGCATTCCGACCGCAAAACTAATATCCGATCTTGTGCAAGTTTGAACATACATCAAAATTCCAACAATAGAAGAGTAAGGAATTGAATCCATTTCCTTTCGTTCTACATCATTCTTTGGGCATTGCATAAGACTGAATTTGTCCCCTTTTTGAATGGGAACAATTCCTGTTGAACAATTGTTCATATTAAATCTCTCTAGAATTCTTTCGATATATCCTTTTTGAGACAATCCCAATAATCCTTGTGATCTATCACAGAATATTTCTATTCCTATCACATAGGATGCCTCATTCATATCTTTCATTTCAAAATTCATAAAGAGAAAGTTTTTCATCTCACACAATATGTCTAAATCATTAGCAGCAAGTAAAATATCATCAACATATAGGACTAAAAATATTAACTTGCTCCCATTGATCTTTTGATATATACACCGATCAACGGTGATCTCTTTAAATCCAAAAGATGTTATAGTATCATTAAATTTTATATACCATTGTCATGACGCTTGTTTAAGTCCATATATTGACTTTTTTAGCTTACACACCATTTGACCTTTTCCTTCAATTTCGAAACCCTCAGGTTGGTCCATATAAACTTCCTCCTCGAGGTCTCCATTAAGAAAGGCAGTTTTCACATCCATTTGGTGTAACTCTAAATCATAATGAGCCACCAAAGACATAATAATTCTTAATGAGTCTTTCTTTGAGACATGTGAAAAGGTCTCTTTATAATCAATGCCTCCTTTCTTACTATAACTCTTGGCAACAAGTCTGGCTTTATATCGTTCAATATTGCCATCCGAATCGCGTTTAGTCTTAAAGACCCATCTACACCCTATTTTTTTAGAATCTTTTGGCAATTCAATGAGATCCCAGACTTTATTATATTTCATGAATTTTAACTCTTCTTTCATGGCATCCATCCATTTATCAGACTTAGTACTTTCCATGACTTGTGAAAATGAAATCGGATCTTTATTAGTCCAATGTCAAAATCTGACTCTTGCAAATAAACCACATAATCATCTGAAATAGCCGATTTTCTTTCTCTTTGAGATTTCCTTAATGGCACTCTTTGTGGTTCACTTGTGTCAGAAACTTGTGAGTTAGTTTCTTCTTGAAGTGTTTCCTCCAAATGTTGTTCAGTATTGTCAAGGATTCTCCAATAATAGGAACAATATTTGTTATTGCTGTGGAAGTAGGTGCATTCATGGGTAATGAAATATTTACCCTCACCTCATTTATTTCCACACTTTGTCAATCAACACTCCACTAACTTCACCATTCTCAATGAATCTTGCATTATTGGTTTCAATAATTCTCGAACTATGGTTGGGACAATAAAACCTATACCCTTTAGATTTCTCTAGGTAACCAATAAGGTAACCACTTACTGTTCGAGAATCTAATTTCTTTTCATGTGGATTATATATTCTAGCTTCCGTTGGGCAACCCCAAACATGTAGGTGCCTTAAACAGGGTTTCCTTCCAGTCCACAGTTCAAAAAGGGTCTTTGAAACTGCCTTACTAGGAATCCTGTTTAATAAATATACAGCGGTTTTAAGAGCATACATCCACAAAGATTTGGGTAGTGAGGAATTACTCATCATACTCCTAACCATATCCATAAGTGTCTGATTACGCCTTTCTACGACACCATTTTGTTGAGGTGTTCCTTGCATAATATACTGTGTACATATGTCATGTTCCTCAAGAAACTTTGCAAATGGACCTGGACATTGTCCTGATTTGTTATGTTTTTCATAATATTCACCACCTCTATCTGATCTAATAATTTTCACTTTTCTATCTAATTGTCTTTCAACCTCATTGACGTACACTTTGAGAGCGTCTGTTGCTTGAGATTTTTCTTTCAGCAAATAGATATATCCATAATCTGAAAAATCATCAGTAAAAATGATAAAATATTTTTCTCTACCAAAGGATGGAACATCAAAAGGTCCGCAAATATCAGTGTGTATAATCTCAAAAAGCTGGGTGCTTCTTGTGGCACCTTTCTTGTTATGCTTAGTTTGCTTTCTCTTAATGCAATCCAAACATATATTAAAATCAATAAAATTTAGGTTTGGAAGAATCCCATTATTTACTAATTTTTTTAATTTTTCTTCGGATATATGACCCAAACGTCCATGCCACAAGTAAGTAGAACTTTCACCCAGTGAACTATGTTTAGTTCCAACATTTTGATGAATAACAAGAAGGGATTCAGAAAAGATATTATCGAGTTTCAATTTATATAAACCATAAACATCCATGTCCAAACTTAAAATTAAATCCAGAAACATCAAGTCTTGAAAGAGAAATCAAATTTCTAGAAACTGAAGGAACATAAAGAATCTGTAATAGATCAAGGTGATGTCCAGTCTCCAAGATCAAACGATAAGTCCCTATGACTTCAATTTTAGTTCTTCATATGATTTCCCATGACCAAGAAATCCTTATTTGAATTTGTAGTTTGGATCGTAATGAATCCCCGCAACATAGTGGATACATGAGCAGTTGCACCAGAATCAAGCCACTAAGTATTATTAGGAACTTTTACTAAATTTGATTCGAAACATACAAAAGCACTTAGTGTACCTTTCTTTTCAAACCAAGCTTTACGTTTCAGGCAATCTTTCTGATAGTGTCCTTCCTTTTTACAAAAATGACACACATCTGCCTTGAGTTCCTTATGAGCATCCTGTGAAACTTTAGCAGGTGCTTTCTTCTTCTTGAACTTGTTATCCTTCACCTTAAGTCCTTTTCCAGCTCCTTGACCCACGAGGTTAATAGAATGAACTCCTTATTTCTTAAGTCTTGATTCCTCCTGAGTAAACATACTGGACAATTCACTAACATCTCACTTATCCTTAATAGTGTTATAGTTAATTTGGAATGGTCCATACTCAGGAGACAATGAGTTCAGAATAAACTGAACCAAGAAGGTGTCATCCACTTTCATCCCCAAGGCCTTGAGTCTTGCTGCAATGTTAGTCATCTCGATGATATGATTTTGCATACTACGCGACCCATCAAACTTCATGGTCGTGAGTTCAGCCATTAATGTACCACCGAGAGACTTATCAGCAGAACGAAAACGTTCTTCCACAAACTTCAGGTATTCCCTGGCACTTTCTGTTTGTGGAATAGTACTCTTAATGTTGTTGGCAATAGTCATTCGCATAAACATAAGACTCAATCTGTTAGAGCGTTCCCATGCTTTATGGAAAGACTTCTCACCTTCACTGCTCGTATCAGTAATGGCATCAGGTTTATCTTTCAGCAGAACCAAGTCAAGATCCATCACACCTAAGTGGAACTGGACTTGTTCAAGCCATTCAGAGAAGTTTAATCCATTGAACACAGTAACAGATGAAGCAAGCGAATGAAGAGGAATAGCTGCAAAATAGATATATATGCTCACAAATAAGAAAATAATGAGGATTCAACAAACAATAAAAGTATATCGTAATTCACCTTTGGGCAGACACTACGACATACTATCATAATTTAAATGACATATTTCAACTTTAGTAGGCAATTAAATATTTTTAATCAAACATATACGATATCTTTGGATATACAATATATATTCGATTAAAAGAATATTAATTTACCTCATAATGTTCACTATTCATAGGATAATTAATTTACCTTTGGGTAAATTCTTAAGTTCTAGCAATAGTGAAAAATTAATTTATCCATTTATTTATTTTTTTCAATAATAGGCATTCCGTTATTTTCATGGATAAATGACAATTTTATGCATGCATATTTTTCTTAAACATACAAGTCTGGCCACTTTGGTGACTAACAAACTATATGAACATAAATGCATACATAAAGTAGATATCATAAAATTATGCATGTGAATATTTTAAATATTCTAGTTTGGTAACTTTGGTGACTAAGAAACTATAAACATAATATATGCATAAAATGAATATAAATATTATACTTGTGCTTATTTTAAACATATTAGTTTGGCCACTTTGGTGACTAACAAACTATATAACTTTGAAAACACATACATAAGTTATTATTTAATATAAAAATAAAACCACACTAAACACTTTATTTAGTCCAAACAAAATTACTTTATTGCCCAAGAAATAAATATCTAATACCATCTAACAAAACAAATTATTAACAATTGTAACCTATGTTACTGCTTCATAAAAACTTGCACAATCCAGTATAGGGAGGAATGTGATGAATACTTTAAATTGGGCAAAACCATTAAATATAATCAATTGCCATGTATGGACAAAAGTGAACGTAAGGATTTGTTTTAATACTTTATGAATCCACGCAATATTCTTATGCAAGAATCCAAGTTAGCTCATGTGTGAAATTTTAATAGAAATCAAAATCTTGCGGCATTCCAAATGGTGTCACACGAGCTACCCACAAGACGTTCCAAAAACTAAAACCAGAACAGAGTTGTGTTCGATAATGCATCATGAAATTAATATCTTCATAATTGTAATATTATGAGTTCATACGATCCTGGCTTTGATGCCACATATAAGTTTAATCTTAATGCATATCAGGATCTTGAACACGGTAATCTTACAGAGAGATGTTACAGAAAACATACCTGAAGCGGTAGACATTATCGCAGAGAGAAGCGGAAGCGTTAGACGTTAGTAAAAAATTGGTTTCTACCTCCTTGCCGTAGCCTTACGTTACCATAACCGTCAGCGATGGAAAAGAAAGAGTTGAGAATATGTGCTAACCATAATAGGTGGAGGCAGGACCAATTTATAGAGGTTAAATTAATTAAGACTTAATCTGTTACGTCCATCAAATAACCGGTATACGGACGAGATTTATTCTTCATTAAATATTAGTTATGGGCTTTACATTAATTGAGCCATAAATAAATAAATAATTCTTACATCTATACCAAAGATTGAATAATGTTTCATTGTCAAATAAGAAATCCTTGAGTTCTTGACTTGTGGCCAGTGAATCATGGTCAAGTTAGAGAATCTCGAGTGCATGAATTAGACACATGGTTTCATGACATGGCATATGCATTTTTACTACTAGTTGGACAAGTTATAGGCCTCACGTGGCAACTATTCTTGTTAACCACCAAGCCTCTTTTTGGTTAGTCAGTTTAGAGGCCTCATATGGTGTCATTATTAGTTCCCATCGAGCCTCGATTTCGGTTAGGCAGATTACCACCGATTGAGCAGTTTACCATCGAGCTTGGCTGATGGATAATATGTTGGCATATTTTAGTTGAGTTGCACGTATTTTATCAGTTATGTTATTTCGCTGTGTTAAGTTTCGCCTGAGATGTAAGTTATTCACCCCCTAGGCACTTAGAGTTCAGGTTGTATCTCTCTCTTGTCTTCTATTGCAGTTGCTATCATGTTTATTATTTTTCGAGCCTTACATACCAGTACATATTATCTGTACTGATGTCTTTTTGCCTATGAATGATATATTCGTGTTGCAGAAACAAATAGAGGCCAAGATCGACAAATTGGGGCATGAAATATATGTTATTTAGCAGTGTTGTGTGGTGGCCTTGTGGGCCCAACTGCTTTTTTTCAATTGAGTTTCTGTGGCTAGTGGGCCTGGCTACCAATTATTCCTCTCTAGGTTTGGAGCGTGATAAAATAAAAGTATTTTAAAATATGATGAAGAAATTGAGGGTATGTCTCTCTATTTATACCCAAAATTTTGAGTCCAAATAGTGCGAAAAATACTTGTTCCAGATAGGTTTGATGTATGTTCCAGAACACCTTGTCTTTTCAGAAATAACCATTGAAAATTATTTCACAAATTCTAAATTGAATTTTATGTGAAAATAATATTAGAAAATGAAAAAAGAAATAACGAAAAGGGAAAATAAATTTGGTCCAAAAAATTTATCAATCAATTATTTAACTAAATTCAAATCTAAAATTGAGTCAAGAAATGACAACAACATGAGGGAAGACTTTCTTCCCAACTCTTTATGAGTTAGAAGAAGTATTTCTACACACACACACACTAGCCTTTCTTTCCACCACCAATGAGGAACAAAGTTCCTATCCAAAAAAAACTTTGCTTAAAATTTCATGTTTTTCCTCCATTCTTTTTTCCTTAATTTCTCCTTCACACTAACACTTACCATCAATAATCCCCCACATGAATAAGGAATGGCTATATGATAAAATGATGTATGAAAAAATAGTATGATTTGTAAGCAAGGATTAATTGCATCTGGATAGGTAGGTTTTTCTTTGAAATTTTCGTAGTGAACATATATCAAATATACTCGGTCAATTGATAGATCCAATATCTTTGAACCGTCGAATTTTGGTGTATACCTAAAAAATATAATTCACACAATTAACTCTTTAATCGCCTTTGATTCTCACTGTTTTGTTCATTTCAGCCATGAACACTGTCTGGTTCATAAGTGCGTTTAGAATTGGCAATATAGAATTATTTTTGAAGCGGCTTATACTTCATATTTATATAAGTGATTCCTAAACGTGTTATCGTATAGATACATTATTTGATATAACCCATATCAAACTTAAATATCATTGAAAAAACTTAACATTTTATCCTTGAACAATGTCTCATCATGAGAATGAATTAAAAAAAAGGTTATTTTTGAAAATGTGAATAGTAATCAATGACTTTGTTTAATCTCCTTGAATTTAAATGTCGGAATCTCCAGTATTCTACAGATTTGTCGATGACTTTTTACACCCCGAAAATCTTTTGACATTTAAAAAGTATTGCAAGTACGTTGACATAAATTGATTAAGATTGTTGTACATTTATGTCGAGATAAGTGAAGTATATGAAGTGTAAAAGATAGGAAGTGTCAAAGGGTTCAAATGCATAAACGACATGACGAACGAGGTCGGTAAGACATGGGCTGGTCAGATAGGGCGTTGGCCAGCATGTCACGGAGGCAAATCTCCGGGATTGCCAATGTGCCACGGAGCCGTACCCACAGCCTCAACTTTATATATATATATATACATATATATATATATATATATATATATATATATATATATATATATGTTTGGTCTTATTTTGAAATCATTTCTAGTCTTTTCCAACTTCTGAGCAGCTTACTCAGCACTCCATATTCTCTCTATTTCCAGTAGCTAAACCAAGGAGAAGTAAGAAGGAAACATCAAGTACAACTCAATCAACACACAAGACAAGATGAAAGATCATTTGTCAAGTGTGTTTGTGAATTATTTTTGCTTCATTTTAGACATCAAAGCTGCTTTTGGACAGTGAATTGAAGGAAAGTACTCCTATTTTAATTAAGAATAATATCAAGCAAAGGGTAAGTACTTCTAGTTATTAAACTTGCTTAAAATCCTAGCTAAAGCTAGAAGTTGGAGGCCATGTTGGGCTGCCGATTTGGTGTGGTTATTGTTGAAGTTTGCTGCTCGTTTTTTAAGATTGGCGCATCAGTGTTTTGCTGGAAATATATTTTATGTTTGTGGGAGTTGGTCATAAGAAAAGTTAGGTAATTTCCTACTTCTATTTTCCTTCAAAGTTGTAGAAACAAGTTAAAGTAAAAGTGCTAAAGATGTTGCTTTGTATATTGTTGTTGTGGCTGCCGGTTGATGTGACATTTTAGCTGGATAAATTGACTTTAAAAAGTCTTTTCACTTGGTTGTAAACTCAATAAATTAAAGGGGCTAAGTTTTGGCTGTTGAAGAAAAAAATCGGCTAAGGAAAACTCGTCGGAATAAGATATGTTAAGGTGCCCCATCCGTTGTTCTTTCAAGCAAGACTTTTATGTTGTTGGTTGAATATACCAACAAGTTTCTCATATGTATTGAGGCAGTATATTAAGTCATATTTAAGCTTTAAATTCCATATTTGATTGAAGCTAGATTGTTGAGATTATGTCTAGTTCGAATAGACATTTAAAATATAATATTGTGTCGATTATTGTCGTAGCTTTACATCAAGTTGTAGACCCCTCAGCGTGGGCATTGTTAGCTGGTCCTTTACATTTATATTATATACATTGTGGTGATCGTGTTTGAAGTTCTGGTTGTTATATGGAATTAGAAATAAAGCTAAGCTAAAAAATAAATGTTAATCTAGTAAGGGTAAATGAGGGTACCAACGCGACGATTCATTAATATGGTCACCTACCCTTATATGCATATGTTTTAAAGTGCTTAAAGTCTAAAAAAGATTCCATAACTTCTATTCCTAAAGCAAAGGGCAAGTTACCAAATTACCGAGTTCTAAGTTGAATGAATGTCGATCCTAAGTACCTAGAATTGAGTCCAAGTACTCTAAAACATGTTTTAGCAACTTAAGTGATTCCACGAACTCTAAATAAACCTAAGTACTCCAAGTTGAGTTTGAGTTGAGTTTGAGTTTTCTAAGTTGAATCTAATTATTCAAAATAGAGCCCGAGTATTTTAAGTTGGGTCTGAGTATCCATAGTTGATTTTAAGAATTCGTAAGTGAGGTTCAGTGTCATTTTTCCTTAATTTTTCAGTTTATAATAAGCTTCCAAGGCAAGTTATGTTTTATGTCCCCTCTTGTCAGATGCTAGGGGTAATTTATTTAGTTGGTCCTCCGAGTTGGACCCATTCTCTGAGTCAGTTGTTTAATTTCAGCTCGGTGTATGGCTTTACTGGCCTTCCACTGTTCTTTTCAGTTGTTATTATAGCCTTGTCTGCATTCTATCTTTTGTTATGTATGTTGAGACCTGATCGGTCTATTTCTATGCTATAGTTGGCTGTGACAGGTGATCAATTTGTCTAAGGGTTACAGTACAGACGCTATATAGCCCACTTCTTGATCACTTTAGAATCGAGTGTCAATCGCACCTTACCCCAATTTTGAATAGTGATAAACTTGGTATCAGAGCGTAGTCAAATTTCCTTCGATGATCGTTTAACCATCTCTTTAGTTAGGCTTTTTGTAAATAAATGTAACACATTATCTCTTGATTTTTCATCACATGTGACGAGATTTTCCATTATACATAATACTTCCTACTCTTCCTATTGTCACTTGGCTATATCGCAATGTATGCATATAAAGCTGGCGACAAATTATAAAGCCAATAGGTTGGACTAAAATGAAATATCTTCTAAGAAATTCCAGAGTCATTCAACTTCTTCACTGGTCTTGTCTAAATCTATGAACTCACACTCCATTATAGAGCTGGTGATACATGTCTGTTAGATGATTTTCAAGACACTGATCTTCCACCAATGGTAAAAATATATCCGCTTGTAAATTTTATTTTCCCGTGATCCAATTTGCATCACTATATCCTTCAATAATTGCAGGATACTTATTGTAATGCAAGATATTTTTTGGGTATGTTGTAAATATTCCAAAACTCATTTCATAGTTATCGAATAATTTTGCTAGGTATTATATGTGTATTGACTCAGTTAACTTATAACACAAGTTATTTCTAGTCTTGTATAATTCATGATACACATCAAATTTTCAACTCTTTGGCATAATTTGAGACTTATAGCCTATTTGCCCAATCTTGTGGGAAGCAAAAAGTACTTATTTTAAAAAAATGAAATGTTTGGCCAAACTTTTGGAAAAAAAATAAGTGCTTCTAGGGAGTAGCAAAAGTTATTTTTCATAAGCTAAAAGAGTAGTTTTTCCCTAGAAGCAAAACATATTTCTTCAAAAGAGTAGTTTAAGTGCAAAACATATTTCTTCAAACTGAAGTGTTTGGCTAAACTTTTCGGAAAAAAAATAAGTGCTTCTAGGGAGTAGCAAAAGTTATTTTTTATAAGCTAAAAGAGTAGTTTTTCCTTAGAAGCAAAACATGTTTTTTCAAAAGGAGATTCCTATTCATTGCCTCTATCACTCCTTATCATTTTAATGTTTTTGTTAAGTTGTGTTTCAACTTCACTTTGTATTGCTTGAACATTTCAATTTCTTTGTATTTACTATTGAGTAAATAAATATTGCAATATCATGTATTATTGTCAATAAAGGTTATGAAATATTTCTTTCCATCACGAGATGGTGTTAACTTCATGTCACTAATATCTATATGAATTAAGTCTAAAGGACTTGAATTCCTTTTAACTGACATATAAGAATGTTAACGTGCTTAGATTCAACACATATTTGACATTTTGATTGATTGCATTCCAACTTAGGGAGTACTTCTAAATTAATCATTATACACAAGGTTTTATATTTGACATGTCCTAAACGTGAATGCCATAAATTATTTGACTCAAGTAAGAACAAGCTGAAATTTTATTATTATCAATGACCATTAGTACATTATATTTAGGTTGAAAAGGCTCTCTGCTAGATAAAAAAATTTCTACGTACATTTTGTCCTTATTTATTACAACTTTGTCTGAAATAAAAACGCACTTAAATCCGTTTTTGACGAAAAGCGCAGTTGAAACTAAGTTCTTCCTTGTTTCAGAAATATGACAAATGTTGTTCAGATTCACCACCTTGCCAGAAGTTATCTTCCCGAAAATTTTCCATAACCTTCAATTTTAACCGTTGCAGAATTTTTCATTAAAATAATCTTGTTGGATCTAGCAGGAGTATATGAAGCGAACACTTCTTTCACAACACAAACATGGCTGGTGGCTTGAGAATCAATCCACTACT
Source organism: Datura wrightii (assembly GCA_035772735.1). Lineage (NCBI taxonomy): Eukaryota > Viridiplantae > Streptophyta > Magnoliopsida > Solanales > Solanaceae > Datura > Datura wrightii. The sequence goes on along the minus strand of JASDFA010000006.1, from coordinate 19,686,528 downwards.
CTTGAGATTTCCTACTGAGTTGCATTTAGACAACACATTGCACACAAGTTTCAATATCCTCATTTCCCAATCATGTTTGCTTGACCTTTCTTTTCTTTCTTTATTTGGAGTACTACATTTTGTAGCCTTGCATCCAATCTTTCCACAGTTATGATAATTTTTCTCGAATCTGCTTATTGGGATAATTCTTTGATCCAGAAGGCTTATTTCTTTTTTTTTTTCGGATTAGTTGAAGCAGTCTCAATAATGTAAGCTCCTATCATTATTAAGTTTCCATGTTCCTTCCATTCAACAACATTATTATCTTCTTCGATCCTCAACTGAGCAATGATATTTTTGAATTTCATCTCTTTGCACTTATTTTCGAGCAAAGTTCCCATCCAAAAAGAATTTTGTTTTCAAATTTTCATATCTCTCATAATTTTTCTTTCACACCAACACTTAACTCCAATAGAGAATACCTTATTTCGACTTCTTGTTTGAGCATATACTCCCTACTTGAGAACCCACTCTTTAGTGGAGCAAACATTCTTTACTTGAGTACTCTTACAACTCAAGTGAACCACCTCTATTTATAGTTGGTGATGAAATGATCCAATGAGGAGTATTACTACTCTCTTCTAGAATATTTCTAACTACTTTTTTTTTTCTTTCTGTACCGCACCTTTAGTTATTTCTAAAGTTGTTCTTATTAGAATCTTTTCTAAAATTCTCGCTTTAGAACTTTTATTCTAAAGTACTTTTTTCAACTCTCTAGAAGTCTTTGAACATTTCAGAATCTTTATCGCCTTGAAGATTAAGTTGGTGATGAATTTTTAACATTTCCCTTTACTATCAACTTAATTCATTCTTTCCAGTAATATTGAGAAATTCTCAAAACTTTGTTATCATCTTAATTTTCAGGAACTTTATGAATATCTTCATTGACTTTTCAACTTACTATTCTTTGAAGCTTCTTCAAAGGCAAAAGTCTTCTTGTTCTTGATCATCTTTGTTAATACAATATCTATATAAAGTGAATTATTGATTGAATAAATGAGAATCAATATTTGTGTTGAACATAGATCACACATTCGAAGAAAAAAATAACACTGTTTTACCGATTTTAAATTTGAGTTTAAAGATAATTTTCGATTTAATTTTTGATTAATATTTCAACATCTCAAATTTCACATTTTGATATTTATCTATATATTTATAAAATATAAAAGTATTACATAAAATGTTGCATGACTTTTTTCACCTTTTGTATGTGCAATTTATATCTATATTATTATAAATGTATATTTCAAAAGATAGTTTCATTTATTGGATAAAATTGTAATATTAAGAAGTTTGACAAGTATGTACGAATTTTAGGTAAGCTAAAATTGACTAACTATTCAAATTTATTTTAACAAAATTTTATCCTTGAGAATAATAATTACCTCTTGATGTAGCTGTAGGACTTTCTCTCAAGCTAATTGGGGAGAAAAACTTTTTTTTTTTAAAAATGGTGAGAAAAAACACAATAAACTAAAGTTATTTAATTTTTTTGAAAAAAGTTAATTGATGATATGATGATGATAGAGACTTTGAGCTGACTTTGAGCACCTTTTTCTGTTGCGCCAACTGACTTAGAGAGTATCTGGATTGATCATCTTTTAAATTCTTGTTAACTTTTTCGAGTGTTTGGTAAGATAAGCAAATATCTAAAATAAGTTTAAAAAATTGCTTAAAACGAGTTAAAATCCATCCTCCAATTTATTAATTTTTCCTTAAAAACTACTCAAATTTGACCAAACAATTTACATAATCATCCCTGATATGCTTTTATAATTCTTAATATATTCTTTCCTCACAAGCCTTTACCTCATTTTGTCTGTTTTTTCTTCTTTCATCTCTCATTATTTCGCTTTCCGCTATAACTTGCACAACTTTATCATAATTAAATTCTTTTAATGATTTTTACATATTTGAGTATCTAAAAATTATGTTCTTTTTTTTTTTTTGATATCTTATTTTGATCTACATACATTATGGGTGTTCCTTTTTCTTTTATAAACTTTTGTGATTATAAATCATACTATTTTTATTTTAAAGTCTTTAATATTCAATATAAATTCACTAATAATTTTACTTTATATGATTTTATTATTAAATAATTATATTCATAATTTATTACTAATTTAATAGATAATCGTTAAAGTTATGTTATTGATATCGATGATTAATGGAGTAATATTTTTAATTTTTTTCATATAATATATATGTTTGTGGTTTAGTATTTCTGATATTGTTGATTTAAATTAAGTAAAAAAATATTATTTGAACAATTTAAGTTTATTTGATGACACAAATTCTTTATTTGTTTTTTTTAATAATGTACTTATTCATCTTAGAATAATTATTTATCGAACGTAATCATTATTATTTATTTATTCAAATATTTATCAATGAATTAGTTAAAGTATTAATTACATTACATGTTATTTGAATAAATAATTTGTATTATTAAAAATAATTTTATCTAATTAATTTAAAGCTCAAAGTGAATTGAGTCATACATTAACTAATATTAAAATTAATTTAAATTTTTAAAAATTGCAAAAACAAGTTCATTTTAGTATTAACACCTTTACAGACTTTTTCATCTTTTTAACCAGATAAATGCTTATCAACATTTTTTATCAAACATATCAACTGCTTATTTTGAGTCTCAACATTTATATTCAACACATAACTATTTAATCTAAATTATGCTTCAATACTTGGTGCTTAAAAGTTATTTAAATTCAGTTAATTCAAATGGGATCTTACTTATGTCAATGGTGTTCGATTTAAATATGTAAAAATGATAATAAGAATTTAACTAATATACACAATGCAATTTTCCCGTGAGGGTGTTAATTTGATTGACCACCCTTACATGGTTGTAACTACACTACTGTCACTGAATCTTTAAAAAATTATACTCCATCTGTTTCTTTTTACTTAGTAGATATACTAAAAATCTTTGTTCCAAAATAGTTATCAATTTAAAAACTCAAGAAATAATTAATCATTTTTTTTCCAACTCTACCTTTAGTACTTACTTTAGAATGTGAAAAGAATGATTAATATATATTTCCAAAGAGTACCTATCAATTTAAAGTTACAATGCAAACTTGTTCAAAGGGTCATATTAGTCAAATTGCAACCTGTGTTAATTGTTTTTGAAGAATGTGTAAATCTTATCCCACCAAGTTAAAAAGACAGAGGGAGTATGCATTTGATAGTTTGTAATTGCATATAATTGCAATTATTTATTTGTAAAAGAAGAATTGAGATATGCGATTTATTAATACGACATCTAAAAATATTTTAATAACTTGTTATGAACTATGATTTGCTTAGTTGGTAAGATTATATAAGAATTGAGATTCACAATTTGTTGAATTTTCATATTTATAAAAAAATATAACTTTTAGAATTCAAATTACATATCCAAATAATATCTCAACTTTAAATTAACCTCCGTCTAAATTAATAATTTCAAATTCATGTTCAAACGCTTACAAAGTAACTTGTTATTATTTACCTTACTACAATTCACCAATTTTAATTTCTCCTCCGTTATCTCTATCGCTCTAACTTAATGCTATTTTAGTTTGAAACTTTTGCACCAAACCTAAAAAGGCTATTTTTGCACAAATATCAAAATTGGATACAATTATATTTAAAAAGAAAAGGAAAAACATTCTATTATTATAATTTATAAATCACCTCATGCCGGTACATATTGAAATATTTGGGATAATTAACTAAATATGAAATTTGATAAATATTTTTAAAAATATATATTATATTAATATAAAAATTATAATTTATAATATTTTTATATAATTTTTAAATTTAAATTTTAAAATATTTTCTAAATTTAAATTTAAATTTAAAAATTAATTAAACTAATTTTCGAAAGGCGAAGCACTACTACTATTTTAAAATGAGGTTAATACTACTAGTTGTACATCATTCTTTCATCAGATGTGCCTAATAAAATCAATCAAAGCCAAGTATGATCAGTAGCATAACCACATATATTCATCAGTGATCAGCCGAATATATTTCATAAAAAAATTATAAAATATATAGAATAAAAATTAGTTTTCTGAACCCCTAAGATTTCAGAGTGTGACATAGTTTAAAGATTCAAGGGGTCTTTAGATTCCACCATAACCAGACACGTACATTTAACAAGACGACGCCAACTACCCACACACCGCCGCCTCATACCCCCCAACCCCCCACTCCCACAACCCCCAAAATAATACTCCTACTACACCAGGAACCCCTTTAATAAATTTTGCATTTAACGCCTACCAAGATACTCTTCTTGGAAAATCCGGAAACAAAAAGTATTACCCAAAAGACGTAGTCCTATATAGTTGTGGCAGTAGATAAACCCAAGAAAACCCCATTACCAGATCACCAGAGCCTTGGTTTCTCTCAGGCTTTGGGTTCAGACATGGCGTCTTCGTGGAAGTTCTTGTTCATATCCTTCGTTTTTCTTGCTGTAGTTGCTCCTAAAGTCAAAGCGGATGCTGGTTCGTCGTTGGATGATGAAGTTGAAGCGGTTAGATCGGATGTTCCCAGTTCTCAAGAGTTGGAGCATCTGAAGTCCAAGATCCAATCTTTAGGTTAGTTTTGACTTGTGAATTGTTCCCCTTTTAACTTTCGTAAAAGTTAATTGGTACTGTGAGTGTGCATGTCTTGATTCTTCGGGAAATGTAGTGTTTTTTCTTTTTGGGGATTTCAGTACTGAGAAGTGTAGATGCTTACCTAAAGGAATTGTTTGGAGGTCAATTTGATGGGTGGACTCGCTTAAAGGTGTTATTTTTTGAAAATTTTGTTATTAATGAGCTGGAATTTTAGTAAGAGTAGTACATTATTACAGGATTTTTCGTTGTATTGTGTATAATGTTCAAAACGGAGAGTAGAAATGAACAACGTTTTTTCCTTTTTCATTGTATTGTGTATAAAGTTCACAATGAATTACTTTTACCTATAAAAGGAACTTGTGAAATAAACTTAAATATTTCAAGTTGAAATCCAAATTCTTTTGAGAACTCGTGAAACAAACTTCAAATTTCAAATAAAGCTACATTATTTTCAAGTGAAGTTGTTAAAGAAACTATAGCGCCTTAGATTTTGCTATAGGGAGCTGCAGATTCCAATTTGGTAGTTTTCTCTAACTCCAAGATTTATGTTCCGTTCAGTCTCAGTAGAAGTGCGTCAATCCGTACATGAACATAATGATTTGATAACTTTGAACATTTGAAGCACAACAAAACGCTTCATGTATGTTCTCGGGTCTATGAAAAAGGTGTCTTGTTAGTGTGTGATTGAAAAAATATTCCAGAGGTAAGGAGAGACAATTTCGGAAACTGCACAAATTCTAGGGATAGTCTGCAATTACAGTTTTCTTTTGGAAACTGTACAAATCAGAGATTATATGCAAAGCAGCACAGCTAATCTGGAATAGAGAGTCGCAACCAAGAATAACTTTCACATCCTTATTAAAATTTGAGACAAGGTTATAAATTTGGTGTGTGTGTGTGTGTGGGTGCGCGCCTATTCTGCAGTTGTCATACTTTGTACTTTGTTATTGACACCGACGTTGAGTAATGAGGTTGATAAATTTCATATAGTTTTCCTTGTGTTGTGAGATAATTCTGCAACAGTGAGTTTTCGATTGGTGCTTGGGATGCAGGTTGCTCCTATTTGTGTTGTTAAAAATTTTGAATACCAAATTTAATTATTAGCCATCTCTCTCTCTTTCCTTCTAATGGGTTTTATTTTTTAAGAATCAAACATTGAGGAGACTGTGCGAGCACTGAAAGGAAAGGATGAGGTGATTGCTGACAAAGAGAACATAATAAAAGAAAAGTCAGAGAGAGTTAAGTCATTGTCAGCTGAGTTGGCCTCTCTACAGGTGAGTCTCTCAAATTAGCAAGTTGGCTGTTGTATGCTATTTTAGTTTCATGAAAATGCCTTAGTAGTGTTGATGTAAGTCGTAGCCTCTTACGTCGTATTGTTTGTCTAGAAAAAAGGAACACTAGATGCTGAGGAGCAAGTTGGAAAGGCTCATGCACGAGCTGATCAGCTTGAAAAGCAGGTTGAGAGATTAAAAGAGGAAGTTGAAATGAAGAATAAGGAGAAAGAAGACTTCGTAGCGCAGAAAGGTGAAACCCAGAAGAGAGTATCTGAGTTAAATTTGAAAGTTGACAAGGTGAGCGTTTGATCTGCTTTCCTTTTTTTTTTTTTATAAAATAATAAGTTGCTCATTTGCTTTCTTTTCTCTTTTCTTTGTAATTGCGCTGTCTTAATTAATCGCTACAGTAGATGGAATTTCACTATAAAAGATTCAACAACAAAGCATAAATGAAATTTCATGTATTGCATTTTTAGATAGGATGTCTTTTACGCATTAAAACAATGGAGGGCAAAAGAAGAAACTCTTATCACCAGTAAGCTGCATTTGTTTTTCCTTTTTTTTGAACTTCTAAGATCTGAGGACTACTTTTATCTGATCAGGAAGATTTGGCGATCACGTCCTTTTGCTTGTCCTTGTAATTGCGAGTCTGGAGCCAAGTAACTTGCAGAAGTATTAAAAAGGAAGTTGGATGTATGTTATTCTGTTTCTTGGTCACAAAGATTGTCCTATGCATCATGCTAGAGTTATTCTGACAGCTATCCAACTTGTTCAACCACTGCAACAAACATAAAAATACTTAAAAGAAACAACTTCTAAATGCTGTCCCTGCTGGATTTTCCTTGTCAGTTTACTCCAATCTCATAAGAAACATGGAAAAATGATTAAAAAGTTAGCTGAAACATAGAAAGGTGGAAGTGGCTGTCATGAAAATATTCTTGAAGTTTGATGGAATCTAAATCTTTAAGCAAGGAATGCGGACGACTTGTAAAAAATATAGGTAATTGAGTAGTCAACATTATGATAACGTAGAAGAAAGGAAGCATATCATAGCAAGGATTGGACTGCGTGCCTCAGCAAACACCTGCATGGAGTCATTTTTAGAGCACAAACAAGATGCTGCAGTTGCATTGCTGTAATTAATTGAGTCCAAAAGTTATTTAGAGAGTCTATCAAGTTGTTATCTTTTTTAAAAAAAGAGTCTCATCAAGTAGCAAGTGGCCTCCTCAAGAGACTGTGAATTACAGTGGAGCTTGGAAGCGTTAAAATTTTGACAAAAAGAATCTGAGAAAGCAGTCAAATCAGACGAATGGTCCTACAAATGGAGAAAAGAACGTTGGGAAAAGAAGAATCAAATGGTGGTATAGAATACCCATTGAATGACCGAATTTTGAAAGAAAAAATATTTACAAATTGTTGTACTTGTCATTATGTGACCATTAAATAGCAGCCTCAGTTGTTTGCAATTACAGTTCTTTGCTTTTTGTCTCAAGCATGTGACAACGCATATGTAAAGTTGATGGGAACGAAACCTTGTCCTCTCGTATTTCAAGATGATGTCACATGAGAATTTTATACAAGAGCAAGTGATGACTGTTATCTTGAAGATACTGTGAAGCTTATATGAACAATAAAGTATTTTTGGAATTTAAGCTGCCTGTTTTCAGTTACACAATTGATTTCATTCTGCTACTAATCCCAGGACTTCTTCTGGATGTGTAAAAAGATCTTTTAGCTCTTGCTGCTACTGGTCAAATTTAGTTTTGGTAGCTACGTGTAATATTTCAGCTAACTTAATGAAATTAATTTGTTTCTATTTGGTTTATGCAGCTCCAAAAGACCATTGACGAACAGAAGGAGAAACTGAAAAAAACTGAACGAGCTCTTCAACTTGCTGAGGTGCTCTTGATTAGGAAACAGCTCTAAAGTTCGGAAGCTTGTGTTGTGAATAACAATTGCTAAAGTCTCCCAGTTTTGCTTTGCAGGAGGAAATGATTAGAGCAAGGTTTGAAGCCACATCGAAGATGAAGGAGCTCATGGAGGTAGATGTTCTAGCTCCCTATATCTTATCATGTGAAATTTGTGAATTCAGGATTATGATTACTATTGAAGATAGGAGGTTCCATCTCAATTTTGCAGCTAGCTGACTGCTGCTGTGATTCATATTAATGTTTCTATCTACCATTGTATCCTGGTGCCATTGGGCTTCCATCATATTGCGTTAAGAGCTTGATATGCCGGTTTTCTGGGTTAGTAGTTGTATCAGTTCTCATATGTTTGAACTGGGGATATCAGTAATTTTATGGACAGCTGGATGGTGGGTAGTTTTGGTAGTAAGGGGTGGTGTGGTGGTGGTGATGCTGGTCTTAACCAGCAGATTTGATGCTGGAGTACTTTTATTATGACGGCTAAAAGGGAAAAGAAACATGATGATAGATTTGGTCTAAACCATTTATATTATAGTGGATGATGGTTGTCATGTAAGTGGGTGATATTGGCTAAAGTGAAGAATTGTGGAAGGATGATAATATCACAATAACACAAGGCAACTAGGTTGTGGAGGAAGATATTCATGAGGGAAATTGTGGGTTGTTTTGGTGTTTGCAGGAATGTGACTGCTGCAAATGTGTGGGAGGTGTTCTGTTTGGTGGTTGCTATTTGCTACTTGTACATGAATTTCGGAGGAGAAGAAATGTAGTCAGTATCCTGCATATATTTATAGAGGGTATCTCTAAAGTTCTACAACTTGTCTTTATTTTAGGTGGGATAATCAAGTGCAGTCTTCTCTTATTTAAATCATTGATAACTGGTAGAGATGTTTTTGGATTCTGTTGATTTATGGTTGGCATGCAAAAAAAGTTGAAATTTCTTAAAATTTGGAATTTTGCAATTTTTTCCAAATTTTGTGGGGTTATCATGAGCTTGTCTAGAATTGTATTATTAGAGTCATAAAGATCCTATACGAAGTAAAGTGGGATTGGTCCTCACATATCGCCAATATGAGGAGGAAAAGGTGGGTTTTGTGGTTTCCCTTCTGTTTCCCCCCTTGCTTGGCTTTTGGAGTTATGATGTGTGGAAGTTGTCTCTGGTTTGTGGTGATGTATGGCGATTTAGTTGAGAACGTTTTTGGTGAGAATTTGATTCATGTGGAACCAGGTTGTGCTTCCTGCACTATGCATAGCCTAGCAATAAGTGGAGAAGGGATCAAAGTCGCATTCTGCATCAATCATTTACTGTGTTGGCCTCTTTAAGTCCAGCAATTTGCTGGCTTACTTACAACTTACAAGAATAAGAAAGAGTTGGAAAACCAAGAAATTTGAAGACATGCTCTCAATCAATGCTGTGTCGTAGATGGTGAACCATTATATAAATGTTAACTTGGCTCTTTCATTTTGCTAAAAATCCAGGTGCATGGGGCATGGCTTCCACGTTGGCTTGAAGTTCGTATCACTCACTACCAGGTATTTTGAGCAAAAATCATAGCTGACCTTCTTGTAAATGGATTCCTGACTGTGCTGTGAATTTCAGTCTCTTTTGGAGAAGCATTGGCAGGAGCACGGAAAACCTGCTATGGACATAATGATACAGAAGGTACACATTTTGTTGCTAGTGGATTCTGTTAAACTATTGATTATTGAATGAATGCTTGTTTGAGTTACTATTCTATCCTGTTTACCCTTTTTCACTTGCTTCTTAGGCAGTTGAGAAGAAGGCCCAAGCTGAGGTGTGGGCTGCGCCACATGTAGAAACAGTCAAAACAGTAAGTCAGCTTTGCATCACTTAACAGTTGAATCTTTTATTACCATATTAAATCCAATTAATGTGACGGATGAATTCTTGGAAGTTGTGGAAGTCAGAAGTGGGATGATATCAAATACTTTGGGATGTCCCAAAATAGAAATGAGTGTCATACAAATTGAAAAAAGATGGATTAGTTACTTCTTTTTGGGTAACTAATCATATATACCCCCACTTCTTCCTTCTATGCTTCTCATCCTTTTGTTGTGTTATGCATTTAATATAAAGAGAAGTCACTGCATTATGTGGGGGTATATATGATTAATTGACTGGTTGATGCCTAAACCTCTTTTCAAGGTTCAACAAATATGAAAGAAGATAGAACTAGATTTATCTGGGACTTCCTGTTGTTGCAGAATTAATAAAGAAGCGACAGAATCTTATTGTTTCTTCTTGTGAATTCTGATCTCTGTGTGCTGAGATAATGGACCATCAAAAAACTTTAATGGGCATACATATAATGTATGTGTTATTACCTTAACTCATCTCTTCATGGAAATAAGTACAAGAGAAATAAGTACTTGAACAATATAACTAAATGAATTTTGAGATTTCCTGGTAACAAAGCAGTAATGGTACCTTGATTGGTAAAATGGTAGAGTATCTTTATTTCTTCCCAAGAGGTGAGTTCTCTTATCTGCTAAATGACATATAGTCGCCCGACATCTGGAGGGGGAAAATCAAGAGTAAGTAGGACAAGCTAAAGAGTGGGAGTAAAGATGGCTCCCAGAATTGGGAAGACTCTTTATTAGTTTTTCAGAAGTAGATACAATTATCTACTTCAAACTTCAGTTTACTCCTTAAGCTAGTTTTCGTGTTGTATTTGAGATCAAGATAGAGGATCTTAATAATTTTCTTGTGTTTGCTGTTCTACTCTCTGAAGAAATGGCTGCCAGCTGTGAAGGAACAGTGGGTGGTAATGACCACTAACCTCAAGCCACACGTGGAATTGGTGAAGACCAAAGGATTTGAGATTTATGGGACATGTAAAGGTGCCATAACTCCACATATTGTCAAGGTTCAGGAACTAGCAGAACCTCACGTTCAGGTAACATTCCTTATTTGTTCATTTAAATGAATAATCATCTCTGATATATCAAGAATAAGTACAATAAAAAATATAATTTCCTGTTGTTGTACGTGCATCAAACGTATAACTTCTACCTATTTTTACGGTTTTATTTGTATGTGATGTGATGAAAGCGTAATCTTTGACAGGAACTTAAGAAATTCAGCAAGCCATACATTGATCAGGTTGCTACTGCTACAAAGCCTCATGTTGAAAAAGTTCGTACTGCTGTAAAGCCATATACAGATGTGGCAGTTCATCATTATGGAAAGTTCCTCGAGTCTGCAACAGTTTACCATCATCAGGTGTGTGAAAATAAATTGATATGATAGTCCCTAAAATATTCAGATCTCACAGAGGTGTCCTTGTGATTGAGATGTGCTAGTCCTTATCTCTTTCTAAACTTTTCCAGTACTTTTACTACTGCATCAGTTTCTCATGTATTCAGGTTTCGATAATCCCGTAGAGGAGACTGAATCACTAGTTGATATGATAGGTTCCTTGTGAAGCAGCAGTCCTAAGCATGGTTGGGTTTTGTAATTATGGATAGCACTGTTATGATGCATATTTAATATATACATATACATTTTACCAGTTTCATAAAAAAGATCATCCCGTAGACCCAAAAAAATATAAAAAATCCTGTACTCTCAAGTTACATTTCCTGCATTTCTTGCTGCCTCTGTATTCGGAGAGGCTCGTCTTTTTAGAATGATTTTGCTTAAGCTACTAAATTATCCAAATTAACTTGGCGAAATGTCCTGCGAATCAGTTGACGAAGAGTGCTTGAGCTTCCAGTGTGTATTCCGAACAATTTCCGATTTCCAATTTCCGAATGCTTTTGTGGTTTAGCTCTGCCACTAGGGAGGATCTGTTTGATCTCTCTATTGAAAGATAGATCCTTCCCTCAGTATTTTCAAATGGAAGGGACAACAGATCTTTATGCAATTAGGGGCAAGGGATAAGGGTTCAGTGAGGACAAATTACTCTGTATTGTTCATCACGTCTTAGTTCATCTGAGTAGAGGAAATGATGGTCATTTTTCTTCTACTGGTTGTGTTGGATTCGTCTTCTCATTACCTCCTTAAGATGATAAAGAAGAACGTAAATGTGATATTCTTGGCTTAGAAGAGTAGCTTTTGAACTTGTCCGAAGAGGTAATTAGGTTATATTATGGTTTGAGGAGTTAACAAGGATATATTTCTCTTTCAGAGTCTTTAACTATTTGAATGATCTGGTGGAAGACTCGATGAAATAGCAAATGCCTTGGCTACTATGCATGTGTTGCTTATTGTATTTAAATTGTCTTGGTCCATTAATTCTAAATCAATGTTTCATGCCATCTGAAGCTGCAAGGTACAGTAGATGAAACACTGAAGAAACATGAGCTTACACGACCTCTTGCAGCGAAGGAGTTTGTCTGGTTTGCTGTATGTATATGATTGTCATATTCTATCGTCTTGCCATCCTGTCCTTCCTTTTTATTCTATTTGATGATCTCATACTTAGAATTTTCTGCTGATCTTCTGTGGTGTAGGCTTCAGCAGTGTTGGCTTTGCCCGTTATAATTCTGTTCAAACTTTTGTCTTCCATTTTCTGGTTAGCACAGTTTACTCTTCGCATTTTCACAGTGATCTACCTTCTATATGGAAATGTTGTCTTTATTTTATTTTTTGTGACAGTACAAAGGCGAAGAAACCTACTCGACATGGTAATTCACACCATTCACGTCGTAAGTCCAAGCGGGCACACACAGACAAGTAGGGCGAGGTAGTACAATGCTTTCATCAGAAATCAAGCGCTTTACAGTTTGCAGGTATCGCGTTTAGCTATTTGCGTTCTTTGTTTAGCTGGCTAAATACTCCATCTCAATGTATTATTCATGGGTAGAACATGGGCAATTCTTGATGGCTTGTAACAAAAATCGATGAGACTAGTGAGAGTTGTCTATTTGGGAAGTGCGAGTTGTGTCAATTCTTGGTCAAAATCTGAAGTAGCACTTTTCCCACATGCTTATCCTTGTACCAGATTTACGCCCCAGATCTACTCCAAATGATTGATATAGGATTTTCCTGGAGACTTGAGTTCCTATGCTTTTGAGAATTAAGCAGTAAAACTAGTCCTCTGTAATTTTCTTGTCAACAGAAGTGTGAAGTGACTTTTGCGTCTGTATGTGGTGAAAAGGTGTACTCCTAACTCCTAAGGCTGTCAAGTAGTCTGTGACTAGCTAGCCAACACTTCAGCGGTTCATTTAGCAAAAATATGTAAAGATTAGCTATAAGAGAACTAGATAGCTAGAGCCAAATACTTACCGTGAGTAAAGAATGAATTCCACAGAAAAGTTACCAGATTCAAAAAAAAAAAGAAAAAGAAAAAGAAAAAGAGTGAATTCCACAGATTTTGGGAACATATTGAGTGCGCTATCTATCATCTTCTTTGACCAGATTTTGCAGTTTTTTCACAATTAGAGCATTCACTGCCATGTGTATGACGTTGGGTTTATTCATGTTATTTTCAGATGGATGGAGTCATTGTTCCACGGGGCTTTGAAATATCAGTCAATCTGCAGATTTTTTGTTTTCCAAGTTCTGCATAGATGTTCCATATGTGCATAAAGCATGAATGGGGAGGATAATGGGCGAGAGAAACAAACTTTTGTACTATTTCTGTTTCTTTGCTTTGAATAGTGTGTTAATGTTGGTGTGTTATGGTCTTTCCACCATGCTGTTGTTAGGTTACAATCTTGCGACTTTGTATTTTACTTAGTTTGTGTATTATTTATCAAAGTTGTATTAAGATTTTCACATACATATTTGATCATAGTTGTAAAGACGGGGAAATTCATTCGAGAACTTGAAACGGGGGATAGATGTAAACAATTTATCGGGGTACATGGGTACATCTTGCCTTTTTCATTTACTAGTTACACATCCTGTTTGAACTTTGAATTGGTTTTTGGATGTCGGTTGAAAATGTAAGCGTACCCGAGACATTTTGAGGTTTTAGGTGCGTTGAAAGAAAAAGTGATAGGGGAATGAATGACTTTGACTTTGTGGCTTTCTTGTTTGTTCTTGGTTTGTGTGGAAAAGAAATGAATGCAAATATGGAAGGTAAGAAAGGGTCCCTCCTTTTCACTTCCAAATATTTCATCTAAATAATAATAACATCTTTAATTTGCTAGGAAATGAAGTTGCTATCTTTGTCTTTCAGAAACATAATTAAGTTTTTGCTTTCTCATTCTTGTTCTATGATCACGTTGTTTGTAGATTTCTGCATTTTGATACTTGGTGCAAAGTTAGATTTTATTTATTTTTTTTGGATCTCATATGTATTTATGATAAATAATATAATGAATATGCTGGTGAACTGACAACTGACAAGCTCGTACACACAGTGACAACTGACAATTAATTTTAATATGCTTTGATGCGTTTGTGAAAAATTGAATTAGCTGCAATGTGCATTGTAGCCTGGTTGTCGCATTACAACCGCATTGGTCGAAAATGTAGGCTGCGGCCTACTTGAGACATTTTGAGGTTATAGGTGTTGAAAATTATATAATATAGGGTTAATAGGGCGGAAAGAAAAAATTAAAATGGTAGTGGAGGCGACTGCGGTGAAGGTGGTGGTGACAACAGTGAATAATATAGTTATAATGATGGTGGTGGTGACAACAGCGAATATAGTTATAATAATGGAGGTGGTAGGTGTTGTAGTATGCTTTTACAATGGGGTGTGGTTAAAAAGACACAAATACACGGTTAATTATTTAACTGTAGCCATAATTTATAAATATTATCTTAATTATGCTAAATTGTGTAATTTTTCCAATCAAAATAAATGGGAACTTTAGAGTATGAATTGAAAAATTTGGAACCAAATATTTTATTGACTCAAGATAATTGGTTTCATATGAAGAGTGACAGATAACTTGACATATAGGAAAAAGAAGGGCTGAATATCTCTGACCATTATGTCATGAAGAAAATTAACTTGATAACAGATTTATTAAAGAATATAGAGTATTAGTACGTCATAGTAAGGAATAGGATTATGTTTAAGCCAAAGTCTAAAGAGAGTGGATTATTTCATTTTTTTCTGCTTCATACAAATGTCTAATTTATTTGAAATTATAAATTTTAAAAATTTTTATTTCTTTTTTTAAATTTTATGCCGAGTCAAATAATCGTATTTTATATTTGTGGCTGGGCTCGATGAGCACATCCCATCTCGCTGCAATCTCGCCAAATGACTTCCTCAGGTACTTATTATCCTCTAGCTAATTTTGTCACTTGTGCTAATTTTTCTACCACACAGAGAAAAATTTTGACTGCTATTACCTTGGGGAATGAGCCCCACTCATTTCTAGAAGCAACCAAAGATCCTTGTTGGCGAAAACTATGCATTAGAAGAAAATGAAGTGTGGTCTCTTCATCTCTCATCAACGAATTCTTCATCTCTCAACACGTAATTCTTCTATCTTCTAATGAAATTTATCTTATTGGAATTCCATTATTGTTCTCAATGGATTTGAATTTCTGATTTTCTCCATATTCGAGAAAATACAATTCTTCAAGTGAATCTATAGAGTTGTTGCTCCATGAAGTATATTCTCTTCATTTTTGTTTTCCATTTTATGACCAAATGAAATAAAAATTATGCAATATTTAGGTAAAAACATTCTGCATATAGCATAGGGTGCACCCACTTGGGTGTAAGTTTTAGGATATCCCTTTTAATTTTAGGTTGATTTACATAATTGATAATGCAGTACTTCAATTAATGCCCTTGTTTGTATGTTTAATGTCATTATTCTAAACACACAGCCAGTAATCATCTTATTCAACTTTTGAGTAATTCAATAGGTCAGGAATATCACTATGCACTTGTGTATACTTCAAATTATATTTTTAAGAGGTGTTTATTAAGGACATAATCAGTGATCAATTGACCATATATAAATTGAACAACAGAAAATTTAAGCTTTTTCTTAAACCTAATTTATACCTTCTTCCTATCATATTATTTGTCACAGTTACATATAGTTTAAGAAATTGAAAGACTTTTGTTAATTTTTCACTATTCTACTTCAATATAAAGGTAAATTTAAAATTTTTAGAACATGATGCACTATTAATTGTAAAAGAGAGAAAAAAATGAAGTGTAATTGATCCTTAGTCCATAGGAAAAATAACTAAATATACTACCAAATACACCATTCAGGAGATAAGGGGAAGACTTGTTTTAGACTTTCTGTTGTGAGTTTGCTACAAAATTGTGTTAAAAAGAGATTACGCTTGTCGTTAGGTGTTTTCAATACAAATACATATCTGTAGAGCATCTACATAAAAGGTTTTGCATTATCAATTAGCAGCTCTAGTATCTTGTTATACCTGAATGCTATGTCATTGTTACTACTTGATAACAACTATTATAGGCTCATGAATGAAGTAAGAACTTTGTTTTTTCATATTTTTCTTTTTACAAAAAAACAAGTATGAATTTTGGGCTTCTATTAACTGCCTATGGGTACTGCATATCTCCATGCATCTATCCTACATCTTAAAAATTAGATATGTTGTGTCAATATTAGGAGTGGTCATGGATGTTACATGGAAACCTTCTTTTCATTTTTTGTTTTATCTATTTAAAAGGAAAAGATTCATTCACTTTGTAAGATTGTTGTGTATAAGGAGTTTCCGATTCATCAAACACAAAGAGAAATTAAGATTTGATGCTATAGTCGATTTTGGTTCCATTTTTATTAACTTGGTTCAATAGGTATGAACTGTTTTAACTTCCTGTCAATTTAAAGCTATTCAACAGGGACTTTCTTGCGTGGATTTGTGACTATTCTTTCTAAGACAATGGAACCAAAATCGACTATAGCATCAAATCTTAATTTCTCTTTATGCTTGATGAATCAGGAACCCCTTATACGCAATAGTCTTACAAAGTGAGTGAATCTTTTCCTTTTAAATGGATAAAACAGAAACTGAAAAGAAGGTTTCCATATAACATCCATGACCACTCCTAATATTGGCACAACATATCTAATTTTTAAGATATAGGATATATGTATGAAGAGGCAGTTATAGAAGCCTAAAATTCATACTTGTTTCTTTTGTGAAAAGAAAAGTATGAAAAAGCAAAGTTCTTACTTCATTCATTGAGCCTATAATAGTTGTTATCAAACAGTGACAATGACATAGCATTTAGGTTTAACAAGATACTAGAGCTGCTAATTGATAATGCAAAACCTCTCATGTAGATGCTCTATAGATATGTATTTGTATTGAAAACACCTAACGATAAGCTTAATATCTTTCTAACCCAATATTGTAGCAAACTCATAATAGAACGTCTGAAACAAGCCTTCCCCTTATCTTATGAATGGTCTATTTGGTTGTATATTTAGTTATTTATCCTATGGACTAGGGATCAATTCCACTTCATATTTTTTTCTCCTTTGCAATTAGTAGTACACTCACATTCTAGAAATTTTAAATTTACCTATATATTGAAGTAGCATCTTGAAAAATTAATAAAAGCCTTTCATTTTCTTAAACTATATGTCACTGTGACAAATAATATGGTAGGAAGAAGGTATAAATTAGGTTTAAAGGAAAAGATTAAGTTTTCAGTTGTTCAATTTATATATGGTCAGTTGATCACTGATTAATATCTTAATAAACACCTCTTAAGAATATAATTTGTGAGTATACATAAGTACACAATAATATTCTTGACCTATTGAATTATTCAAAAGCTGAATATGATTGATCAGTGGCCAGTGTGTTTAGGAATAATGATAATATATATACAAGCAAGGGCATTAATTGAAGTGCATCGTCAACTATGTAAATCAAACTGAAATTAAAAAAGACTAGTGTCATTTAAGATCCTAAAACTTACACCAAACTGGATACACCCTATGCTATATGCAGAATGTTTTTGCCTAAATGTTGCATAACCTTTATTTCATTTGGTCATAAAATGAAAACCAAAAATGAAGAAAACATACTTCAGGGAGCAACAACTCTGTAGATTCACTTGGAGAAATGTATGTTTTCGAATTTGGAGAAAATGAGAAATTCAAAGAGAACAATAATGAAATTTTAATTTTAGTTTGAGATTTTTCTTCAAAAAATTCTATTAGAATGTAACGACCCGCATGTCATTACAAGGAGGAATCAACTTAGAACGCTTTAATGGGGCTAGATTATGGATAGAAAGATGTTGTGGATTGAGCTAGTGGAAAATTGATTATTTTTGGGGAGCTACTAGTTTCGGTGAGCTGCTGCAGTGGTGGAATGTATACTGCAGCGAGACTATGGTAACGGTTGGATCTCCACCGCAACGGATAGGGGAAGTAACTGTTGTATCCGCTGTAGCGATATTCTGACCGCCATAGCGGGTCCGCTGCAGCAGAAATGTGACCGCTTTTGCGGACGACTGGAATCAAAAAGTGAGTTTAAGTGATATTTTATGGGTTATACCCCCATATTTTCAAAACATGAAATTCCAAAAACTTAAGGTGATTTTCCCCCAGAGCAGTTGAATTTCCTTCCTCAAGGTAAGCTTTTTGACTTGCTACCGTTATGATTGATTACATAAGAACCTAGAAATCAAGGGGAAACCTTTAAAAGTGTTTTGCTAGCAAAGAAACCCTAGGTTGATAGAACTAGGACTGATTCACGGGGAACTAATGGGAGATGATTTTGAGTTTAAAGGGGGAGTATGATCATTTCCTAATGTGTAGTTCTCAGGGAATGTAGTTCATGTGGAAATTGAGACCTTGAAATAGGTGGGTTTGGGATTTACTCTTAAAATTGTCTTAAAAGGATGGGTGTGAATTCTAAGACCCTTGTGTGGATGGTTGGATACTGAATTCTGTCATATTCTTATTTTAGACTTTGCGCGTTCGAAAACATTGAGGAAGGGCACGACTCCAACAGAGTGATTGTAATCCGAACCCTCCCAGATCGAGGTAGGTTATGGTTTAGAGGAGATAGACTTTATATAATAGCCTGTATGTATGTGGAACGATAATATGTTAAATGGGTCTCTGGACATTACTTGTTGTGATGATTGCCCTGTTAAAATTAAATTGTTGAAATAAGTTTGTTATGATGTTACCACCGCAGTGATGTGAAATTGTTGTTGAACTATTAAGTGTGTTCTTTTGTATTTCCGTTGAAGTGAATAATGAATAGTGTAACTTTTCATGTGAGGGTGGTAGATTGTGATCTTCTGAATGTCATAATAATGAACTTAATGATGATATAAATACTGAGAGAATGATTAGGGATGATAAGAATATCCTGAGATGAGAGACTTATGCCCGAGGGGAGCATCCGAGCAAGCAATATTAATAAAGTGGCTCGTGTCCGAGAGGAGCACCCGGACGAGCTTATGAGTGGGAGCGAGTACCATGTCGGTATAGTACATGAATTTCTAGAGTCCCCTGCAGGTCATGACTGAAAGGGAAGAAATAAGACCCTCTAACATGTGCGCACATTGATGTTTAGAGACGGAAAGTTCATGGTGATGTGACAGAGGCGTGTGCCCCGCATGTCACCATTTATTCTATTTTATAATGTAGATGTAAGAATGTTAAAAACTCAGTATGAGTAAGTGCTATGTGGTTGTTACCTGAACGTAGCGAAGTGGAAAAGACTTGATGTTTGATATAGTTAAATGAATACTAGTAATTGAGTGTGCTACCTTTGTTATGATTTGTTCTATATCGCATGTGGTTATGCAATAGTTTGTGTATCGACGTCAGTAACATATATTTATATCTGAATAAATATGATGATGTGTGAATTGCAATGAGTTGGTGAAATGACGAAGGTGCAGCTAAGTCGAGCTACTGCCCAGGGAAGTACCGCTACAGCGAAGGGCCTAATCTAGTGAGCAGGCCGGTGATTGTGCAGAGCTAAATTTCCTAAAATGTGTATTGTATATGTGAATGGTGCTCTGGACTGGTTTCATATTGTTGTTTGCATGCTTATATGTTATTATGTAAAGTCGGCCCATGATGCGTACCAATACTATATTTCGTACCGACGCTACTCCTGCACTTTTTTTTCTCAGTGTAGAATCCGACCCAAGAAGCTCTTCTTGCCCTCACATTTAGAGCAACAATAGATTTTCTGGAAAGGTGAGCGAAGAAAGATGGCGCAGTGCCACTCTTCATTCCAAGATGTCTTTTGTGCAGACATTATGGTTTTAGTTATGTTATTTTATTTTCCTCATAGACATTGGTGTTAGATGTCTGAAGCGTAATGACAGTCGATTTTTGGGAATATTTGTAGGAGGTGGTTGTTTCCTTTTTGTTGATTCATTCAAGTATAGTTAGATTTCATTGTTTCATTTAATTTCAAGGATGTTATTTTCTTCCTGAATGTTTGGTGTCGGGGAAATTATTGGGAAACATTGATTTGTCTAACAAGGATTAGCGTGGGTGCCAATCACGGTCATTTGGGTTGTGACATAGAAGATAGAAGATTTACCTGTTTAGAGATGAAGTATTCACCGATGAGAGATGAAGAGTCTGACGATGAAGAGTCGCAAATTGGTAACAAAAAGAGAAAGAGGCAGAAGTTTCTAGAGAAAATGATAAATCAGACAAACAAATTGAAGTAAAAGGAGTAATAATTATATAATATTATATCTCATTATTTGAGTTACTCGGCTTCATATTTCTATACATGAATTAAATTTTTATTATTTACTTCCTCTGTACCAAATTATATGATATCCTTTCTTTTTTAGTTAGTCCAAAGAAATAATTATCTTTTTATAATTAGAAATAACTTAACTTTAAAATAAAATGAGTAATAACCACACAAATAAAGAAAGAATGCAAAACAATCCACTATTTTTAAACTTTGGCTCAAAATAATCGTATTTTTTTAACCATGAAACACCAATAGTCCACATTCTTTAATAATAAAATAGTGCACTTTTAATCTCAATCCAAACTTCCGTTAGTTTTTTTTAACGGAATCAACCTTACATGCGAGATTTATTTCCTTGGAAGACATAACATACTCGATATGTTAAAGCAATCAAATAGATCATGTAAGGAAGTCAAATTCAATGTAAGAGTAAGCAACTTCTCAACTATATTAATAAATCTAAGGTGTATTTGGTAGGACGAAAAATATTTTTAATGAAAAATATGTGATTTTTTATTTAATTTTTTTATATTTGGTACGTAAGTAAAAAATATTATTTTAAATATATTTGTACATATCTAACAAAAAATTATATGAATTGGGTGGGGTTGGAAATAGAGTGATGGGTGTTGTGGGGGAGGGAAGGGGAAGGGCAGGGGGTTTGTTGGGAGTGGGGAGTGGGGTGGATGGTTCTGAAGATGAGGAGAAAATAATGCGACTTTTTTCTTATTTTTATTAGACAAGTTATTTTTCTTATTTGTAAGGAGTTTGTTTTCCTAATATGCATAATCCCTTCTTTCTAAACCTTAGTTCCCTTTTAACTAGTTGCTAATTGGGCCTGGATCCAAAATCAATCTTTGTAAATACATGCCTTTGATCCTATTACTTCTTCTTAGCCCAATAACTGATCTTGTGACTATTCATATTTGATATATTGGCTTGGGCTGATTCATAACAGATCTATCAGATAATGCATAACGTCAAAAGGCCGAATTAAAAAGAGAAAATTACATAAATAGCAATATTATGACCAAAAATAGATTGATATAGCAATATTATCATTATTTACACTTTATAGCAATATTTAATGTGACCATGTGATATATTTGTTTGGGTATCCTTATTGATAGGTAAGGCTACATCATTAATTAGTTGGGATATTTTAGGAATTGTATATTTTAAAAACGGTTACTTATCTTTAAATTAAGCTATCATTAATTATCAATATTTCATACATAATCGGACTTTGAAAAATAGCTACGTTTCATATTTATATTTATATTTTCATACTAGTATGTATAAATCAAGCTGTCATTAATTATCAATATTTCACACATAATTGGACACTGAAAAATAGATGTGATTCATATTTATATTTGTATTTTTATACTAGTATGTATATAATTATTTTTTTTATAAAAATTCTATTTTATGAATACTGTATAGAAATTAACATTTGACACACCTTATCCATTGAGTCAATATATACACTGATACACATTAATGATATTTATATCAGTTACTTTATGACATGTTATTTTGATTGTATCAATTATACACACACACACACACACACACACACATGTCCGTATTTATTCGCTCTTGTATCAATGTATTATTTGTGATACAGAAAATACAAAAAACCTAACAAAAAAATAGAGAGAAGAGAGAGAAAGAAAAAAAGATGGCGAGAAGAATGTGACTGTATTTATTGTATTAATACGTGCATTTAGGATGTATCCATCCGCTCTAATTTAGCTTGTATTCATTCGCTCTTGTGCAGTTGTGAGAATCTATTTATTACTATAGATAACTGGTAGATAGGTTGTATGCATTCACTTAGGAAAGACATAAATACAAGGGTGAAATAGAAAGGTGAAATACAAGGGTGTATATAAGGCATTTTTTAACATAAAAATATTCCAATGTAGAAAAATTACTGCATTAAAGTTTATCAAAGTCCAAAACGTACTGAGATAGCTGCAAATCAATAATAATCCCTAAACCCAAATCATACTCAAAAATTGCACATCACCAATAGCAATAGAACAAGTACCATAGATCAAAACCGAAATCAACGGTAAGATTTCTGGAACCTGGAACGAGCACCACGAGCACCAAACTTCTTAGGCCTAGGATCAACAACAAGAAAAATCCTATTATATTGAACCAGGATATCCTTAATCTCCTTCATCGATTAATCATGCTGAAAATAGGCCTAAAGAGACAATTAAGAGATGTAAATCGCTTGGAATCATATAGATTGAGGGTTGAATGTCATTTCTGCAAGATCTGGTAATTTGAGAGAGAATTAATTTTAGGAAGAGGATTGATTGATAGATGGCTTAAAATACAACACTTTTACAACGGGGTATGGTTAAAAATACTCAAATACACGGTTAAAGCTAATAAATGACCAATAAATTAAAATATAGCTAGATATTGTAACTATTTAAAATTGTGATCATAATTTATAAATATTATCTTAATTATGCTACATTGTGTAATTTTTTTAATTAAAAATAGATGGGAACTTTAGATTATGAATTGAAAAGTTTGGAGCCGTCCTCCGGGGATGTTGAAGCCCAGTCCCCCTTTGTAGAAAAATAATTGTGTCTGCAATCTCACCGCCTTGCCTGCGTTTACTTGCCTTGTGCCTATCCCATTGGTATCAGAGCCAGTCCATCCTTTTGGAGGGAAGAGCAGTTTGATTAGCTATGAGTGAGTTTTTCCGTCTATATCCAGTCCTTGTAAATTTCATTTTTGTCTAGTGCTTGTAAATCTGTTATCAAAGTATCTATGCCTCCTACACTTAGTAAAACTCTTTCTTGTACATATGATTATTTTTATGAAGTAGATATACTCCCAGATGAAAATATGTGTCTTCTACCTACTTAACTCTCCTAAATTCTTACTCCGCCTTTGCCAAAAAAGATGACCCATCCATGGTTACAAATTCGTTCGCTAGTCTAACATAAACCTAAAAGGGCAAAAGAATATGTTGCTGCTTTGAAACTTGATCATCATCCTATTTTTGCTACTCAAGAGGAATAGTTTATTACCCGGCAAATTCCAAATTATTTTCCAAAGTAATGAAAAAATCAAGGATTCACCCATATTCAATTTGGTGCTGTCCGAATCGCCTTGTCATATCACAGAAGGAAAAACCAACCTATTTTTGCACGCCTTTCACTCCTTGATACTCAATATGGAGAGTACCAGCATGCTAATATGGATACAACTGAGGTCACCTTGAGTGCAGGGACAGGCTTTGTCACATTATTTCCAAATTCCAGCATGTATCTAGGTGACCCATATATGACTAAAGCCTGAAAGATGCAAGTCCAAATACAAAGAGCTTCACAAGCTAGAGATGCGATCCAGGAAACTCTTCACTATCAGATAGCTTGGTTAGTTCAGAACCATGCCATGGATCTTGCATTTTCGGGTGGAGATGTTATTTTGCTACTACATGTAGACGCCTGATGTGCTATGGATTTACATCACTTTCGATGCTCAAAACTAAGAAAATAGCATGAACTTAGGTATGTTTATGTGGATATAAGACACTTTTTCTTTGATTTCAGGATGAACTGATTTTGGACCTAAAAATGGCAAAAGAAAGCCTGAAAGATGCAAAATAGGCTTAATGTGTAGACCACAGTACGAGCCGTAGGAAGGACCTACGAGTCGTACTGAGGGCCATGAAAAGTTGCAGAAGGCTTAAGGTGCAAAGAGGAAATGTACGAGTCTTAGTACGGATTGTACCAAGATGGTACGAGTTGTGATGAAGAAATCGTGACAAAATTCAAAAAAGTTACATCAAGTGCTGACTCCTGCTACGGAAGGAATGTACGACTCGTGGGAAGATGGTACGAGTCGTACCATGCCGGTCATATTGAACTTCAGAAGTACTCCAAAGTTTCAGAACTAAACTAGGGGAGCTCAGTACGGGTCGTATGAAGGAGGTACTAATCGTACCTGGATCTAACACCTAGCCAAAATTCATTCAACAAAGCAAGGCACGACAGGCAGCTACGAGTAGTAGGAAGCTGCTTCGATCGTACCTTGTCTCGTGACGACAGCGGCACCAGATATGAAAATTCATCTAGTTAACATAGGAAAAGGATTCTTGTGTCTGTATAAATACATTTTTAGGTTTTATTTTTTAGTAAACAATCAGATAACGATAGAAAAAGAGAAACAAGTAAGAGAGAGAGAGGATTGAATTGATTCAACTTGTGATCAACCTTTTCTTGAATTCATCTTGTTCTTAATACTTATTTTTTAAGATTTTGCGGAGTAATTAAAGGAAGTGTTTTTCTTGATCATTATTGTAAGTATTGATTTTTATTATTAATCATGAATGCAAATCACAACCTTGCAACTATGAGAGGCTAAAATCTCCATAGCTAGGGTTGTGGGAACCATGGTGAATTAACAAGCTAGGGTTACACAAAGTGATTCTAAAACCAATACAAACACTTATATTATATACTCTTCATGCTTAAACATTTCTTAACGGTGCGCAACGTTAGGAAGTGCCCGAATTCTTTACTTGATTTGGTCGAAGAGGTAGAGATTAGGAAAAAAGAAGTATGGTGGAGCCTTGATTTTGATGATCATTGTATTAACTTGAGTTGTGGTCGCAGGATAGTTAAATCTGAAACTTAGTGATAACGGATAGTTTGAAACAGCTCATGAGACTTGGTCGAGTTATTGAGTATATTCATTCAATAGGGACTGGCCGGTCGTTTGAATGAATCTAAGTTATCAGTTCTGTAAATAAGTATTGGTGATGATCACGAGTGTAAACCCAAAGCAGTTATGAACCCATGGGGAACACAAACCCCAGTTATCTTTTGATATTGACTTAACATCAAAATTTTGATATTTGTTTTTATTATTGATTTTCTTTAGAATCCCCCTATTTTGAAGTAACTACCTTACAAGTTCTGTTACTGGCTATAATCCAGACTCCCTATTCCCTGCGGGATCGACCCCAACCTCTAGTTGGATTCTTTTTTGACAACGTCTGCTTCTCACTTCAGTAAGAGGTGTGGTTTGAGCATTATCAACGCCACCAGCGAAACTACTACACGCATCCAAATACCCATAAAAATATCAAAGGAAAAACTTGTCAAAATTCTTCTTGACTCATGGATTACCAACTATGAGTGAATGAGAGAACATCCTGCTGATCCTCTTCGATCCACTAAACCAATCTTTATAAAAAAGGATAAAACTGTAGCCATCAGTTTTGACCACTCTAATCTCAAAAAACCAAACAGTACAACCTTTTCAGATGTACCAACCTACATCCATTCCCTTACCTGAAGATGACGAGGATGCATTTGATTTGAACCTTCCAGTTGTTATGAGTGAACATGATTGAATCAAACCGTTCAATCATGAAGGTCGTGACATATGGTGGTTCAAATGTCGTTCACCGGGCACTGCCCTTGGGAGATTGAATGTAATTGCCAAGAATGTCTAGAGGGTGAGATTGAATATGATGAGCTTCATGGGAAGAGATCCAAACCCAAAAAGAAGAAGGGAAGATGCTCGAAAAAGAAATTCTGTAAGCTATATGAAGATGGGGATCCATCCATTGGTTCTCTAAGCCACACTAGAAAATACAAATTTCTTGTCTCCTACAAACCTCAAGATTGGCCAACTCTACCTACTCCAGCTAAAAAGTCCACAACCCTCAAATCTTTATGATGAGTCCATTCAATTCCATTCATACTCCAGAGTTCCCTTCACAACAACTCTTTGAAAAAGATGGTGTAAACCATGCACCAAAAATACCAAAGAAAAATGTTGTGCTGCCCACTGGAGAAAAGCCATCAACAAGTGATATTGAGGCTACCATCAACTGGCAATCAGAAAATGTAATCTGCCAGAACAAAGTGATGACCAATATTGACACTTTCCTCAAGAACGTTGCTAACACACAAAACAATATGACGAGCAAGGCGAAAATATCGAGAAGAAAGTGGAACAAGCATCCACTCAACATGATAGACATATAAGAGCCACAAAATTACGACTGACAAACATGCAGTATGAGATCTATCCACCAGGCACCTCACTTTTCTACTTCTTTTCGTAGCAACAAAAATAGATGGGTGACATTAAAGAACAAATAAGACAACTAAGACATGTACCTTTTGAGCCACAAAGAACCCAAAGCCACTCTACAAAGTTCTTCTTTTTCCCCATGTCGTCACAAACATACTCACCACCTAAATTGGGCCTTCCTAGTACTACTTCTCCTTTCATTCCACATGAACCCATATTCTTTACTCAAAAAATTAGAGATAAGACTGAGTTTGACATTACAAAATGGTTCTGGGAATAGAGAGATGCTCTTGTAGCAGAAAAGCAGTCCAAACGAAGGAAAGAGGAGAAAGTTCTAAAAGAGCCAGATCCAAAAAACTTGATGATCTTAGATCAAGTTGTTCCAGACCTCTATGGCTTCAAAGAGGATGATAGCTTCGGATCCAGTACTGAAGAGACAACAGATAGTGATCCTACTGAAGAAACTGAAGAAGCAGATTCGGAGTCAAGTGAGAATCTCTCCCTAGGTACCTCTGAGGAAGAGAATCCACCGATATACATGAACCAATCAAGAGAACCAAAAGTTTCTGAAGTTGATGATGATCAGGACGGGATGACTGATGACCCAATTTCGGAAATAAGACTAGAACAACCGACACCAAAATTAGTTGGAACTGGGTTTCATACTTTCACTCTCGATGATGCCAAGGTTTTAAAATGGGCTCAAAGGATCCAAGACTTCCTTACTTGGATAGTGACAAAACACTTGGTAGAGCGAGAGAAGTATCTAATCCTATCAGAGTTCATGTCAAGATTCTCCGACATCCTTAGTGATTGGTGGAACTCATTGGGGATACATGATAAAAATACTTTCCTCATGTACCAGGACTTTGCTTTCAACTTCAGAATCCTACATAAAGTCTTTTGTGGAGATACTGGCCAAAGACAAGAAAAGCTATGAAGTCAATTCTTTGAGATGAAGTATATTTCATTCGACAGAGGTTTCATTGATATTCAATTCTAGAAATTGACAAAAATATACTTCAAACTAGGTGGAGGATCCAGTTTGAAGCAAGCCTTTGTTTCATCCTTGCCAAAGATGTTAGAAGGTAGAACCATGACGATTGTCGAGGAAAAGTTCTAGTTAATCATATTCACCAAGTTGGCTATATCAGACAAGAAATTTTCATGGCACTAGAAGATATTCGTACAAAGAGGTCTGTTCTGAAGCGATCATGCACCATAATCCAACCCTTAATAAAGCTTGCAGCAAAACTAACCTAATCACCGGGTCTAGTTGCTCTTGCCATGCTCCTAGAAGGCAAAGCAGGTTCAAGAGACACAAAGGGTTCAAATGGCCCAAGCGTACTGCGTAAGATCCAAATTCACCGGGTAAACAAAATACTTCAGGAGAAAGCGTCCAGGCAGGTTCCAGAAGAATGACAGATGCTTTATCCGCCACAAGATCGACACTTTGTAAAGTACTGTCCTCAGGCTAGAAGATCTATTCAGCTTTTTGCAGAGATAGAAGAGTATGCTAATGTCAAGGACAATGATCTTGAATTAGTTTTTTTCAGCAGAAAATGAACTATCAGAGGACACTTTTTTCTCTATGGATGTGTATGAAGAACATGGGCATGACCATTACTAAATCTCAGAGGCCGAGGAAGAAATTAAAAGTATCATAAATATTTCTCAGGTCCAACTGAATGTTTATCCATCAAATGAGATAGGCCGATTCAGGTTATTGCCTTCCTGGATACTGGTGTAACATCATTGCCGATGAATCCAACAGTTCTTCCTGATGATCAATGGATTTCACATTTCAAGGACTTCAATACTGCATCAGATGGAATCCTAATGACCACAATCATCACAAAGAATCCAATCACAATTGAGTTCTTCCTAGGATTAAAGTTCAGAACAAAGTTGTTCGGATTAGATGTCCTAGGAAAGGATCTCATAATTGGGTTTGACAGCTATAGACAACTCAAGGATCGACTCCATATTAGATCTTATTAAATAGCATTCAATAAGCAGTTCAAGCCATATTCAAAAGTGTAACGCCTATTCCAGATCAATGAGGACAAGCAGATCAAGGAGATCGAATAATAGTTGATGGAACATTAATGTGCTGAATCCTACAAGGAGTTTATGAAGAAGTGCAAAAATCTATTATGGCTAAATGAAGAGTTTTTCATCAAACTCCCATTCAAGAAGAATGAAAACATCAACCCAATCCAAACAAGCCACTCTAGTATGAATCTAGAACATCTTCTGCTTGCAAAGAAGGAGTGTGCAGAACTCATGGAGTTTGGACTAATCGAACCATCTGATTCTCAATGGGCATGCGAAGCTTTCTATGTCAACAATAGAGCTGAGTAAAAAGAGGTAAACTCAGATTAGTCATAAACCTCTTAACCACTTCCTCCCGGATGATAAATTTCCTATTCTAAATAGGCTTACCCTATTTTCACACTTAGACAAAGATAGATATTTTTTCAAGTTTGATCTTAAATATGGATTTTGGAAATTGGGGAGACATCCTAAGGAAAGACCAAAAATAGGATTTTGCATTCTTGACCAACACTTTCAATGGAAAGTTATTCTATTTAGTCTGAAACCTACATCCTCTTTATTCCAAAAGGCCATGATCAAAGTCTTTCAGCCTATCCTCCGCAGCTCACTAGTGTACATCAATGATAGCCTGCTATTCAGTGGTACTTTGAAGGAACACCTCACCTTACTCCGTCATTTTGATGATATAGTAATGAAACATGGAGTCATGCTCTCCGCAAAAAACCTGGTCCTTGTGCAGAAGGAGATTGATTTCTTGGGGATGCATTTTAGCAATGGAGCATACAGTCCAGGTCCACACTTATGTTAGGAACTATTCAAATTTTCAGACACCAACTTCACCATAAAACAGCTCCAGCAATTTCTTGGAGTGATAAATTATGTTAGAGATTTTACTCTTGAAGTCTCTACATATATCTCTCCACTTACGAAGATGCTCAAGAAGAATGCCCAAGCTTGGGGTAAGGAGCAAGATGAATTAGTACAAAAAATAACGCAAGTGTCCCAACAAGTAAAAACACTCAATATTCCTTCAAATGGAAAGAAGATATTACAGAGTGACGCCAATTATAAATATTAGAGTGCAGTTCTTCTAGAAGAAAAAGATAGTCGTAGGAAGATATGCGGATATGCTAGAAAACGATTCAAAGATGCAGAACCACACTATCATTCCACTTTTAAGGAAATTCTTGCTGTGAAGAATGGGATCAAGAAGTTCAATTTCTTCTTAATTCACAATGAATTCCTGATCGAGATGGATATGAAAGCATTTTTGAATATGATCCAAATAAATCCAAATATACTTTCACATCCGCAAATTCTCAAATGGGTACAATGGTTCTCCCCATATAAATTCCAGGTCAAGCACCTAAAAGGGAAAGATAATTTCTTGGAAGATTTCCTATCTCGACCATAAGACCTCTTGTGGAAAATTATTGGAAAGTGGTATGAGCACATGACAAAATAGGTATTCTGGGTTGACTCCATATGGCTTTAGGATAGATCCTCCATATTTTCTGAACACCTGTAGCTCATAAAAGTCTGTAGTTCTATCAGAATGGATGGATTGCATGGGTCTACATAATGACTGAATAAGTCCGATGGATGGCTTGGCAGCTACGATGATCTGGGGCCTGGTGGATTGGTAGTCTTGAAGACCTTGCCGATTGGTTCCTTCATCTTCTTGGTTTTCTCTGGCAAAAACCTTTTTACAAATTCATCTTTGGTATTTATGTCACCAATATTATATCTTGATGGAATTCAAGTGCAACATATTTAGGATTTTGAAAATATTGAACCAGCTTTAAAAATATTCCTACAATGGTTTAGGCCACGAAAATACTGCATTCAATATTTAAAGAATTCATATGATGCAAAGGTGTTAATGCTACATCGACCGATAAAGTTAATTGATGAAAACGTCCATGCTGAGCCAGAACTCTGAAACAAAAATTTTCGGTCTCTAATTTGTCATTAGAAGATGAATATTATGAAGCATAAAGGTTTATCTTCCAGCAAAATAAATGTAATCCAAAAGAGGTTTGGCCAAAAGAATGGGTGCCATGGAACCACACGGATAAACATCCTCACTGTGAAAAAGTACGACAAGCACCAATGGAATATCAAGCACCCTACGAGATCACCGGAGATGAGATCACTCTGGCCATCACACGGATAAGATTAAATTTTTTATCAAATACTCCATCACAAAGCTGTCAAAATGTGGAGCAATCCATGACAGGAACGTCAAGCAAAAAATTTTACTTCACAAGATCGTTTAAAAGGAGCTTGGACAATACGAGTTTCTTCGACATAAAACATGGATTTCGATGGAATATGGATGAAGGATGCTCAAATCCACCAGAAACACCTCCAAACATTGTCCCATCGAATAATGGTTGATGATGTGTGCAAGAATCTGGAAGCTCACCGCCTATGATTACCCGCCAAAGTTTACTACCCATGTGAAGATAAAAGCGGGCCCCACTTCACATGCCATCACATGGATTTCCCTTAGACATATTAGACTAGCTGTTGTATTAGGCTATTTATTTTATTAGGCGTCTCTTGTTATTAGGTTTTGTAGATGAGTGTGCCTAGATAAGCGTGCAAAATTTATTTTTATTAGGTTATGTAAATAGGTGTGCCTAGTTTATTTTTTAGGCTGTCTAGAAAGATGTGACGAGTATATCTTTTATCAAGTCTATTTTACAGTCTCCTAACCCTATATAGAGGAGGCTAGGTTGTACATTTAAAGGCAGAGTTGAGCGAAGTTTGAAAGAGTCTGTAAAAATTTTCTATATTCAATAATATATGTTGTTGCTAAATTCTCTCTCGTTCTTCCTTTCCAAATGCATGATATGATTGATCTTTGAAGTAGTATAGAGCTTCGAAACATCGGATAAGTTAGCTTGTTACAATTACAATAGTTTTGCGAAGTTATAACAACTAAATATATATATATAGGGTAAAAGTTTTTCCGAGTTGAGTAGCTTGGCAAACCGTCCTGGTGGATGTAGAAGTCAACCCATTTTTTTAGGAAAAATCTTTTATATCTATGATGAAATTTACTATTCCACTGACTTGGCAAGCCATCCTCCGGGATGTTGAAATCGGGTTTCCGTCCTTCGGGATGTTGAAGCCTAGTCCCCTTTCGTAGGAAAACTATTGTGCCTGCAATCTCGCCGCCTTGCAGGAGGACGACTTTTCAAGTCAGTCGAACAGTAAATTTCATCGTAGAAATAAAAGATTTTTCCTACAAAAATGGGCTGGTTTCTATATTCACCCAGACGGTTTGACAAGCTACTCAATTCGGGAAAACTTTTACTCTACTTATAAATTTAGCTGTTATAAACTTTGAAAAACTATTGTACTTGTAACAAGCTAACTTACATGATGTTTCAAAGCCCTATACTACATCAAGGATCAGCCATACCATGCCTTTTGAAAGGAAGAACAAGAGAGAATTTAACAAATACTCATATTATTGAACATAGGAAATTTTTACAAACTCTTTCAAACTTTGCTCAACTCTCGCTCAAATCTGCCTTTCAATGTACAAGCTAGCCTTCCTTATAGAGGGGTTAGGAGACTACAAGATAGACTCGGCACCTTTCTAGACAGTCTAATAAAATAAACTTTGCACACGCATTTACATAGCCTAATAAAAATAAATTTTGCACGCTTATCTAGGCACACTCATCTACAAAGCCTAATGACAAAATACGCCTAATAAAATAAATAGCCTAATAGAATAACTAGCCTAATATATCCAAGGAAAGTCCATGTAATGGCATGTAAAGTGGGGTCCGCTTTTTATCTTCACATGGGTAGTGAACTTTGGAGGGTAATTTGAGGTGGTGAGCTTCCAAATTTTTGCACACATCATCAACCATTATCCGGTGGAAAAATATTTGGAGGTGTTGCTGGTGGGTTTGAGCATCCTTCATTCGTATTCCATCAGAAGCCATGTTTTCTGTCGAAGAAACTCGTATTGTCCAAGCTCCTTTACAACGATCTTGTGAAGTAATATTTTCTTCTTGATGTTCCTGTCATGGACTGCTCCATATTTTGACATCTTTATGATGGAGTATTTGATGGAACATATAATCTTATCCATGTGATGGCTTGAGTGATCTCATAGGGTGCTTGATATTTTTTTGCTGCTTGTCGGACTTTTTCCCAATGAGGGTGTTTATTAGTGTGTCTCTATGGCGCCCATTCTTTTGACCAAACCTCTTTTGGAATGCAATTATTTTGCTGGAAGATAAATCTTTGTGCTTCATAATATTCGTCTTCCACTGACAAAATAGAGATCGAAAATTTCCAACAAAATGAGAGTTCTGGCTCAGCA
The DNA here is from genome assembly GCA_035772735.1 of Datura wrightii. Taxonomy (NCBI): domain Eukaryota; kingdom Viridiplantae; phylum Streptophyta; class Magnoliopsida; order Solanales; family Solanaceae; genus Datura; species Datura wrightii. The sequence goes on along the minus strand of JASDFA010000006.1, from coordinate 19,653,529 downwards.
TGGATGTAACCCCCCAACTTTCCTAGACCAAACTCAAAACTTGCAAGAAAAATTCAGAAGAAAACCAGAAAAGTTGCCTCAGAACGATGAGTCATGGTCAGCTCCAACGACTCGTTGTGTTAGTCGTGGTCAACCCTACTTGGTTCTTCGGGAATCTATGGGACATGGAATGACCCGTTGTGAGAAACAACGGGTCATCCTGTTGTTTGTTGGTTCCCTAGCTCAGAACTCCTTTTCCCGGAACCCACGAATCAACCAATGAGTTATCATTTGATACAATAACTCGTGGTGTGATTCGTTGGTTGAGAGTCCCAGAAACTCCCTTCAGTGATGACGAGTGGAAACAACGATCCGTTGTAACCCACAACTTGTTGTGACCACCCGTCGTGTCAAGTCAGTGATTTTCATAATTTCTCTAGTGAAGGTAACGATTGGACACAACGACCTGTTAGGTCCACCAACGAGTCGTTGTGTTGTCCGTTGTCAGACCTTCCAGATTTTCCATCCAGTGACCACGGGAGGAACTAACCACCCGTTGGTTCATCCAACAAGTCGTGGTATCTCCCGTTGCCAGATCTAGTGAGCCTAGAACCCAGGAAGTTGGACCAACAATTGGTCCCAACGAGTCGTGGTCTCAACCAACGACTCGTTGAGTGACCCGTTGGTCCCCTGTCGGCAGTTTTTCCAATTTTTTGGGGGGATATTTTTATAATTTTCTACCTTTTTAATCCCTAAACTACGTCTTTTTAAGCATATTTTCAAAGAATTTAGAGGGGTGAAACATTTCTCCTCCCTCATTCTCCACTTAGACTTTTAGAAGAACGTTCATAGAATCCAGATCTTTCCTCTCAATCAAGAACTAGGGCTCTTCGTTAGTTGCAAAAATTCAAGCTTTTTGTCAAGGGATTTCCTATCCAGGTATTTGAGAATTCAACGAGGGAATTGTTCTTCCCTTGTGTCCCCAAAATCCTTCTCTAATTCTTCTATCAGTTAAACCCTGTGGATTCGAAATGTAGAAAGTTTTCAGACAAAGTTATTTAAGATTTCAAGTGGAATGTTATTCATGATATTATCTGCTTTATTGTTCGTAATTTCTAGAAACTTTGTGGAACTAGCATCTAGTAGAATTATTTAGCTCTAGTTTCTCAGTTCAATAAATTAGAATCTTGCATGTTAAACTACTTTTTCCTGTTGCTTCATTCTATCTGTTTTGGGATTTCCATATTGTTAGTGTATGTTGAAATCTCAGTCAGATACATGTTAGTCCAGTCTCAGTCAGATTATTAGCAGTATTGTCCAAAAATGTCAGTTGATTAGTTTAACTACAGTCTTTTCTTGAGGTGTTAGTGGTGCCTCCCATTTATCAGTTATTAGACTCAGATATCAGATTTTAGTGGTTCTTTAGACAGTTATGACACTTATAGATAAGCATCTCTGACCAGTCTTAGAACCCCCAACTTCAGTTTCAGTTTGTTCGTTAGACGGTTATGACACTTCCAGATAAACAGCTCTGGCCAGTCTTAGAACATCAGTTACATAATCCGATCTGATAAGACTCTTAGGGTACTTCCAGATAAGTATCCCTGACTTGGTCTTAGACCTTAGTTTCAAGCTATCAGCTTAGTAGTTAGTTTAGGACTATCCAGTGGGAGTAGGATTTAGCACCGAGCGGATCGGGGTTCCAGCGCACCCAGGTTCCCAGAACTATGTAGCCACCGTAGGTTATTTTATTGGCCTTATGGCCTTAGACTTGTGATCACCCAGTTCATGCCTTTATACCCTAACAAGGTATATTGGGTCCTACCGATAGGGTGTATACATCGGACTCCACGTCTAGATCACGTGGTTATATGTCAGTTATAAACTCTCCCACTAATTAGTACAGTCTCAGTTTAGCTTAGCTCAGAACAATTTCAGTTTACTCAGTTTAGTTCAATTCGGTACAATTAGTTCAGATCAATATCTCAGATTCAAGGCATGTCTATGACCATTAGACAGGGATTCTGACCATTTCAGTATATTTTAGTTTCTTCAGTTCAGTATTTCAGTTGGTCATTGCATGTCATTACAATTCAGTTATTTATTCCCTTATGTTATATTTTTTTCCCACTTACTTGGTACATTAAAAGTACTGATGCATACCTTCTATGTTGTATCATTTTATGACACAGCCGTAGGTTCTCAGTCTTAGCACCATTAACAGATCTTCTCCAGGAGTTATCAGCTGCACCAGTGGTGAGTCCTCATCTTTCGAGGACGATGTTTATTTTCTTCAGTTATTTTCATTCAATTAAACTTTAGAGTTAGCTGGGGGCTTGTCCCAACAACTCATCAGTCGTAGTTGGCTTTCAGACATAGATTTAGACTTTCAGTTTTGCTTTCAAATATAAAAGTCTTTATTAATTAGTTTTCATAAATGTTTTAATTTTTTAAGCTTCCGCTATGATTTACTCAGTTTACCAGTGTTATAATAGATCATGGGTTGGCTTGGGGTTACTTGTGACTCCAAGTACCGTGTCTCGTCCAGGATATAGACTCGGGTCTTGACAATGGACTTTTTCATCGATTAACTTTATTGGTCGACGTAGCATGAACACCTTTGCATCGTATGAATTCTTGAAACATTGAGCCCAGTATTTCCGTGGCCTAAATCATCATAGGAATATTTTTAAAGCTGGTTCAATCTTGTCAAAATTCCTAAATATGTTGCACTTGAATTACTTCAAGATATAATACTGGTGACACAAGTATCACAAGAACCATAAGAGCTCTTGTGGAAAATCATTGGCAAGTGGAATGAACACATGAAAAAATGGGTATTCTGGGTTTACTCCATACGACTTTAGGATAGATCCTCCATATTTTCTAAACACCTGTAGCTCATAGAAAGTCCGTCGTTCTATCAGGATGGATGGATCAATGGGTCTACATACCGACTCAATAAGTTCGGTGGATGACTTGGCAGCTTTGATGTCCTGGGACCTGGTGGGTTAGTAATCATGAAGACCTGGCCGACTAGTTCCTTCATCTTCTTGATTTTCTCTGGTAAAAATACAAATTTATCCAATCAGGATAGGAAATCTGCCAGGAAGTTATCTTTCCCTTTCAGGTGCTTGACTTGGAATTGTGCCCATCTGAGAATTTGCGGATGTGGAAGTATCTTTTGATTTATTTGGATCATTTTCGGAAATGCTTTCATATCCATCTCGATCAGGAATTCAGTGTGAATTAAGAAGAAATTGAACTTCTTGATCCCATTCTTCACGGCAAGAATTTCCTTGAAGGTGGAATGATAGTGTTGTTCCGCATCTTTGAATTGTCCACTAGTATATCCGCATATCTTCCTACGATCATCTTTTTCTTATAGAAGAACTGTACTCCAATATTCATTGTTGGCGTCAATTTTTTCCATCTGAAGGAATATGGAGAGTTTTCACCCATTGGGATACTTGCTTTATTTTATGAACTGCTTGATCTTGCTCCTTACCCCAAGCTTGGGATTTTTATTGAGCATCTTTGTAAGTGGAGAAATGTATATAGAGACTTCAGGAATAAAATCTCTTACATAAGTTATCACTCACAAAAATTGCTGGAGCTGCTTTGTAGTGAAGTTGGTGTCTAGAAATTTGAGAAGTTCCTGACATATGTGTGGAACTGGACTGTATGCTCCATTGCTAAAATGCATCCCCAATAAATTGATCTCCTTCTGCACAAGGACTATTTTCTTTGTAGAGAGCATGACTCCATTTGCCCTTACTATATCATGAAAATAACATAGTAAGGTGAGGTGTTCCTCTAAAGTACCACTGAATAGCAGGATATCGTCAATGAACACTTGTGCGTGTAGAGGATAGGCTAAAAGATTTTAATCATGGCTTTTTGGAATAGGGAGGGTGTAGGTTTCATCCCAAATGGCATAACTTTCCATTGGAAGTATTGGATAGGAATGCAAAATCCTACTTTTTGGTCTTTCCTCAGGATGTATCCCCAACACCAGTTGTAGCGGAGGAAGCAACAGTCAGTCCTTTCTCCCGGGGTCACAAACTACTGCCACAATCCAGATTAAAGGTCAAACTTGAAAAAATATCTAGCTTTGACTAAATGTGAAAATAGAGTGAGCCTATTTGGAATAGGGAATTTATTATCTAGGAGGAAGTGGTTAAGAGGTTGGTAGTTTATGATTAATCTGAGTTACCTCTTGTCTGCTCAGCTCTCTTGTTGACATAGAAAGCTTCGCATGCCCAATTAGAATTAGATGGTTAGATCTCTTTGATCTGATCATCCTCAGTGATCTGGAATAAACGTGACACTTCTGAATATGGATTGAATTGCCTTTTGAATTCTATTCCATAATCTCCAATGTGGATTCGATCATTAAGTTGTCTGTAGATGTCGAACCCAATTATGAGATCCTTTCCTAGGATATCTGATATGAAGAACTTTGTTCTAAACTTTAATCCTGGGAAGAACTCAATGTGATTGGATGTTTTGTGATAACTGTGGCCATTAGGATTCTATTTGATGCGGTGTTGATGTTCTTGAAATGGGAAATCCATTAATCATCAGGAAGAACTACTAGATTCATCAGCGATGATGTTGCACTAGTATCCATGAAGGCAATAACCTGATTCGACTTATCCCATTTGGATGGATAAACATTCAGTTTGACTTGAGGAATATTTATAATGGTATTGATCTCTTCCTCATCCTCTGGGATCTGGTAATGGTCATGCCCATGTTCTTCATACACATCCATGGAGAAAAGAGTGTCCTCTAATAGTTCATCTTCTAGCGACAGAACTGATTCAAGATCATTGTCCTTGATATCATTATATTCTTTTATCTTGGCAAGAAGTCTGATAGATCTTCTAGCCTGCGGATAGTTCTTGCAAGGTGTCCAATCTTGTGGTAAATGAAACATTTGTCATTCTTCTAGAACCTGCTTGGTTGCTTTCTTCTGAAGTAGTTTGTTCGCCTGGTGAATTTGGATCTTCCGCCAGTAGGCTTTGTACATTTGAATCTTTTGTATCTCTTGAACCTGCTTTTCCTTCTAAGGGCATGTCAAGAGCAACTAGACCCAGTGATTAGGTCAGTTCTGTTGCAAGCTTTATCAACGGTTGGATTATTGTGAATGATCTACTTCAGAACAGATCTCTTTGTACATATATATTCTAGTGCCATGAAAATTTCTTGCCTAATATAGACGACTTGGGGGATTGTGATTGAATTGAACTTTTCCTCGACAATCATCATGGTTCATCCCGGTAGCATCTTTGGCAAGGATGAGACGAAGGCTTGCTTCAAACTAGCATCTCCACCTAGTTCGAAGTATATCTTTTCCATCTTTTGGAGCATCAATGATATCTCTGTCGAATGATACATACTTCATCTTGAAGAATTGTCTTTGTAGCTTTCTTGCCTTTGGCAGGTATCTCCACAAAAGACTTCATGTAGGATTTTGATATTGAAAGCAAAGTCTTGGAATGTGAGGAAAGTATTTTTATCATGTATCCCCAGTGAGTTTCATCAATCTCTAAGGATGCCGGAGAACCTTAACGTGAATTCTAACAAAATTGGATACTTTTCTCGTTCTACCAAGTGTTTTGTCACCATCTAAGTAAGAAAGTCTTGGATCCTTTGGAGCCATTTTGAAACCTTGGCATCATTGAGCGTGAAATTATGGAACCAAGTTCCAACCAATTTCGGTGTTGGTTGTTTTGGTCTTCTTTCTAGAATTAGTTCATCTGTCATCCCATCCTGATCATCACCGACTTTAAAAACTTCTAGTTCTCTTGGTCGGTTGATGTATATCGGTGGATTGTCTTCCTCAGAGGTGTCTGGTGAGAGATTCACTTGACTCCGAATCTTCTTCTTCTTCAGTTTTTTCAGTAGGATCTCTATCTATTGTCTCCTCAGTACTGGATCCTAAGATTTCATCCTCTTCCAAGCATAGAGGTCCGAAACAACTTGATCTGAGATCATCAATTTTTTTAAATCTAGCTCTTTAGAACTTTCTCCAACCTCTTTCCTTCATTTGGACTGCTTTTCTGCTGCAAGAGCATCTTTCTTTTCCCAGACCAATTTTGCAATTTCAAATTTAGTCTCATCTTTGGTTTTTTGAGTAAAGGATATAGGTTCATTTGAAATGAAAGGAGAAGTAGTACTGGGGCGGCCCAGTTTAGGTGGTGAGTATGTCTGTGACGACATTGGAAAAAATAAGGACTTTGTAGAGTGGCTCTGGTTTTTTTGTGGCTCAAAAGGTCTATGTCTGAGTTGCTGTATTTGTTCTTTAATGTCATCGTCTCTTTTTGTTGCTGTGAAAAGAAGTAAAAAAGTTAGGTTCCTGGTGGATAGATCTCATACTGCATGTTTATATGTCGCAATTCCAGGGCTCGGATAAGGCCATCATACTGAGTGGATGCCTGTTCCACTTTCATTTTGATGTTTTCCACCTTGCTCATCATCTTGTTCTGTGTGTAAGCAATGTTCTTGAGGGATGTGCTGATATTGGTCAGCACTTTATTCTGGAAGATTGCATTTTCTAATTGCAAGTAGATGGTAGCCTCAATATCACTTGTTGGTGGCTTTTGTCTAGTGGACAACACAATATTTTTCTTTGGTATTTTTGGTGCATGGTTTACACCATCTTTTTCAAAGGGTTGTTGTGAGGGGAATTCTGGAGTATGAATAGAGCTGGATGAGTTCATCATATAGAGTTGAGGGTTGTGATATTTTTTACCTGGAATATGTAGAGTTGGCCAATCTCGAGGTTTGTAGGAGACAAGAAATTTGTACTTTCCAGGGCGGCTTAAGGAACCAATAGATGGATCCCCATCTTTTTATCGCTTACAAAATTTCTTTTTCGAGCATATTCCCTTCTTCTTTTTGGGTTAGACTCTCTTCCCATGTAGCTCGTCATATTCAGTCTCATCCTCTAGACATTCTTGGAAGTTGCATTCAATATCCCAAGGGCAGTGCCTGGTAAAAGGACATTTGAACCACCATACACGACCTTCATGATTGAACTGTTTGATCCAATCATGTTCACTCATAACAGCTGGAAGGTTCAAATTGAATGCATTCTCGTCTTCTTCAGGTAAGGGAATGGATGTGGGTTGATACATCTGAAGAGAAAAGACTGTACTGTTTGGTTTTTTGAGATGAGAGTGGTCAAAAATGATGGCTGCAGTTTTATCCTATTTTTTTGAGAAAGATTGGTTCAGTGGATCGAAGAGGTTCAACAGGAGGTTCTCTCATCCGCTCATAGTTGGTAACCCATGAGTCAGGAAGAATTTTGACAAGTCTTCATTTGGTATTTTTCTGGGTATTTGGGTGCATGTAGTAGTTCTGCTAGTGGCGTCTACATGTAGTAGAAAAACATCATCTTCAACCGAAAATGAATTTGTAACCTTGGATGGGTCGTGCTTTTTGGCAAAGGCAGAGTAAGAATTTAGGAAAGGTAAGTAGGTAGAAGACACCTTATTTTTATCTGGGAGTATATCTACTTCATAAAGATAATCATATTTACAAGAAAGAGTTATACTAGTGTAGGAGACATAGATACTTTGGTAATGGATTTACAAGGACGTAGACGGAAAAGATTCACTCATAGCTAATCAAACTGCTCCTCCCTCCAAAAGGATGGGCTAACTCCGATACGAATGGGATAGACAGAAGGCGAGGAAACGACGGGCTAGGAGGCGAGATTGCAGGCACAATACTTTTCCTATGAAGGGGGACTGGGCTTCAACATCCCGGAGGATGGCTTGCCACAAATCCGACTTCAACATCCCGGAGGATGGCTAGCCAAGTCAGTCGAACAGTAAATTTCATTTAGATATAAAAGATTTTTCCTACAAAAATGAGCTGGCTTCTACATTCACCTGGACGGTTTGAACTGACCATTTTCTTGACTCAAGATAATTGATTTCATATGAAGAGTGACAGGTAGCTGGTCATGACTCAAGATAATTGATTTCATATGGACAGTGACAGGTAGCTTGATACATAAGAGAAAGGGCTCAATATCTCTGGCCACTGTGATATGAAGAAAATTAACTTGATAATAGATTTAATAAAGAATGTGGAGTATTAGTGCTCCATAGTAAGGAGTAGGATTATGTTTTAAGTCAAAATCTAAAGATAATTGGTTATTTAATTATTTTCCCACTTCATATAAATGTCTAAGATTTATTTTAAATTATGAATTTTAAAAGTTTTCGTTTATTTCTTAAATTTTATGCCAAGTCAAATTTAAAAAATTATATTTGTGGCTTGGTTCGATTAACACACCCCATCTCGCTGCAATCTTGCCTCATGGCTTCCTCAGGTACTTTTTATCTTCTAGCTAAATTTGTCACTTGTGCTAATTTTTCTAGTACCCATATACATCTTTTGGCTGCTATTACCTCAGGGAATGAGCCCCGCTCATTTCAGGAAGCAACCAAAGATCCTTCATGCCAAAGCTATCCAAAAAGACATCAATACATTAAAAGAAAATGAAGTGTGGTATTTATGGCTCTTCTTCGTGGTAAAAACCTTATTCACTTTAAGTGAGTCCATAGGATTAAATACCACTCAGATGAGATAATAGAATGCTACAAGGCTCTCTTGATAATTCAGGGTAATGAACAAGAAGAGCATATTAATTTCCCAAAAACTTTTACCACGGTAGCTAAAATGGTGTTTTACTAAAATAAAAAAGAAGAAGATAAGTTGTGGAGATTTATTTGCGGAGGATATTAGTAACCTTTACAGATTGAATAAATATGTGACAGTCTTTAAATCTCCACAAAATTAAATAATTTAACAAAGGTTATAAATATCTTTAATGAAGGAGCATTAAATGTATTGGGGATATTAAATATCTATATCAATTAAATTAAATATAAAAAAAATAGACAATTACCAATTGATAAAATCTCAACTACCGTCAATTTATTTTTCATTTAGTCATTAATGAATTCATTCAATTAATTTATTTTTTATTTTCTCTAGAAACTTCCCCCTCTTTTTCTTTCTCTGTTATCAATTTCGGATTCTTCATCGCCGAGTCTCATTGCTAGACTCCTTCATCTCTCATCGCTGGATTCTTCATCTCTCAACAGGTAATTCTTCTATTTTTTAATAGAATTTTTTGAAGTGAAATCTCTAACTAGAATCAAAATTTTATTATTGTTCTTATCGGATTTGAATTTCTGATTTTTTTCATATTTGAAAAATATATTTCTTCAAAGTGAATCAACAAAGTTGTTGTTCCCTGAAGTATGTTCTCTTCATTTTTGTTTTCGATTTTATGACTAAATGAAACAAAGGTTATGAACTATTTAGGTAAAGATATTTTCTGTATAGCATAGGGTGTATCCACTTGGGTATAAGTTCTAGAATCTTAAATGGCACTGATCCCTTTTAATTTCAATTTAATTTACATAGTTGACGTTGCCCTTGAATTAATGCCCTTGTTTGTGCGTATAATGTCATTATTCCTAAATACATCAGCCACTAATCATCATATTCAGCTTTTGAGTAATTCAACAGATCAAGAATATTAATATGAACTTATGTATGCTTCACAAATTATATTCTTAAGAGGTATTTATTAAGAACATAATCAGTGACCAACTGATCATGTATACATTAAACAGTAGAAAGCTTAAGATTTTTCTTAAACCTAATTTATATCTTCTTAATTTTTATCATATTATTTATCACAGTTACATATAGTTTAAGAAAATGAAAAGCTTTTGTTAATTTTTCAAGATTCTACTTTAATATAAAGGAAAATTTGAAAATTTTAGAATATGAGTGACTACTAATTGTAAAGGAGAAAAAATACGAAGGGGAATTGATCCCTAATTCATAGGATAAATAACTAAATATACAATCAAATACACTATTCAGGAGGTAAGAGGAAGACTTATTTTAGACTTTTTGTTGTGAGTTTTCTACAATATTGAGTTAGAAAAATATTATGCTTGTAGTTGAGCTTTTTCAATATAAAAACATATCTATAGAGTATATGCGCAAGAGTTCTTGCATTATCAGGTAGAAGCTCTAGTATCTTGTTATACCTGAATGCTATGTCATTGTCACTACTTGATAACAACTATTATAGGCTCAACGAATGAAGTAAGAATTTTATTTTTTCATATTCTTCTTTTTCACAAAAGAAACAAGTATGAATTTGGGCTTCTATTAACTGTCTATGAATACTGCATATCTCCATGCATATACTCTACATCTTAAAAATTAGATATGTTGTGCAAACATTAGGAGTAGTCATGGATGTTACATGAAAATCTTCTTTCTATTTTTTGTTTTATGCATTTAAAAGAAAAAGATTCATTCACTTTGTACGACTGTTGCGTATAAGGAGCTCCTGATTCATCAAGCACAGAGAAAAATTAAAATTTGATACATAGTCGATTTTGGTTCCATTTTTATTAACTTGGTTCAATAGGACTGAACTTCTTTAACTTCAACCTCTCCCATTTAAAGCTGTTCAACAAGGACTTCTGTAATGGATTTACATCCTTGCGCAAAAGTCGAGCTGCTTTCATTTTTGTGATTTCTAATGTAAGGATTGCTAAATGATGAAATATTCATTACTTTTCCACTAACAATTTATAATTTACACCCAGCATAATGCTATAGAGTAAATTGCTAACTACTGAGTGTAATAAACTTATAGCACTACAATTACATAGTTTATGCACATTTCATGCAATTGTAGTACTTTTAGTTGATTACACTTAACCAGTTAGTAGTTTACTCCACAACGGTGTGCTAGGTGTAAAATTACAAATTGTTACAGGAAAAGCAATAAGTATTTCATCATTTAGTAATTTTTACATCATAAATCACAAAAATGAAAGTGGTTCGATTTTTACATGAGGATGCAAACTCATTGTAGAAGTCCTTATTGAACAACTTTAAATTGAAGAAGTTGAAGTTAAAGAAGTTCAGACCTACTGAACCAAATTAATAAAAATGGAACCAAAATCGATTATAGTATCAAATTTTAATTTCTCTTTGTGCTTGTTGAATCAAGAACTCCTTATACGCAACAATCTTACAAAGTGAGTGAATCTTTTTCTTTTAAATGGAGAAAACAAAAAATGAAAAGAAGATTTTCATGTAACATCCATCACCATGCCTAATATTGGCACAACATATCTAATTTTTAAGATGTAGAATATATGCATGGAGATATGCAGGATTCATAAGCAGTTAATATAAGCCCAAAATTCATTCTTATTTCTTTTGGGAAAAGAAAAATATGAAAACACAAAGTTCTTACTTCATTCACTAAGACTAGAGTAGTTGTTATCAGGTAGACAATGACATATCATTCAGGTATAACAAGATGTTGCAGTTGCTAGCTGATAATGAAACACTCTACATAGATGCTCTACATACATGTATTTGTATTGAAAATATCCAACAACAAGTGTAATTTCTCTCTAACCCAATATTGTAGCAAACTCACAACAGAAAGTCTAAAAGAAGCCTTCCCCTTATCTCCTGAATGATGTATTTGATTGTATATTTAGTTATTTACCCTATGGACTAGGAATCAATTTCACTTCATATATATATTTTTTCTTTACAATTTATAGTGCACTCATGTTCTATAAATTCTAAATTTGCGTTTATGTTAAAGCATAATCTTGAAAAATTAACAAAAGCGTTCTATTTTCTTAAACTATATGTGACTATAACAAATAATATGGTTGGAAGTAGGTATAGATTAGGTTTAACAAAAAGCTTAACTTTCTATTGTTCAATTTATATATGGTCAGTTGGTCACTGATTATGTTCTTAATAAGCACCTTTTAAGAATATAAACTTTAAAGTATACATAAGTGCATAATAATATTCTTGACCTGTTGAATTACTTAAAAGCTGAATATGATAATTAGTGGTCGATGTGTTTAGGAATAATAATGTTATATGTACAAACAAGGGCATAATTGGAGTGGATTTTGTAAAATATGTAAATCAAACTGATATTAAAGGGACCAGCGTCATTTAAGATTCTAAAACTTACACCCAAATAGGTGCACCCTATGCTATATGCAGAATATTTTTGTCTAAATGCTGCATAACCTTTGTTTCATTTGGTCATAAAATGGAAAACAAAAATGAAGAGAACATACTTCAGGGAACAACAACCCTATAGAATCACTTGAAGAAATGTATTTCTTTGAATATGGAGAAAATCAGAAATTCAAACCCGATGAAAACAATAATAAAATTTCAATTGTAGTTTGAGATTACACTTCAAAAGATTTCATTAAAAGATAAAAGAATTATCTGTTAAGAGGTGAAGAATCCGACGATGAGAGATGAAGAATCCGGCTATGGGAGTCAGTGATGAAGAGTCCCAAGTTCATAACAGAGAAAGAGAAAGAAGTTTCCAGAGGAAATTGAAAACAAATTGGTTGAGAGGAAAATAAATTGACGATAATTGAGGTTTTGTTAATTGGTAACTGTTTGTTTTTTTACATTTAATTTAATTAATATAGATATTTAATATTCCCAATATATTTAATGCTCCTTCATTAAAGATACTTATAAACTTTGTTGAATTATTTAATTTTTTGCGGATTTAAAAACTGCAATTTTTTTTTTTTTTTTTGGAGATTATTGATATCCTCGTCAAATACATCCCCACAACTTACCCTTTTTTTTTTTTTTGTAGTGAATCAATGCGATTGTATTGCGACAACCAGGTTGCTCTACATAGTATAGCTGATTTGATTTTTCACGAGTGCATCAAACATATTAAAATTGATTGTCACTGCGTTTACGAGCAACTTATGACAAAAAATCTTACTGCAGACTATGTGGGAAGACATATTCAACTCGACATATTCACCAAAGTTTTGGGACAACCTCAGTTTTTTCTTCTTCTTAGCAAGTTTGGCATTTTATTTGTCTGCATGCTCTAATAGTGGGAGAGTATTGGAACGTAATTTGTAAAATTTAAAATATTATGAAAACTATATTTTATATTATTGATAGGTACGTATTAGCATATATTTTATATTAGCAGAATACCTAAATATCCCTCCAAATTTGATGTGTTTTCTTTAAATTCCCATAAACTATCAGTAGTCTTAGTTACTCCTCTAAACTTGTCTATTTAATAGTTTCTAAGCCCCTAACCGCTAATGTGGCAAGTACACCCTCTTTTAAGCATGTGAGGATGAAAAAAAAAAATTAGCTCTTAATTATTTATTTTAACAGTGTATTTTTATTTTTTAGGCCAATTTTAAAAAAATTGACTCGAACTCTATGATTCTAAAAAAAATAAAATTGATATTTTAAAAAAATAATAAAGTTTAACCGTGAATTTTTTTTATATGAAATACTCTTCATTTTCAATTGTGTATTCTCTTTTTAGGCCTAAATCAACTAAAAAGACTTTGAGTCCCGTTATTTTTAGTCACATAAAAAAATAACTAAACCCCAATAATGGAGTTGCAATTGTGTAATTTTTTATTTTTTGTTAAGATGCAATAACTATTATTTTCTTTTGTGCCAAATCTAGAATTAAAAAAATATTCGGATAGAGCTCCTTTATTTTTAGTGAAATAAGAAAATTTAACAGAATAATAAAGTTTCAACTATTATAACTTTTATTATATTTACTTAGATATAATGACTATCTGTTTCAACAGTAAATTTTTTATTTTCGGAAAAATCTGTAAAAAAAAAAAAGTTAATTATAATTTCATTATTTTTAGCGAAAATTTTTTTGTTTGCTTAAAAGGTAGAGTTCTAGAGAAGTTTTTTTTTAACTAATTGAATAATTAAATCTAAAAATTACTAAATTTTAAAAATTTAGAAAATATTTTGTAAAAATACACATGGAAAAAAGTTTAGATGACAGGAGAGTATATCCCACTCTCTTAAGATGAGATGGTGCAGGGGGTTAAAGACTATCAGATACACAAATTTGGGGGTGGGGGGGTGGAGAACTAAGACTACTAATAGTTTAGAAGGGATTTGAAGAAAACACATCAAGTTTAGGGGGTGATTTTTAAGTATTCGTCTTTTATATTCGTATCCTATTAGGAAATTCTCTAATTGTACGTCTGAATATATTGGGATTCTATCAACAAAAACAGATAGTCTTTTCCGAAATTATTTTATTATAAATATACACGACATTAATTCGCAAGAATTTTGAAGTTTACAAACATCGTGATCATAGAACAAGAATGAGAAAGCAAAAACTTAATTATGTTTCTGAAAAACAAAGATAGCAACTTCATTTCCTAGCAAATTAAAGATGTTATTATTAATATTTAGATGAAATATTTGGAAGTGAAAAGGAGGAGGGACCTTTCCTTACCTTCCATATTTGCATTCATTTCTTTTCCAAACAAACTAAGAACAAGCAAGAAAGCCACAAAATTAAAGTCATTCATTCAAATATTAGTGGCTTTACTAAGAAATTAAAAAGAAAAAAACCACTCCATAAACATATAGTACTACTTTTAGAAGAAAAGAAAATAGATCTATCACTATCTCCAAACTCCTAATTATTTTATATAAAACAAGTCCTCTAATTAGATGATATTCTTCTATCTCAAAAAACAATGCTGCTTGAATCCTTCAAAAATACTATCACACTTGTTAAATCCTGAAAAAATGCACTTATTTAGAAGATGTGACACGAGTGCTCTTACAATATTTTTGAAGGAGTCAAACAATATAAATTAATAGGTAGCCCAATAATTCTCTAAATCAGCACAATTCTCCATAGCCAGGAATCTATTCATGGTATTTCCACTACTCATATCTTCACCATAACCAGACTGATGATCATGAGTTGTCATCATCAGCACATGAGAAGAAGAAGTCATATCTTGTTGTTGGTTCACAACTAGTGGCGGCGGCGGTGGCTGAGAAGTGGTGGCACCACCACCACCAAGATTCAAATTCAAGCCTGAAATAGTAAAACAATTACCTCCTCCACCACCACTACTAGTTCCACCTAAGTTATTATAGTTCACCTGGGGTTGATGAATTGGCTGCAAGCTCATCATCATGTTAGACGACGAAGAACTGCAGCCTCGGAAAACCCTATTGAGTTGTTGAAAGCCATAATTATGTTGATCAGCTTGCATCATCATTTGTGAGGAGGAGTAGGGCATGCATGTCTGTTCAAGTGTAGTACTGTAGGGGTTCACATGAATTGTTGTTCTTGAAGAATTGTTACAAGGGTATTTTTTCATTCCTCCACTCTTTTGGAATACGCGGCAAACCACCCATTCATCTTGCTGACAAATATATTGGAACTATTTTAGTAGCTATATATAGAACAAGTTATTAGACTATTAGATAAGAGAACTAAAGCTTAAATTTAGGGTGTCTTTCCTGCCGAGGAAAATAAGTGAGTTTTTTATTTATTTTTTAATATTTAATAAAAAAAGATATACGTAAAAGAAAAATAATATCCCAACAACATTTATGTGTAATATGACAAAATACTATAGGGGGGTGGAATGGGGTGGGGATTGGAAGTTCGGGAATAGTGGGCTAACTAGTGAGGGCTGGGGGTGTTGGGCGAGTGATCAAGAAGAGATAATAAATTTGAAAAATCACTTATAGAATTTATTTTTTCTATTTTTTTTATATCAGAGATTAAGTCATTTTCCTCATTTTTAATGAATTTGTTTTCCTAAAAAAAATATTTTTCAAAAATATTTTGACTAATCAAACATGAAAGAATTTAAAAACTTTTTCTGAAAAAATATTTTCCTCCCAACCAGACAAACCTAGAGCTGTCAGAATGGGCTAACCCAATCCAACCCAACCCCAGCGGGCCAATGAGTTAAACGGGTTAGGATGGGCTGACCCTTTTAACAAAAGGGTCTTAAAAATGGCAGCCCAATCCAACCCTAAGCGGGCCACGGGTTAGGGCAGGTTGACCCTTTAATAAAATTTAAACGTAATCTAAAATATGATAAATGAAAAAGTGTGATTACTTAAAAATCACCAACCATTGTAAGTCTTCATTATAAGAACAAGTGCATAAGATAATAATTAAGATGAACCAAAAGAAGAACAAATATAATTAATTAGTCACTCACTAAAAATGAAGAGATCAAAAATTCATAGAGGCTGTGACTGCTCAAGAAGAAAAGCTGCACAGGAGCCAAAACAGAGAGAAGAAAAGCATAGAATTTAGAAGACTTAACCTAATTTTATTTGTTGGAAGTCTTTATTTTATTATTAATTTATTATATAAAATATAATCCTATTAAATATTAATAACTCTAGACTTCTAGTAGTCTAGTTATAGTACGTATGTACTGCTGCTGTACAAATGTACAATGTACATCTTTTCATTCTTTTTGTTTTATCTTACATTATTATTTTATTTTTTTAATTAATTAATATATTATATATTTAATAATTAGTTATTTTTTAAATTTCACTGGCTGAGCTGGCTTCTAAAGCTCACGGGCTAGGCCTCTAAGGCTGACGAGTCAAATAAAGCTGGGCTTTTAGGCCTCATTTCTAAACGGGCTGTAAAAAATTATCTCAAACCCACTTAATTAAAGGGTTGAGTTGGACCGACCTCACGGGCCAAGCCAATTTTGACAGCTCTAAATACATTCTTAACAACTTGTATACTACTGACTACTCTATCCATTTTAATTTACGTGATATAATAGGCATTGGCACAAAATTTTAATAAGAAAGAAGGATGACTATTTGATTTAATTTTAAACTTGTCATAGTACTTGAATGTGCGACTGAAAGTATGTCAGAACTATAGAATAATTTAATAAATGACAATTAAAATTGAGAAATTGAAGCTTCCAATTAAAGTACTACTTATATAAAAATAGTTCAATACCTCATTTGATAGGGTGTATTAATTAGAATAGTTTTTAAATTAAAATTTAATTCAGTTAATATATTATTTGGTTACTCAATTCAACCTAATACATGGATTACTTATACACCAGAGGGTGTATTATTTTATACCAAGAAAATAAAGGAATTACTAATCTTGAGATAATTAATACCTGGATAAGACTCATAAATGACTAGACTACCCCTCAATCTCTTTTTCTAAATTTCTTTATACGAAATTCAAGAGTATAATTGTAAAGAAGATTTTTCTAGGGTGTTAAATCAACACATTACATGGTATATCGAGTTTTTAACATAATGAACCAAACACTTGACCAAATAATCCCTACATTACTAATTCTTGTATTAATAATTTTTACATTACTAATCTCTACATTACTTGTCTTCGTACCAAATGACCCCTAAACTCGCAATGTGATCGAGGGGTCCTTACAATTTAAGTACTTATATGCAGTAGTATCACTTATTTTCTTAAATTAATTCCTCTTAGCTAAAACTTTTTTAGTGGATCAAATATTTGATTTGAGTAATTAATTACTCCCTCCGTTCCATTTTAATTGTTAGGTATTTTAAAATTAGTTGTTTCAAAGTATTTGCTAGTTTCAAAATTCAAGAGATAATTGATCATGTTTTTCCAATTCTACTCTTAGTACTTAAAGTCATTCTAAAATATGAAAAGAGTTATTATTGTATATTTTCAAAAAATTAATAAGGTTATATTAGTTAACTTACCACTCTTATTAATTTTTTCTTAAAAATTATGCAAATGTTATCCTAACAATTAAAATAGAACACATCACTGCCAGCTTAGCTACTTAGAAGACTATTCCGAGCAAGCAATAAAACTCTTTTCTACAACTACCTCACTTCTCTTGCACTATTAAATATACTTTTCTCATTTTAATTTATGTGATATATTTATTTTTTTTAAAATTTGTAATAAAAAATATGATATATTTTTATATTTAAAATAATAATATTAAATTTTTTGTATATTAGTTTTAATACGATGATCTATAATTATATAAATATCTATAACTTATTTTAAGTCACAAATTTTTAAAAAAATATTCTTTGAAATTCATGTGTATGAAAAATGCATCGGATAAATTGAAATTGAAAAAGTAACTTAAATGGCTACAACATTCACCCTAATGGATTTAGGCTGACCATTTATGCATTATTTCCTATTTCTTTAGCTATTACCAAAGGTGCACTAATTATTGAATCAGTTTTGCTAGAGAAAATAATTGCTTTCAGTTTTGTGCATATCCATGAGAATGCCAAATTCCTAGTACTATGAATTAATTATATTATTAGACATATTGAAATTATTAATATGATTCATTCAATATTTTGGTTTTCTTAATAATTAACGAAAAAGAGTATTAATTAAGATTTTCTAAATGTTTTGTCTGACATAATTTTTTTTGTACATTAGCAAAATAGACAGCTTCTACATCAGAAAAGTTTTGATTTTCGGGTATTCAAGAAGTCTCCTTTAATTAGAAACAATTAGATTTCTAGACATTTTTTATGAAATTTTTATTATATAGACGCCCATCAAAATAACAGTCAGTGTGTGTCTCTCTCTCTATACTAGTCTTGTTAACGTGCATTGCACGTTTGTCCTTTATTACTATGTAAAATTTGTAAAGGCCAAATCTCATATTGTTAATTATTTATCACATAATATTCAACTTTGTTAGGATTATAAGAATAGTCTAGATTGAAGGGTAAAATTGTCGTTCAATATTTAATGAGTAACTTAGTTTTTCAACTTTCAACTATAGGCCGGGGCTTCCTACTTTTAGAATAGTATAGATATATGATATTTAATAATTAAATATTTAATAAGAGACTATCACTATTTCATATTTAACTAATTAGATGTTTATAACATTTTAATTTATAATAGGGGTAAAATTATAATTCAACTTTTTACTATTAATTAAATATTTAATAAGAGGCTATTACTGATTAATTAAATATTTTATAATATTTTAATTTATAATAGGGGTAAAATCATAATTCAACTTTTCACTTTTGTCCTCCCACTTGTATAATAATATGATATATAATTTTTGTATATTGAATTATTTACTTGCTAGCTGACTGTGGTTATTTTTAATCGAGCGGCTAAATGTGTAAAAAGTTCTAAAAAAGATATATCTAGATCAGTTTTTAATGTGTATATATACACACACATACTTTTAAATTTATATTTTTTTTTCAGTTTTAGCACTTATATTCAAATACGTAACAATTTATTTACAAAATTAGATTCAAACACTTAAAATTTATAAATTATTTATCATCAGCTAATCCAAACATGCTATATTAGTGTAGTTAAACACCAAGGACTTTAAAAAAAAAAGAGAAGAAAAAGAGCAAGGGAGTATGTACCTTGTGTGTTCTATAGGAGGATTTGGAGTGGATCCTATATTCATGCATTACCCAATTGGTTTTTTCTCCTCTTGGAGCTCTTCCTTTATAAAATACCAATGTTTTCTTCATACCAACCAATTCTGAAGTACTGAATATCTCCTTGTCTTTGCCAGTAGTTTTCCAGTATCCACTATTTGTTGCCCTATTTGTTCTCACTCCTGTTGGGTATTTCCTGTCTCTTTGGCTGAAAAAGTACCATTCTTTTTCTCCCATTTTTGCCTTCCCTATTAAAAAATTGGAGAGTTTAATTTGTTGAGCAAATTTTCATTAGTCACAATTTATGCCGCACCTTTTGATTTTTTTTCGAGAATCAAACGAGTTTTTTTTTTTTGACCCATTGATTTTTTCATATACTTTATAAATATTTCGAGTAGTCAATTATTATTGTGAAAAATAGTATTTTTTCTACCTATAGTTTCAAAATATAAAATTTAAAGATTTTATATTCGAATTTACAATTAAAATTTAAAAGTTTTAACTCTCGACGATGCCATATAAATTGGGATTGAGAGAGTAATAGTTCAAGAAATGAGTCTTTTCTTTTAAGTTTGGTTTTACGAAGGAAAAAGAAAAAGAAAACTTTTCTTGAAGAAATTTTGTTATAACAATTTGATGAAGCTTGCAAGCAATTAAAGATGCACCATACGTAGAGTAGGCGTACTCAAACATACATGTATTTATATATTCAGATAACTGAAAAGATAAATGCAAATTACTTTATATAACACATATCGATTGATACGTAATCGGGGATAAACGGTAACATGTTATGATAACAAGTCAAAATTATTACTGATAGTATAAAGATTTTTTTTTAATGTGTTATATATAACTTTATATAACAAAACGTTAGATGTTTTTTGTTATATATCATGGTTTGCAAAAATTAACGAGGGGGTGAAGAAAAGAGAAATAGAAAACGGGAATCATATGTTATTTGAAATTCATCAATCTGATTAATTCACGTTTGTACTATTTAAGATCCATTTAAAAAAACAATACTTTTTACCAGAATGTTTTAATTTTTGACTCGAAGTTGGTACTTTTGATTAAGAGTAGAGTAGGGATGCCATCCGTTCCATTTTTTTTTCTTTCGACCCCCCCCCCCCCCCCCCAAAAAAAAAAAAAAAATTTTGTGCTTGTTGTTTCACGAGTTTATCATTTTTACAAATACCAATAAGCATGACAAAAATAATAATGGATCTGCATTAATGTATGAACAAAACCAAGTTTCCTTGCTCAATTATCCGAAAGAAAAACAAATTCAAAACCCTAGATCTTGCATGTTTTCTTGATTTATTCAATCACATGTCTTACTATTTATACACCCCTTCTCACGCTCAAGATTAGACATCTAATGTCCAGATAATTTTAATATGGAGGCCTAACATCGGGAAATAAGAATTGGAATGAGTTCTACTCTGATACCATATAATTAAATAGATGTTGAGTCTAACACAACCTTGAAAGCTAACTCATGAGAGGAGGATTGTGTAAGTCATATTAAAAAGACCACTCATTCTTTAAACCACCGACGTGGAATTCTTCACAAAATGCATGTTGTATAGTAGAAAGTTTTGAGGATTATTACAACCAATTAAGTATACCTGGAAGATCCCATGGCTCAGATTTGTTAAGATCAACATCTCCAATAGCCTTTGCAGTAAAATTAGTAGAATCAGAGATCTTGTTCACCAGATAATATGTTATAAGCTCTTCATCACTTGGATGAAAACGAAACCCTGGTGGTAGATCAATCTCTTCCTTCACTCCTCCTTCCATTTTACTGTTTTTTTTTTGAAGAATTTTGACAATTTCAAACAAAACCCTAGACCTTGAAACTTGTAAATTAAACAAAGGGAGAAAAAAACTTTTCTTTTGCACCACTTTCTCCCTTTTTGTCAAACTATCACATGAAAGATGGATTTAGGAAGTGTGTGATAATTGAAAACCTAGAGAACTTCCCAAAGAAGAGGAAAAAAAAATTGTTATTTCTCCAAGGGACATGGAAATTAAATAAAACCTAGCTAGCTAGCTAGCTAATTTGTTGTTGGCTGAGTGTTGCAAAGAAACTTTTTGTTTGTTGCTTGCATATAGAGAATATAGATGGATCTTTGGAAAACTTGTTGCTAAACATTTGCTAGAAATATAGAGGAAAATAGTTTTCTTGTTGTTGAATTTAAAGAAGATATAAAATGTGTTTGAGAAGCTCTCACCTACCATGGGTCTTAAGGTACACGGTGCCTCAACTTCTTAATTAATAAGTTAATTAAAGAAAACACATGATATATATATTTTTTCTTTTCCTAATAAGCCATATTCTTCAGGGTACGAGGCCTTAATTTAGGTGTGTAAGGTTAGGCTCTCTTGACCCCTACCATGTCATATGTAACGCGAATTATAAAAATTAGAGGGGATGTGAACCTTACCTTTAAATTA
The DNA here is from genome assembly GCA_035772735.1 of Datura wrightii. Lineage (NCBI taxonomy): Eukaryota > Viridiplantae > Streptophyta > Magnoliopsida > Solanales > Solanaceae > Datura > Datura wrightii. Next base: position 19,631,743 of record JASDFA010000006.1, on the reverse strand, counting down.
AGTGCAAACTCAGGTTAGATAAATTCATACCTTAAAAAAGATTGGAAGGGTTAGTCTATACAGATCTTTCCAAACTACGAAGTGAAAAAAATAATATATATATATTTGTCATTCCTTTCTTTTTATGCTAGATATTTGTCACTATATATAGGGATGACAATGGAGCGGGTGCGGTACTGTTGTGGAGCAAATCTGCATAAACATGCAAAGACTTCAACCCGCACCACATAGTATAATTTGATGTTTTCAATTCACCCCGTCCCGCATCAATTTCTTTTTAATTAATACTTCAACCCGTTCCGCAGCTCTATAGCCTAAAATTTGTTTCGCTCCACATAGCATGAAACCTGCCCCTCCCCACACCCATCCCGCTCAATTGACATCCCTGTCTATCTAGTTGGACATTTATTTCACCTCTTTTGGTAAAAAAGAGTAGTAGAATGTGCTATTAAGGGCTTTGAGGCATTAATTCTTCCAATCATCATGAGCTATAATTGGAGGACTTAAAGGAAACATGAAAGACTTATATAAACAGTCTTTTTAAATCGTCATCTTAGGATTAGCCAATTTTAAAGAGAGAAATACTCTTTGTGTAAGTTTATGGGAGGATTCTCTGGTATCTCTTCAATAAACCTCTCTTGGATCCTCTGAGTAAGAATTTTCATGTACGAGTCATTTGCTTTCTCCCTTGAATTGAATCTAACAATTGATGCATTTTTATTGTTACACTATTCCTTCTTTTCTTTCATATTCTATTCCCTCTTATTTTTATTTCTTAATCATATCTTTGCTATCGTATTATTATTATTTTTTGTTTAATTTAATTATGGTTCAATTTATTGTTATTGCATCTTGAATCACATCCGTTAGAAAAGGCCACATTGATGATCCAAAGAACCTGCACCATCATTCTAGAAGTACATATAATAACTTCCTCTTTTCTCCATATCTACAAGCAGTCCAATTCCTTCCAAATTTCCCAACAAATGCAAACGGGAGTAATTATAATATTTAGGACCAACTTATGCAACACTGTTAAAGGCCTTCATGTTCCACTAGATTTTCATTAGAGCAATTTTCTTAAATAGTTATATTTTGCATTATAATTACTATTAGTAGTTATAGTTTTTGTAATTATGATTTATAGCATTTGTTTTGGAATTCATACTGTATCTCAGATACAGTCTTTAGGAATTCGCCTTGTATTTTAGATACAACCTTCAAAAATTCGCGTTGTATCTCAAATACAGTCTTCTGAAGTTCGCACTGTATTTCAAATACAATAGTTTTGTTCGATTTATTTGCTCATTTTAGTTGGATATCTATAAACGATATCTATTCGCCCAACCTAGTTGTATTAATATTTTCTCATTTTGCTAGGCATAGTAATTTTAGGGCAATTCGTTCTATAGCAGATACAACATCCGTTTAGAGTGATTTACAAAGTACTCAATTTTATCAAATGTACTTTCTCTAATTTACTGAATATACTGATACAATTCAAAAATATTCTTAGAACAAGATTCATTTGGAGACTGTATCGGTGTATTTATCTCTTTTATTCCGTGAGATACACTTATATCATCATAAAAAAATTCACTATAAATTCAGATCTACAGTAAATTGATTGGTGAGAGAGAGAGGGGCGAGAGAGAGAAAGGCAAAGAGAGTGAGAGAGAAATAGATAAAGAGAAATATTCACATATTGTTTGCAATATTCACATATTGCATCAGATCTTCACTAACAAAATTTTTTCAAGTGTGTTTTCCTTTTACAGTATTTGCAAAGAGGATAATTAACTTTTTTTTTCTATTTTTTGTATAAAAAGCACCCTCAATAACATTGTCTTGTCTGAAGGCTCTTTTTTGCTCTTATGCTTGAAGAGCACTTATTAGTTCTTTAACAGAAATGTTAAAGAGATCTTTAGACTCTTTCAGAGATGAAATTTTAGACTCAAATCTCTCTGGATTTGTCACAAAAAATTTTTCTACTATTCTATCATCTTTGAAATCCTCGCCAAGCAACCTGATTCTATTAACAATCAAAGAAATCTTATTAGAATAATTAATAATAGTCTTATCCTCTTTCATCCTAAGAGATTTGAAATTCCTTTTCAAATTCAAAATTTACAATGTCTAACTCGGTCACTTCCTTAGTACTCTTTTTTCAGTTTTTCCCAAGCTTCTTTTGTTATCTCACAAGCAATGATTTTTTGAAAAAATTGAATTTGCAATTGAATTTTGAATTACAGTTTTGACTTTGAATATTTTGATTTTCTCTTCTGAATGAGATTTAATTTGGGCAAGGGTAGGATTTTCAGGGAGTGATTGTAAGAGTGTATCAGCCATTACAACTTCCCACAAATCATAGTCTTCAAGATATGATTTCATTTTCACTGACCAAATTTGATAATTTTCACCAGTAAAAGTTTTTGGGTCATTCAAAGGGAGACAACTGCTTGCCATGTTTGAAAACAGGTTAAAAATTGATATTGATTAAAAGTTGGTTGGTTGAAAATAACCATATGCTTCGAAAATAAGCAGGATTAAAAATGGATTGAAAATGATTTTTGAAAATGGTTCTTTAGATGAACTCGTAGATCCCGTAAGATCAATGAGGCTCTGATACCACTATTGGTTTTTCTAAAAGATGGTGCAGCAAAAAGGGGTTTGAAAATGTCTCTTAATAATTTTATTAAGCATGGAAGGGCTTTGTATAGTCAAGTTACAGTAAAAAATCAGCGTACTTTAAAATTCAAAAATCTAAAATATCTTAACAACTCAAACAACCTAACAAAAATTTAAAATTCAAATTCATCCTAAACCTAAACAACTTATTATGATAAAAATTACTGCACTAATTGAAAGCAAACTTTAACAGAGGCAATGGAAAGGGGGGGGGGGGGGGGGAGCGGGATTGAGAGAGAGAGGAGAGAAATGCTACAAATAGTATTATTTTCAAAGTATAGCTATAAATAGTAATTATTTTAAATTATAGCTACTAATAATAAATACGTAACACATGTATGTTTTATTATGTAATTTACCCAATAAATCTCCCAATAGTCCAAGGTTGATATTTTCTGATACCTGAAATCTTGTATGCCTGTCTTTTTATCTTTTATGAGAGAATTAGTTTTTTAGGCTATTTATATTCTTTTCAAATATTGTTTTTTCTCCAACATATTCTGTGACAAGTAAATTAATGCTACTAGTTGTCTAAGGTGGAATGGAAGAAATTGGCGTGCAACAACATAGATCTGCCTAAATGGATCTTCGTCCTTAGAATTGCAGCACATGGTCAGCCATATACAAGAGACGGACTAAGTAACTTGGGAGTGACCAGCAATACAATGTGCCCTCTGCGTGATCAGGCTGTTGAAAGCCACTCTCACTTGTTTTTCTCTTGTGAAGTATCAAGTCAAGTGTGGCAGAAACTACTCAATGGCAGGGTATTTCCAAAAATCCAAGGACCTGGGTTGCAAAATTAGAATGGTCCACCAGGTTTGCTAATTAGTGGGGGAGTGCCGCCAGAGCTGAGGTTTACAAAATGTCCTTTGCTGTTGATGGCTATTTTATATGGAGGGCAAGAAATATGAGAATATTCCAGGATAAACAACAATATGTGGATGGGATAATCAAGTAGATTATTCAAGAAGTCTATCTGAGAGGCAGCTTGAGATCCCCATATATCTAGGTGGTTAGCAAGTTTCAACTTTTATCCTACTTACATAATGCAGTGAATAGGGAACCTTATATAAATTAGCTGATGGTAATGTTATTGTTTGAATTGGCTGAAGTGTTGGAACTTATGTCGAACTCTCAATCTTTACTGTTTTATAACTTCAGATCGCTTTGATAATATAAATTGTTTATTTACCCCCCCACCGCCCCACCCCCCCACCCCCAAAAGAAAAAAAAAAAGAAAAGAAAAACTACTAGTTGAGCATAAAACTAAGTAATTAGAGATACTTACTAATTAATTAATAGTCGAATATTGCAAACCTAATTAAGATAGCATTGAGAAGTAACAAAGCAGATTAATGAATTAGTTTGTGACTCTCACATATGATGAGAGGAACCAATGGTACATTTAGAGAATCCTTCTCATAAACTAAATATTTTAAACTTATGATGTACATTATATGAGTGTAATATAGAGAAGATAACTATTTTTAAGGAAATATTTTATGGACATTATGAAAATGTTTTAATCTACCAGGCACCTTTCAAATTGTGAGCCTCGCATTTGCGGTCTTAGCTCCGCAATTGCAGACTCCTCTGGGCCTAGTCCTCTTTCACAAGTGGGAGAGGGACCACCCCCACCCTAACTCCCATTATTGCAATTGCCATCAGTGGGTCACGAATACCGTTATTGCAAATGTCCTTATCTCCCGAAATTTACCTCAATACAAGATATACAAATCAAATATGAAAGTCACTCTAAATATTTTAAATTTTAGTTAGAACACTTAAATTACTGATCCGAGATCGTCTAATTAGATGTTTGACCGTTGTCAAATTTTATTTCCAAAATTACTAGTTTGCAACTTAGGCGTTTGGATCATTATCGAGTCCCTAGAGACTCGTCCAAACTATCCAATTAAATCCAAAATCATCATATGAATCTATAAAAATTTTCAAACCTTGTTTAGGAGTCCGCTGACCCTAAATATTGACTTTGCTCAACTCTTAAAATTTTCACATTCTTAGTTTTGATTTCTTTCTCTGAAACGCATCTGAGTACCTCAGAACCCGTGTCACCCATCTTCACAAATCATAAAACACATGTTAACTTACGAGAAGTGTCATTTAGGGGGGAAAGGATGTTAATTATATGTGGCAAATGGGCGGGCTAAATGAGCTGAATTAATAAATTGGCGAGTTATGGACCCGTCCAAGAGTTACTTGGGCTGAAATGAGTTGAGCTGAAATGGGCTAAAATGCGGGTTATAACCCAACCCGCTCAACTTTAATTAAGTTTTAATTGTTTTATTTTTTTTTAATCTTTTGATAACTTATAAAATTAATATTTTTTTTTATTATGACTAAATATAACATATTAAATAAAATAAAATATCTTTTTAAAAATATTTTCGCAAGATTTCTCATGAATCAATTTGGACCAGATGTTACCCCAAACTTTGATGAATTGAAATAAGCTGTGCTTAAATGAACGGGTCAATTATCAACTCAAACTTAAACAAATTAAACAACTTATGATCTCATGGGCTAATTTTGTCACTTCTAATATTAATCACTAACCTTTTCCAACTTGCACAAACAAATATGAAATCACGTCTCTATGGTCTTTCCACCCTCGTGTGTATCGATAGACTCCTTGAGATCTCTTTAACTATCAATTAAACAGAGATATTATTAATTATGACATACAGGAATCTGTGTGGGTCTTACAGTTAATATGCATCGTCACAAAATAAAGGATTCCTGCGAATCTATTGTTCAAGGGTAGAGAAGTTGGCCTCTTGACCCCTACTACTATTCGTTACTCGTCTTTTTTCTACCTAGGTTATTTTTATCAACATCCTCAATAGCAAAACACATATGGAATTAATAGGTACAAAATGTTCTCAAAATATTTCTTCTTAGCTTATATAATTTGTTAACTGTATTAAGTGACGGAGTCAGAACTTTTACTCAAAAAGTTTAAAATAGATTAAAATAAACATATAAGAAAGCTAAAAAATATTTGACGTCTGTTGTATATAAATAAAAAAATTATTTTAACCTTATATGTATGTTATAATTTTTGGTGAAAGTGAATTCAGATATCAGATGAACCCCTTTGCACCTACCTGACTTTGGCCTAATTATACTATCATGATCGATTCACATTGATATTGATTGTTTTTCGTGGTAATATCAATGATTTTCAAGTTTTGTAAAAATTCTAATCAAGAGAAAAATATATTTCAAGACATCACGTGTAAATTATTATCATCTCGATAGCTTAGTGGAGTGAATTGCAAATTAAATTTCATTTTCCTTGTTGAGATCCTAGTTATAGTTATTTAACGATGTATTCCACTCTTGAGGTACCCTGTTTAATGGAGTGAATTGCAAAATATTTTGAGTACCTTGTTTTATATATATATATATATGTTTATTATAATCCAAGTATGAAAAATAATTTGAGTCGCATTTTTTAGTATAATATCATTATCAATTCATTGTATTAATTTTATTTGTCACCGTAACTTGAGTCGTACAAGTAATTGTTTTTTCTTTGATTTTCCATACCCAAAGGGGTCAATTAGTTTTATAGTCCCCTATAATTATGTTTTTTTATAAGAAATTTTCATGAGATCTAAAATAAGTGATTATTGAAGTCATTTCACATCATAAATATATATATGACTGATTATGCGAGTGAAGCAGGAACTTTTAATTTTTTTGGAAGAAATTAGATCTCTTATTTTTTTTTATAATTTAAATAAATGAAAATGATTTTTTTTAGATTTTTTAAATATAAATATGAACATCTCTAATAAAAATTCATAAAAATAAAAAAATTATAAAAAATTTTAAAATTATTTTCCCCATAAGATTATATGCAGACAAAAGGTATTATTGTAATCATATTGTCTTCCTTACTACTTTCCGTGCATGTCCTTAATTAACTAGTAACTTGTAATTCCTACTCGACTTTTAAGTCAAATTTCTTTCTTTTGATCTTAATACATGTCCCTAGTATAATTAAGGGGTTGATTGCTCATATGGTCTTTTAATTTGAAGTCATTGATAACCAAAGTTATTTATTTATTTTATTTTTTTAAAAGTCACTTTACTTTATTTAATTAGCTTTATCGAACACGTGTAATGCATTTGTTTTTCATGCAAATTGTATATAGTATGAATCACATCAAGACTGTAGTGTAATGAATAACGTAAAATTTAAAGTGAAAAAATACAAACTGAAATAGATGAATAATCAGTCTGTTTGAATAACTTTTTTGTTGAGCCACAAATGATTAAATATTGTTTGAACCTGTAAAATGAACAACTAAATTTAGCTAGATTGGTAAAATGTATAATTAGTGACATTTTAATTTTATTAATTAGGTGCAAAAATATAATATATTGATATGTTACATGATATATTTTTATAAATGTCCTTGTTGTATGTTCACTTTGATGTTTGGTTATGATATCAACTGTTTGTTTTATATATCCACTACTTATGATTCTATAATCAGGAAACCATTAGCACAAATTACTAAAATATAATATATGAACACTTATATTTTTTTCATTTATTTGTTGCTCTTACTAACTTCAGCAAATTTAAGATATCAAACATTAATATTTTGAACAACTTCAAGCAAAGAATCAAGCAAAATGATGAAATATTGACATATAAGAGGACTAAAAGTTAATATCTCATACTTCTTTATGAACACATTAATTTAATTTAAGCTTTGAATGTGTTCTTCTATTAATGATTATTACAAAAATAATTTAGGTGTGGCCAAATCTTATTGCCTCTATTGTAGATGGACCGTAAGAGTTTTATTTTGTGTGCACTTTTTTTTGGAAAAATTATTATGGTGGTGCTTAATATACCCCATGACTCATCAATGTAAATATTTTGTACACCTTCACGTCATCTTTAGTTGTTCGAATATGTCTTATTTTAAAATTTCAAATTTCACACTTTAAAAGACTTATTTATAAGTAATTTTGCATTTGGTAATGAAAAAAATATTATTTATACTGATGATGTATAGAATTTAAACTCATAAAAAATAATATAAGAAAAAATATTTTTATGAGTATTTTCATAATATCAGGCTTTTCAGTAAAATCTGACTTTCTAAAAAACTACATGTTTATGAATACTCATATATAGAAAGTAATAAAAAAGAAAAAAGTTAACTTACCTGATAAATTTGTAGTTTTCCTTTAGTGTTTCTTCTAATAATGAGCGATACACATATTCTAGACTTTTTTTAAAATTATTCATCTCAAGAAGATGAATCTGTATTATAACCAAAAAAGATTACAAACAGAGCAGCCAAATCCCTGAACCTACTAAGGATGGAACAAGCTTCATCCCTATAAGAAAGTAGGATTTCCATGTAAGCTCACAAAAATTAACTTGAGAGGTGTATACCTACAAACTCCTCTCCTATGACCAAGTTAATGCTGCCTCTAATTTCTTTAGGGAGGTCTACAAATCTGAAATAGTGAATAGTACCATTATCCTGAAGCTCTAAGTTGGCCAGTTTGTCTGCAACCACATTACCTTCTCAGAAGCAATGCTTAATATTCCATATTTCTATCTTTTTGAGATTATCCTGTACGTTGTCGATGATGTCCCATAAGCTCCATGGGGGCTTAGTCTTGTTCTTAATCCAGTCCACCAAGAGTTTGGAATCACATTCTATTTCAAACTTCGAAATCCTTTGCAAAGAGCGCCATTAGATTCCAATCTTTAAAGCCATAGCTTTTGTCGTATTATTAGTATTGTAGCCCAAAGCCATAGTGTAGTCATTGACTAATTGACCTTTTTCATTCCTAATAATCTCCCCGCCACCACAAAGACCTGGATTGTCTTTCAAACATTCATCAGAATTGAGTTTCACAAATCCCCGCCTTGGATATTTTCATTTAATCGTAGTAGTGATTGTATGATACTTGACATGGTCCATCAGTTTTCAAAAGTTTTCAACATACATATAAGGTGGAATAACAGGAAATTTTTTGTGTGAGATCAAAATGAGTTGCTAGTTAGTCAGATGAATGATTCTTTTATGGTTCATGACAATATTTTTATATCTAAATTGCACCTTGACTTCCAATGCAGAGCTAAAGCATGGAGAGGATTGGTTTCCTTGGATAACCACCAGTTTGTAACCTGTTGCTTGAGATTGTTGCTTCTTTGGGTAATAACAAAATACTCATGTTGAAGTGGTTCCAAACCTTCTTGCTGATCATACTATCAAAGAAGAGATATTCTTCATTTTCCTAGGCATTAGCAAGGTTAGTGCAACAAGTCCATATAGAAGGTACACTTATACCAAACTTACCAAGATTTAAATTGACAGGCACTTTTTTTTTTTTTTTTTAAAAACTCTCCACATATAAAAGAAATCTTAAATGGAAGAAATTTATTCCAAATCAGCCTGTTAAACAAAGAATGTGATAATCTCTAATACAGTTCCAGATAGATTTTATATGAAAATTTACCATCTAAGTTAGGAGTCCATACATGAGTATCCTTAAGATCTATACATTTAATATTAATCTTGATAATGTTAGGAGGTAAAACTTGTAAACAATTTTTGAATATTTCAGCCATTATCAAGGAAAAAATCTAAATACCTAACCTCTTACAGAAGTGTTGACCGGACCAAATAATTGAGCTAGATTGCTCATTCCAGTCCAATTGTCACACCAAAAATTGGAGTTCCCTTTATTGAGTTTCCACAAAATGAGATGATCAACCTTGTGCTTTATCTTCATCATTCGTCTCCAGTTATGAGACTGGCTGTAATTCCATTTTCTGACTATAGGGTGCATTTTGCTAACCTATTTGGCTTTAAGATAATGTTGTTATATCTGATTTAATTATTTTTCAAAACATCAATTAAGTCAACTTTCTCTCTACTCTTATGTTAACGGTCGATTTGTATGGGCCATACCCGATGAACCACCGCCTGTACCACCGGATATCCTCACTACCGCTCTATTGCCGACCACAACGACGAATAGTGACAATCAAGATACCAGGGAAGAAGCCTCTTCTAACCCATTAAACTCCCTTCCCTATATCAATACAATATCTTCTGAGAACAACTCCAGCCCCAGCGACTCCAGTTCAAAATCAGGTCGAGGATCTGGATTCAGAGAGTACCGATCATAAAGAAATTGCTCCTCCTAGCCCCAATCATCTGATTTCCCAAATGGGAAAGAACAACGACTCCAATCTTGTTAACCAAACCAATATCCCTAGTGTTAAACCCGATTCTTTCCCTAAAATTTCATCCAATTTTGATAAACCACAAAATACTACAGCTCAACCCCCATTTGCTGGTGATATCCCTAATGAGGGCACCAACAAAAATTCTACCTCTGATGTCAAAAAACCTATGGAGTCATATATATCCAAGGCCTCGTTTGCTTCTACAGTTCAAGGAAAATTAGCAGAGAATGACAAAAATTACGCACCGGTGAATATAACCCATGATATTCATCTAGGTAAACCTACTGTATTTTTTAATGCCCTGGATTATTTTGTTAATCTTGCAGAATCATGCAAATTCACTATAGTTGGAAAATTCTTCAAAGGCAAACCCTCCATGGAAGAAATTAGAACCTCTTTGGCTACAAAGTTTCATCTCAAAGGCCCTGTTATAGTGGCCTACTTCAATCCTCAACATGTTTACCTAGACTTTTCAAATGAAATTAATTACAATCATATTCTGTTCAAAAAATGGATACATACCAGTGAATCTGCAATGAAAGTTCTCAAATGGTCTCCAGATTTGAAACCGAAAGTGGAAACCTCCATCGCTCATGTATGGATTCTCATCCATAAGCTTCCATGGAATCTATTTAGATGGGACATAATCTCTAAGATCTTAAGTGCTGTGGGAACTGATGTTTCTCCTGATCAAGCTACGTACTCTAAATCTAGAGGCAATGTCGCCAAGATTAAGGTAGAAATTGACCTTATGAAACCAAAACTGGATCAAATATGGCTTGGGTTTACTAGACCGGATGGTTCTAAAGATAGGGTTTGGTTGAATATTGAATATGAGGATGCTCCTCACTATTGTCTTTACTGTAAATTCCACGGACACTTAGAAAGCCAATGCAGAAACAAGGCCAGAGATGAAAGAATCGAGAACAAAAAACAAGAGGCTATGAATCAAATGAGTAAGCTAGCTGAAGACAGCCAGAAATAGGATGATGGTTTTACTACTGTTACTAGAAAGGGAAAAAATAATTCTAAGAAAAACAGGAGTCAGGTTAATAGGGATGAGGTTTCCACTTCAAAGGACCAAATTTCTCTCCCTACTGGAAACTCGAGTAAGCAAGCTTGTCTCGGAAAATATGAAGCTGAACAAGCTCAAAATATGCAGCAAAGTACTACTCCAGATCAAATCAACAAGGGTACTCAATAGGAAATTACCAAAGAACAAGTTAGGCAACAACAAAACTATGCTCATAACAATAAAAAGCAGCCCAATCTTAGCCAAAGGGAACAAAAGCAGGATGAAAGATAATCTAACAACGCTGATCGGGGAAAACAAAAACATCAGGAGATTTGTATCAGTAACCATACCACCTCTGGAATCCAAACTCAAAAGTAGAAAAGCAAGGTTGCTAATGGGATAAAGAGACACATTTAAAGGGATCAAAATAGGAAAAATGAAAAGCAAATGGGCACTAATTCTCAGGCAGGCATTAACAATCAAAACTCTCACAAAATAAGATCTACTCCTCAAGAAGATATTATATTATTCAGCCAAAGAAAAGACTCAAATCTATGCCAAATCAGTAGCAACAAGCTCAATGAAACCCTATGAAATCTCTGGAAAAGAACCACCACAAGACTCATATCACCAAGTAGCAGCCTCTTGTTGAAAAGTCTGTCAATAAAAAAAAGCAAAATCAAAATGACCAGCTTGATACTCAAACTCAGCATGTACAAGCAATGCAAATTCAAGAAAGTTCTGATTCAGAACCACCGAAAAAAGAGGATGATTCAACTAGATCACAGGCTAAGAAAAAGCATGACCCAAGCTCTTCTATGTTAAAAACTAGAGAGATAATTGAAGGGGAAGAAACAGATTCTGAAGAAGATGATGATGACCCCTCAGATAGTGAAAATGACTATGAAAGTCTGGAAAAAGATAGCTCAAGCTCTGAGGACGGTGATGATATTGATGAAGATCTGCTTGATGACCTTGCACCTTCGATAGAAAATGAGGTCAATCAAGCTTTTGGGAAAATAATTGATAACTCAAATCTTTCTCCTAGGGGGAATTGCAGATTCAACAATACAAACAGAAGAGGTAGAGGGGGCAACTCCAAAGCCCCTACTACTGTGACTAGATCACGGGCAAAAATCACGTCCTAACCCTCCTTTTCCTTTTAATGATTAAATCTCTTATTTGGAATGTCATGGCTATCAATACTAAAGGTGCCCTTGAGAGAATAAAGATGATCAAAGCTTCTCAACATATAACCTTCCTTGCTCTTCTTGAGCCTTTCACTAGAGCCTCCAAGATTCATAAATATAATAGATGTGTGATCAAAGGAAATGAAGAGCAACTTCTTACTTGTGAACTTTTGTGGGATGAAATCAAAACAATGGTCTCCATTGTTTATGCTAAATGCAAGGCACACCTTAGAAATGATTTATGGGACAACTTAATAGATTAGTCCTCTAATATCAACTCTCCTTGGTGTGTCACTGGTGACTTCAATTGCATTACTAGTCCAGAAGAGAAGAAACGTGGCAATATGCACAGGGTGGCCAAAGGTTTACCCTTTATTGAGTGCATGATGGAGTGTAACCTAATTGATATGGGCTTCAATGGTTCTATTACACTTGCTGTAATGGTAGACATCCTGAAGATAGGATTTGGAAGAAACTTGACAGGGTCCTAGCTAATGATGAATGGATCAGGACCTTTCCTGATTTAAAAATATCTCACCTTATCAGAATAGGCTCTGATCACTCACCTTTATTTTTTTTCTTTTTCCACTGGTAGCAGTCCAAATATCAGGTACTTCAAGTTTCTAGATTTTTGGGTGGGTCAACTTGATATCTTGGATATTATCCAAAATGCTTGGAGCATACAAGTTCAAGGAAATCCAATGTGGAAGATGCATTTGAAACTCCAAAATGTGTGCAAACAACTCTCTTAGTGGTCTAGATATTGTATTGGTGATATCTTTGAAAAAACTAAGAATCTGGAGAAAGAAACAGGGATCCTATGCGGGCCGACAAGACCACCATGTTGTCTAGTTATAACCGAAATGTAAATCAGGCGCTGAACTACGCTATGACTGACAAGGCCTCTATCTAACAGCTAAAGCAAGGCCCCACAGGGCCATCAAAGGAAATAAAGAACACATGGGCCCCACACGGCCAACAACAAACTAACCATAGGGAATATACAATAGTCTGTAAGCCTCTAGGAATGGTATAATGGCCGGGACAGAGCCCCGATCTACCCCAACAGTATACATCAAAAGTAAACCTCGTCTAACTTTCAACTCCGGAGGGAAGGAGCTGATAAACTGCTGACCTCAACTGAAGGCTAGGAACGTACCGAACCACGTCTATCTGTACTTGCAGGCAAGTAATGGAGCACCCCAAGTGGGCGTCAGTACAACATGTACGAATATGTAAGGCAGAAAGATAATAACTGACTGAAAGCGGGTAAAACTGTAATAATCAAAGAAGAGAGTAAGAGTTTAACCTGAATACCTTCCCCGTCTGAAATATTTAAACAACAAGTCTACCTATATGCTACCAAGAACCTAATCAGGCCCCCATAAGCCTTGAAGGTACAAACAATACAGAAAAACCTACCTGGCCCCCCATAAGCCTCGAAAGGTACAAACAAGGTATGCTTCTACTTCTTGGCTACTAAACTAAAAACAAACTATAACTATGGGTTACTCATTCTCTGAATACATGTTTGAGCCTAATAGGCTGCGGTAGCTATATCTGTGTTTGAACTGTCTAGTTGTGTGATTGGACCCCGAGCCTTGGCTCGACTATGGGTCATAATATAATCACTGATAGCTAGACCCCGGGCCTTGGCCTGACTATGGGTCGTAATGCAACTGTTGTATCTGGATCCCGAGCCTTGGCTCGACTATGGATCATAATGTAACCACTGATAGATGGACCCCGAGCCTTGGCCCGACTATGGGTCGTAAAGCAACTATTATGACTGGGCCCCGAGCCTTGGCTCGACTATGGGCCATAATGTAAGATCTGAAACTGGATGTGGTCCTCACGGCCTTACTCTGGTCCCTTGGACATCATACTGCTTTTGTGAATATAACTCTATAGGCAACAACATTCAAACCCCAAATACGATACACAACAAGCGAACTGACTAGGGTTAATTCTGACAGGAGTTACTAATCATCGTTACTAACTCAAATCAATTCATAAAATCTAACCCCAATAGGTGTACTCGGTAATACTACAGGCATACATGTCGTACTAACTTTACGACGAACATAACTTGCCGAAAGAATAGCCTTACATACCTCGAGTGCTGATTTTTTGTCTAACTTGCGAGTTTTAATCCGTATTCAACAACCCTTTTTAATTGTAATCGTATTACTGGGATAATAAGACTAGATTCAGTACTAAATTTGGCGAAAATGATAACTTTATATATAAATATTAACTATATTTCAACTTAACGGAACATGGTCGAAAACACATAATTTCTCGAAAGTCCAGCAGAGAGAAATGCTTACTTGAAGCCTGTGATCATACAGAAATTAGTTTGGAGCAATTCCAACGACTTTGGCTCGGTGGGGTTATGATTTGCCGGGAGAATTTCGCGAAACTAACTCTGTAATAACACTCCCTGTAGCCTTAAACTTCCATACCTGAAGTTAATTTTGATTTAGACGGCATTCCACAATGTAAACAAATGAAAATTATAGAAATCCTCACTTTAAACTCTCTCTGGACGAAGCTAATTGAAGGAAAATGATTTGAAATTGAGCTAAAGGACTATATATATATATATATATATATTAGGGCGATGGCAGGGGGAGCCCTGCGCCGCCCAAGGCACTAGACTTAGCCCCGCATTGCGCCCCTCATCGCGCCAGTGGGCTGGCACGTCACATTGGCCCTTCGCGGCCTCGCCTTGCCTGACCCTGCTTTCGAGGCTTTCCTACATGCATCGTACTCTCTTTATTTACCTCAAATACACGCGTACTCTTATTATTCGTCAATTTTTATGGGGTGTAACATTCTCCCCCCTTAGTAGCATTTGTCCTCAAATGCCTACTTTGTTTACAGAGGTTTATCTCTTTTAGGACTATTATTCTGGAAAATTTTTGGTAGAACTCCCCTGTAATATGGACTATCCAAAAAACCTAAAATGTAGAAAAGTCCAATACAGACACTTCATATAACACCATAATAATTATTTCACAATAAGGCTGGAGTCAATTGAGCAATATATATAACACCAATCATGAAACAGCAACTGAATCAGTAACTTACCTTAACTACATAATCTGGACTAAGCTTGGAACAAATGAGGATATCTAGATCTCATATCATCCTCAGCTTCCCGGGTCATCTCTTCTCTATTCTTGTTTCTCCACAATACCTTAATGGAAGCGACATCTTTAGTTCTCAACCTACGAACCTGTCGATCCAATATAGCTACTGGAACCTCTTCATAGGCTAACTCCTCAGTGACTTGGACATCCTCAACTGGCACAACTCAGGACGAATCCCCTATGCACTTTCGTAGCATCAACACATGAAAGACCGGGTGAACATATTCCAACTCTGAAGGCAAATCTAGCTCGTATGCCACCTGGCCTATTCTCCGGAGGATCTGATATGGACCAACAAAACTTGGGCTAAGCTTACCTTTCTTTCCAAATCTCATTACGCCCTTCATCAGCGATACCTTGAGGAATACCCAGTCGCCAACACCAAATTCTAAGTCTCTACATCGGACATCGGAATAGGACTTTTAATGACTCTGGACTGTCAACAAGCGTTCTCTGATAAGTTTTACCTTCTCCTCTGATTGGTGGATCATGTCTAGCCCAATTAGTTCTGATTTTTCTATCTCAAACCAACCAACTGGGGACCTACACTTTCGCCCATATAAAGCCTCGTACAGTGCCATCTGAATTATCGAGTGATAACTATTATTATAAGCAAACTCAATAAGGGGTAAATGTTCATCCCAGCTGCCCCCGAAGTCTAGCACGCACGCTCGTAGCATATCCTCGAGCATCTGAATTATACGTTTTGCCTGCCCGTCTATTTGAGGATGGAATGTTGTACTTAAATTGACCTGTGTTCCCAAGCCTTTCTGGAATGACTGCCAGAATCTAGTTGTAAATTGTGCTCCTCTTTCAGAAATAATAGCTATTGGAATACCATGTAGTCTAGCTATTTCTCTAATGTACAACTCGGCATAGTTGTCGACTGAAAAAGTAGTCCTGACTGGCAGGAAATGAGCTGACTTCGTTAACCTGTCGACAATCACCGAGATGGAGTCAAACCCGCACCTGGTGCGGGGTAATCCTGTCACAAATTCCATATTAATTGCCTCCCACTTCCACATAGGTATAGCTATTTACTGAGTTAGGCCTCCGGGTTTCTAATGCTCGGCTTTTACCTGTTGGCAATTAGGGAACTGCGCTACAAATTCAGCTATAACTTTCTTCATTCGAGGCCACAAATATATCTCCTTTATGTCGTGGTACATCTTTGTTGAACCTGGATGAAGAGAATAACGAGAGTAGTGTACCTCTGCCATAATCTTTTGGCGGAGTCCTGCTGCGTCCGGGACGCAGAGTCGACCTTTGATCTCAAAACTCCATCTCCGACTATCTCAAAAACTGATACTTCACCTTGCTGAACTTTATCTCTGAGCTGTGCTAAGTGAGAATCTTCATATTGCCACTCTTTTACCTCCACTACCAGGGATGACACCGCTGTATTCTAAATTATGGCTCCATTATCCTCTGTAGCAACTACCTTAACCGCTAAACTAACTAGTCGATGCAATTCTTGGGCCATTTCCTGCTATTCTGGCCTCAGATATGCCAAACTGCCCATAGATCGACGGCTAAGGGCATCTGCCACAATATTAGCTTTCCCTTGGTGATACAAGATATTCACATCATAATCTTTCAACAATTCTAACCAACGTCGTTGTCACAAATTCAACTTTTTCTGTGTGAAAATGTACTGAAGGCTTTTGTGGTCAGTAAAAATATCCACATGCACCCCATATAAGTAATGTCTCCATATATTTAAAGCATGAACCACTGCAGCTAATTTCAGATCGTGGGTGGGATAGTTCTTCTCATGTTTTCTCAACTGCCTCAAAGCATAAGCAATTACCTTACCATGCTGCATCAGAACACATCCTAACCCAACGCCTGAAGCGTAACAATACACCGCATAACCCTCTGAACCTTCTGGCAAAGCTAACATTGGTGCTGCTGTTAATCTGTTTTTCAATTCCTGAAAACTCTGCTCACAGGCTTCGGTCCACTGAAACTTGGCTGCTTTCTGAGTCAATTTAGTCAATGATACTGACAGGGTAGAAAACCCTTCCATGAACCTTCTGTAATATCTGGCTAACCCCAGGAAACTGCGAACCTCTATTGGGGTCGTGGGTCTAGGCCATGTTTTCACTGCCTCAATTTTCTGTGAATCGACCTAGATACCAGCCTCTGATACAATGTGACCCAAGAAAGCTACAGAATTCAACCAAAACTCACATTTAGAAAACTTTGTGTACAACTGGCTGTCTCTAAGGATCTGGAGTACTATTCGTAAATGACCTTTATGCTATTCTTTTGAGCGGGAATAGACTAAAATATCATCAATGAACACTATTACAAACAGATCCAAATACGACCTAAAGATACTATTCATGAGGTCCATGAACACTGCTGGCATGTTAGTCAACCCGAAGGACATAACGAGGAACTCAAAGTGGCCATATCTGGTTCTGAAAGCTGTCTTCAGGATATCTTTCTCCCCAACTCGAACCTGGTGGTACCCGAATCTCAAATCAATTTTAGAAAAGTATTTTGCCCCTTGCAGCTGGTCAAACAAATCATCTATTCTTGGAAGAGGATATTTATTCTTAACAGTAACTTTATTCAATTATCGGTAGTCTATGCACATGCGTAGGGAACCATCTTTCTTTCTTACAAACAAAACTGGCGCACCCCACGATGACGTACTAGGTCTGATGAAACCTTTGTCTAACAGATCTTATAGCTGCTCTTTTAATTCTCTAAGCTCTTCAGGTGCCATTCTATATGGGGGGATAGATTGTTATACCCCATAGAATTCCCGGCACCTAGATTACCTATTCGCATGTTGGTTAAGCATATTTGAAGGCCATACGTGCTAGGGAAAGGCCCGGGAAAAGATCGGACGAGAAACCTGTCAAACCATCGTGGAAGGAGCCGAGGTAGAGCCCCTCCGTGATGGCAGCGTGTCACGGAGGTGAGGCCTCCGCGTTGGCTCTGTGACACGTTGCCCTTGTCTAGGCTCAAGTATATAAAGCCCCACTTCGGTTTAATATCATTTAACTCATTATAATTTCCAGAAAACGCAGCAAAACAGAGGAAGACGAAGGAGGGATTATAATTTTTGACCGGTTACTCTGCTAAACGCTGCCCAAACTCAAATTAATCCCAGATACCGAAGTATTTAGCAGCAGAGAGCATTCCTACGAATTTAGTTTCGTGAAATACGGCCGACGAATCGGCGAGCCATCGAACTAAGGTAAGTAGAATTGCTCTAAATTAATGTCTATGTGTTCCTAGTTGAGAAGTGAATATTTCTCCCTTCTGGACCGCTGAAAAATAGCGAGTTTTCGACCGTCTTTCGATAAGCCTAAGTTTAGGCTATAAACTATATCGAAAGTGACGTTGCTCTTTACAATAAAGCTGTATTTAGTATTAATTGGCATATTTATGAATGCAGTTGGGAGAAAATAGCTGAAGTACCGGCCGAGTCTCGTCCGACGGACGAATAGTTCAAGAATAAGGTATGTAAAGCTAGTTCCCTCGGCAAGTTAAGTAACATCGGTGCAGTACCGTAATTTAAAGGCCAGTCGATTGTCCAGAAGTCATGTGTTACGTTTGTTATGACTGTTGGTACGATATTGAGAGTATCGAGTTACAACTTGCGTGAAATTTGCTAGTACGATATAGATTCTAATATAAGCAGTAGAAACTGCACAGTATGCTCAGTATGCGATATAACACAGAATGTTAGTATATCATTGTATTCAATCGAAACCCAGTAGAACAAAGTAGTATCTGTAAGGCAGCTCAGAAATAGAATGATAAGTTGAAATGAAGTAGAAAGCATGTTAGGAATAATAAACATGTTACTATAGAAAATCAGTATACAACATAGTTTTCAGCAGAAACACTATCTTATATAGCATGTGCCCCAGTACAGCCCGGCAGGAGATTATATTCATATTTATATATATTTACCAGTTTCAGTACGTACTAATTACGTACAGATTACTATCATCAGTTCAGCATGTAATATATATATGATACTTTACCCTTATTAGCCTCAGTATGTGAGATATACAGACAGTATTACTAGTTGAGACCGTTGTATTGTTTGGGGTTGGACTACCTAGCATTCATGACCGCCCCAGGGTTGATAGCTGTATCGACTCGTCCGCCAGAGGACGAGGATATGTCGCTCTACGGAGTGGCATGCCGTCCCACAGGGGATGAAGATGGGATGCCAGTTTCCCCATATTTTGCCTTGGTCGGCTTTTATACACCCCCGTCGAGCGGGTACGCCCGGGGTGTTGATTCAGGAGTCCTCCGGACTCAGATGCAGTTATAGTCAGGGGCTCAGCGAGCCCAAGTGCCTACCCAGGGAACCGACAGGATGCTTACGGGGTTGATAGGAGATGGGTTGACCGGGATAGGGGCATAGATTCCGTGCTGGTTGTACCTCCCGGCTTATGGGGGCCGGGTAAGGTTTATGTATGTTATATATGTTATGTATGTCATGATATGTTGTGCCATGTTGTAGTAGATACGTGTAGCTCGACAATAGGATGATAAATCCTCAGGTATGACTTCCGCTCCTTCCAGTATAATTGCAAGAAGGTATGACTTACATTGTCAGCTAATCCTCCTTATTTAAGTTTTATCAATTACACTGTTGTCTTCAGATTTTGCTTTCAGTTGTTGCTTTACATACTCAGTACCAGCGGTACTGACGCCCGGTGGGGCGCTGCATTACTTGCCTGCAGGTACTCATAGACAAGCAGGCGACACCACGTGATTCCTGTCAGCGTTCGTGTATTCAGCTCCTGTCATCCGGAGACTGAATTCCAGAGGTGCAGTCCATTTTCTTTTGTTGTATAGTATGGGTAGGTCGGGGCCCTGTCCCGATCATTTCTATTGCTATTCCTAGAGGCTTGTAGTCTGTATATGCTTTCCCTGTGGTTAGATGAGCCGGTCGTGTGAGGCCGTGCAGTTGTATAGCTGTTAGTACTCTTTCTTTCTATTATGATGGCCGTGTGGGGCCATAGTTTGCCAGTAGTGGTGACCTTGTCGGTCACGTAGCTTTTAATACTTCATGATTGAGTTGCAGATAACTAGACAGCATGGTGGCCTTGTCGGCCCGCATAGGTTTCCCTGAATTGGTGTGTTTCTGGTCAGCTGTTAGAACAGGTACAGAAGGCTATAGGCCAATGGGCCGGGGGCTGTGTTTACAGCCGTTATATAGCCCTTTGTTTCCAGAAATATGAGTTAGAGCCAGCCAGGAACCAGATGTGCCCAGGCTTAGCAGTCCAGCAGTTCAGGTCCTAGCAGGGCACCAGGTGCCAGTCATACCCCCCAAGGCGGGGTGTGACATAGATATCAGATGAGTATCTGGTAGCAAATCTATAGAGAAGTCTATTTCCCACTCTGGGGGAATACCGGGAAGTTCATCCTGAAGCACATCTGGGAACTCATTAACAACTGAGATAGACTGGAGATGTGGGGATTCTGCTTGCACATCCCCTACCCTGATAATATGGTAAATACAACCCTTTTCTATTAACTTTTTCGCTCGAAGATAGGATATAAACTTACCTTTTGGCGTAGCTGAATTACCTCTCCACTCTCGTACTACCTCTCTCAGGAAATGAAATCAGACGATTCTAGTCCAACATTCTACAGTAGCATAACATGGTGCCAGCCAATCCATGCCCATAATCACATCAAAATCAATCATTTTTAATTCTACTAGATCCGCTGAGGTCTGATGACCAACAACCTCTACTGTACAACCTCGATAAATTATTCTAGAAATAATAGAGTCATCAATAAGGGTAGATACTGAAAAGGGCCGCTGAAGCAATTATGGTACTATATCAAACTTCCAGGCTACTAACGGAGTAACATACGACAAAGTGGAGCCCGAATCTATCAAAGCGTAAATTGAGTGAGAACAGACATCTAAAATACCTGTTACAACATCTAGAAACGACTTTGACTCCTGTCACACTGGTAATGCATATGTACGATCCTGAATGCTGCCTGAACCAGATGCCCCCGATCTACCTCGGCCTCTACCGAGTGGAGCTGAGGGCCTACGACCTGCAGAAGGTGCTGGGGCATACGAACCTGTTGAGGATCTATTCTGTTGGTCCTAACTGCCTTGGCGTCTAGTCAGACAATCTTTCATCATATGTCCTTACTGCCCGCAGGAATAACAAGCGTTGTAACCATACCTGCATCTCCCTGGGTGTAGCCTACAACAGGTACTACATCGTGGTACTGCCGGCTCTATCTGATCTGGCCCCCTCTGATACTGTGAGCCTGACGCCCATGAACTTTTGTCGGGGCCTAACTTCCTCCGATGATTTAACCTGTTATCTGATTGCTGCTGAAATGGGGACCTGAGTGGCCTACCTAATAAATGAGTCCTGGGCCCACCTTGAAAGTCTGCCTGAAAATCTGTGGGTCTGGCCCTCCGGCGCTGCTCCTGAACCGATCTCTCTATGACATACTGACGCTGTCTGAGTACTTCTATATTCATAGCAAAGGTTTGGATCCGTGAAATGTCCATGTCCTCTCGCAAGGTGGCTGTAACACATGATTCTATATATTCTG
This sequence comes from Datura wrightii, assembly GCA_035772735.1. NCBI lineage: Eukaryota > Viridiplantae > Streptophyta > Magnoliopsida > Solanales > Solanaceae > Datura > Datura wrightii. The sequence continues at coordinate 19,609,864 of JASDFA010000006.1, read as the reverse complement.
GCACAAGCCCCATGACAAACCGGTGCACCCTGGCTGGCATAGTGTCCACAAACGAGGGTGCATACCTGGCTAAGGAGTCAAATCTCAGTGAATACTCCCTGACACTCATTCTTCCCTGCTCAAGATGCAAAAACTGCTCTACTCTATCTTGGTGGACCTCTCATGGAAGATAATTGTTATACTCCGTAAGATTTCTGACACCTAGATGGACTATTCACACGTTGGTTAAGCATATTTGAAAGCCATACGTGCTAGAGAAAGGCCCGAGAAAGGATCGGACGGGTAACCTGTCGAACCATCGCGGAAGGAGCCGAGGCAGAGCCCCTCCGTGATGGCAACATGTCACGGAGGTGGAGCCTCCGCGTTGGCTCCGTGACACGTTGGGCCTGTCCAGGCCCAAGTATATAAAGCCCCACTTCGGTTTTAAATGAAATAATTCTTATATTTTCCAGTGAAAACAGAGAGAAAAACCAGAAAGGAGAAAGGGACGAAGGTTCCTTGATAATTTCCTTCCGATTACGCTGCCAAACGTCGTCCAAACTTAAATTAACTCCAGATACCGAAGTATTTAGCAGCAGGGAGCATTCCTACGGATTTAGTTTCGCGAAATTTGGCCGACAAGTCGTCGTGCTACCGGGCTAAGGTAAGTGGAATTGCTCCAAACTAGTGTCTATGTACTCCTAGCTGTGAAGTGAATACTTGTCTCTTTTGGACTTCTGAAAAATAGCAAGTTTTCGACCGTCTTTTGATAAGCCTAAGTTTAGGCTATAATTATATCGAAAGTGACGCCGTCCTTCAGAATAGTGTTGTATTTAGTACTAATTGACGTGTTTATGAATGCGGTTAGGAGATTTAGCTGGAATACTGACCGAGCCTCGTCCGACAGTCGGATAACTCGAGGTTAAGGTATGTGAAGTTGTTCTTCGGCAAGTTAGTAAGCCTTAGCTTGGTAAATCATAGTAAACTCCGTATTTGAAATTCTCGGAGTTGAATGTTGAGAATTAAGCGAGTCTAATAGATTCTGAGTTGTGTTGCCGTATTGTATTCAGTCCGAAAGTTAGTAAAGCATGCGCCAAAGGGCGAGTTAGCATTCCAGATCCAGTATAGCTTATTGTATGATTAACAAGCATGTTGTAGAATTAAAAGATACAGATTTTCAGAATAAAGGCTAATAAAGTAAAATCAGATAGACAGACAGTTTTATGGCTACAGATTAGCCATTTAGACAGATAGTATCCCGACTACAGATTAGCCAAGCAGTTAAATAAAGATTTCAGAATCAGTATAATCAGTAAAGAAGCAATTCAGTATAGAAACAGATCAGAATAAGAAATCAGATTTCAGATAGTCTTTTTTTCAGTTATACATGCTTGCTATCTATATGTGCTATTTGTTTGTTGAGACTTGATGTGGCGTGAGGGCACCTTATTGAGCATCCTCGCCGCCCCTGGGTTGGTAATCATGTCTCCCACTGAGCGGGTGGGTTTTACGTCACTCCGAGGGGTGGCATGCTATCCCCAGCTTGGACGAAGATGGGATGAAGCTTTTCCCATAGCAGTCTGATCAGCATTACAGGTGCAGCTCCGGTTTCAGATAGCCCTGTTGAGTTTTGTGTCCAGGGAACCAGACCCTATCTGTTACTATCTGTACATTCAGTTATTATAGGTGTAGCTCTGGTTTCAGATAGCCCCGTTGAGTTTGTGTCCGGGGATCCAGACCCTATCTGTTACTGTCTACACAGGAGTCCTCCGGACCCAGACACGGTTGCTTATATCGGAGGCTATGGCTCGAGCCGGAGACCCAGGGGCCGGTAGAGGAGCTCCAAAGTGAGCAGATGAGTGGAGTGACTTATTTTTGGTTGGTTTTGACCCGGGTAGGGGTATATAGATTATTTGCTTGCTTGGCGCCATCCGACTTATGGGGGTTGGTATTGGCTCTTGCTTGCTAAATGTATATGTATTTATGTATTATATATATATATATATATATATATATATATATATATATATACTAGATTATAGATAGCAGGCCGCCGTGACTATAGACACGCTCCTGCCTATCAGTGCAGAAAGGTTTGATCTAGTTCCTATCAGCTCTTCAGATTCAGTTATTTTCTGCTCAAAGACTTGTTAGTTATGTTGTCTGTATTCAGTTGTATTATTTTAGTTGCTTTGCATACTCGGTACCAGTGGTACTGACGCCCAGTGGGGCGCTGCATTACTTGCCTGCAGGTACTCGTAGACGAGGAGGCGATCCCTCGCGATCCTAGCCAACGCAGAGTCATCAGCTCCTGTCATCCGGAGCTTGATATTTTAGAGGTTTATATCATTTCTTTTTGTTGTACAGTACGGGTAGGTTGGGGCCCTATCTCGACCATCTTATCAGTATTCCTAGAGGCTTGCAGTCTGTATATAATTCCCCATGGTCAGCTGAGCCGGTCGTGTGAGGCCGTGCAGTTTGTTATAGCTGTTTAGCATTTCAGTTTATGTTGGCCGTGTGAGGCCTTAGTTTGATAGTAGTGGTGACCTTGCCGGTCACGTAGTTATTCTGCGTTTTATTGTTGAGTCCCAGATGACTAGACAGCATGGTGGCCTTGTCGGCCCGCATAGGTTCCTTCTTACGAGTATGTTTCTGGTTAGCTGCTATTACAGGTATAGGTGGCTATAGGCCAGTTGGCCGGAGGCTGTATTTATAGCCGTTATATAGCCCGTTGATTCCCTGAATCTGAGTTAGAGCCAGCCAGGCACCAAATGTGCTTAGGCTCAGTAGTCTAGTAGTTCAGGTCCTAGTAGGGCACCAAGTGCCAGTCATACCCCTCAAGGTGGGGCGTGACAATAATGATCTATGAAAGCCTCAGAAAAGACAGGCCATATAGGTGGAAATGCATCTCTGCCTCGGGATCTTTCCCAACTCTCGTACCATAAAACTGCAACATCTCACAATCTGAATACTGCTAGCTCAACTGATTCGATGGATGAGGTATGCATGACCCTGATATTCTCTGCGGTTGATCTATAAGTTCTGAGGGTCCTATATACGATCTGTCCCTGTAATCTGCGGGGGACTCAAGCCTAGGAACTCACGAACTCTCGAACTATCGGGCCCCTCAACGGGCTCAACGACAGCTGGTATTACTGGCTGAGGCTGACGCTGGGCAGCCATTATCTGTACCAACATATAAAATGCACCCCTGAACTCCTGATCTGATAGTATAGGAATAACTGGGGGTGGTACTGGTATATCTGCCGTCCTAGCGGGCTTTGAATGTGGCGGTGGATGCTGGGGAGATCGAGGTGGTGTCCCCCTGTCGCCCTCAGAATGGGCTGACTCTTCCTGGGGCCCCCTACTGGTGCCCTTTCCTACTGCCACATTCAGCTCTCGGCCAGTCGCGGTCTACCGTGTGTTTGATATTTCTCTGTAAATAAATAGGATAACATAAGCTCAGGAAGTCACCCTATACAGCACAACTCTATAACACGACTGGAGGAGAAAAAGAGTAATCACTCTATTATTCCTTGCAGCCTCCTTCCTGCCTATGGAATGTGGGGCACAACAGACCCATAGACAAAAGTCTACTTGGCATGGCTTGTAGACTCCCTAAGATATGATCTGCTCTGATATCAAGTTTGTCACGCCCCACTTTGGGAGTCATGACCGGCACCTAGTGCTGCAATGGGTCTGAACTAGTCTAACTGGACTGGTGCACACCGACACTCAATTCAAGAAACCAATGAGCTATATCTCGGCCGTAAATACAGCCCCTGGTCGACAAGGACACCTGTAAAAGAAGACAGCTAACCATAACAACACAATAATAAGGATCCTATGTGGGCTGACAGGACCACCATGTTGTCTAGTTATAACTAAAACGTAAATCAGGCGCTAAACTACGCTATGGCCGAAAAGGCTGCTATCTAACAGCTAAAGCAAGTCCCCACACGACCATCACAGGAAATAAAGCACATATGGGCCCCACATGACTAACATCAAACTAACCACAGGGAATATACAACAGTCTGCAAGCCTCTAGCAATGGTATAATGTCGGGACAGGGCCCCGACCTACTCCAACGCTATACATCAAAAGTAAACCTCGTCTAACTTTCAACTCCGAAGGGAAGGAGCTGAATAAACTGCTGACTTCAACTGAAGGCTAGGAACGTCCTGAACCACGTCTATCTACACCTGTAGGAAAGTAATGCAGCACCCCGAGTGGGCGTCAGTACAACATGTACCTAATATATAAGGCACAAAGATAATAACTGACTGAAAGCGGGTAAAACTGTAGTAATCAAAGAAGAGACTAAGAGTTTAACCTTAATACCTTCCAAGTCTGAAATATTTAAACAACAAGTCTACCTATATGCAACCAAGAACCTAACCGGGCCCCCATAAGCCTGGAAGGTACAAATAATACAGAAAAACCTACCTGGGCCCCCATAAGCCTCGGAAGGTACAAACAAGGTATAGTTCTACTTCTTGGCTACTAAAACTAAAAGCAAACTATAACTCTGGGTTACTCGTTCTCTGAATACACGTGTGAGCCTAATAGGCTACGGTGGTTGTATCTGTGTTTGAACTATCTGGCTGTGTGACCGGACCCTGAGCCTTGGCTCGACTATGGGTCATAATGTAATCACTGATAGCTGAACCCCAGGCCTTGGCCTGACTATGGGTCATAATGCAACTGCTGTATCTGGATCCCGAGCCTTGGCTCGACTATGGATCATAATGTAACCAGTGATAGCTGGACCCCGGGTCTTGGCCCGACTATAGGTCGTAATGCAACTACTATGACTGGGCCCCGAGCCTTGGCTCGATTATGGGCCATAATGTAAGCTCTAAAAGAGGATATGGTCCTCACGACCTTACTCTGGTATCTTGGACATCATACTACTTTTGTGAATATAACTCTATAGGCAACAACATTCAAACCCCAAATACGATACACAATAAGCGAACTGATTAGGGTTAATTCTGACAGCAGTTACTAATCATTGTTACTAACTCAATTCAATTCATAACATCTAACCCCAATAGGTGTACCCGATAATACTACAAGCATACGTGTCGTACTAACTTTACGATGAACATAACTTGCCGAAAGAATAGCCTTACATACCTCGAGTGCTGATTTTTTGTCTAACTGACGAGTTTTAATTCGTATTCAACAGCCCTTTCCAACTGTAATCATATTACTGGGAGAATAAGACTAGTTTCAGTACTAAATTCGGCGAAAATGATAACTTTATATATAAATATTAATTATATTTCAACTTAACGAAACACAGTCGAAAACTCATAATTTCTCGAAAGTACAGAAGGAAGAAATGCTTACTTGAAGCCTGTGATCATATAGAAATTAGTTTGCAATTCCAACGACTTTCGCTCGGCGGAGTTACGATTTGCCGGGCGAATTTCGTGAAACTAACTCCGTAGTAATGCTCCCTGCGGCCTTGATCTTCGATACCCGAAGTTAATTTGAATTTGGATGACATTCCACAGTGTAAACAGATGAAAATTATAGAAATCCTTACTTTAAACTCTGTCTGGCCGAAGTTAATTGAAGGAAAATGATTTGAAATTGAACTAAAGAACTCTCTCTCTCTCTATATATATATTAGGGTGGTGTCGGGGGGGAGCCCCCCGCCACCCAAGGCGCCATACTTAGCCCCGCGCCGTGCCCCTTATCGCGCCAGTGGGCTGGCGCGCCGCGCTGGCCGGTGCCCTGCCGGCTGGCGCATCGCATTGGTCCTTCGCGGCCTCGCCTCGCCCGATCCTACTTTCGAGGATTTCCTACACGTGTCCTACTCTCTTTATTTACCTCAAATACACGCGTACGCTTATTATTCGTCAACTTTTACGGGGTGTAACAGAATCGACTCGCAATTGTCTTTTTTGCACTGAGATGCCATCACACCATAAAAATTCCTAGATTTGAAAATTACCGCATTCATACCATTATGCATCGTTCTTCTAGCTTGCACCATCTATTGTTCTGGGCGATTGGAAATCGCAGAGGAAACATGTGGGTTTGTAAGAGATGTCGCATATGTTTGCAGAGAGCTACCTTTGCCTCTCTCGATCACTCCTATAGGGGTAATCGATAGAGCATCAGCGGTTGCTGGGGGGGAAGCTACCGGCTGCCCCATGGGGCTGAAGAATTGACCGTTGTTATCAAGAAAATTAGCTGTTGAAGAGAGATTTTTAGAGAGAACGAAAAAAGTCACCTACACATATTCTAGATCTATAAATTATATCTATATAACTTATTGAACAAAATTTAATAGAATAAATAAGATAATACATTAAATTAAATTAGGTAGCTGAAAAAATATCAAAACTTCTTTAGCCTTGCGAGAAAAAGCTTTAGGCTGTGATATTAAGTCTTCTTTTCGTCAGTAATATGAGAAATTTCAATAGGTGGAATTAATTTAATAGTATGGATTAAATTTATATTTCAAAGTGTAAATTGTATTGTCCTTTATTCACATATTTAATGCATAAAAAGAATATCAAGATGAAAATATGGATGTTTGGTGTAAAAGTTGAAATTGTGCAACAATTACACTTAGAGCCTCTTAATCATGTATGTCTGATTTAGTATAGTAAAATTACTCTTTTAATATTTTGTTTTGAGCGAAGGACATTTTTATAATCTAACTTTTAACTCAGGGACTTCTCACTTATAAATATAATATGATTAGCTTCAATGGTCATCTTCATCGAATTTTATATTTTTCAGTGATATTTAACAATGTGACAAGCTTAATATTTAGAAAAAAATATAGTTAAAACACTAACTAAGAATTTGGACCAATTTAGAATCCAATCCTATCTAATATGTATTGACCCAATCCATCCCCTTTATATTCTAAAAAAAAAACCTGCTCAAAGCGCTCATATTTTGGTTTACTATCTTTTTCATATTTCATTCACTAGTTTATAACGTTTCATATGTTGAATATTATTTTGAACCATACTAAGTGAATCCAATATTATTTTTTTTCGGTGAAATTTGAAAAGTAAATAATAACTAGCTTCTTATTTTGTTGTAATTGTTATTGGTTCCATGTACATTTATAATTACTTGAATTTTCATAGACTTCTCCTTCATTTAAGTGTCCTTTTACGTTGGAACCTTTTAAGGGTTGACCAAAATTTGTCTTGATCAAGAAGATTATTTGAATTGTTGTATTTTAATGTATAAAAATAGATTTATCACATCATTAAATATTATAAATTCAGTGAAGATGACCATTGGAGTTAATTAGATCAAATAAAAGAATTCTTTAAAATATAAAAAAAAATATAAATGATTTTGATGATCAATTATTCAAAGTTAAATGATCATCCGAGCAATCAATTCTGCAGTTAAGTTTCTTTTTTCAAACTATATGTGAATTGTTGTTAATTTGTATTGCAATAGTTAATAAAAAATTCCACACTTGGTGCAAGAGTACTACTAGGAAAGAATGACCTTCGATAGAGAAAAATATAGGATTCATATTAATTAATTGAGTGATTGATTAGTAGCAATATTTGGTAATGTCTCCTCCTCAAAAACAATTATGAGAAGCAATTGATCACTTTTAACCTTTTTTTTTTAAAAAAAATCATCACCAATGATTGTGAGGTTAGGCTTTACCTCTATCATGTCCATTAAATAAAAAAATTACAAAGTTGAAGAGGGACAGGACCAAACCTTCACGGCTTCAACTATAATCAACTGCCAAAAACATCTCAGAAAGAGGTGAGGAAACAATCAACCTATACATATCCTTTCCTTTTTTATTAGATTATTAGAAAACAACGTTTTTCTTTAACCTCAATTAGTGGGTTAATTTTAACATTATGAATATTGAAACCACACTCCAATACAAATAATTAATTGCGGTTGGGTATATATGTGACTCCCTACTGTCCATTTAAACCATTTTATTTTGATATTCAATAACTTAGAGATCTCTAATTAAATTCAGGACTTTGCTATAGTCTCTACTGTTATAAACATCTATAGATACATTTAGCTGCATTTGTTTTAAGAAAAATTAAGATATGTGAATTTCGAATAATTAAGATATTATTTTTATATTTGAAGATTTAAATGATTAAAATTATTTATTTTTTAATTGAATATATATAATTTATTTTTTTTATAAATATAATAAATATATAATTTAAATACAAAAATAATTATATATTATATAAAAATATAAATAAAATATAATAAAATCATTATTTGATTAGAAAATAAAATATTTATGTTCGTTAGTAATGATAGAGATGATTTGTAATGGTGGTGGTGGTAATGGTGGGTGTTAATGGCTAGTAATGGTGGTGATGATACCGTGACAATGTAGGTGGTTGGTGTTGTAGTGATTGACATGATGATGATGTTTGGTAATAGTGGTAGTGGTTTTGATGGTGTAGTTGGTGGTGTTGATGGTGGAGGCTGAAGAATGTGGTGGTTGACGATGTCATCGTGGCAGTTGTGATGTTGAAGGTGGTTGGTAATAGGGATTGGTCACAGTGGTGGCAGTCGCTGATAGTGGTGGTGAAGGTGGCGACAACGATAATGAGGTGTTCATAGTAGATAGAATTATAATAATGAAGGTGGTAGGTGTGGTACCGACTGTCAGTGCTAGTGATGGTATGGTGGTTGTGATGGGAGAGATGGTTGGTGGTTGACGACAGTAATGGTGGTTGACAATGGTAGTGATGGTTGTAATAGCAGAGGTGGTTAGTGGTGGTGACTGGTGATTATGAATATGATGATGAAAATTATTTACACAAAAATACATCTTAATGATCTTAAGACTTTGTTCAAGATTTTAATAATTAAGAACTATTCAGATCAAATAAATACTTAAATTCTTAATGTAAATAAATGCATTTAATGATCTAAGATTTAGACCATTCAGCTTTAGACCCCCATTAAGTACAAACAAATGAGGCTTAACCTAATGTTCTCATGACTAATAAGTCTAAGAATGTGTTTAGCACGAAGAAAAATATTTTTCTAAACAATGAAAATAAGTGAATTTTTATTTATATTTTTAGTATTTGCTATGTAAGCAAAGAAATGTAATTACCCCAAAAGAATTATATAATATATAGCAAAATATTGTGAAAGTGGGATGGGGTGGCGAATGGAGGTACGACGGATGATTGGGGTGGGGATTGGGGGCATTGGGCGGGAGGGAGGAGACAATTAACTTGAAATGTCACTTTTTTTTTACTTGTTACTTATAAAACTTATTTTCTCTTTTTCTATTGGGAGAATTATTTTTCTCATTTTTTAGAAACTTAAATTTCTTAAAAAGTATATTTTAAAAATATTTTAACCAATCAACCATAAAAAGATTTAAAAAATATTTTCTGAAAACTAAACTCATCCTTAACACTACTAAGAAATTATTACTTTCCCACTGATTTCCTGCTGAAAAATATTAAGTGACTATTCTCACCGATTATTAGTGGGAAAAGAAAAAAATAAGAGTGTTTTCACATAGAAAAATCTGGAATTTTTCACTATGCATTTTTCCAGTGAACAAGTTCAGTGGAAAATAAATGGGAAAATCATATCTCAGAACACAAACTTTTCATTAATTTGCGGTGAGAAAATTTTTTATTTCTAGTAGTGTAATCTCACGTAGTTGATATTTTCTATAAGAAAATGTCTTCCATTATATTTGTATTATTTCTCTTTGCCATGGATTCTGGAAGATTGTAAAGTTTCCTTCGAGACACTTATTTCTTGTAAATTTAGGACTATGTTTTTTGTTGTTAATATTTTTAATATATTGTTATGATTTCACATAGTATATTTAGAGGTCTACGTCCATATGACATGACTAAATAAAATGTACCAACTACATATATTATTTTACTACACTTAATTCTTTTTACATTTGATCAATATATATCTTGTTATTTTTCTCTGGTTTTAATGCAAACTAAACAGTTTGAAGAAACGACAAAGAACCCCATTAATATCTTCACATACCACTATATAATATATTACTTGTCCTTCACTTCATTTATACAACATGTGTGTGTATGTATAACTACTATAGAAAATTATCAAGATAATGATGTAATAGTATAAAGAAAATATGTCAAGTCATACAAGTAACTAAATTTAAAGTTAATTAGGGCCAGCAAGTTAATTAATTATGGTTTCGTGCTTGTTTTAATAAACATTGCACTTATAAATTAATTATTGTCCTCTTCCAAGATCTTGGATCTCAGTGTTTGTTAATTAACGACGACTTTATCGAAAATCATTGAGAAAGTAGTTGATATGCCTTTTTCAAGGAGACCATATCTAGAAAGAAACCCTAGAAACAAGTCTCACACTATATATTGCATTACTTGTCAAACACTTCACCACTAATGAATTTTCAAGCAGGGGATGAACATGTATTGGTGAGAGATAGCTAGTGGTACAATTAAAAATTCATACATAGGGATTAAACACTAATATAGCGTAACACCTCGGATTTAAAATTATAACTTAATGCAATTTTTGAAAATCATTTTATTACTATACTATATAAAAAGAGGGGTGAATTGTAACAATCCTAACCTAATTTTACTTATTGTAATTGATATTGTGTTTTGAAACTTGAGATAAGTTTGTATAACTATTTGGGACTTGTTGAGATGGCCAGGGTGGAAATTTGAGGGTTCAGAGGTGTTTCTGCACATGTTGAAATTGCAGATTTTCTATTGGTATCTAACGCATAACAGACAAACCACAATCAAGAGAGATTAATTGGAGGTTGGCTTGTAAAGGAGAAGACTCAACCGTGATCATAAAGGAGCCGGAGAGTTAACCACTTGTCAAACACTCTACGCGATCGCGAAGGAAAATTGTGTCCTCAACGATCAACAGGATTTTGCTCCGCGGTCACAAAGAAGGGACAAGTCTTGTATATATTATATTAAATAGTGATGAATTTCAAACGAGGGTTTTTATCCTTCTTGCCAAAGAGGGGCTCGTTGGGGATGATCCAAGGTGTAGAATTGGATTTGAATCTTAACATAGTAATTTTATGTCATCCTAAGATGATTATACTTAATTTTGGTGAGATTTTAACCATGAAATCATGTGATTTGAACATTTAAATTGACAAAATTTGACCTAATTTCTTAATTAAGTAAATTGGGAATTTTATTTATTAATTAAAGTCAAAATTAAAACTTGATTAAATGAAACTGTGGGCTTATGGGTATTCATGTAATTTATTTTGAAATTAACTAAATTGACGAAGATTTTACTTTAGGGATTGACCTTTAACTTTAGCTTTTTTCTAAAATTATGAATATGGATATCTACCTCTAGTAAGATTAAGGTTGCAGATTCTTAAGCTTCAACAAGTTATCCCAAATAATTTGGTGAACAAGATCACCAACATCAGCTGAGGCAACCACGATGAGCAGGACTATGTTATTTGGAAAACAATGGGTAATTGAAATTTTACTAACTTTAGTGTTTGGAATGTGATTAGATAGGTTAAGCGTAAAAGGCCTCAGCAAGAAAACCTTTAGCATGGGACTATTCCATTCAAAGCTTCTTTCCTCTGTTGGAAAATGCTCCAAAGAAAGCTGAATGGTGTGATTTATGTGAGGAAGCTGAAAGGATAAAACCTATCCTAAAATGAAAAACTGTGAGTTGAGTAGACCAGATGCAGGCACAGTTAAAATTAACACAAATGCAGCTGTTAGTAGGAAAATAGGTAAAGCATTCTGGGAGGCATCATCAGAGATGATAAAGGAGATTTTCTTAAAGCTTTTGTAGCTCCTGATACTTGTAGTAGCAGTAGTGAAGTAGAATTAAAAGCCATCAAATTTGATTGCAGATTTGGGATTAAAAATGGCTTCCAAAACTTCAAGATGAAAACTGACTCCCTCATAGCCTACTATATAATCAAAGACAGAGCGACCCACAATAAAAAGCTCAATAAGGACATCGAAGATATTATCGGGTTGTTTGAACAAGAAAATATATCTATAATATTCAACTATAGAGAAGCCAACCAGACTGATGATCATTTAGCTAAAAGTGCAATGGGGATTAATAGCGAATATTATTACACTAATTTCAAACAAATTCCCAAGAAAGCTAAAGGATATTTCCTTATGGAAAAATGACAGATGCCCCCTATAATGATTAGATATGAAAAGTCCAATTTTTTCGTTAGTTAGATTGTTATAGTGGGGGAGGATTAAATCTATACCTTGTATTTTTCTTTTAAGGTTCCTCCTCTATCATATTTTTGGTTAGGTTAAAGAGGTAAGGTTTATGCCCACCTCTTTTGGATTCTCTTGTTTCAGATATAGAAAAGGTAGGGGTTTTGCCAAATCCCCCAACTCTCAGGTCCATGACTTGGATGTTGGCTTTTGGTAAAAAAAAAAAAAACTTAATTTGTCGTGTTATTCGATCAACTATCGGATACTATCTATGAATCTTGAATTGAACTTGAAAGCAGAAATTCAAGATAGCATTTGGGTCAAATAGAGTAAGATTTTAACACTGGGCATCGGATGCAGATTTGCATTTAGGATAGACATATACCTAAGTTGTGTTGTTTGGCTAATTTACAGTAGTTGTAAATGCATTTAGGTTAAGGTTCATGACCATAAACATATAGGTGTGGAAGTAATTCAGATAAGCGATTAAGGACTAGAAAGATTCTTAATCATAATATTAACCTTATTAATCAATAAACTAGGTAATTTAAGTAGTTAAATCAATTGAAAAATACAACGTGATTGGTAGATAGCCCATAGCCCTAGATCGATTTCATCTCATTGATAACATAAAAGTTCGTTCTCTCTTGGTTAGAGTTTATTATATATTTTCTTTTATTTTTGGTTAGTTTATAATTATATATTTGGAATTTATTTCTTGAATAAATAATTAAAATTAGTTTAATTTAGTTTATGGTTAATTATACGTTTCTATTGGGTTCGACATTTGATTTCTAAAATCACTATATTACTTGTACGACTACATATACTTGCGTGTGCATTTGAGAGCAGCATTTACCAACTATCTTTTCCTCTCTGCCACCGACTCGTTTGAGGTTATTATTATTGTTATCTTACCTTTTCAAGTGATTTTCTTTGGTGTATATGGTAGGATGGTAGACACAATAATATTAGATTCATTTGCCTTAAAGGTAATTTTTCTGGTACCAGTTGGTATTCACTGTAGTTTTTTTTTTGTCAAAGTCTAGTCTTAACTTCAGATATTACTTTAGGTTCCAAAATTGACTCGTTTTCTCCATCTTCTCATTCATCATAAAAAATAATTGAAGGTTGAGTAAATTGTACAATAAATTTCTTTGCTGACAGAAGTGTAGCAAATTTCTTTGTTGGCAGAAGTGCAACAAATTTCTTTGTTGCCAGAAGTGCAAAAGATTGTTAAGAAGTTTGACCTCTACTGCAATATACACATCATTAGAAGTCTCTCTCTTTTTTTAAGATAACCAAGTCCTATTTTTATTACTCCTCTTGTTATTATTTCAAGATAACCATTCGATAAACATTATTGCAAGCCTAGCCAAAACATCTAATTTAGTATTAACATATGCAGTGGTTTCATTTCAGTCAAATTTATAATACTTGATCCAATTTTGTAACCATTTGTACATAATAATTAGCATTATTAATTTTACTGAACAGTTAATAGGTTGTGGAAAGCCGTTGGGTTTTGCTTCTAAATTGTCATATCTTAATTGACAAGGAAAAGAATTGTTCTGCCAAATTTGGGTCATAGTAACCAATTAAATTTCATTACACTTTCTTTTTATAAATATTTGAGTCTTCAACCTTTCTTTTAGATACTTTTCAAAGCTTGAACGCACATATAAATTTTAAGAAATCTATTTTTTTATTTTTTCAAAGCATCTTTTAATATGTTTATAATCACACTTGTACAAGGATTACTATTCCTCAACTCTTGAGCATAAGATTCTAACCTATTAAAATCATTAGTGTATCCTCCCTCTAATTTCTGTAGGATAAGCTTCTTAATCATCTTCTTCGTTGATTAGCGAATATTCAGTTTGAATTGATCCTCCAAGTTCATCCTCATTGTTGCACCTTGTACTTAGGATTATTTTGGATTAGTCTTGAAATAATATTCTAAAGCGTTAGGAGTATCTCTTTTATTCTAATATGCTGGATCATATTCATGTTTTACGTTTAAAGTCTTGATTTTAAATTCTTAATCTCTATTTATCTTAGATATGAAGGAAACAAAAGTACATCCAATATTACATTTATATTTAACTCTAGTAGTGTCAGACTTATCTATTTTAATGTCATCCATATTAGTAAACCCATAAAACCCCATAACCCTTTTAACTTCAATAAAATTTTTAAAACTTATGCTCTTTTTCAAATCTAAATACTTGTCTAGCTTGTCATAACTTTTTTAGTTGTTTCCATTTTAAAGGATTCTTACTCTTTACTGTCACAATTACTAGAGTTAGGTTCAGAAAATTTCTCCTTATTAGATGAATCACAATCAATTTAAACATCTACTATGACGTTATAAAATTCATTATGGTAAATGATGCTAGGAGCTGACACAAGTAATTCACCTTCATTTACAATATATAATTGAAGTTCATAGAACTGGTTAGATAGTAAAGATTGTCGTGCTATAATGTATGTATCATCCTTAATCAAAAAAGCACCTGTCAGAAGGATTTAATTTAGCACATGTATCTCCTCACTAAAATCTAACTTTTCGGTGTATTTTGAGCAAATATCTATATAAGATAGCAAATCGACATTGAAAGCTTGCTATACATGATTTAATTTTTTTAATATACACCACTTGAGGTTTCAACATCCACTTTTCCCCTAGTAAAATACCAAATCATTCTTCAAAGAAAGCACGTACAAAAGAAATAAAAACTATATAATCAAAATATTCAAAAAGGGGTCAAGGTAATACACTTGTATCTACAATATTTATGTAACACCCTGTATATTTAAAGCAACTAGCTCTTTAAATTGAAAGCATGTGAGTCAAATTTTATTATTTTACGTTATTCGATGATAAAATATCAAAAATAAAGTCGCATATGTAACCTTGAGTAAAAAAAAGAAGCATCCAGAAACTAGATAGAGGGAAACTCGCGGAGAAAAGTTAAGAGTGATTCTACACCTTGCTTTGGAGCTCACCCCGCGAGGGTGGAATGCCTGTCAAATGATATATATCAGTCATCCTTAGTTCTTTTATTCATTCAAAAATCTCTCAAGGGCATCATATATATTCTCTTTCCATATATATATATATATATATATATATATACATATGTGTGTGTGTGTGGGGTGTGTGTGTGTGTGTGTGTTAAAAGGTTAGATCCAAGTCAATTCCCAACTTAGTCCGTGATTGTATCGGTTAGATGTGCTTTTGCCATTTTCTTGATTCCACTATTGAACGGATTGTATCGGTTAGATGTGCTTTTGCCATTTTCTTGATTCCACTATTGATAGTTCTGAAGAGGCAAATTTTACATACTTCTTTGAACAAGTTAAGGGTTGGATTCTCGTAAGTTATGAGTTCTATAACCTTCGATTCTTCCTTGATTTGGAAGCTTGATAGTTAGTTTCAAAGAAAACATATTGATTGACTTTCTCATCTAGTTTCATTATTGCGAGATGTAGTAAGTTGTTGCCAGTTGTTGTAAGCAATGTGTGGGCAGTCTCTATATGAGTAAAAGAATAGAGTCTTGTATAGTCTTTGAAAATCGAGCGTAAGATATGTTAAGGATTTATTTTGCTCCTTTTGGCATGACACTAGAAATGAAACTATGAGTTTTCATAAAAGGAAGTTAGAACGTTGTTTGTAAGAAATTGATTCTTGTCAGCTGGAGTGATCCTTTTGCTTAAGATTTATGTTTTGTTATAGTTGGATTTATATCCGTAAGAAGTGTTGAAATGAGCCTTAAAAAATTAAGTGTTAAGTTATAGTGAGCTAAGTCGCATTCTCCTATAACTCTAGTTTTAGAAAGTGAAACAAAAGTTATTCTTGAGTCGAGTTTCATCCTTATTATAAATCGAAAGTCAATCTTTAGATAGTATATGTAACACCCCAAAAGTTTCTAACACTAGATTCGGCATTTGAAGTATGTTCAGCAGAAAAATCTGGAAGTTTTCTCTCTGTACGACTGAAGGTACAAGTCATGGTTAGGTGGTACGGGTCGTAGGAAGACCTGAAGTTTAGTTCAGAGGTTTATTTCTCGAGACCACGAGTCCACTACAAACCATAGTTTAGTGGTATGACTCGTGATCACAGAGTCATAGTATGCGTTTGGATTATCAGGTGCTGGTCCTACGAGTAATTGTACGACTCGTAGCATGGAATCACACTTCAAGGTAGGAGTCATGGAAATAATTAGAGAATTGGAGAAAATGGAATAAATAGTTATGGGAGGAACCAACTAGTCGTAGGTTGATTGTACGACTCATGGTACAAGTCGTATGTCTGGCAGTGAGCACTTTTCCTGTGCGAAATTATTAAGGGTATTTTCATAATTTCTAAGCTCCTAAGTCCTAAACTATATCATTTTAAGCCTTGAAAGGAATTTTTAAAGAGGGTTTAGCCTATATCTAGTCATTAGGATTTTTCATGCATGCAAAGCTTTGAATTCTCTTAGAAGATTAATTTAGAAATTCTCTCAATTCTTCCCCAATTCTCTTGGGCTTTCAAAGACAAGTTGAGAATCAATTTACCCAGGTATGTAGGGCTTTGAATAAGAGTTTTCTTTCACTCTCATGAACAAATTTCTCCTTAAGTTCATGAATTCAAGTTCTACTTCAAGTTTATGATCTTATAAGGTTTTAACCCAATTTTATGAAATTCTCTATGATATGTCTATGGGTCAATTTTCCTCATGTTCCAAAGAATGTTTCAAGATTTATGGGCATATTTTATATACAAATTGATTATAAATTCATGATTTCAAGTTTTTGAAATTATTCCTTATTATGCAAGTTTTATGAAAAGTCAAGTTTATGATTCATGATTTCAAGTTTGATGAGATATCTAGCGTGAATGAATATTTATAAATTACCCATGTATGAAACTATGATTTTGACTTATGAAGTCTATTTTAAGTATGTATGATTTTAAGATTTAGGAATGCCCCTACAAGTTAAGCATGTTTTCATGATTTAGCTTAGTTTTATAAAATCAGCTTACCATATGGTTTGGAGTCAATACTCCCACATTCAACTTATGGTATGTTTGGAGTCAGGACTCCCAAATGTTCAGATTTCAGACTATGCATGTAATTATGATTTCAGCTTAGTTGAAAAATGATCGGAGCACCTTACATGTTTTTGGGAGTAGTGTCTAGCACCATGTAGGCTAGGGGTTCAGGTAAACCTCGGGTCTCAGAACAAAGTGCCAACGTAGATTTATATATTTACATTGGGACCTCCCTTGTGAGTTTTCCCCTGCACCGAAAGGGGCCTCAGCTTGATATCGGTATTATGGTATCATCCTTAGCACTAACAAGGTTTTGGACGGCTCTGCCCACTTGAGCCTCTCAGGGTTTTTTATCCCGTGTCCCCATTCGGGCCTATGTTCGGGTCGTAAAAAACTTGGTATCAAAGCATTAGATTTTGAAGTGTCCTAGGGTGTCTGAAACTCATGTTAAGTAGAGTCGTCTTCATGAGTGTGAAGCACACCACACTTATGACGAAGAGCCTACGAAATGTTTTAGGAAAACTTTCCTTCTTTTATGATTCTATCTCATGCTATGAAGTTTAACTCTTCTACTCTCCTAACTCGTGCTATACGCATTTGCAGAAGTATTTCTCACCAAGAACCAATGAAGGTCAGCCAGCCCGACCAACTCCAGCAGGCCCCATATTCGGGCAGGTTACAGATATGGAGCTCAGGGCGGCCTTCAGAGTGTTGGTGTAATACCACGAAAACTCAAAATCTAATTCCGGGATTTAAATCTAGAATTCTGGAAAAGCTGCAAAAATACTATAGGACGACCCACCTAACAACTCGTTAAGTGACCCTACGACTCGTTAGATGAGCCATGAGAAGGAGGTTTGAGATTTTGGAGAAGGGAGGCAGTGTACCCAATGAGGGACTTCACGAGTCGTGGTCACTGACCACGACCCCTTAGATCACTCGTGGTCAGAGTAGGAATACATTTTGTTGACCAGTGTACTTGACAGGTGGGGGCAACGAGTTGTGGTCCTAAGAAATGACTCGTTATATCCCTCGTTACCAGCCTTATTGAGTTTTTAGCTAGTGTACCTGATTGGAGTGACCACGAGTCGTGGTCAGCCACCACCACCCGTTAGGGGAACCTAGCAGTTTTTCCCAGCGAATTTCTAAGGGCTATTTAGTAATTCCTACTCTCCCAGGAATTAAACTACGTTGTTTTAGTAATAATTTCAGATGTTTTAGTGGGGGAAAATGGTTCATTCCTCATTCCACACTCTTAGTTCGCAGAAACATCGAAAGTTCTCCTCTCAAGAACCCTCCAAGCAAGATTAGGGCTTCTCATCTCTTGTAGTAGTTCAAGATTCTTCTCCGAAAGGACTTTAGTCAGGTATGTGGGAATTCAACAGGAGAATAGTTCTTTCCTTGTGCCCCAAAATCCTTCTTTGTTTTCTCTATCAGTTTTAGCCTTGAGACTTTTGAAAGTGATGAAATTAATTGTCAGACCTCCCTTGAATCCTATGAATTATCATTTAGGTTAATTGCTGATGTTTTTACACCAGTTTGTGATCGTGTTGTTGCTCATTCCAATAACTATGAAATCTAGCTCTAGTTTTGAATACAGGAAAACTAGAATCTTGCAATAGTGTTCACATCCCGAGATTTTTGCTTGATTCTAGTAGTGTTGAGAATTTTCATGTTGTTGATTGTATTAAACTAGTTAGACTATTGTCAGTACAGTTTTAGACAAAATAATAGAATATCCAGTGTCAGTAAGAAAGTGTCAACTAATTAGTTTGACTTCATTCTTTTTCCGAGGTGTAAGTGGTGCCTTCCAGTTATCAGATTCAGACTCAGAATTTAGTTTTGGTCTATTAGGCGGTCATGACATTTTAGATATATAGCTCTGACCAGCCCTAGGACCCCAATTCAGTTTACAATTTGTTCTTAGACGGTTACGACGCTTCCAGATAAGCAGCTCTGACCAGTCTAGAATCCAGTTTCAGAATATGGTCCGATAAGACTCTCAGGGTACTTTAGTTATATGTCCCTGACTAGTCTTGGACCCCAGTTTCGAGCTATCAGCTTAATAGTTCAGTATAGGTTTTCAGTGGGAGTAGGACTTAGCACCGAGGGGGTCGGGATTCCAGTGCACCCAGGTTCCCAAAACTACGTTTCTAGCGTAGGTTACAGTATTACTTGTCTTGATTGGCCCCAAACTTTTGTGATCACCCAATTCATACCTTTATACCTTGGCAAGTTATATTGGGTCCTACCAGTGGGGTGTATATATCGGACTCCATATCTAGATCACGTGGTTATATGTCGGTTAGAGACTCTCCCACTAGTTAGTCCAGTCCAATTTCAGAATAAGTAGCTCAGTTCAGTACAGTATCTCAGACTCAGTGTTTCAGACTTAGGGCATGTCCTTGACCATCAGACAGGGTCATCTTGACCATTTCAAATTACATCAGTAGCTCAGTTCAGCTTACCTGTTGGTCATTGTGTGTAATTTCAGTTCAGACTTTTTATTCAATTATTATTTCTCCCACTTACTTAGTACATTCAAAGTACTGACACATACTTTTATGTTGTATCATTTCATGATACAGCTGCAGGTTCCTGGACTCAGATCGCTAGCCGTTGTGCTTCAGATCCTCTTCCGCTGCAGCCGAAGTATGAGTCCTCATCATTCGAGGGCCTTGTTTTACTTTCTTTCAGTTGAGTTATTATTTTTAGTTAGATTTAGAGTTAGCTGGGGGCTTGTCCCAACAACTCATCAGTTAGAAGGCTTTCAGACACAGAGTAAATTTCAGATTTCAAATGTTTTAAATTTTAATATTTCCTTCTAGTTTATTTTCTCAAATGTTCTTATGCTGTTATTTCAAAGCTTCCGCTATTTATATTGTTTTACTCAAAATACCAATGTATAATAGACCAGGGATTGACTTAGGGTCACTTGTGAGTTCAAGTACCGTGTTACGTCCAGGGTGTAGTCTCGAGGCGTGACAAACTTGGTATCAGAGCACTAGGTTTAGAGTATCCTCAGAAAGTCTAAAAACCTCATCGAATAGAATCCTTTTCATTTCATGGGTGTAAAACGCTCCACACTTATGACGAGGAGGCTATGAGATGTTATTAGGAAAAGTCTCTTTTTTTCATACTCTTTATCGTGCGTTAAAGTTCAATTCCAGAAATGCCCTTCTAACTCGTGCTTTGTTTCATTTCAGTGAATCATACCTCCTAGACGCGATAACGGAAGAAGGGCCGGTAACGCCAACAGCCTGCCCCACCAGCCCCGACAGCTCCCCAAGATGATTCAATATCTACCACCAAATTCCGGGCAACCATTCAACTGCTGGCCCAAATAGTCACCAACCAAGTGAACCAGCAGGTGGTACCGATGAACACCAGTGGGTCCGTAGCAGCTGCGAGGGTCAAGGGCCGGTAACCCCAACAGACCTGCCCCACCAGCCCCGATAGCTCCCCAAGATGATTCAATATCTACCACCAAATTCCGGGCAACCATTCAACTGCTGGCCCAAATAGTCACCAACCAGGTGAACCAGCAGGTGGTACCGATGAACACCAGTGGGTCCGTAGCAGCTACGAGGGTGCAGGACTTTACCCGTATGAACCCTCCATCCTTTCAAGGATCCAAAGTAGGGGAGGATCCCCAGGAGTTCGTGGATGAGGTCAGGAAGATCACCCGCATTATGGGTGTTAGCTCCTATGAAAGTGCTAACCTAGCTGCCTACCAGTTAAAAGGGGTGGCTCAAGTCTGGCATGACCAGTGGAAAGAAGGGCGGCCAGCAGGAGCAGGACCAGTGGAGTGGGAAGAATTCCACATAGCTTTCTTGGACAGATTTTTCCTTCGGGAGCTGAGGTAGGCAAAGATGGCGGAGTTTATGAATTTTCGATAGGGCAACAAGACCGTGGAAGAGTATGCTCTGGAGTTTACTAGGCTGTCTAAGTGTGCTCCAGCGATGGTAGCCGAGCCAAGGGCTTGCATGCTGAAGTTTGTAAATAGAGTGTCAAATATGGTCCTCAAGGAGTATAGGAATGCGATGCTGATTAAGGACATGAAACTTTCTAGCTTGATTGTCCATGCCTAGCAGATTGAGGCTAAAAAGATGAAGGATATGGAGCGTAAGAACAAACGGGCAAGGACTGGCCAGTCAGATTTCATCCATCAGAGGTCTAGCGGTAGTAGCCGCCCACCGCAGCAGCAGCAGTAGCAGAGAGCCCCAACACCTAGTTCAGTCAGCGCCCCAATCTTTCGGTCCCACCAGGATTGGAGGGGTGGGTCATATGGCACTCAATCTCAGGCCCACAGTACCGGGAACAAGTATCCAGCTTGCCCCAAGTGTGGTAGGAATTACCCGAGAGAATGCCTTCAGGGACGAGAGGGCTGTTTTGGGTGTGGACAGCTTGGACACCAGCATAAGGAGTACCCGTCAGCAGGGCAAGGGAGATCACAATCTACCACCACATCAGCTCCAGCAGGCCGACCAGCTCAGTAGACCAACAGATCAGGTACAATGGCGGTCAAGGCCAAAATCGCTTTTATGCTCTATCTTTTCGTCAGGATCAGGAAAGCTCACCTGACGTAGTTACTGGTATGTTACTTTCTTCCATCTAGACGTGTATTCCCTCTTAGATCCATGAGCCACTCTTTCATTCGTGACTCCCTATATAGCAGTCCAGTTCAACATCAGTCCAGAGATCCTCTCAGAACTATTCTCAGTCTCCACCCCAGTTGGCGAGTCAGTTAGGGCTAGTCGGGTGTATATAAACTACCCAATCTCAGTCCTGAGTAAAATTAATCCAGCTGATCTTGTCGAGTTAGACATTGTCGATTTCAACCTCATTCTCGGTATGGATTGGTTACACTCCTACTATGCCTCAGTCGATTGCAGAACTAGAGTTGTCAAATTTCGGTTTTCGAATGAACCAGTATTAAAATGGACGGGCAGTAGTTTAGCACCTAAGGGTAGGTTTATTTCCTACCTTAAGGCCTAGAAACTCATCTCCAAGGGCTGTATTTATAATTTAGTTCGGTTCAAGGATTCCAACTCTGAGACTCCAACTATCCAATCAGTTCCTGTGGTCAGTGAGTTCCCAAATGTATTTTCGGAGTTCCCCCTGAATGGGAAATAGACTTCGAAATAGACCTCCTCCTAGATACTCAGCCCATCTTCGTACCTCCTTACAGAATAGCTCTAGTTGAGCTTAAGGAGTTGAAGGAGCAGTTAAAGGATCTTCTTGATAAGGGTTTTATCAGACCCAACATCTCTCCCTGGGGTGCTCCAATGTTATTCGTGCGTAAGAAGGAAGGTACCCTCAGAATGTGCATAGATTACCGTCAGCTGAACAAAGTCATAGTCAAGAACAGGTATCCCCTACCCAGAATTGATGACCTGTTTGACCAACTTCAGGGAGCCAGTTGTTTCTCAAAAATTGATCTCAGGTCAGGGTACCATCAGTTAAGGGTTAGAGAGAGTGATATATTGAAAAAAACTTTTAGAACTCGATATGGTCACTTTAAGTTTGTGGTGATGTCCTTCGGGTTAATTAACGCCCCAGCAACCTTCATAGATTTGATGAATAGGGTCTTAAAGCAGTACCTAGATATGTTTGTCATTGTATTTATCGACGAAATTCTGGTGTACTCCAGAAATAAGGAAGAGCATGCCAATCACCTAAGGTTAGCATTTTAGACCCTTAGAGATCGCCGATTATTTTCCAAGTTCAGTAAGTGTGAATTCTGGTTGAAGTCTGTGACCTTCTTGGGTCATGTGGTCTCGGGTGAGGGAATACAGGTAGATCCTCACAAGATAGCAGCAGTGAAAGATTGGCCCATACCTACCTCTCCCATTGAAATCAGGAGTTTCCTGGGCTTAGCTGGATATTATCAATGGTTTATGGAAGCTTTCTCCTCTATAGAATCTCCTCTGACTAAGCTAACTCAGAAGAAAGTGAAATTTCAGTGGTCGGATGAGTGTGAGAAGAGTTTTCAGGAGTTGAAGACTCGACTCAGTACCGCTCCAGTGTTAACCTTGCCGGAAGGATCAGACGGGTTGGTTGTTTATTGTGATGCTTCTAGAGTTGGACTCGATTGCGTTATAATGCATCGGGGCAAAGTGATAGCCTATGCCTCCAGACAACTCAAAGTTCATGAGAAGAATTATCCAACTCATGACTTGGAGTTGGCAGCGGTGGTATTCTCGCAAAAAATATGGAGACATTACCTTTATGGGACTCACGTGGATGTGTTCACAGATCACAAGAGCCTTCAGTACATGTTCAGCCAGAAGGACCTAAACCTGCGTTAGAGATGGTGGTTGGAGTGCTAAAGGACTATGACATGAGTATGATGTATCACCCGGGTAAAGCCAATATGGTAGTTGATGCCCTAAGCTGACGGTCTATGGGGAGTGTGGCTCACTTTGAGGAAGGCAAAAAGGAGCTAGCAAGGGATGTTCGCAGACTAGCCTGGTTAGGGATGCAGTTGGTGGATGCAGCCGAAGGTGTAGTGCAAGGTGGGTTGGATTCATCCTTGGTAGTTGAAGTTGAGTCCAGACAAGATGAAGATCCAGTCCTACTTAAACTTAAAGAAGCAATTCTTAGAAAGGAGGTTGAGGCTTTCTCCAAAGGGGGAGATGGTGTGATTCATTACCAGGGAAGATTGTGTGTGTCGGATGTTGGTGAGTTGAGACAGCAGATATTGGCTGAGGGACACAGCTCGAGATACTCCATTCACCCTGGTGCTACTAAAATGTACCGCGACTTGTGGGATATTTACTGGTGGAACGACATGAAAAGAGACATTGCTGAATTTGTAGCCAAGTGCCCAAACTGCCAGCAAGTCAAGGTGGAGCATCAAAGGCCAGGAGGCATGACTCAAGATATCAGTATACCCACATGGAAGTGGAAAGAAGTAAATATGGACTTCATTACAGGTCTTCCCCAGACTCGTCGACAGCATGACTCAATCTGGGTGGTAGTAGATCGGATGACTAAGTCAGCTCACTTCCTCCCAGTCAACACCACAAACTCAGTTGAGGACTATGCCAAACTTTACATCCGAGAGTTAGTCAGACTCTATGGGGTGCCCTTGTCTATCATTTCATATAGGGGAACCCAATTCACCTCACACTTCTAGAAGTCCTTTTAGAAGGGACTAGGCACTTAGGTCAAACTCAACATCGCTTTTCATCCACATACCAATGGGCAAGCTGAGCAGACCATTCAGACCCTAGAAGATATGCTAAGGGCGTGCCCGATCGATTTTAAGGGTAATTGGGATGATCATTTGCCCTTTATCGAGTTTGCATACAATAAAAACTACCATTCCAGCATCTAGATGGCCCCATTTGAAGCATTGCATGGTTGAAGGTGTAGATCTCCTATAGGGTGGTTTGAAGTTGGTGAAGCTACCTTTGATAGGGCCAGACTCAGTTCATAAGGAAATGCAAAAAGTTTAAATCATCCGAGAAAGGTTGAAAATAGCTCAAGCCGTCAAAAATGTTATGCCGATGTGCGGAGGAGAAAATTGGAGTTTGCAGTTGATGACTGGGTATACCTGAAAATTTTGCCCATGAAAAGGGTGATGAGGTTTAGAAATAAGGGGAAACTCAGTTCGAGATATGTGGGACCATATAGAATTTTGAGGCATATCGACAACGTGGCCTATGAGCTAGAGTTACCTTTAGAACTAGCAGTCGTACACCCAGTTTTCCATGTGTCACTTTTGAAGAAGTGCATCGGAGATCCAACCTCACTTGTGCCATTAGACAGTGTGGGAATAAAGGATAGTCTCTCATATAAGGAGGTACCAGTCCAGATCCTTGACCGTCAGGTTCGTAAGTTGAGGAATAAGGATATAGCTTCAATCAAGGTCCTATGGAGAAATCAGCAGGTTGAGGGAGCTACATGGGAGGCCGAAGCAGATATGATAGCCAAATACCCCCGCTTGTTCCCTACCGGCTCTTGCACAACTTGAGATATTAGTTTTGACCCTAGAACTCAATTTAGTTTTCATGACTCAGTTCAGATGTTCAAGTCTCTTTTATGTTTTTGAATGTATGTATGAAAAGTAACTTCAGATCAGTTATGTATTTTGAAATGGAGGTAGTCATTCCGGCAGTTTTGGAATCAAATGAGCAGTATTTGGAAATTTTGATTGTTATTTTCTACTTCCTGTGTGTTTTCTAACATTCCAGGATGAATGTTTACAAAGGGGAGATATTGTAATTCCCAGAAACTCAAAATCTAATTCTGAGACTTAAATTTGGAAATCTGGAAAAGCAGCAAAAAAGCTACAAGACGACCCACCTAACGACTCGTTAAGTGACCCCACGACTCGTTAGATGAGCCGTGAGAAGGAGGTTTGAGATTTTGGAGAAGGGAGGTAGTGTACCCAACGAGGGACTTCACGAGTCGTGGTCACTGACGATGACCCGTTAGGTCACTCATGGTCAGGCTTGAGTAGGAATACATTTTGTTGACAAGTGTACTTGACGAGTGGGGGCAACGAGTCATGATCCCCAATAACGACTCATTATGTCCCCCCTTACTAGCCTTATTGAGTTTTTAGACAGTGTACCTGATGGGAGTGACGACGAGTCGTGGTCAGCCACCACGACCCGTTAGGTCACTCGTTAGGGGCACCTGGCAGTTTTTTCCAGTGAATTTTTAAGGGCTATTTAGTAATTTCCTACTCTCCCATGCTTTAAACTACATCGCTTTAGTAATAATTTCAGACGTTTTAGTGGGGAAAAATGGTTCATTCCTCATTCCCCACTCTTAGTTCTCAGAAACATTGAAAGTTCTCCTCTCAAGAACCCTCCAAGCAAGATTAGGGCTTCTCATCTCTTGCAGCAGTTCAAGCTTCTTCTCCGGAAGGATTTTAATCAAGTATGTGGGAATTCAACAAGGGAATAGCTCTTTCCTTGTTCCCCAAAACCCTTCTTTGTTTTCTCTATCAATTTTAGCCTTGAGACTTTTGAAAGTGATGAAATTAATTGTTAGACCTCCCTTGTATCATATGAATTATCATTTATGTTAATTGTTGATGTTTTTCCACCAGTTTGTGATCGTGTTGTTTCTCATTCAAATAAATATGAAATCTAGTCCTAGTTTTGAATACAGGAAAACTAGAATCTTGCAATAGTATTCACATCCCGAGATTTTTGCTTGATTCTAGCAGTGTTGAGAATTTTCATGTTGTTGATTGTATTTAAACTAGTTAGACTATTGTCAGTACAGTTTCAGACAAAATAATAGAATATCCAGTGTCTGTTAGAAAGTGTCAACTGATCAGTTTGACTCTAGTCTTTTCCCGTGGTGTCAGTGGTGCCTCCTAGTTATTAGAAATTGACTTAGAATTTAGTTTTGATCCATTAGACGGTCATGACATTTTAGATATATAACTCTGACCATCCCCAAGACCCCAGTTCAATTTACAGTTTGTTCTTAGAAGGTTACGACGCTTCCAGATAAGCAGCTCCGACCAGTCTAGAACCCAGTTTCAGCATCTAGTCCAATAAGACTCTCAGGGAACTTTCAGTTATATGTCCCTAACTAGTCTTTGACCCCAGTTTCGAGCTATCAGCTTAGTAGTTCAGTATAGGTTTCCAGTGGGAGTAGGACTTAGCACCGAGCGGCCCGGGGTTCCGGCTCACCCAGGTTTCCAAAACTACATTTGCAGTGTAGGTTACAGTATTACTTTTCCTGATTGGCCCCAAACTTTTGTGATCACCCAGTTCATGCCTTTATACCATGACAAGGTATATTGGGTCCTATCGGTCGGGTGTATACATCGGACTCTACATCCTGGCAACGGCGCCAAAATTTGATGTCGCCAAATTACACCTCGCAATTGAGATATAAGCGGTCGATTGTCAAACATAGAACCCAACAAAGGTTGAGGTCGATCCCATAGGGAATATGGTAAGAACTTAAGTTAGTGTGAATAACTATTACTATTGAGTTACTTATTTCCAAGGAGGGGAAAATATAGAATAATAGACAAAAGTAAAATTACTGAATGCGGAGATCCAATTTGGTTTGTATTCAATTAACGACTTGACTAGGATTGTGTTCCCCAAGATTTCATAACCACAAGGCCTATACACTAGTGATCTATTCAGGTGTTTAACATGCAATATTGGTAAGTTAGGTTCATCTAAATGGTTGGTCCCCTATCTAGATGATTATGACCACACAACTTGGTCCGTATACGGGTGTACTTTAGTTGACCCTTACCCTTAATATCGGATTAACTATCCCTAGATAAATTCAAGCTATTAGATGAGGGTTGATAGCCTCAAATCTTCGTTGTTAATCCCTTTTCCCATTCATTACCTCCTTGGTCCTGTAAGTAAGAATAAGGCAAGTCCTAACGTTTGCAACCGTAAAAAATCAATCAAAACGAAGGAAAAAACAATACATGCATAAAACTCCGTTCAAGAATCACTAAGTATTTTTACCTATGTGTGTTAATTCATCTTGATTCCCACAAACCTAGTTTATGGGTTTAGCTACTCATACTTGTATTATTACAATCACAAATTATTGAATAAATCATAATTGCAACTTACAAATTATCGTAGAATAAAAACCATGTAGATTGAATAAAAACTCCACAATAGATGAATAAACTCCAATTTGAATGAGAACAATTGATCAATACCAAAATTCTAGTTGAAAATTAAATAAATCGGGGCTCTCAATTACTCTATAACTTTCAGAAAAATCGTCCTCCAAAAATAAACCTAAACTGTGTATTTATAGTTCCAAGAAATTCTTTTTCTAATTAAAACTGGAAACCAGGTCGGCAGTGGCAACGGGCTTGGTGACAATTCGTTTGGCCTTCTGATGAGTCGTTCCTTGCTTAAAACAGTCGTCTTCAGCAATGTACCCAGTCGTGGCAACGGGTCAACTAACGACTTGGCATGCCTGAGCACGAGTTGTTAGGTCCCTCGTGGTCTCATTCCTCCAAAATTTTAGTGCACCTTACGGTTGGTCCCAGTGATCTGCCAACAAATCGTTCCTTCATGTGACGACTCGTGATGTTTGTCGTCAACTACACTGGTCACTTTGTTAAGATTTCCTTTCTCAACCTTCATGGTTGACCTCACGACTCATTACCAGTTGTAACGAGGCGTTTCCTCAACTCGTCAGGTACTCTGTCTTGCATCTTCCAAATCCATCTTTTGCCCACGCCATAAGCAATGAGTCGTGCCTCCTGCCAATGACTCATGAAGTGCCTGTCAGTCACCTTTTTAGTTATTTTCAGAAATAATTCGACCAGTTCACTCCCAAACCTATTTTCCTCCAACATTAAGCACAAAACACATCATACCTATATAAACATACTCGAAATGTGTATAATTTCCTAGTTTTAAGCGTCGAAAGTGTCATAAAATCACGGCACATCACAATAACAGGGGATCCTATGCGGGACAACAAGACCACCATGATATCTAGTTATGACTGAAAAGTAAATCCGGTGCTAAACTAAGCTACGACCGACAAGTCCGCTAACTGACAGCTAAACAAGGCCCCACATGGCCAACATATAAACTAAAAAACATATGGGCCTCACATGACCACCATCAACTAACCATAGGGAAATGGAAACAATCTGCAATCCTCTAGGAGTAATATGATGGTTGGGACAGGGCCCCGACCTACCCATAAACTATACAATCAAAAGGAATAAGCCTTCTATCTACAAGCTCTGGAGGAAAGGAGACGACTGTGCTGACAATCCTGGCTAGAAGCTAAGAGGCACCTGCTCCTCGCCTATCCATACCTGTAGGCAAGTAATGCAGCGCCTCAGAAAGGGTGTCAGTACAATATGTATGGAATATATAAGGCAATAATTGTAAATAACTTAAATAGAGAAATGAAACTGAGAGTAACTGAAATGGAGAGAGAGAGAGATCATACATGAATAGTTGAACTTTCTATCATCTAATTTATCAGTAACTAAAGCAAACAAGAACCTTACCTGGCCCCCATAAGTCGGAAGGTACAACCAGCACAGAATAACCCGCTAGGGGCTCCCATAAGCCCTGGTGGGTACATTTCAATCTATATACCCCTGATAAGGTCATACTGCATCATCTTATAACTATAGACATCCTACTCGTCCCCTAGGCCTGCAATTGAGCCCGCTCGGCCCCCGAACTATAGTTGTGTCTGAGTCTGGTGGAGTCCTCTATCTATACCCCGGGTACCGAACTCGACAGGGTGTGCCGATAGGGCATAAGAGTAGTCCGGCCATGGAATGGACTGTATGAGGACCTCGAACCTCATCTTCTTCCCTCACGGATGACATACTGCTCCTCGGAGCAACATCATCTAGCCCCTCGTGGGCGTCGACACAGCTAATAACCCTGGGGTTGGTTATGGAAGGCTATACAGGGCATAGTCAATCCCAAACTAAACATGGAATGCTGGTCTTGACTAATAACAACAGCTAGTTATAATGAATACATTTACGGTATTCTTATTGGGATTCAAACTGAGTTGTGATACTGAAGAAACTAACTTGCCAAATGGATTCACCTTAACATACCTGGATTGGTGATTTCTGCTTAACTGGCGAATATTAGATTATAATCAACAGCTATTCTCAATTGAAACCGTACTACTGGGAGAATGAAACTAGTTTCAGTACTAAATTTGGCAAAAACAATAACTTTATAAATAAATATTAACTATATTTCAACTTAACGAAACTCGATTGAAAATGCATAATTCCTCGAAAGTCCAGAAGGAAGAAATACTTACTTGAAGCTTGTGATCGTATAGAAATTAGTTTGAGCAATTCTGACAATTTTGGCTCGGCGGAGCTACGATTTTCCGGGTGAATTTCGTGAAACTAACTCTGTAGAAATGCTTCCTGCGGCCTTAAACTTCAATACCCAAAGTTAATTTGAATTCTGGCAGCGTTTCACGGTGTTAACGGAGGAAATTTATTTGTTTCCCTCGTGTTTTCCCTCTGGTCGGATGTATACTTGGAGAATAACATAAAATCAAAGGGAGGAACTTATATATACTTGAGGCGGTAGACAGGGGTCCGTGGAAAGGACCCCATTGGGATAATTTATGAGCGTTCCAAGGATCACAACACAGAGGGAGGGGTCCGTGACACGTCGCCCCTGTTGCAGTCTGCTCCGGCCTTCTCCCGCACGATCTCAATTCCGCGCTCGTTCGACCTTTCCCCAGGCCCTTTCTCGTACGTGTTAAACTCTAAAACTATTAACGAACGTATGAATTGGCCGACTAATCATTAGAAACTTATGGAGAGTGGTTTCACTACCATTCCACTCCCCTACTACCTACCATGGAAAGGGGAATCGGATGGTCTTGGTCCAACATTCTACATTGGCATAACATGGTGCTAGCCAATCCATACCCATAATTGCATCAAAGTCGATCATCTCTAATTCTACCAAATTTGCTAAAGTCTGGAAACCAACGACCTTTACTGTGCACCCCTGATAGACTCTTTTAGCTATAATGGAATCACCGACGGGTATGTACACCAAAAAAGGTCACCGAAGTAGTTCCGGCGTAATACCGAACTTCTGGGCCACTAATGGCGTGACATAAGACAAAGTGGAACTTGGATCTATCTAAACATAAACAGAATGAGAGCAAATATCCGGCATACCTGTCATAACATCCAACTTTGACTCCTGTCGTCCCCGTAAAGCATAAGTGCGATTCAGACCGGTGCCTGAGCTAGATTCCCCTGGTCTGCCTCGGCCTCTACCGGCTGAACCTGAGGTTCTACGCCCTGCTGGAGATGCCGGGGCACGTGACCTTTCTGAAGACCTATCCTGCCGGTCCTGACCACTCTGACCCCTAGCTGGACAGTCTCTCATCATGTGACCCTCTCGTCCATAAGTATAGCACGCCGTAGAACCATACTTACAGGCTCCAAGATGACGGCGACTGCAAATAGGGCAAGGTGGCGCAGTGAGTCTACTTTGCTCTGACCCTCTCCTCTACTGTGAACCCGATGGTCGCGAACTCTCGCTGGGTCCTGATTGCCCCTGACGACCAGGTCTGCCACCCTGCTATTGCTGTAAAAGTGGGGGTCTGGGTGGACTGTCTAACAGTCATGGCCTAGGTCTGCACCTGATACTCTGCTTGAGTATCACTATGTATAGCCTTGTGGTGCTGCTCCTGGCTTCCCCTTTCTATCCTTTGTTGTCCCCGCCTGATCCCTTCTATATTGTGAGCAAACTCCTGGATACAGGAGATATCCATGTCCTCTCGCATAGTAGCCGTAACACAGTTCTCCATATACTCTAGAAGCAGCCCCATAATAAACTGATGCACCCTATATGGCATGATGTCAAAGAAAGCTAGTGCATATCGGGCTAAGGAGTCGAATCTCATAGCGTACTCCCGAAGACTCATCGAGCCTGCTCCATGTGCAATAATTGATCAACCCGAGCCTATCGGATTTCCCATGGTAGATAATGATACAGGAAGGCCTCTGAAAAGCTGGACCAAGTCGAACAGGGAACATCTCTACCTCAGAACCTCTC
Source organism: Datura wrightii (assembly GCA_035772735.1). NCBI lineage: Eukaryota > Viridiplantae > Streptophyta > Magnoliopsida > Solanales > Solanaceae > Datura > Datura wrightii. The sequence continues at coordinate 19,578,074 of JASDFA010000006.1, read as the reverse complement.
CCAACTCTCGTACCATAATATTTCTATGTCCCATAGCCGGAATACTGCTAACTCAACCGACTCCGCAGGCGTGGCATGCATTACCCTGAAGATCCGCTGCAACTGGTCCAAGAAGTCCTGAGGGTCCTCATCTCGATCTGTCCCTATGAAATGCGGAGGACTCAGAGCGAGGAACTCTGGGACCCTCGAACTACCCGGTCCTGCCAAAGACTCAGCAACCACGGGCACCACTGGTTGTGGTTGCGCAGCCATCATCTGAGCTATCATGAAAACTACACTCCTAACCTCCTGGTTCGAGGGCATTGGGATAGAAATTGCTGGAGGCGGTGCCGACACATCCGCCACTCTAGACTGCTTCTGGCGTGGCGGAGGAGACTAGGGAGATCGAGATGAAGTCTCCCTTTCACCCTCAGATCGAGCTAACTTTGACTGAGGCACCCTGCTAGTGCATTCTCCTACTGCGGTATCTAACTGCTTGCCAGTCGCGATCCATCGTGCGTCCGACATTTCTCTGTAGAAAAGCAGATTATAATAAGCTTAGGGACTCATCTCTATATAGCATAGCTTTATAGCACGACTAGAAGAGAAAGAAGAGTAACCATCCTAACATGTTTCGCAGCCTCCTGCCTATAGTATGTGGTGCACGACACATCCATAGACAAGACTCTACTTAGCACGGCTTGCAGACTCCCTTGAATACAACCTGCTCTGATACCAAGTTTGTCACGCCCCACCATGGGAGGCACGACTGGCACCTGGTGCCCTACTAGGATCTGAACTGGCTTAAGTAGGCCTGTGCACTCCTGGTGCAGGCCTACTCCCCATATCAAGAAAACAACGGGCTATATGTCGATTGTAAATACAACCTTCGGTCGACAAGTCCTTATAGCCACCTGTAAAGGAAAACAGCTAACCTGAAACAGGCAATAATAGGGGATCCTGTGCAGGACGACAAGACCACTATGATATCTAGTTATGACTGAAAAGTAAATCTGGTGCTAAACTAAGCAACAGCCAACAAAGCCGCTAACTGACAGCTAAACAAGGCCCCACACGGCCAACACGTAAACTAAAGCACATATGGGCCTCACACAACCACCATCAGCTAACCACAGGGAAATGGAAACAATTTGCAAGCCTCTAGGAGTAATATGATGGTCGGGACAGGGCCCCCACCTACCCATAAACTGTACAATCAAAAGGAGTAAACCTTCTATCTACAAGCTCGGGAGGAAAGGAGCCTATTGTGCTGACAATCCTGGCTAGAAGCTAAGAGGGACATGCTCCTCACCTATCCGTACCTACATGAAAGTAATGTAGTGCCCCAGAAAGGGTGTCAGTACAATATGCACCGAATATGTAAGGTAACAATTGTAAATAACTGAAATAAAGGAATAAAACTGAGAATAACTGAAATGGAGAGATGGAGATCATACCTGAATAGTTGAACTTTCTATCATCTAATTTATCAGTAACTAAAGTAAACAAGAACCTTACCTGGCCCCCATAAGCCGAAAGGTACAACCAGCACAGAATAATCAACTCGGGGCTCCCATAAGCCCTGGTGGGTACACTTCAATCTATATACCCTTGATAAGGTCATGCTGCATCATATAATAACTATAGCCATCCTACCCGTCCCCTGAGCCTGCTACTAAGCCCGCTAGGGCCCCGAACTATAGTTGTGTCTGAGTCTGGTGGACTCCTACTGTCTGTACCCTGGGTACCAAACTCGACAGTGTGTGCTGATACAGCATAAGAGTAGTACATCCATAGAATGGACTGTATGAGGACCTCAGACCTCATCTTCGTCCCTTACGGACGGCATATCACTCCTTGGAGCGACGTCATCTAGCCCTTCGCAGGTGTCGACACAGCTAGTAACCCTGGGGTGTGTTATGGAAGGCTAAACAGGGCATAGTCAATCCCAAACTAAACATAGAATGTTGGTCTCGGCTAATAACAACAACTAGTTATAATGAATACACTTACGGTATTCTTATTGGGATTCAAATTGAGTTATGACACTGAAGAAACTAATTTGCCGAAAGGATTCTCCTTAACATACCTGGATTGGTGATTTCTCCTTAATTGGCGAATATCAAATTATAATCAATAGCTCTTCTCAATTGAAACCATACTACTGGGAGAATGAAACTAGTTTCAGTACTAAATTTGGCAAAAATGATAATTTTATCTATAAATATTAACTATATTTAAACTGAATGAAACTCGGTTGAAAACGCGTAATTCCTCGGAAGTCTAGAAGGAAGAAATACTTACTTGAAGTTTGTGATCATATAGAAATTAGTTTGACGCAATTCTGACAACTTTGGCTCAGCGGGGCTACGATTTTCCAGGCGAATTTCGCGAAACTAGCCTTAAACTTCAATACCCAAAGTTAATTTAAATTCGGGCAGCGTTTCACAGCGTAAACATAGGAAATTTATTTGTTTCCCTCGTGTTTTCCCTCTCTGTCCGGATGTATACTTGGAGAATAACATAAAATCAAATGGAGGAACTTATATATACTTGAGGCTGTGGACAGGGGTCCGTGGCACGAACCCCATCTCGGTAATTTAAGGGCGTGCCACGGAGCCCAACACGGAGGGAGGGGGTCCATGACATGCCGCCCCTGTTGCAGCCTGCTCCGACCTTCTCCCGAGTGATATCTATTCCTCGCTCATTCGACCTTTCCCTAGGCCCTTTCTCGTACGTGTTGCACTTTAAAACTCTTAACCAACGTATGAATGGACCGACTAATCATTAGAAACTTACGGGGTGTAACAATTAATTTCTTTAGTCATTTTCTTTTTAAAGAATTCTTATCTTCACTATCATAATCACTAGATAAGTTCAAAACCTTTCTCCTCGTTAGATGAATCATAATATGTTTCAATATCTACTATAACGTTATAAGATTCATTATGGTGAATGATGTTAGGAGATGACACAAGTAATTCACCTTCATCTACAATATATAATTGAAGCTCTCAAAATTTGTTAGATAGTAAAGATTTTCATGCTATAATTACTGCATCATCCTCAATAACAAAACACCTATCCAAAAGCCCTATTTTAGCACTATTTCACCTCACTAAAATCTAACTTTTTAGTATATTCTGAGAAAGTATTTATATAAGATAGAAAATTCATCAATAGTTTGTAACACATGATTCAATTTTTTAATACACACCACTTGAGGTTTCAACACCCACTTTCCCCCATAATTAAAGGTCAAACCATCTTCAAAGAAAGAACATGTAAAAGAAATAAAAATGAAGACCAATTAGAAATATTCAAAATAAAGGGTCAAGGGAATATACTTATATTTGCATTATTTATTACTCAAAAATATAGACAAAAGTAAAACAATAGGGTCCCCAACAAACAATAATGGACAAACAAAGTAAAAAGCTTCGAATATGCTATTGGAATCAACATAAGAGACCACCCTATACCAATAAATAAACCAAAAGCCAACCAGCACTAAAACCCTAAGTTCAAACCACAATAATTGACAAAGGATCAGATGCTACAAAAAATTGAGCAAACAGAGACATTAAAAGCATTGAAAACATTACAAATCATCGAAATCAACAATACATGAAAGATTTCAGAAATCCTAGCCACAAAAATAGAGAAAAAGACGTACCTGAATGGATTGAACATCTCAAAATCAATACGTCAACTTGAATCCTTCAATTTTAATACAATGTGTAATAGAAATCTCAAAATTGATCTAGAATTAGCCTTTAAAATCATTGATCATCACGCTTTACAATAGAAGAGAAAAAAGTTAGCTTTATAATAAAAGAATTGAGTGTTTTGATTAGAAATAACTTTTAGGTCATAAGGGGAGTATATTGGATCGGGCGAATTTAATTAAAGAAAAAAGATAGGTTGGTGGGATTTTAATTTTATCCAATAGGAATTAGACACATAATAGATAATAAAAAAATTAATTCAAGAGAGGCCTGTTAGTTTTAAGGGCATAGGTGAGCCAGAAAATCAACTAAAAAGATTCTTTTTTCTATTTAGCATAATAGGTGGATGAACGACATATTTAATTCAAATCCAACAATACTAAAGTATATTCATCCCCTCTCCCGTAGAATAAAAAAGCTAATTGCACAATCATATGACAGTTACATGTGAATAAAGGTAATAAACTATATATATAAAGAATTTACTCGTTAACCTTGTAAATTTCACAACCAATAACACTAGTTTTACTCTATTTCAAAATGATTAATGAATTAAGTAAAAGTTTAAGATTAGAGAAATTAAGCAAAGTGAACCTAATAACATTGAGAAGTTTTGGACTTTTACAACTTCCTATTTTTATTACTTTAAGTTAACCATTCAATAAACATTGTTGCAAGCAACCCAAAAATAAATTTGATCTATAACAATTTACTTCACCCTACTTTAATCAGAACAATAGTTTTTTAGTCTGAATTAATACAACAAGTTCTACAACTAATTCACCCCAAAGTCAATCTTGAATCAGTATTTACAAAAATAAAGTCTTTTTTCTTAAGTCAGTTAATTCTTCCCTTATGCTTGCCCCTCTTAGCCTTCAATTTACCATTTTTTCCTTATGTGCCACCAAATGATTTGAGGCCGTTGTTTTCTTTTCTTTCAAAATAAATTTCTTTGGTGAATAGGGTAGGTTGGTTGGTATGGAGAAACTAGTTTCATCTCCTTTGAAATTAATTTTTTTGGTACCAGTTGGTACACGCTATCTCTTCTCTCACTACTAAAAGCAACCTAAAAGGCGACCACCAAAAATTGACATTCGAAGTGTTACACCCCGTAGAATTCCCGGCATGTAGATGACCTATTCCCACATTAGTTAAGCATATTTGAAGGCCATACATGTTGGAGAAAGGCCCGGGAAAAGATCGAACGAGAAACCCGTCGAACCATCGCGGGAGGAGCCGAGGCAGAGCCCCTCCGCGATGGCAGCGTGTCACGGAGGAGAGGCCTCCGCGAAGGCTCCGTGACACGTTGCCCAAGTTCAGGCCCAAGTATATAAAGCCCCCACTTCGGTTTAAAATCATTTTACACTTGAAAATTTCCAGAAAAGCGCAGTAAACAGAGGAAGACGAAGGAAAATTAAATATTTTCGTCCGATTACGTTGCCAAACGCTGCCCAAACTCAAATTAATCCCAGATACCCGAGTATTTAGCAGCAGAGAGCATTTCTACGGAATTAGTTTCGCGAAATACGGCCGACGAATCGGCGAGCCACCGAACTAAAGTAAGTAGAATTGCTCTAAATTAATGTCTATGTGTTCCTAGCTGAGAAGTGAATACTTCTCCATTCTGGGCCGCTGAAAAATAGCGAGTTTTCGACCGTTTTTTGATAAGCCTAAGTTTAGGCTATAAACTATATCGAAAGTAACGTCGTTCTTTACAATAAAGCTGTATTTAGTATTAATTGACGTATTTATGAATGCAGTTGGGAGAAAATAGTTGAAGTACCGGCCGAGCCTCGTCCGACCGACGAATAATTCAAAGAGAAGGTATGTAAAGTTAGTTTCCTTCGGCAAGTTAAGTAATATCAGTGTAGTGTAACAAATTACGGACCAGTAGAATGTTCAGAAGTCAAATGTTGCGTTATTATGAATGTTGGTACGATGTGAGAAACATTGGGTTGTAATGTGTGTGAAACCTATCAGTATGATATAGATTCTAACGCAAGCGTTAGAGATTGCCCAGTATATTCAGTGTGTGATGTAATATGCCATGTTAAGATATTGTTGTGTTCATCTGAAACCCCGCGGAGTAGTACAGTATCCGTAAAGCACTTCAGAAATAGAATAGCAGGCTAAAATGAAGTTCAGAAAGCATGTCAGGAATAGTAAATCAGGTTACTATAGAAAATCAGTATACAACATAGTTCAGCAGAAAGACTATATTCGTACATATATATATAGTACTTCCAGCCTCAGCATGTATCAAGTGTGTACATATTTCTATCACTAGTCCAGCATATAATGTATACAGAAACTTAGCAAACAACAGAGTTTTCAGCAGAAACATTATCTTATATAGCATTTGCCCAGTACAGCCCGGCAGGAGACTATATTCATATTTATACATCTTTACTTGCCTCAGCACGTATTAAATACGTACAGATTACTATCAGTAGCCCAGCATGTAATATATATGATACTTTATCCCTATTAGCCTCAGCATGTGAGATACCCAGACGGTATTACCAGTTGAGACCATTGTATTGTTTGGGGTTGGATTACCTAGCATCCTTGACCGCCCAGGGTTAATAGCTGTATCGACTCGTCCACCAGAGGACGAGGATACGTCACTCTACGGAGTGGCATGCCATCCCGCCAGGGGACGAAGATGGGATGCCAGTTTTTCCCCATATTTGTGCCTTGATCGGCCTTACACACCCCAGTCGAGCGGATACGCCCGGGTGCAGATTCAGGAGTCCTCCGGACTCAGATGCAGTTATAGTCAGGGGCTCAGCGAGCCCAAGTGCATACCCAGGGGACCGGCAGGATGCTTACAGCCAGTATAGGAGATGGGATGACCGGGGTAAGGGTATAGATTCTGTGTTGATTGTACCTCCCGGCTTATGGGGGCCGGGTAAGGTTGTGTATGCCATGTTATGTTATGTATGTTGTGTTATGTTATATTAGACATGAGTAGATTAGTAGTAGAATGATACGTCTCCAGAAATGACACCTACTCCCTCCATCATGATTAAGAACAGGTACGATCTACACCATCAGATAGTTAATCTAGTTCTTCTTATTCCAGTTTCGACAGTTATGTTATTGATTTCAGATATCCCTTCAGTTCTTACAGATTCAGTTATCTCCTGCTATTCAGAATTTTTAGTTATATTATTTGTATTCAGCTGTATTCAGTTTGCTTTACATACTCAGTACCAGCGGTACTGACGCCCAGTGGGGCGCTGCATTACTTGCCTGCAGCTACCCATAGACGCGCAGGCGATACCACGTGATCCCCATCAGCGGTCGAATATTCAGCTCCTCTCATCCAGAGACTGAATTTCTATAGGTGTAGTTCAGTTCCTTTTGTTGTACAGTACGGGTAGGTCGGGGCCCTGTCCCGATCATTTCTATTATTCTTCTTAGAGGCATGCAGTCTGTATGTATTCCCTGTGGTCAGATGAGCCGGTCGTGTGAGGCCGTGCAGTTGTATAGTTGCCTTTACTCCTTTCTTTCTTTTGTAATGGCCGTGTGGGGCCATAGTTTGCCAGTAGTGGTGACCTTGCCGGTCACGTAGCTTTTCAGTATGTTATGTTTGAGTTACAGATAACTAGACAGCATGGTGGCCTTGTCGGCCCGCATAGGTTCCCCTAAATTAACATGTTTTTGGTCAGCTGTAATACAGGTACAGAAGGCTATAGGCCAATGGGCCGAGGGCTGTATTTACAGCCGTTATATAGCCCTTTGTTTCCAGGAATGTGAGTTAGAGCCAGCCAGGCGCCAGATGCGCCCAGGCTTAACAAGTTCAGCAGGTCAGGTCCTAGTAGGGCACCAGGTGCCAGTCATACCCCCCAAGGTGGGGTGTGACAAACTTGGTATCAGAGCAGGTCGTATCCCAGGGAGTCTGCAAGCCGTGCTAAGTAGAGTCCTGTCCATGGATGTGTTGTGCACCACATACTATGGGTAGGAGGTTGCAAGGCATGATAGGATGGTTGTCTTTTATTCTGATTCAGTCGTGCTATAGAGCGGTACAGTATAGGGTTGATTCCCTAAAATCTTACCATATTCTTTGGTTACAGATAATGTCAGACCAGCGCCACCCTATTACAGGTCGGAACTTAGACATTGCAGCAGGAGAAGGCACCAGCAGGATGCCTCCCCCTCATTTGGAGACAGCCCGATCCGAGGGCACTACAGAGGCATCATCCCAGCCTCCTCAGCAGTCCCCACCACGTCAGGAGCCACTTGGGGCGACATTACCTTCAGCAGCCCCTATATTGACTCCTTCTGATCAGGAGGTTAGGAGTGTTGTAGTTCTGTTAGCACAGATGATGGCTGCTCAGCGTCAGCCAATGCCATCTATAGTTGCAGAATCATCAGGAGGGCCCGGTAGTTCGAGGGTCCGAGAGTTTTTAGCCCTGAATCCCCCACAGTTCACAGGCACGGACCGAACAGAGGACCCCCAGGATTTTCTGGATCAGATGCAGAGAATCTTCAGGGTTATGCACGCCACGTCTACCGAGTCAGTCGAGTTGGCCGCATTCCGGTTACGGGATATTGTGGTGTTATGGTATGAAAGCTGGGAGAGGTCCCGAGGGAGAGATGTTTCCCCTCCCACCTGGTCCAGCTTTTCAGGAGCCTTTCTGGATCATTATTTGCCGCGGGAGATTCGACAGGCCCGGGTAGACTAGTTCCTACATCTAGAATAGAGGGCCATGAGCGTTCGGGAATATTCCTTGCAGTTTGATTCCTTAGCCCGATATGCACCGGCCTTCGTTGATACCATGGCATCCAGAGTGCATCACTTCATTACGGGATTGAATCCAGAATATGTTGAGATTTGCACTACAGCCACACTGCAAGAGGACATGGATATTGCTCGCATTCAGGCATTTGCTTAGAATATTGAGGGCATCAGACAGCGGCAACGAGAGGTCAGAAGGGTTAATCAGGAACAGCGTCGCCGGGACAGGCCAGTTGAATTACAGAGAGAGGCCTGGGGAGGACCCAGGCCCCGAATGTCAGACAGGCCGCCCAGGCCCCCACCTCCGCCACAGTCACAGGGGGGTAGATCCAGTCGCAGGAGGCAGTCAGGGACTGGTAGAGGCTCGCAGATGGCAGATTCACCATCACAGAGGAGGGCAGAGCAGAGCAGGTATACCCTACCATTTTGCCCTATATGCAGTCGACGCCATCCTGGAGCATGCAGATATGGCTCCACCGCATGTTATAATTGTGGCCAAGAAGGCCATTTGATGAAAGATTGCCCAGCCAGAGGTCGAGAGGACCGGGATAGACAGGATAAGGCATCAATAGGATCACGAGCTACAGCATCTTCGACTGGGCGCAGACCCTCAGTTTCAGCAGGCAGGGGTCGGGGCAGATTAGGGGCCTCCAGTACAAGTGCGGGCCCAAGCCGCACATATGCCTTACCAGGGAGGCAAGATTCAGAAGCGTCGCCTGATGTTGTGACAGGTATGCTAACTATCTGCTCACACCCTGCTTATGTGTTAATTGATCCAGGGTCTACTTTGTCCTATATTACTCCATTTGTGGCACGAAAGTTTAGTATTGTACCAGAATCATTACGGCAGCCCTTCTTAGTATCTACGCCCGTCGGTGACTCTATCACAGCTAGCCGAATCTACCGCGGGTGTACAGTAGAGATTGTTGACCGTCAGACCACAGTAGATCTGGTCGAGTTAGAAATGATAGACTTCGATGCCATAATGGGTATGGACTGGTTAGTGCCATGCTTTGCCAATGTTGAATGTTGGACCAAAACAGTCCGATTCCACTTCCCGGGGGAAGCAGTACGGGAGTGGAAGGGTAGCACCGTGACGCCAAAAGGTAGGTTTATTTCCTACCTTCAGGCGAGAAAGTTGATATCTAAGGGGTGTATTTACCATCTTGTCAGAGTTCAGGATGTCCAAGCAGAATCTCCGACACTCCAGTCTGTCCCAGTGGTAAATGAATTCCCAGATGTATTTCCTGATGAGTTACCTGGTATTCCCCCAGAAAGGGAAATAGACTTTGCTATTGACTTGCTACCAGGCACTCAGCCAATATCAATACCTCCTTATCGTATGGCTCCTGCAGAACTCAGAGAATTAAAGGAGCAGTTGAAAGACTTGTTAGATAAAGGTTTTATCAGGACGAGTACTTCCCCATGGGGTGCGCCAGTCTTGTTTGTGAGAAAGAAAGATGACTCGCTCCGAATGTGCATAGATTATTGGCAGCTAAACAAAGTTACAGTAAAGAATAAGTATCCGCTCCCCAGAATTGATGACTTATTTGATCAGTTGCAGGGAGCCAGATACTTTTCTAAGATTGACTTGCGGTCCGGATACCACCAGGTCCGAGTACGTGAAAGAGATATTCCTAAGACAGCATTTAGGACCCGATATGGGCATTTTGAATTTCTGGTTATGTCCTTCGGGCTAACGAACGCCCCAGCAGTTTTTATGGACCTGATGAACAGTATTTTCAGACCTTTCCTGGACTTGTTCGTGATAGTATTCATTGATGACATTCTGGTGTATTCTCGCTCTGAAGCAGATCACCGGACTCATTTGCGGACAGTGCTCCAGATTCTCAGGGACCGCCAGTTGTATGCTAAGTTTTCGAAGTGTGAATTCTGGCTTAACTCAGTGGCCTTTTAGGGCATATTGTCTCAGACACCGGTATACAGGTAGATAAGCAGAAGATAGAAGCAGTTAAGTCATGGCCTAGGCCTACCACCCCGACTGAAGTTCGTAACCTTTTGGGGTTAGAAGGGTATTATCGGAGATTCGTTGAGGGATTCTCAACCATTGGAGCACCTTTAACTAAATTGACACAGAAAGCAGCAAAGTTTCAGTGGACGGAGGCATGCGAGCAGAGTTTCCAGGAATTGAAAGACAGGTTAACCTCCGCCCCAGTATTAGCATTGCCGGAAGGCACAGAAGGTTATTCAGTTTATTGCGACGCGTCAGGTGTCGGATTGGGTTGTGTGTTGATGCAGCATGGTAGAGTAATTGCATATGCCTCCAGAAAGCTGAGAAAACACGAAAAGAATTACCCTACCCATGACCTGGAATTGGCCGCAGTAATTCATGCCTTGAAGATGTGGAGGTATTATCTGTACGGCGTCCATGTTGACATTTATACAGATCATAAGAGCTTACAGTACATTTTCACCCAGAGGGAGTTGAATCTGCGGCAATGCCGCTGGTTAGAGTTGTTGAAAGACTATGATGTGAATATTCTATACCACCCCGGAAAAGCTAATATTGTAGCAGATGCCCTGAGCCGTAAGTCGATGGGGAGTTTGGCGTATTTACGGCCTGAGAAACGGAAGTTAATCAAGGAAATTCATCAGTTAGCTGATCTAGCCGTTCGAGTAATAGAAACAGAAAATAATGAAGCAGTAATTCAGAATTCTGCAGTGTCATCGTTAGTTACAGAGGTAAAAGAACGGCAGTATGAGGATCCCAATTTAGTCCAGCTCAGAGATAGAGTTCAGAAAGGTAAGGAGCCAGATTTTCAGATAACCGAGGATGATGTGCTACATTGTAAGGGCCGCCTTTGTGTCCCGAATGTCGCAGGACTTCGTGGGCAGATCATGCATGAGGTACACTACGCTCGCTATTCCCTTCACCCAGGGGCGACGAAAATGTACCACGACATCAGAGACATCTATTGGTGGCCAAGTATGAAAACTGAGATAGCTGAATTTGTATCAGGATGTGATAATTGTCAGCAGGTGAAAGCAGAGCACCAGAAACCGGGTGGTTTGACTCAAGAGATAATGATACCTATGTGGAAATGGGAAGTGATAAACATGGATTTTGTAACGGGATTACCCCGTACTAGACGCAGAAATGATTCCATTTGGGTAATAGTTGACAGGCTGACAAAATCAGCTCATTTCCTGCCAGTAAGGGCTACCTTCTCAGCTGAGGATTATGCCGAATTATATATCAGAGAAATAGTTAGATTGCATGGGGTGCCGGTATCTATCATTTCAGACAGGGGGGCACAGTTTACAGCTAGGTTCTGGCAGTCGTTTCAGAAAGGTCTGGGGACGCAGATTAATTTGAGCACAGCATTTCATCCTCAGACAGACGGGCAGGCTGAACGTACGATTCAGACGCTCAAAGATATGCTGCGAGCGTGTGTGTTATATTTTGGGGGTAGCTGGGATGAACATCTCTCGTTAATTGAATTTGCTTATAATAACAGCTACCATTCAGTTATTCAGATGGCGCCTTTCGAGGCACTGTACAGACGAAAATGTAGATCGCCGGTGGGCAGGTTTGAGATAGGAGAATCAGCATTAGTTGGCCCAGACATTGTTCAGCAGTCTGAGGAAAAGATAAAGCTTATCCGAGAACGTTTACTGACCGCTCAGAGCCGCCAGAAGTCATACGCAGATAGGCGGCGCAGAGATCTAGAATTTTCGGTAAACGATTGGGTATATCTAAAAGTGTCCCCAATGAAAGGGGTAATGAGGTTTGGCAAGAAGGGCAAGCTTAGCCCAAGATTCATTGGGCCGTATCAGATTCGGCGAAGAATAGGCCGCGTGGCATACGAGTTGAACTGGACTCCAGAGTTAGCGTCGGTTCACCCAGTATTCCATGTTTCTATGTTAAGGAAGTTCGTAGGGGACCCTTCTACAGTAGTTCCAGTTCAGAATGTCCAGGTCACAGAAGAGTTAGCATATGAAGAGGTTCCCGTAGCTATTTTAGACAGACAGGTTCGCAGGCTAAGAACTAAAGATGTTGCATCTGTCAAAGTATTGTGGCGTAACAGAAATCGGGAGGAAATGACGTGGGAGGCAGAAGAAGATATGAAAAGCAGATACCCTCACCTATTTCAGGCCTAGTCAGACGACAGGTATGTCCGTATCATTATTTATACAGTACCTTATGGTTGTATGTTGTAAATGATAAAGAAAGAAGTGATATTTAGTTGTTCAGTGGATCTTAGAATATTATATGCAGTGCCTGTGTTGGACTTTTCGGCATTTCAGGTTTTTGCGATAGTCCATATTACAGAGGAAACTCTGCCGAAATTTTTCTAGAAAGTAAAGTAAGCAGTCCTTTAGATAACAGTGTACATTCGAGGATGAATGTTCTTAAGGGGGGAGAATGTTACACCCCGTAGAATTCCCGGTACGTAGATGACCTATTCCCACGTTGGTTAAGCATATTTGAAAGCCATACGTGTTGGAGAAAGGCCCGGGAAAAGATCGGACGAGAAACCCGTCGAACCATCGCGGGAGGAGCCGAGGCAGAGCCCCTCCGCGATGGCAGCGTGTCACGGAGGAGAGGCCTCCGCGATGGCAGCGTGTCACGGAGGAGAGGCCTCCGCGATGGCTCCGTGACACGTTGCCCAAGTTCAGGCCCAAGTATATAAAGCCCCCACTTCGGTTTAAAATCATTTTACACTTGAAAATTTCCAGAAAAGCGCAATAAACAGAGGAAGACGAAGGAAAATTAAATATTTTCGTCCGATTACGTTGCCAAACGCTGCCCAAACTCAAATTAATCCCAGATACCCGAGTATTTAGCAGCAGAGAGCATTTCTACGGAATTAGTTTCGCGAAATACGGCCGACGAATCGGCGAGCCACCGAACTAAAGTAAGTAGAATTGCTCTAAATTAATGTCTATGTGTTCCTAGCTGAGAAGTGAATACTTCTCCCTTTTGGGCCGCTGAAAAATAGCGAGTTTTTGACCGTTTTTCGATAAGCCTAAGTTTAGGCTATAAACTATATCGAAAGTAATGTCGTTCTTTACAATAAAGTTGTATTTAGTATTAATTGACGTATTTATGAATGCAGTTGGGAGAAAATAGTTGAAGTACCGGCCGAGCCTCGTCCGACGGACGAATAATTCAAAGAGAAGGTATGTAAAGTTAGTTTCCTTCGGCAAGTTAAGTAATATCAGTGTAGTGTAACAAATTACGGACCAGTAGAATGTTCAGAAGTCAAATGTTGTGTTATTATGAATGTTGGTACGATGTGAGAAACATTGGGTTGTAATGTGTGTGAAACCTATCAGTATGATATAGATTCTAACGCAAGCGTTAGAGATTGCCCAGTATATTCAGTGTGTGATGTAATATGCCATGTTAAGATATTGTTGTGTTCAGCTGAAACCCCGCGGAGTAGTACAGTATCCGTAAAGCACTTCAGAAATAGAATAGCAGGCTAAAATGAAGTTCAGAAAGCATGTCAGGAATAGTAAATCAGGTTACTATAGAAAATCAGTATACAGCATAGTTCAGCAGAAAGACTATATTCGTACATATATATATAGTACTTCCAGCCTCAGCATGTATCAAGTGTGTACATATTTCTATCACTAGTCCAGCATATAGTGTATACAGAAACTTAGCAAACAACAGAGTTTTCAGCAGAAACATTATCTTATATAGCATTTGCCCAGTACAGCCCGGCAGGAGACTATATTCATATTTATACATCTTTACTTGCCTCAGCACGTATTAAATACGTACAGATTACTATCAGTAGCCCAGCATGTAATATATATGATACTTTATCCCTATTAGCCTCAGCATGTGAGATACCCAGACGGTATTACCAGTTGAGACCGTTGTATTGTTTGGGGTTGGATTACCTAGCATCCATGACCGCCCAGGGTTAATAGCTGTATTGACTCGTCCACCAGAGGACGAGGATACGTCACTCTACAGAGTGGCATGCCGTCCCGCCAGGGGACGAAGATGGGATGCCAGTTTTTCCCCATATTTGTGCCTTGATCGGCCTTACACACCCCAGTCGAGCGGATACGCCCGGGTGCAGATTCAGGAGTCCTCCGGACTCAGATGCAGTTATAGTCAGGGGATCAGCGAGCCCAAGTGCATACCCAGGGGACCGGCAGGATGCTTACAGCCAGTATAGGAGATGGGATGACCGGGGTAGGGGTATAGATTCTGTGTTGATTGTACCTCCCGGCTTATGGGGGCCGGGTAAGGTTGTGTATGCCATGTTATGTTATGTATGTTGTGTTATGTTATATTAGACATGAGTATATTAGTAGTAGAATGATACGTCTCCAGAAATGACACCTACTCCCTCCAGCATGATTAAGATCAGGTACGATCTACACCATCAGATAGTTAATCTAGTTCTTCTTATTCCAGTTTCGACAGTTATGTTATTGATTTCAGATATCCCTTCAGTTCTTACAGATTCAGTTATCTCCTGCTATTCAGAATTTTTAGTTATATTACTTGTATTCAGCTGTATTCAGTTTGCTTTACATACTCAGTACCAGCGGTACTGACGCCCAGTGGGGCGCTGCATTACTTGCCTACAGGTACCCATAGACGCGCAGGCGATACCACGTGATCCCCATCAGCGGTCGAATATTCAGCTCCTCTCATCCGGAGACTGAATTTCTAGAGGTGTAGTTCAGTTCCTTTTGTTGTACAGTACGGGTAGGTCGGGGCCCTGTCCCGATCATTTCTATTATTCTTCTTAGAGGCTTGCAGTCTGTATGTATTCCCTGTGGTCAGATGAGCCGGTCGTGTGAGGCCGTGCAGTTGTATAGTTGCCTTTACTCCTTTCTTTCTTTTGTAATGGTCGTGTGGGGCCATAGTTTGCCAGTAGTGGTGACCTTGCCGGTCACGTAGCTTTTCAGTATGTTATGTTTGAGTTACAGATAACTAGACAGCATGGTGGCCTTGTCGGCCCGCATAGGTTCCCCTGAATTAACATGTTTCTGGTCAGCTGTAATACAGGTACAGAAGGCTATAGGCCAATGGGCCGGGGGCTGTATTTACAGCCGTTATATAGCCCTTTGTTTCCAGGAATGTGAGTTAGAGTCAGCCAGGCGCCAGATGCGCCCAGGCTTAACAAGTTCAGCAGGTCAGGTCCTAGTGGGGCCCCAGGTGCCAGTCATACCCCCCAAGGTGGGGTGTGACACGAAGGTCAGTTTTTTTAGAAGTAATTTTAAAAAATTATTTTAACAAAACGTACTTTCGAATATCAGTGTTTTAGCGCCAAAACTACACATGCAAATCGATCTCCAGAGGCAGATTTAAAATAATTATAAGAACTGATCTATGGAGGTCGATTTTATTTTAAATTTTTACAAGAAAAAAATTATAGAAATCGACCTCCAAAGGTCGGTTCTCTTTGTGAAAAAGTAAACTTGAAGATTTTAAATTTAAAAAATTATAGTCCTAAACCAACAAGCATCAATAGTTTAGTGGTAGAAATATATTTTATTATGATAAAGATGAGGGTTCGATCCCTGAATTATGTATTTTAGAGTTGTATAATTTAAAAAAATTGACCTCTGAAGTTTTGTATTTTTAAAAATAAATTAAGAAAAAACTTACCTCCTAAGATCGTTTTGTTTTACCAATCAGAGATTTATCGACCTCCGATTTGAGGTCGGTTTTATGATCAGTTTTTTTCAAAAAATCAACCTCCTGAGGTTGATTTTCTGTGTTGATTTTTGATATTTTTTTAGTAGTGGTTTGTCACACCCCGACTTGGGGGGTATGACTGGCACTTGGTGCCCTACTGGGACCTGAATTGCTGGACTGCTAAGCCTGGGCACATCTGGTGCCTGGCTGGCTCTAACTCATATTTCTGGAAACAAAGGGCTATATAACGGCTGTAAACACAGCCCCCGGCCCATTGGCCTATAGCCTCCTGCACCTGTACTAACAGCTGACCAGAAACATATCTATTCAGGGAAACCTATGCGGGCCGACAAGGCCACCATGCTGTCTAGTTATTTGTAACTCAGTAATAACATACTAGAAGGCTACGTGACCGGCAAGGTCACCACTACTGTCAACTTATGGCCCCACACGGCCAACATAAAAGAAGCAAAAGTACTAATAGCTAACAACTGCACGGCCTCACACGACCGGCTCATCTGACCACAGGGAGATATATACAGACTGCAAGCCTCTAGGAACAGCAATAGAAATGATCGGGACAGGGACCCGACCTACCCGTACTATACAACAAAGGAAACTGGAATACACCTCTGGAATTCAATCTCCGGATGACAGGAGCTGAGTACTTGATCGCTGATAGGAATCACGTGGTATCGCCTGCTCGTCTACGAGTACCTGCAGGCAAGTAATGTAGCGCCCCACCGGGCATCAGTACCGCTGGTACTGAGTATGTAAAGCAATAACTAAAAAAAACATCTGAAAACGATAATATAACTGATGAAACTGAAGTAGAGAGAATAGATTAACTGTCTGATAATGTAAATCATACCTTCTCTCAATCTTTACTGGAAGGAAATAGGAGTCATACCTGGAGACATATCCCTCTACTGCTGATCTACTCGTATCTAACGTAACATGGCATAACATGAAATAGCATAACATGGCACACACAAACCTTACCCGGCCCCCATAAGCCGGGAGGTACAACCAGCACAGAATCTACACCCCTACCCCGGTCATCCCATCTCCTATAATGGCTGTAAGCATCCCGCCGGTCCCCTGGGTATGCACTTGGGCTCGCTGAGCCCCTGACTATAACTGTACCTGAGTCCGAAGGACTCCTGAATCAACACCCGGGCGTATCCGCTCGACGGGGGTGTATAAAAGCCGACCAAGGCAAAATATGGGGAAACTGGCATCCCATCTTCGTCCCCTGGGGGACGGCATGCCACTCCGTAGAGAGACGTATCCTCGTCCTCTGGCGGACGAGTCGATACAGCTATTAACCCTGGGGCGGTCATGGATGCTAGGTAGTCCAACCCCAAACAATACAACGGTCTCAACTAGTAATACTGTCTGCATATCTCACATGCTGAGGCTAATAGGGGTAAAGTATCGTATACATTACATGCTGAACTATTGATAGTAATCTGTATGTATTCAATACGTGCTGAGACTGGTAAATATATATATATATATATATATATATATGAATATAGTCTCCTGTCAAACTGTACTGGGGCAAATGCTATACAAGATAGTGTTTCTGCTGAAAACTATGTTGTTTACTAAGTTTCTGTATTAACATGATTTACTATTCCTAACATGCATTCTAAACTTTATTTTAGCCTGCCATTCTATTTCTGAAGTGCTTTACGGATATTGCATCACTTTACGGGGTTTCAACTAAATACAATAATATCTTAACATTTCATATTACATCACATACTGAGCAATTTCTAACACTTGTGTTAGAATCTATGTCGTACTCGTAAGTTTCACACAAGTTACAACCCAATGCTTCTCATATCATGTCAACATTCACAATAAACGTAACATTTGACTTCTGAACATTCTACTGGCCTGTAAATCACTATACTGTACCGATATTACTTAACTTGCCGAGGGAACTAGCTTTACATACCTTATCCTTGAACTATTCGTCTGTCGGATGAGGCTCGGCCGGTACTTCAACTGTTTTCTCCCAATTGCATTCATAAATATGTCAATCAATACTAAATACAACTTTATTTCAAAAGGCAACGTCACTTTCGATATAGTTTATAGCCTAAACTTAGGCTTATCGAAAGACGGCCAGAAACTCGCTATTTTTTAGAGGTCCAGAAGGGAGAAATATCCACTTCACAGCTAGGAACACATAGACACTGGTTTAGAGCAATTCCACTTACCTTAGCTCGGTGGCTCGACGATTCGTCGGCCGTATTTTACGAAACTGAATCCGTAGGAATGCTCTCTGCTGCTAAATACCTCAGTATCTGGAGTTAATTTGAGTTTGGGCAACGTTTGGCAGCGTAATCGGACGATAATATATTACCTTCCTTCGTCCCTCTCTGCCCTCTGCGTTTTCTGGAAATTTTCATAAGTTTTTATAATTTAAAACTGAAGTGGGGCTTTATATACTTGGGCCTGGACAAGGCCAACGTGTCACGGAGCCAACACGGAGGCTCCTCCTCCGTGACACGCTGCCATCGCGGAGGGGCTCTGCCTCGGCTCCTTCCGCGATGGTTCGACAGGCTTCTCGTCCGATCTTTCCCCGGGCCTTTCTCTAGCACGTATGGCCTTCAAATATGCTTAACCAATGTGCGAATAGGTCATCTAGGTGCCGGGAATTCTACGGGGTATAACATGGTTGTTGAAGTCTAGTCCTAACTTCAAATGTCACCTTAGGCCTCGAAATTGGTTCTTCATCTTTATCTCCTCATTCATCGTCAACAATTGTTGAAGGTTGATTAAATGGTACAGCAAGACGGAGGTGTATTAGATTGTTTAAAAGTTTGACTCTCTTATGGTCCTATCAATGCCACATCTTGTACTTCTTGGAAAGATCGTTCACCTAGAAAGAAGTTGTGTTTTCCTTTCATCTAAAAGAGCAAATAAGCATTGAATTCATGAATGTCAAACCAAAGAAGCATTGAATTATGAATGTTTTCGCTTAATAAGAATTACAATAAGAACAACAATAACAACACATATCGATTGTAGTTCCATAAGTGGGGTATAGGAAGAGTGGTGGGTATGCATTCTCTCTCCTTCCTTGTGAAGGTAGAAAGATGTTTATGATAACTCCTCGACTCAAATAAAGTAAATCAAAATCAAGTATCAAAAGAAAATTCAATAGTTAAAAATACATGCCAAAAACAAATGGATAACAGAACATTAGCAACAATAAGTAAAATGATTATCGAAGTAGAGGAACAATAGGTAATAATAAAATCGATAAGTGAACTAGATAATGCTTGACTACCTATTAACCTCCTACCCTAATCCTCGAGCTTCATATCCTTCTATCTAGGATCATATCCTCAGTAACTTGTCTAATCACCTCTCCCCAACACTTCTTCAATCTTTCTCTACCGTTCTTTATACCCATTATTGTTAACTCTCACGGCTTCTTCTAGGGCATCTGTGGCTTTTCTCATCAAATACTTGAACCATCTCAGTCTCATCTCTCTTACCATTCACAACACAGAGGTCACTCCCACCTTGTCCCAAATATCTTTATTTCAAATTCTATCTCTCCTAGGTTGTGCGCACATCTATCTTAACATTCTCATTTATGTTAGTTTCATATTCTAGATATGCGCACATCTATCTTAACACTCTATCACATACAACATAGTTGGTCTGAAAACCACTTTATAAAACGTATCTTCAAGTATTGGCAACATTCTTATAACAAAAAGTACAGTATGCAAGCCTTTATTTCATCCACTCTACTCTAATACGATCTGCAACATCATCATAAATCTCCATATTTTCTTAGATTATTGATCTAAGATACTTGAAACTTTCTCTCTTGGAGATGATTTGACTATCAATCTTCACTTGTAAATCTACCACATGAGCTGCATCACTGAACTTATATATTCTAAGTATTAAATCTTAGTCCCACTCAACTTGAACCCTTTAGACTCCGAGGTCTTTCTCCAAACCTCTAGTCTATTGTTAACTCTATTGTGTGTCTCGTCAATCAATATTATGTTCTATAAATAGAATATACCACGGAACCTCCCTTTGTGTATTGCGTCAGTTCATCCTTCACCAAGGAAAATAAATATGGGCTAAAAGTTAATTCTTGGTACAATATTACAACTAGGATGTGTTCCGAGTCTCCACCCGCTGTCCTTTCTAAGGTCTTGAATTCCTCGTACATGTTCTTAATCTACCTAATGTAGGCTATAGGTACACTTCTAGCATCTAAACATCTCTAAACACTTTGAATTTTCATAGAAATATAGCAGAGAAAGTGCAGATTAATTATAATTAAGAATGTGGAAACTTAAAAGACATGTTTGAAAAGTTAGTTGAGAATTGAATTTGAGTGTGATTGAGTATAATTACATAATTTGGTCCGTTTGTTTGGCCAATTAATTACTTAATTAATAGAGAATTTGGTGTAATTGGAAAGAGGAAATTACACTCTCCGGTCCTTGAGGGAGGGGGGAGAGAGGGTGGGAAAATTGGAGGTAATTCAATGGTGTAATTCAGTGGCAGATCCAAAATTTTCATCAAGCGAATCCAAAAAAATTTCATCAAATAATTTTCTTTCCTTAAATTGCATATATAAGAAAAGAAAAGTATGAATTAAAACAAGTAATCTTCTTTTCTTAAATGGCATATATATGAATTTTCATAGAAATATAGCAGAAAAAGTGCAGATCTGTGTTGTTGGCCAGATTCAAACACGGGACACCGCCAATAACTTGAACCCATTTTGTCACTGTACTAGATGCCTTTTTTGGTATAAGCAAGGTCATTATATATTTTATGGATAAAAATATCCCTAACGTAGAAAAAATGGTTCACAAATTTTCTCCATTCATCTATTGTTCTCCACATGGCTTATTATGATTGACCACAAATATTATTTAATAAAAGTTAAACCCAATAATTTTTAAACCCAAACCTGCTAACTCATTTTTACTTTAAAAAGACGCATAAAAATTCTCTCAACTATTATTCTCTCATTTATTTTTCTTATTCCTTGATATTAGAATATAACAATACCAATAACGTTTTAAACTACAAGTTTGCTTAGTTCATTATTCATATTTCATATCCGATTTTTAAAAATGCTTGTCCCATAATGCATAGTTTCTCAAAACATGAAAAAACTATATTTTCCAATGTTCTTTTTAATCAAATAGGATCTCATATATATATATATATATATATATATATATATATATATATATATATATATATATATATATATATGTTCTTTGACTAAATCTGATGTTGTTTTCATCAGACAGCAAATTACAAATATACTAACTCTAATAAATGAACATCAAAGTCCAAAAAAATTAGTTTATGCTACTCGAATGTCATATCACAAATCCTTTTTTAAGTGATAATAGGTTAGCAGATTTGGATTTTAAAATGGCTGAATTTAATTTTTATTTAATAATATTTATGGTCAATAATAATAAGTCATATGGTCTTTCTTAAGTGAAAACTGGTTAGCGGGTTTGGATTTAAAAATGGATGGGTTTAATTTTTATTAAATAGTATTTGTGGTCAATAATAACAAGTCATGTGGCTTTTCTAAATTGGAAAAAACTATAAAGTTGTAATACCCCGGAAGTGCCTAAGAATAGACTCGGGATTCGGAAATATGATCAGTAGAAAATGCTTGAAAAATGACTCAGAATGACTCGTGGTACAAGTCGTGAGAAAGAGTAACGAGTCGTGGTAGCAATCGTAGTCTATAGCACTCGTAGTCTATAGCAGGAGGCTCGGTAGTAATGAGTCCAGGGACGACCCATTGGGTGAGGTAACCGGTCATGGTTTGAAGTCGTTGGATATCTCTGAGGTACCAGGGTTGGATAGTACGAGTCGTGGTATGACTCATTGTAAGGAACAACAGGTTGTGGTTAGTACCCG
Source organism: Datura wrightii (assembly GCA_035772735.1). Lineage (NCBI taxonomy): Eukaryota > Viridiplantae > Streptophyta > Magnoliopsida > Solanales > Solanaceae > Datura > Datura wrightii. The sequence continues at coordinate 19,556,035 of JASDFA010000006.1, read as the reverse complement.
TGAGGAGGTGCAATGAAAGTTGGCGCAGACACAATGGATGGGTCCAACGACCCGTGGTTTAGTGGTACGATTTGTTGGTTGACTGGTGGTGGAAGTTCCAGAAACTTTACTTGTGGAGTCAATGATGACGACGAGAGGACACAATGGATCGTTGTGTCCAGTAACGACTCGTCCTATTGAGTCATCGTTCAAAGGCTTGAGAACTGAGGAAATTTTGGAAGGAAGTAAAGGATGATAACCATGAGTCGTGGTAAGGAGGTACGACTCGTGGTGTGAGTCATGACATTTGGCAAAGTAAAATTTTCCTACATTTTGATTAGGGCAATTCCGTAATTTCTAAGCTTCTAAACCCTAAACTACGTCATTTTAAGCTCAGAATAGGGGAGTTTTAAGAGGGTTAAATCTATTCTAACCCATTCCCTCCCCATGCATGCAAACTAGAGGATTTTTTAAGGAAGATCAAGCCTAGAATCCCCAATTTCTTCTCCAATTCCTTTGGGCTTTCAAGGGAGAGTATAAGATTAGATTACTCAGGTATGTAGGGTTATGAATGAGAGTCCCTCTTCACTCTCATGCCCCGATTTCCCTCCATGATCATGAATCCAAGTATTAAAGTAAATTTGATGATCTTATGGGGTTTTAACCCCAAATTCATGGGATTCTCTTTGATTTGATTATGAGTCAATTCCCTCTATGCCTTAAATTTGTTTTAAGACCTATGGGCGGATTATATACTTAAATTGATTATAATTTTATGATTTCGAATCTTAGTCAATCTATGTCCAACTATGCAAAGTTTCATGAAAAGTCAAGTTATAATTCTATTATGATTTTGATCTTCCTAAACCTAAATTAAATTATGATTTATGGTTTATGATATGATTTCTCTTCAAGTACTCTTCATGGATTTATGAATGTCAAGCATGTGAATTTTCACAACTATGCATGTTCTTCATGATTTATGAATTTATGACTTTTGGCCGACTCGCGGGCCCTTATTCATGGCTAATTATGTATTTCAAGTATGATCAAACATGTTATGATTTATTGTCCATAAACTTTATGATTGATTCCACGATCACTATATGAGCCTCATGTGCATATTTTTGGGAGCAGTGTCTAGCACCGAGTAGATCCGGCTTTCAGGTAAACCCTGTGATCTCAGAACTACGTGCCACCGTAGGTAAATGTATTCATGGATCCCCTTGTGATATCACGTTATGTACGTCCCTTGCTTGGAAAGCCTGGGACGGCTCTGCCCACTTGAGCGAGATAATTGGGCATCATGTAAGCTCTATCATGATGGTGTCGGTTAAGACGAGTTCTCCCATTGTTCCTCATGATCTATACATTGTCATGTTTATGTTACTTTGGATCAACTTATGTTTTTATAAGGTTTCTCTTATGATTATGATTATGATTATGACTAGATTATGAATGGTTTGAAAACCTTGAGCCCTCATGTTTATATTATGATATTCACTTCATGTTCATATTGTCCTACTCTTATGAACTCTTATGTATTTTAACTATCCGTTTTTACTTTCCTTGTATACTTGGTACATTTCAAGTACTGACCGCATACTCTATGTTGTATGATTTCATGATACAAGCTTGGAAGTTCAGGTCCAGTCCCGTCGTTAGCCAGATCCTCAGAGTTAGCATTTCCCAACTTGTTGGTGAGTCCTCATCCTTCGAGGACCTTCTTATCAGTTTATTCTCAGTTTCATTTTATCAGTTAGTTAGTTGGGGTCTTGTCCCATCAACTCGTCAGAACTTAGAGGCTTATCAGATATAGTATGTATTCAGATTTGAATCAGTGTTATGTACTCCGTTGTTCATATGTTATTTTATTTTCAGACTTCCACTATTTAACATGTTAGATTTCCGCATTCATTATATTGAGCTTTAGCTGTCATGTTCATGTCATGGGTCGGTTTGGAGCCATTTAGGGTTCTGGGTTCCTTGTTTAGATCCGGGCCTATATTCGAGTCATGACAAAAGTTTAGGGTGTTAGTTTGAGAGGTTAGTTGGGGATATTCTTGAGCCAAAAAATAAGTTTGGGGTATTTTAGACCAATAGATGGATAAAGGATATTTAATTTTTAAGCTATTTTTCATACATTAGGGGTATTTTTAGCCCTGTTTCATATATTATATAGATGTTTTGTTTTCAAAATAATATACACACACAGAGAGAGTGTTATTTTCAACAAACTGGGTTCGTATGAACCCTCTTGATCCCATGTGGATCTACCCCTAGTGTAATTATAAGGTAAATTTTAATTTCTTCATTGTTATTTTTATTTTAAATTAATTTTTTTATTTGTAATATTTTAATATCTTTTTATTTTTGTTTTTAAAAATTTTTAAAGTATTTTTCATTCTACATTATTTATCTTTCATTTTTTTCTTTTCATTTCCCAACCTAAAATTTCTTGTGATTTCATGTAATTGCTTGTATTTTTTATTTTAAATTTTTTATATGTTCTTTATTTAACATAAATGCATTATTATTCTAATTTTTGAATTAAAGTAGAGTTTCCTTGTTGAATGATTTTATAGATTTGTGTTTTTTTCCTTTTGAATTATATTTATTTAAGCTATTTTGGAATTTAAAATAAGTTGTGTTGGAATTTTCTATAAGAGTATTATGTTAACTTTTAAAAATAATTAACTTAAAATATTATTAATTCAAAAATATATATCAATTATTTTTTATAATATTAGTGAAAAATATATATTAAATAAATAATATATGTTTAAGATACAATATGTATTTAATTTAGTATCATTTATAAAGACACATATTTGTCAAATATTAATTTTTGATAATTACAACAATAGTATATCCAATGTAGTGCCAAAAGATGAGGTCTGGGAGGGAAGAGTGTACGCAGACCTTACCTATAACGACCTACCTGTGGTTATAGAGGAAAATAAGTCAGAGACACCCCTCTCTAGCCTATGTTTTTGGTGAGAGTGTTGTGTGAGTGTTAGTGAAATTTTAAAGTTGAGTAATGGCCTGGGAGTAGGAAATGGGAGCTACTGGTTACGGGCAACTGCTATAGCGGAGGAATAACCGTTGCAGCGAAACCGTTATCATAGTCGGAGGCCCACTATAATGGACCAGAGAAATTACTGTCGGATCCGTTGTGACGATGTATTAGGTGCTATAGTAGATGACAGGAGTCAGTAAGTAGATTTTAAGTGGGATTTCAGGGGGTTTACTTAAGCTAGGAGTCAGTACGACCGCGTTGAAAACTCAAAGCAAATTCCTAAGAGAAGAGCAATTTTCCCTTCCCTAAGGTAAGAATTTCAATCAATTCGCTTTACTTTGACTCCCTTACTCCCTAGATCTAAAGGGGAACCTTTAATGGTAGAAATTCTAGGTTGAAAAATTCTAGAACTGAAAACTAGGGCAAGTGGAATGCGTATCGGTAAATGTTGATTTCTAGGCCTAGAAGTGGATAATTAGCACTTCCTAGGGAGAATGTGAATGCATTACTTCATCTTTAAGATGAATTGAGACGTAAAGTCATAACGCTTGAACCTTTAGTAGTAAAGCCTATTTGAAAAAGGGTTGAGGGAGTAGAAAACCCTTGAGTTGGATGGGAATGGTCGTGGAAGGTTAGGATATGATAATCTACCTCTTGGGTAATGAATTGAACTGTGGTAAGGGGCAGAATTTGTGGAGTTTAAATTCTCAAGACCCTTATTCGAAGAGTAAGTAATAGGTTATTCTGAATTTGTTGTTGTAGATTTTGAACGTTCAGAAGCGCTGAGAAAAGGCAAGGCTCCAGCGGAGTAATTGTTATTCCCATCCTTCAGTCGAGGTAGGTTATGGTGTAGAAGGAGTTAGACTTTGTATAATAGCATGTATTTGTATGGAATGATTATGTGTGAATTGATTTACGAACATTGCTTGTTGTATGATTCCATTGTTTAATTCCATGGTTAAATGATTCTAATATGGTGCCATCACCTTTGTAATATGGAATTGCGTGTTGATAGGTTGTTCATGTACTTTTGCTTTGTCTAAAAGTGAATTATGAATTGTGTGAATACTCAAGTTGAGGGAGGTAAGATGAGGCCTCCCAAGGGTCAAATAAATTGACTAAGTGGTAAAACACCGAGATGTGTGAATAAAAGTGACTAACATGATTATCCTGAGATGAGTGGCTTGTGCCTGAGGGGAGCATCAGGGCTAGCAATGATGGTTGAGTGGCTCGTGTCCAGAGGAGCATCCGGACGAGCAGATAAGTGGGAGCGGGTACCACCCTGGTACAGTACATGAATTTCTAGAGTCCCCTGCAGGTCATAACTAGAAGAGTATAAATAAGACCCTTTGGCATGTGTATACATCGATGATCAGTGTTGGAGTGTTCATGGTGATGTGAAGGAGGCGTGTGCTCGACATATCACCATTTGTTACGTTATTTGACTGAGTGTAAAGAAATAAGACCGGTTTGGGAATGTGAGAACTTGAATGAACAAAATTCATGGCCATGTATTTTGTGTATTCGAATTGTTGATGTGTTTATGATGATTTGTTGGTAAATGTAAAGTTAAATAAGAACTCGTGATGAGTTGTGAAACCTATCATGAGTGACTCATCATATATTCCATGTGTTTTGATATATTGATTATTTATTAACGACTATGAGTAGCTTGGATGGTCATAATGAGTAGAATGTCGAAAAGAGTTAAGACAACTGTAGGTGTGCAACTAAATCGAGCTATTGCTAAGGCAGTATCGTTACAGTGGAATATATTCCTCCACGGCGAGACCGTGGCAGCGGTCAAGTGACCGCTGCAGTGAGGCACAATCCAGTGAGCAGGTTGGATAACACCCTACATAGATTGAATTTCTGAATGAGTATTATTTACTTAAATTGTGTTGTAAGGTAATTGCACATTGTTATTTTAATTATATGCGTTATTTATTTAAGATCGGCTGATGATGCCTACTGGTACTGTGTTTTATACTGACGTTACTCCTGCACTTCTTTTCTAAGTGCTCAATCCCGAAAGCTCATCTCGTCCCTATCTCTAGAACAGTAGCAGATTAGTTGAAGGTGAGCAGATTAGGATCTGCGATTTCAATCCCTCAGCAGAAGATGTCTTTTGTCCAGACATTGATTTTCTTTGTTTTCTTGAATTACTCTTTTTAGATAATGTTAGGTAGATGTCCTCATGTACAATGAATTTCAGGTTCTGGTATATTTTAAATAGTTGGATGTTATTTTTCTTTTCATTTAAGTAATGCTTTCTCTATTCATTTTTACAATGTGATTTACTCATATTTGTTGTCGGGTTTGGGTAACTAGTTGGGATTCGTTGGTTCGGCCACCAAAGGGGATAGTGTTGGTGTCAATCACGGCCACATAGGTCATGAAAAAGTTGGTATCAGATCCCTAGATTTGTTTATCTCATTGTACGAGGATGAGTCTTATAGTGTCTCATGGACTGGTGCAGAGACGTCCGTAACTTATCTTCGAGAGGCTATAGGACTTTAGAAAAACTCCCTTATTTCTTTCCCTTTCGTGTTATTATTTAATTCCAATTGGTATATGGTGATCCAAATTGATATCGGATAATTCTTTTTTCTTTCTCTCACAGATGGTGAGAACACATGCTGGTGAAAACTGAAAGGAAGCACTTGAGCCAGCAGTAGCAGCCATATTTAGGGATAGAGGTCACAAGCAGAGGCCTCGTGCTACCATAGAAGGGGCCTGCGCTCCTGATCCTGTTCGAAAGAGGTCAGCATCTATAGTGCCCAGTAGTTCAGAAAAGGGTGGTTGTGGAGGTAGAGGTTCCGACACAGGGAGAGGCTGCAGTAGCTCTAGCATCCTCTGATGTCCTAACTCAGGTCTTGAATCTTCTAAATGGCTTCATGGGTAATGGTGCAACACCAGCGACTCCCACAAGGCAGCAGTCAAAGATACATCATGCAGCTACTGTGGCTCCCCATATAGATGACATTTCAGAGGTTGTGATGTTCCCGAGGTTGGTAGCTGGACCGGTAATTACTAGAGAGAAGCATGACTTATTTTGAAGGTTCACGAAGATGAAGCCTCCCGCCTTCTATGGCATTAAGGCGGAGGAAGCCTATGAGTTCATCATCGACTGCCATGAGAGGCTCCATAAAATGAGGGCAGTGGAGAAGCTTGCGATAGAATTTGTCACCTTCCAGCTGATGGGTGATTCTAAGCTCTAGTGGAGAACATTCGTGGAGTGTAGACCAGCGACATCACCACCACTGACCTTGACCCAGTTCTATTCTATTTTCTAAAGAAGTACATGCCTCATACCTTGAGATCAGAGGCGAGACGAGTTCACCACCATTAAGTAGAGACCTCTTCAGTTGTAGCATATGAGGCTCGATTCCACTCACTGTCTAGGTATGCCCTGTTGCTATTGCCCACAAAAGAGTAGAGGATCAAGCGGTTTGTTAAGGGCCTAAATATGGGTCTCCAGCTATCGGCCCTTTAGATGGTTTTCGTAGGTAAGATCTTCGAGGAGGTAGAAGAGTTTGTGAAAAATGTGAAGAGGGTGAAACAGGATGGTTATGCGAGGAATGCCAAGAAGAAGGCTCGAAGGCTAGGTACTTTAACTGGTTCCTTTTCTAGGACTCCTATTCCTCAAGGCTACTCGGGACGCCCTATTCAGTCAGCTATGCATGTGTCAGCTGGAGGTCCTCCAGAGACCACTCCACAGCCATCAAGTACAATAAAGAGTACTCAGATAGTTCACTCAGATTTCGGGATTTGCCTTATTTCCTTCATTCTGACTCAAATACTAGCAATTGAGAAGGTATTCCATGAATGCGGGAAGTATGGTCATATCCGCATATGGTGTTCCAGGTTTGGTCAGGGCGGCAGATCATTGCACTAGCTCCTCGAGCTTCGGCCCCTGTCAGGAGAGGACAGAGTGTGTTCAACAGGGATTGCCTACAGTTAAGGAAGTGCAGTCAACCGCAGTTAAAGGTAGCACCCAGTCAGGTAGAGGAGGTGCTTAGACCGGAAGGGATAGCAATAAAATCGATAGAGGGGTTGCACAGCCTAATAGGGGCAGGACTCAAATATGTAATCAGGCTCACTTCTATGCATTTTCTTGTTGACCCGAAGTGGAGTCTTCAAATAAAGTTATCACAGCTATGATTTTTATATGTGATAAAATGGCTACGACTTTGTTTGATCCTTTCTCTACTTTTCCTATGTGTCTGCTTATTTTGCTGTAGGGTTGGATCTTGCTTGTGATATACTTGATATTCCTATCCATGTGTCCACTCCTGTTGGGATTCTGTGGTGGTCGATAGGGTCTATCGGACTTGTTCAGTGGACTTCATGGGTTGTGATACTCGAGTAGATTTGGTGATCTTATACATGGTAGATTTTGATGTGATTTTAGTAATAAGTTGGTTGTCCCCGTACCATGTTATTTTGGATTGCCATGCTAAGACAGTCACAATAGAGAGGCTAGGGATGTCTAGGTTGGAATGGAAGGGGAATTGTAGCCCCGCTCCTAAGAAACTCATCTCTTATATTCCTGCTTGGAAATTGATATGGTGTGGGTGTTCAGCATATCTAACCCACATTCGGGATACCAGTTCAGAGGGTCCTTCCATAGAGTCGGTCCCGGTAGTTTGTAAATTCTTAGAGGTATTTCCTGCAAATCTGCCAGGCATGTTGGCGGACCACGATATTGACTTCTGCATAGATTTAAAGCCAGCGATCTAACCTATTTCTATACCGCCATACAGAGTGGCACCAACTGAGTTGAGCGAACTCAAGGAGTAGTTGAAGGAGCTTCGTTGTAAGGGGTTTATCAGGTCGAGTATCTCTCTATGGGGTGCCTCGGTCTTGTTTGTGAAAAAGGACGATATCATGCGGATGTGCATTGATTACCGTTAGTTGAATAAGGTAATCATTCGGAATAAATACCCTCTCTACTGAATAGATGACCTATTTTATCAGCTACAGGAGGCGGCAATGTTCTCAAAGATTAACTTGATATCGGGTTATCATCAGTTGAAGATTCGTATGAGGATAATCCTAAGATGGTTTTCCAGACCAGGTATGAAAATTATGAGTTCCTAGTCTTGTCCTTCGGACTAACTAATGCTCCAGCATCGTTCATGAGCCTAATGAATGGTATATTCAAACCCTATCTAGATTCATTTGTAATTATTTTTATTAGTGATATTTTGGTGTACTCTAAGATTAAATAAGAGTATAAGAATTATCTGAGAATTGTGTTGGGGTTGCTGAAGGAGAAACAGTTATATGCTAAGTTCACTAAATGTGAATTTTGGCTGGAGTCGATGTCTTTTTTAGGGAATGTAGTATCCAAGGAAGGGATTAAGGTGGATCTACAGAAGGTGGAAGCGGTTGGAATTGGGCTAGGCCTACTACAGTAATAGAGGTTTGGAGTTTTGTGGGGCTAGCCAGCTATTATCGTCAATTTGTGAAGGGGTTTGCAGCCATTGCCTCGGCGTTGACAAGGTTGGCTCAAAAGGATGTTCCTTTCCAGTGGTCTGAGGAATGTGAAGAGAGTTTTTAGAATCTCAAAACCCTGTTTGCCATGGCACCTATCATGGCGTTACCGATAGAAGGTAAAGATTTTGTAATTTATTGTGATGCCTTACAATCTGGATTGGGTGTTGTGTTAATATAGGAAGGACAGTTTATTGCTTATGCTTCGAGATAGTTGAAGGTGCATGAGAAGAACTACCCCAACATGGCCTGGAGTTGGCAGCGGTGGTGTTTTCCCTGAAAATCTGGAGGCATTACTTGTACAGGGCCCATTGTGAGGTGTTCGCAGACCATCGCAGCTTGCAATATGTATTCTCCCAGAAAGATATTAATCTGAGGCAGTGAAGATGGATGGAACTGTTTAAGGACTATGATGTTACAATTTTGTATCACCTAGGGAAGGAAAATATGGTGGCAGATACCTTGAGCTGAAAAGTCGTGAGCATGGGCAGTCTGGCTAGTTTGGAAGCTACCCGGCGCCTAATGATTAGAGAAGTTTAAACCTTGGCCAACAGCCTGTGAGACTCACATTGGCAGAGATAGGAGGGATATTAGCCAATGTGGAGGTTAGGTCATCATTTCTAAAGGAAGTGAAAGCTAGGCAGTTTAAGGATGCAAAACTAAATAAGATTCGGGACAATGTCTTATGAGGGAAGCTAAGGAAGCGGCATTATATGAAGAAGGAGTCCTAAGAATAAGGGGAAGTAAACATGTTCCCTGGGTTGTTCAGTTGATCAAAACCATCTTGTCGGAAGCTCACAACTCAAGGTACTCTAGCGATCCTGGGTTACTAAATGTATCATGACCTGAAACGGCATTATTGGTAGGGCAGAATGAAAAGGGACATTTTTTATCATGTCTCCCAGTGTCTAAACTGCCAGCAGGTGAAGTATGAGCATCCGAAGCCTGAGGAGTACTTCAGAGGATGCCCATCCCAGAGTGGAAGTGGGAACTAATAGCGATGGACTTCGTGGTTGATATTCTAAAGACATTGGGGAAGTTTGACTCCATTTGGGTCATCGTTGACAAACTAACTAAGTCTGCCCACTTCTTACCTGTTCAAGTGGCTTACAATGCTGAGAGACAAGCCAAATTGTATATGAAAGAAGTGATTCAGTTGCATGAGGTGCCAGTTTCGATCGTTTCAGATAGGGGTACAAAGTTCACCTCCCACTTCTAGAGGATCTTATAGGCAAAACTAGGTACCGGGTTGGACTTGAGTATAGCTTTCCTTCCACAGATAGACAGGCAGTCAGAAAGGACAATTCAAGTGTTAGAAGACATGTTTCGTGCCTGCGTGATTGATTCTGGTGGCAACTAGAATAAATTTCTACTTTTGGAAGAGTTCGTTTACAATAATAGTTATAACTCGAGTATTGGCATGGAGTCATTCGAAGCTTATATGGAAGAAATACAAGTCTCTAATTGGTTGGTTCAATGCATTCGAGGTGACACTTTGGGGCACTGACTTGCTTAAGGAGTCCTTGAAAAAGGTTTGGGTGATTCAGGAATGACTGATAACTGCTCAAAGCAGGCAGAAACAATATGTGGATAGAAAGGTGAGGTACATGGAGTTCATGGTGGGAGAGAAAGTATTGCTCAAGGTCTTTGCCGTGGAAGGGGTGATGAGGTTTGGAAAGCGGAGTAAACTTAGCCCGAGATACATTGAGCCGTTCAAAATTCTTTGGAGTGTGGGGGAGGTAGCCTACGAATTAGCCTCACCTCCAGGACTATCAAAACTACATCTAACATTTCATGTCTCCATATTGAAGAAATATTATGGGGATGGGTCGTATATAATCAAATGGGATTCAGTATTACTTGATGAGAACTTGTCCTATAAGGAGGAGCCCGTGGCTAGAGCAGATAGAGAGATCCACAAGTTGAGAACAAAGGATATAGCAATGGTAAAGGTCCAGTAAAGGAATCGTCCCATAGATGAAGCCACTTATGAGACCGTGGCTGACATGCGGAACAAATATCCCCAACTATTAATAGAATTTGGTGTTTCATTTTTATAATTTTGAAGGCCATTCGGAGATGAACGGTATTTTAATTGGTATCTGATGGAACCGCCCACCTGTCGTTATGAGGTGAAATAAGTCAAAGACACCCCTCTCTAGCCTAAGTTGTTGGTGGAAAGGTATTGTGTGAGTGTTGGTAAAATTTTAAAGTTGAGAAATAGCTTGCGAGCGGGAAATAGGAGCTACTGGTTACAGAAGACTGCTGCAGCGGAGGAATAACCGCTACAGCGAGACCATTACCACGGTCGGAGGCCTCCCGTAACGGACTAGGGGAATTACCGTCGAATCCATTGTGACGATGTCTTGGAATCTATAGTGGGTCTGCTGCAGCGGAAATATGATCGCTGCAGTGGACAGTGGGAGTCAGTAACTGGATTTTAAGTGGAATTTTAGGTGGTTTACCCCCTTATCCAAAGCACGACCTATTGACAACTCAAAGCGAATTCCCAAGAACAGGGTAGTTTTACCTTCCTTAAGGTAAGAATTTCAGTCAATTCTCTTTACTTTGATGCCTTAACCCCTTAGAATCAAAAGAGGGACCTTTAATAGTGGAAATTCTAAGCTGAAAAAACCTAGAACTGAAAACTAGGGAAACCGAAATGTGTATTGGTAAGTGTTGATTCCTAGGCCAAAAGGTGGGTAACTAGCACTTCCTAGGGAGAATGTAAATGCATTACTTCATCTTTAAGATGAATTGAGACGTAAAGTCATAAAGCTTAAACCTTTATTAGTAAAGACTATTTAAAAAAAGGGTTGAGGGAGTAGAAAACCCTTGAGTTGGATGGGAATAGTCGGGGAAGGTTAAGATATGAGAATCTATCTCTTCGGTAATGAATTCAACCATGGTAAGAGGTAGAATTGGTGGAGTTTAAATTTCCAAGACATTATTCGAAGAGTAAATAATAGGTTACTCAAAATTTATTGTTGTAGATTTCGAACATTCAAAAGGCTCCAGCTGAGTAATTGTTATTCTAGTCCTTCAATCGAGGCAGGTTATGGGGTTAGACTTTGGATAATAGCATGTATTTGTGTGGAACGATTATGTGTAAATTGATCTATGAACATTGCTTGTTGTATGATTCCATTGTTGAATTCTATGGTTAAATGATTATAATATGGTGCCATTACCTTTGTAATATGGAATTGCATGTTGATAGGTTGCTCATGCACTTTTGCTTTGTCTAAAAGTGAATTAAGAATTATGTGAATGCTCAAGTTGAGAGAGGTAAGATGAGTCCACCCAAGCGTCAAATTGTTACACCCCATAAGTTTCTAATATTTAGTCGGTCTATTTGTACGTTTGTTAAGAGTTTTAGAGTGTCATATGTATGAGGAAAGGGCCGGGGAAAAGGCCGAACGAGTGAAAAGTCGGGATTTCATGGGAGTAGGCCAAACCAAGTTGCCCAAAGGGGAAGAGTGGCACGGAGCATCCCCCTACGCATTACCCAACGTGGTACGCCCGTAAATTAGCGCGTTGAGGTTCGTGCCACGTTGCATTGTCCACCGCCTAAAGTATATATAGGCCTCACCCTTAGATTTCATGTTATTTTCTCAAATAAACTCGACCAGCAGAGTTAGAAGCGAAGGGGAATTATAATTTTCATTTGATTACGCAGCTAAACGCTGTCCAAATCTGAATTAACTTCGGGTATTGAAGTATAAGGCTGCAGGGAGCATTGCTACGGAGTTAGTTTCGTGAAATTCGCACGACGAATCATCGTCCTGCATAGCCAAAGTTGTTGAAATTTCTCCAAACTTGTGTCAATACGATCACAGGCTTAAAGTAAGCGTTTCTTCCTTCTCGATTTCTGAGAAATTACGGGTTCTCAGTCGTATTTCGTTAAGTTGAAATATAATTAATATAATTATATAAAATTATTGTTTTATTGAATTTAGTATTGAAACTAGCTATTTTCTTCTAGTAATACCATTGCAGCTGAGAAGGACAGTTGTATACGAGCTGATATTCACCAGTTAATCAGTGAACGACAGTCGAGGTATGTAAGGCTTAACTCTCGGCAAGTATCCTTGTCGTACAGCGTTATGACTTATTTTCTCGAATAGAAATAATGATTTCAGATGTTGCAGACAGTTGCTACCATTAGACTGTAAGTCAATATGTTGTAATTAGTTATTAGTGATATATATAAAGCTCAGGTATGTCGTGATCAACTGCTATTGGTAGATCACAGTTACATAAGTTCTGGTTAGCTTCTAGAAAACGTATACATATCGTACTGCAGGATCCCTCGTCGAAAGGGAGAAGGTTAAGTGTGATTCACGCTAGGAGCGTCATAAAAACTCTTCCATTTTCCAGTTCAGTGGGTTGGTAGACTTATATGTTGTTGCCAGGCCTAGACTTTAGGAGCTCGTGAAAGTTATCGGGCCTGAACCAGTTGGTTGAACAAGTATGGGCGCAGTTAGGCAGTTAAACTACCAGTTTGGTGCCTGTATTGTCAGGAAAGCACTCCTCGAGGCCATTGGCGCATTCCTATGCCCCAAGGCCAGCAACCTAAATAGGAGAGTCATGCCTTAGAAACAGCGGCCCTGAGTTGTCTAGTGAGCTAGTGACAGCCTACTACCTAGTTAGGTTAAGTCATTAGTATTACTAGTGGTTGCCAGTCCCAGTTGACTTAGTATTCATCCTACAGACCACTAGAAATCTAGTCCAATCGCCCAGGTCAAATAGACCCGTAGATACCCTGAGAAAGGGGACCTTATCAGCAATTGGAGGCGGGACCAGCGCACCAGTCAGCCCTCATAAGGTATTTAGGTACAAGTCTCCAGGAGTGGATAAGTTTATATGAACTTTTCTATAAGGTTAAGAATCACCCAAAACAGTAATATAAGACCCGATTAGAGAGAGATAAGGTCTAAGGCGCTAGTAAGTACCATGTTGGTACAGTGCTTCTCACAGGCTAAGGACATCAGTAAACTTCCCATGGGGGATTAGGGGTCGACCGCTCGAACGCAGGTTCGGCCAGTACTAGCCCTATAGTTATCCCAGTCGGGGGAGTTGAATAGTTAGTCATTCACGACACCGTTGTTGCTTATGAGTGAGAGTCGTCTGAGCAGGACATTCAGGGTTATGTTGGACCACTCCAGACCTCACCCTATTCTGTCCATACTATTAAAGATCATGATCACTATCAGGATCCTCTAATCAGATACAGGTGCATGGCGTGCCTGCTAGCAGTCTTACAGATTATCCTAGAGAGCGAGCAGCGATGGTGTTAGGCCCAAAAGGCCATTTACGCCTTTCGAGTGACTAGATTGAGATATTAGTACAGCCTATGGGTTCGGGGTTACCCTTACTTAGGAGCCTTCCATGACCACCCCAGGGTTACTAGCTGTGTCGACGCCCGCCAGAGGCGGGATGATGTCGCTCTAGAAAGAGCGACATGCCGTCCGTGAGGGACGAAGATGGGGTTCCAGATCCTCAAAGAGTCCATTCCATGGCTGGACTATTATACATACGCCGTATCGGCACCACACCCCCGACGAGCCTGGTGCCCGGGGTGCAGATATCTGGAGTCCACCGGACTCAGACACAGCTACAGATCAGGGGCTAATTGGGCCCAGTTGTATATCCAGGGGACTGGTAGGTTGACTATAGCACCAGTGCAGTCATAGTAACCTTGTTAGGGGTATATAGATTGAAGTGCACTCACCCAGGCTTATAGGGGCACCGGGTGGGTTATTCTGTGTTGATTGTACCTTCCGGCTTATGGAGGCCAGGTGAGGTTCTTGTTTGTATCCTTGTATGCTAGTTATAGTTTGTAAATACATAGCTATATAGTCTTAACTTATGCACATGTAAGTGTTGGTTAGATGCAGATTGCGAATCAACAGGCATACAGGTTAATCTCTCTGCCCCTCTTCTTTCTACTTACTTTCAGTATTTCATATCTTAAATTCAGCTTATCTATTGCCTTACATATTCGGTACATATTGTACTGACGCCCTCCCCTGGGCACTGCATTACTTGCCTGTAGGTTTAGTCAGACAGGATTCAGGACCTTCAGTAGCAGTTGCTCATAGTTCACCGTTGGGCCAATTCCTTTCATTTGGAGTTGCCGGGTTGTAAGAGTTCTGTCTTTCAGTTGTACAGTATCTTTGGGTAGGCCAGGGCCCTGTCCCAATCACTATTTGTATTCTTAAAGGCTTGCAGACTAAAGTCATCAGTCAGTTAAGTTGAACACTGGCCATGTGGGGCCTTAATCAGTTATGCTCGTATGTTGGCCATGTGGGGCCTAGGATAGCGGATTGTTTCCATTTCAGTTATAACTAGATATCATGGAAGCCTTGTCAGCCCGCATAGGACTCCCTGTTATGGTCTGTTGTCAGTTAGCTGTTTCCATTTACCGGTGGCTATAAGGCCTTGTCGGCCAGAGGCTGTGTTTACAGCCGAGATATAGTCCGTTTTTCCCTTGATTTAAGAGTTAGTGTCAGCCCTGCACTGGAAGTGCTTAGGCTTAGTCAGTTAAGATCCTAGTAGGGCACCAGGTGCCAGTCAGGCCTCCCAAGGTGGGGCATGACAAACTTGGTATCAGAGCAGGTCGTATCCCAGGGAGTCTGCAAGCCGTGCTAAGTAGACTCTTGCTTATAAATGTGTTGTGCACCACATTTTATAGGCAGGAGGATGCAAGGCATGATAGGATGGTTACTCTTCTTTCTTCTCAGATCGTGCTATAGAGCAAGGTTGTGTAAGGTTGAGTCCCTAAGCTTCCCTTGTTATGTCTGTCTAGAGTAATGTTCGATATAAGACAGACACAGCCAGTTGCAAGATAAGTACAGTGGCAGGAGGAGGTATCATTGAGGCGCCATAGTTGGGAGACAGTCAGCCTAAGGACGGGAGTGAACGCCTTTGATCTCTCTAATATCTCCCGAGGTACCAGGAACCTCTCAATGTGATAAATCTACCGGCACTATCCCTAGTTTCTTTTTATAATCTCAAAGTAGGAAGCCAAGAGTATAGCACATATATGTGTCAGCTTATTTAGTAGATATACAAGATTTGGCCAGGGCAACAATTAATATTAGATTATCTGAAGGATACGGAAAAGAGAGGGAATCGTGGGATTCCTACCTTCAACCCTCTGAATGTTGCACAAATCCATACTTCAGTCTCATTGTGGTAAGAAAAGGCTAATCCCGCCTCCTAGTTTTGTTTCCAGTATAGCAAAGGACATAAGAATTAAGGCGATATTGCCCAGAGTAAATGGAAAATGAAGGTTGGAATTGCTAACTTCGGGAAGTATTAGGAAGTAGTGGGGACACCTAATGTTTAAGTAAATTGTCTAGACCTTCACGGTAATAAGTCAGTAGAGTAGGTAAGACTACCAGATTACTCAAAGTGCGTGTAAGAGTCCATTAGTAATAAACCCCGAGTAACAATAAAGTTCAAGTCGGAAAAAGGCTGAATCCGCCGTAGCATGCTAATGACGACAGGATACGCCTGCAAGATAATGGTTATGGTCCTAGTCTGTGATATCGAAAGACAGGGAGGTTGTATGAATAAAATGGGTCGGACTGCAAGTCAGAAGAGATATAGGTCGAGACCTCGCCGGTAACATTATTGACAATATAAGGCAGAAACCATGAACCCCGGAGTTCAATTTAATGAAAGTAAGGGGAAAACTGTGAATACCTAACCTTGGGGGAAACCAGAATCACCTCCAGGTTGATGGAATATAGAATCACCACCGAATGTTGAGAACCAAGCATCGGGCTAATATTTAAGAGATTGTAAGGTTGTAGCCTAGAATATGGTGGTATACCCGCCAAAGGAGAAGGTAAGGGAGTGCCGACACCGAGACTTTAACCTAGTGCAACTTGGGAACAAGGCCCAATAGAAAGTTATTGGCCCTCAAGATAACAACGAGCAGGATCATAAGGCCCAGATGTCGACCTCACGTTCCAAGGGTGGTTGGACTTCAAATAACAGACCATACCCAAGGCGCATGTGTTCGTTGCTCCCAAAATTTACAAAAATGTAATGAGATGGTACGAAAAGACTAAAGATATCATTGAATCATAGCAGCAGAGCTCCAGGGACAAGCCAGAAAACGTGAAATAGTAGGAACTGAGCGATCTAATATAGGAGATGATCGCGTCTCAAGGGAGTGGGAAGTAATTAATATGAATACAGTCACAAGGTTATCTCATACCAGGTGTAGCTTGACCTCATTTGAGTTAGTGTAGGAAGACCAATGAGATCAATTTGTACCTCACTAGATGAAATTATGTCGTGAATAAGACTCATGCCAAGTTAAATATCTCAGAAGTAGATGGAGTGTGTGGAGCCCCAGTGTTTGATAAACCCCGACAGAGAGACGCAATATACGACTAAATTTTAGGAAAGGGCGTTAGAACAGACGGTAACATACGTCAACTTAAGCACGGTTCTTCGTACCCAAAAAGGTGGCTAAGTAGAATATACAACTCAGACTCTCGAGGCCCATTATAAATGGAAGTGGAAGCCTTCTGGATGATAACTTTAGGCAGGTAGAGTAAACCTGGGCATGTTAAAATGAACAGCAAGGAACAGCAAGGCCCATTATAAGACCCGATTAGAGAGAGATAAGGTCTAAGGCGCTAGTAAGTACCATGTTGGTACAGTGCTTCTCACAGGCTAAGGACATCAGTAAACTTCCCATGGGGGATTAGGGGTCGACCGCTCGAACGCAGGTTCGGCCAGTACTAGCCCTATAGTTATCCCAGTCGGGGGAGTTGAATAGTTAGTCATTCACGACACCGTTGTTGCTTATGAGTGAGAGTCGTCTGAGCAGGACATTCAGGGTTATGTTGGACCACTCCAGACCTCACCCTATTCTGTCCATACTATTAAAGATCATGATCACTATCAGGATCCTCTAATCAGATACAGGTGCATGGCGTGCCTGCTAGCAGTCTTACGGATTATCCTAGAGAGCGAGCAGCGATGGCGTTAGGCCCAGAAGGCTATTTACGCCTTTCGAGTGACTAGATTGAGATATTAGTACAGCCTCTGGGTTCGAGGTTACCCTTACTTAGGATCCTTCCATGACCACCCCAGGGCTACTAGCTGTATCGACACCCGCCAAGGGCGAGAAGACGTCTTTCCAGAAAGAGCGACATATCGTCCGTGAGGGAAGAAGATGGGGTCCTAGGTCCTCATAGAGTCCATTCAATGGATGGACTATTATACATACGCTGTATCGCCACCACACCCCTGATGAGCCTGGTGCCCGAGGTGCAGATATCAGGAGTCCACCGGACTCAGACACAGCTACAGATCAAGGGTCAAGTGGGCCCAGTTGTATACCCAGGGGATTGGTATGTTGGCTATAGCACTAGTGCAGTCATAGCAACCTACGTAGGGGTATATAGATTGAAGTGCACTCGCCCGGGCTTATGGGGGCCCCGGGTGGGTTATTCTGTATTTATTGTACCTTCCGGCTTATGGGGGCCAGGTGAGGTTCTTGTTTGTATCCTTGTATGCTAGTTATAGTTTGTAAATACATAGCTGTACAGTCTTAACTTACGCACATGTAAGTGTTGGTTCGATGCAGATTGCGAATCAGCAGGCATACAGGTTAATCTCTCTGCCCCTCTCCTTTCTACTTACTTTCAGTATTTCATAGCTTATATTCAGCTTATCTATTGCCTTACATATTCAGTACATATTGTACTGACGCCCTCCCTTGGGCACTGCATTACTTGCCTGCAGGTTTAGTCAGACAGGATTCAGGACCTTCAGTAACAGTTGCTCAGAGTTCACCGTTGGGCCAGTTCCTTTCATTCGGAGTTGTCGGGTTGTAGAGAGTTCTGTCTTTCAGTTTTACAGTATCTTGGGGTAGGCCGGGGCCCAGTCCCGATCACTATTTTTATTCTTAAAGGCTTGCAGACTAAAGTCATTAGTCAGTTAGTTGAACGCTGACCGTGTGGGGCCTTAATCAGTTATGTTCGTATGTTGGTCGTGTGGGGCCTAGGATAGCGGATTGTTTCCATTTCAGTTATAACTAGATATCATGGTGGCCTTGTCAGCCCGCAGAGGACTCCCTCTTATCGTCTGTTGTTGATTAGTTGTTTCTATTTACAGGTGGCTATAAGGCCTTGTCGGCCGGAGGCTGTGTTCACAGCCAAGATATAGGCCGTTGTTCCCTTGATTTAAGAGTTAGTGTTAGCCCTGCACTGGAAGTGCTTAGGCTCACTCAACTCAGTCAGTTCAGATCCTAGTAGGGCACCAGGTGCTAGTCACACCTCCCAAGGTGGGGCGTGACACAAATAAATTGACTGAGTGGTAAAACACCGAGATGTGTGAATAATAGTGGATAACATGATTTTCCTGAGATAAGTGGCTCGTGCCCGAGGGGAGAATCTGGGCAATAAATGACGGTTGAGTGGCTTGTGTACAAGGTGAGCATCCGAACGAGCAAATGAGTAGGACCGGGTACCACACTGGTACAATACATGGATTTCTAGAGTCTCCAGCAGGTCATGACTGTACGGGCAGAAATATAACCCTTTTGCATGTGTGCACAATGATAATCAATGCTGGAGTGTTTATGGTGATGTGATGGAGGCGTGTGCCCAGCACCATTTGCTACGTTATTTGACTGAGTGTAAAGAAATAAGACCTATTTGGGAATGTTAGAACTTGAATGAACTAAATTCCTGGCCATGTATTTTATGCATTCAAATTGTTGATGTGATTATGATAACTTAACGGTAAATGTAAAGTTAAATAAGAACTCATGATGAGTTGTGAAATCTATCATGAGTAGTTCATTGTATATTTCATGTGGCTATGACATATTGATTGTTTATTGACGACAATGAGTAGCTTTGATGGTCATGATGAGTAGAATGTCAAAAAGGGTTAAGTGAACTGTAGGTGTGTAGCTAAGTCAAGCTACTGCCAAGGAAGCATCGCTGCAGCGGGATATATTTCGTCACGGCGAGACCGTGGCAGCTATCAAGTGACCGCTGTAGAGAGGCCCAATCCAGTGAGCAGGCCGGCTAACACCCTACATAGATTGAAATTTTGAATGAGTATTATTTACTAAAATTGTATTCTATGGTAATTGCACATTGTTATTTCACTTATATGTGTTATTATTTAAGGTTGGATGATGATGCCTACCACTACTTTATTTTGTACTGACGCTACTCCTGCATTTTTTTTCTAAGTGCAAACGGTTACACCCTATAAGTTTCTATCGTTCAACTAACGAGTGCATGTGTATGTTGAGAGCTATAGAGTAGGATGCATGCGAGGAAGGGCCCGGGAGATGAGTATACGAATATGGTATCGAGAGAGCAGGAGGCCAGGCGCCCTGGGCACCGCACCGTGCTGCCAGATCGGCGTATTGCGCCCCTGGCCTAGCGCTATGGCCGGCGCACCACGCCACCCTGCCACCGACTCAATATCTATATAAGCCCCTTGTGAGGTGCTTGATTCATTTTAAAAATTTCCCCTCGGCTGAGAAAAGAGAGCGAGCGAGAATTCCTTCTATTTTTCACTGATTTACATCGTTAAACTCCGTCCAAATGTAAATTCATCTTGGATAACGAGTTCTAGGCCTACGAGGAACGTCCCTACAGAGTTATTTCTTGAAAATTAATTCGAAGTACCGGAATCCCGCCAAAATAAAGTTGTCGGAATCACTTCTAATTGAGTTCTAAGAAACTACAAGTGATAGGTAAGCATTTCTACCTTCTAAACTCTCGGGAATTTGTGAGTTTTCTGCCAAATTAAATGGAGTTGAATTATAGTTAATATTATTAAAAGATATCATTGTTTGCTGAGTCCTAGTTTTGAAATGGCCTTATTCTCTCAACGTAGAGGCTACAATTGAGTGGAATTGCCAGCTCTAGGTTGGAACTATTTGGATAAACAAAAATCAACATTCGAGGTATGTTAAGGCTGATCTCTTCGGCAAGTTATTCTTGTCGTATAGTAATACAACCTATGTCCTTGTAAGAAATCCATAAGCATGTATGTTGTTATTAGTTGCTAAATGTTGGTTTTTAGATGAAAGTTGATTATTTCAGTTGGGACTAACCCCACCGATTATAGCCTTCCGTCGACAACCTCAGGGTTACTAACTGTTTCATCGCCTACGGGGCTATAGATCGCTCAGAGGAGCTGTATGATGTTTGACAAGACTATATTCAGGCCTATAAGGCCATATTATAGTCCATCCCCCAATGGACTTCTACTTTCATGTCGTATCGACATCACTGATCCTCCGTCAAGCCTTGTGTGCCCAGGGTGAGGTTACAGGAGCCCAGAGGTCTCATACACAGCTACAGGAGCCCAGAGGGCTCAGTTGCAAACCCAGAGGCCAGGTAGGTTGGCTATAGTTACCCGTTGACTCATACTGACTATACTAGGGGTATATAGACTGAATTGTACCTTCTAGGGCTTATGGGGGCCCAGGTGGGTTATTCTGTGCCGATTGTACCTTCCAGGCTTATGGGGTCAGGTAAGGTTCTTGTTTGTGTTATGTATTTGTTAGCTATACCTCAGGTTGTGAGGCTATTCAGGTTATAACTCTTATCCTTCATTTTGTTTATTTTAAGTTCTTGTATCAGTTTTATTCATTCATTTTCATTACTGCCTTACATATTCGGTACATATTATAGTAACACCCATCTATGGGGAGTTGCATACTTGCCTGCAGGTGCAGATAGACGTGGTTTAGGACCTTCTTAGTCGTCAGCTAGAGTTAGCAGTTCAGTCAGCTCCTTTTCTCCGGAGTTGAAAGTTATAAGGGTTTGCACTTTTTGTTGTAGAATTTTTGGGTAGGTCGGGGCTCTATCCCGACCACTATTCCACTCTTAGAGGCTTGCAGACTATAGTTTTTAAGTTGTTGGTTCTTGTTGGATGTGTGGGGCCATGTATGTTATATTTTGTGTGTTGGCTGTGTGGGGCCTAGTTTAGCTAGTTAGTTAGCAGCCTTGTTGGCTATAGTATGAATATGACTGCCTGTTTTTACTCTATTATGATTAGACAGCATGGTGGTTTTATCGGCCCGTATAGGATCCCTTTTATTATTATTTTGTTGGGTTAGTTATTTTCTTTTACAGGTTTAATGCGTGGCCTGTTGGCCCGATGTTGTGTTTACAACCGAGATATAGCAGTTTATTTTCTTGATTTTGAATTGCTGGTAGGCACTAGAGATGCATATGCCCAGCTAGGTTAGCCCAGGTCCCGGTGTGGATTAAGTGCCAGTCATACCTCCCAAGGTGAGGCATGACAAATTTGATATAAGAGCAACATCGTATCCTAGGGATTCTGCAAGTCGTGTCTAGTAGATTCTTGTCTATGGATGTGTTGTCCACCACATTTTATAGGCAGGAGGCTACGAGGCATGATAGTGTGGTTACCCTCCTTTCTTCTCCAGTCGTGCTATAGAGCTATATTATATAGGGTGAATCCCTAAGCTTACGTTATTCTACTTATCTACAAAGAAAATGTTCAACACACGACAGACTACGACTGATTGGGAATTATATGTCGTGGCAAGAGAGGGCACTAGCAGGGTGCCCCAGTCAGAGTCGACCCGATTTGAGGGAAATAGAGAGACATCATCTTGGTCTCCCCAACATTCTTTGCCATGCCAGGAGCCCCCTAGGGTAGAAGATATGTCAGCACCACCCCCAGCAATCCTTATATCTATGTCATTAGATCAGGAGGTTAGGAGCGCTATTTATATGCTGGCTCAGATAATGGTCACTCAGGGACAGCCAGTGGTACCAGTTGTCGCTGAATCTGCTGGAGGACTTGGAAGTTTGAGGTTCCGAGAGTTCCTTGCCCTGCGTCCTCCATAATTCACGAGAACAGACCGCGAAGAGGATCCTCAAGACTTTTTGGACTAGTTACAGAGAATATTTAGGGTGATGCATACTACACTCGTTGAGTTAGTCGAGTTGACAGTATTTTGGCTACGATACATAGTGGTGTTACGGTACGATAGTTGGGAAAGGTCCTGAGGCAGATACGTACCCCCTCCGACTTGGTCCAATTTTTCATAGGCCTTCATAGATCACTATTTGCCGCGAGAAATCTGACAGGCCTGGTGGATCAAATCCTGCACCTAGAATAGGGTACGATGAGCGTTCTAGAGTATGCAATGAGGTTTGACTCTTTGGCTAGATATACGCCAGCATTTGTGGATACCATGCCAGCTAGGGTACATCGGTTCATCATGGGGCTGCTTCTAGAGTATGTAGAAACCTGTGTTACAGCTACCTTACAGGAGGATATGGTAATTTCCCATATTCAGGCTTTCGATCAAAATATCGAAGGGATCAGATGGTGTCAGCATGAGGAAGAAAGGGCGAACCAGGAGCAGCACTGAAGGGCCAGGCCTACTGAAATACAGACAGAATTTTAGGGCGGACCCAGGCTGCGAATATCAAGTAGGCCACCCAGACCTCCACCCTAGCAGTAGCAAAGTGGTGGATCAAATCATCACATATAGTCAGGTCCCAGCGAGAGCTCGCGAGCATCAGGTTCCCAGCAGCAGAGGGGATCAGATCAAAGCAGGCCCGTTGTACCACATTGTACCATTTGTAGTCGACAGCATTTTGGGAGGTGCAGATACAGCTCCACTGCTTGTTATACTTGTGGGAAAGAGGGCCATATGATGAGGGATTGTCTAACCAAAGATCAGGGTGATCGGGACCAGCCGAACAGGTCTTCAGCAGGGTCGCATACTCCAGCATCTTCAACAGGGCACAGGCCCTCAGCTCCAGCTGGCAGAGGCAGAGGTAGATTAGGGGCATATAGTTCTAGCAGTGGTTCATATCGCACTTATGCTTTACCAAGGCGACAGGAGTCAGAGTTGTCACCAGAGGTTGTGACAGATATGCTGGACGTTTGCTCTCACTCGATTTATGCTTTGATAAACCCAGGCTCTATTTTTCCTATGTTACTCTGTTAGTGGCCCAAAAGTTTGGTAACCACAAGAATTGCTTCAGCAACCCTTCCCAGTTTCTACACCCATCAATGACTCTATTATTGCTAAGAGAATTTACCGGGGTTGTACAATAGAGATTGCCGATTTCCAGACCTTAGCAGATTTAGTGGAGCTAGAAATGATCAATTTTGATGTAATTATGGATATGGATTGGCTAGTGCCATGTGATTCCAATGTGGAGTGTTGGACCAGGACTGTCCGATTTCACTTTCCTAGGGAGGTAGTACGAGAATGGAAAGGCAATGCAGCTACACCAAAAAGTAGGTTCATATCCTTTTTTTGAGCGAGAAAGTTGATAGCGAAGGGATGTATGGGTTTGGGATATGCAAGCAGAATCCTCGACTCTTCAGTCCATCCCGGTGGTTAGTGAGTTTCCAGATGTGCTTCCGATGAGCTTCCTGGTATTCCCCCAAAGTGTGAGATTGATTTCTCTATCGACCTGCCACTAGGCACAATACCTATATCTATCCCTCCATACCGAATGGCTCCTGTCGAGCTGAAGGAATTGAAAGAACAGTTGAAAGATTTGCTAGATGGAGGCTTTATCAAGTCGAGTGCTTCACCATGGGGTACGCCACTTCTGTTTGTAAGAAAGAAAGATGGCTCCCTACGAATGTGTATAGAATATTGGTAGTTGAATAAAATTAATATTAAGAATAAATATCCTCTTTCAAGGATAGATAATTTGTTTGATCATCTTCAGGTGGAGAAATATTTCTCCAAAATTGACTTAAGGTCTGGGTATCATCAAGTGCGAGTTCGAGAGAAGGATATTCTAAAGAAAGCTTTCAGGACCAGGTATGGTCATTTTGAATTCTTGATCATGTCCTTGGGATTGACGAATTCCCCAGCAGTGTTTATGTATTTGATGAACAGAATCTTCAGGTTGTACTTAGATCTGTTTGTGATAGTGTTTATTGATGACATTCTAGTAAATTCTCGCTCAGAAGCTAAACACAGAGATCATCTGCGAATGGTACTCCAGATCCTCAAAGACTATCAGTTATATGCGAAGATCTTGAAATGTGAGTTCTAGTTGAATTCTGTAGCTTTCTTGGGCCATATTGTGTTAGATGCAGGTATCCAGGTTGATTCACAAAAAAATCGAGGCAGCAAAGACATGGCCTACATCCACGACTCAAATTGAGGTTCGTAGCTTTCTAGGGTTAGTCGAGTATTACAGAAGGTTCGTGGAAGGATTCTCTGCCTTATCAACACCGTTGACAAGGTTTACTTAGAAGGCAGCCAAATTCCACTGGACCGAGGCTTGTGAGCAGAGTTTCTAGGAGCTGAAAAATAGATTGACATCTGCGCCAGTACTAGCCTTACCGGAAAGTTCAGAGGGCTACGTTGTGTATTGTGATGTTTTGGGCTTTGGGTTATGGTGTATTCTAATGCAACACAGCAAGATGATTGCCTACACTTCGAGGAAGCTAAGGAAGTACGAAAAGAACTACCCCACCCATTATTTAGAGTTGGCTTCAGTGATTCATGCTTTGAAAATATGGAGGCATTACTTCTATGGCATACATGTGGACATCTTTACTGATCATAAAAGCCTCCAGTATATCTTCATGCAAAGAGAGTTGAATTGCGGCAACGTCATTGGCTAGAATTGCTAAAAGACTACGATGTGAACATCTTGTATCACCCAGGGAAGGCTAATATTGTAGCTGATGCCCTTAGCCGTAGATCCATGGGCAGTCTAGCATATTTGAGGCCAGAACAGCGAGAAATGGATGAGAGCTGCACCAGTTAGCCAATTTAGCAGTCCGGGTAGTGGATTCAGAAGATAGCGGAGTTGTAATTCAGAATACAGCAGTATCATCACTAGTTGTAGAGGTAAATGAGCGATAGTACGAGGACCCTAGTTTATTACAGCTTAGAGACAAAGTTCGGCAGGGTGAACAATCGGTCTTTGAGTTAACGAGAGATGGTGTCCTGAGGTTCAAGGTTCGACTCTATGTTTCGGATGTAGTGGGGCTCCGCCAGCAGATCAAGGCAGAGGTACATTATTCTCGTTACACTCTTCACCTAGGATCGACGAAGATGTACCATGATATAAAGGAGATATACTGGTGGCCTGGAATGAAGAAGGGTGTAGCTGAGTTTGTAGCACAGTGTCCTAATTGCCAGCAGGTAAAAGCTAAACATCAGAAACCTGGCGGACTGACTCAGGAGATAGCAGTACCTATGTGGAAATGGGAAGCAATTAATATGGACTTTGTGACAGGTTTACCTTGTACCAGGCGTAAATTCGACTCCATTTGGGTCATTGTCGACAGATTTATGAAGTCAGCCCATTTCTTGCTAGTCAGGACTACATTTTCAGTCGAAAACTATGTTGAGTTGTATATTAAGGAGATAGTCTGACTATATAGTGACCCAGCATCCATTATTTATGACCGAGGGGCACAACTTACAACTAGATTCTAGCAGTCATTCCAGAAAAGTATAGGGATGCAGGTTAATTTAAGTACATCTTTCCATCCCCACATAGAAGGTCAGGCAAAGCGCACCATTCAGACGCTCGAAGACATGCTACGGGCGTGTCTGCTAGACTTTGAAGGGAGTTGGGACGAGCATCTACCTCTTATTGAATTTGCATATAATAACAGTTATCATTCGGCTATTTAGATGGCGCCTTATGAGGCTTTATATGGATAGAAATGCAGGTTTGCCCATAGGATGGTCCGAAGTAAGGGAGGCAAGGTTGATCGGACCTGATATGATACATCAATCAGAAGAAAAGGTAAAACTTATCAGAGTTGCTAACAGCCCAAAGTCATCAGAACTCCTATTTCGATGTCTGGCATAGAGACTTGGAGTTTAATGTTGATGACTGGGTATTTCTCAAGATTTCGCCTATGAAGGGCGTGATGAGATTTGGCAAGAATGGCAAACTTAACCCTAGGTTCATTGGCCCATATCGGATCCTTCGAAGGATAGGCCGAGTGGCATATGAGTTAGAACTACCTTTAGGGCTAGAATCCGCTCATCCAGTCTTCCACGTGTCAATGCTACGAAAATGCATAAGAGACTCGTCTTGGGTTGTTCCAGTTGAGGATGTTCAAGTTAATAAGGAGTTGTCATATGAAGATACTCCAGTTGCTATACTAGATCGACAGGTTCGTAGATTGAGAGGTAAAGATGTAGCCTACGTTAAAGTCTTATGGAGGAATAGAAATATAGAATAGATGACTTGGGAAGCTGAGGACGACATGAGATCTAGATATCCCCACTTATTTCAGACTTGACTCAAATTATGCAATTGAGGTGAGATGGTTGTTTAATTATTGTCATGTGCTTATACTATTAGTATTGTTTAGATATTTGAAGGTATGATATGGAGCTATGTTGTATTGTCGCTTGTAGTGTCCGATGAGGAACCTATTTTGTACTTTTCCGCGTTTTGGGTTACTAGATAGTCCATATAACACAGGAGACTCTACCTAAAATTTTCTGGCAATAGTTAAAGGAGTTGAGTCTCTTAAGCTTAAGATTACATTCAAGGATGAATGTTCCTAAGAGGGGATGATGTTACACCCCGTAAGTTTCTATCGTTTAACTAACGTGTGCATGCATATGTTGAGAGTTTTGGAGTACGATGCATGCAAGAAAGAGCCCAGGGGATGAGTATACAAACACGACATCGAGCGGGCAGGAGGCCGGGGGCCGGAGGCCAGGCACCCTGGGCGCCGTGCCGCGCTGCCAGGCCGACGCTATTGTAATACCCCAAAAACACTAACATCATACCCAGGAGTTGAAATAGAGAAAACAGAATTTTCTGCACCTGGTCACGAGATGAGTCGTCCAGTGACCCAATGGGTGCACAACAAGTCGTTGAGTGACTCGTGGGGAGGAGCTTGGATTGGGTTGGAACTTTGAAGATTTGAGGTGACCACGGGGGTCGTGGTCAGCACCATGATTCGTGGAGTGGTCCATGGTAAAGAGTTGGTTGAAGGATGGATGATTTCGATAGTGCCCCTAATGGATTTTCACCACGAGTCGTGGTGTCCTTCGTAGTGACCAATGAAGATGGAATTCCAGTTCTGGCAATGGGAGGTGACCACGAGTCGTGGTCAGTGGCGATGAACCATCCAGTCCCTCGTGGGGACTGGAAGTGTGTTTTTCCCTACGAATTTATTAGAGGCTTTTCCGTAATTCTTAAGCTCCTAAGGCCAAAACTACGTCATTTTAAGATTAGAATAGAGTGTTTTAAGAGGAGTAAGTTCATTCTAGGCCTATTCACTTCCATGAATGAAAGTCTAGAAGCTCCTAAGGGTGATCAAGCCTAAATTCCTCAAGTTCTTCCCCAAATTCTCATTAGGCAATCAAGGAAGCTATGAAATCAGATTTCTACAGGTATATAAGGCTATGAATGGGTGTATCCATCCACACCCATGCCAATCCCTCTTCAATTTATGAAATTCTAGTTGATGAAACTATGGAGTTTTAACCCAACATGTGAATTATCTAAGTTTTAATCATGAGTATGATCTAAGCATGTTCCTAATGTTGAATTATGATTAATGGGCATATTTTCAATTATAAATTATGTTTTCTAGTTTTATAAATTATGATGTCCATCCGTGAAAGTTCATGAAAGTTAAGATCTATGAAATATGTATTCAAGCATGATGAGATGTTTATGAAGAAAGTATGATTTCGAATTATCCATGTCTATGTTCATATTTTCAAATGATCAAGTCTATGTCAAGCATGTTTAAGTATTGGGAAAGCCCACATGATTAAGTATGTTTCATGATTTATCTAAATTTTGTGTTATTAGGCTACCACATAGATTTTAGAGTCTAGACTCCCAATACTTTCAGCTTGTGGTATAGCTTGAGCTCGAGGCTCCTCATCTTATGTTTTCAGATTTTTGCATGTATAATTACAATTCAGCTTCTTCACCAGATGATGGTTCAGCTTCATTGAAAAACGATGCAGAGCAAATGCATATTTTTGAGAGTGGTGTCTAACACCGAGTAGGCTAAAGGTCAGTCAACCCTGTGCCTCAGAACTACGTGTCAATGTAGGTTTACATATATACTTTGGGACCTCCCTTGTGAGTTTCCCCTTCCCCCAAGGGGCTTGAGCTTGATATCGATATCATGGTAGCATCCTTATCCCTAGAAAAGCTTTGAACAGCTCTATCCACTTGAGTGTAATAGTTGGGATCACATAAGCTTTATTGTGGTAATGTCGATTATAGGACGAGTCTCCCATTGTTCCTCATGATTTTAGTTATGCATGTTCATCAGACATGATACTATGTTTTTAAAAGGTTTGACCTAATGTTAAATTTTTACTTATGATTATCAATTTTCAACTTTGGGTCATTCGATTCAGTTAAGATATTCAGTTATGTTCATATCATGATTTCAGAAAATAGCATGCGAGTCCTACTCTTAGAATCTTATCTTGATTATG
The DNA here is from genome assembly GCA_035772735.1 of Datura wrightii. NCBI lineage: Eukaryota > Viridiplantae > Streptophyta > Magnoliopsida > Solanales > Solanaceae > Datura > Datura wrightii. Next base: position 19,527,068 of record JASDFA010000006.1, on the reverse strand, counting down.
TTTTATGATATGCATGGTTTATGATTTTACTTACTTAGCGGTTTTACTTACCTTGCTTACTCGATACATTCCACGTACTGACCGCATACTCTATGTTGTATCATTTCATGATACAGGCTTGGATATTCAAGCTCAGTCCAGTCATTAGCCATACCTGCAGCTTTAGCACTTATCAGCCAGAGTTGGTGAGTCCTCGTCCTTCGAGGGCCCTTCCTTTCAATTGTATCTAGTACTTTCAATTTCAGACTTTAGTGAGTTAGTTGGGGTCTTGTCCTATCAACTCGTCAGTAGTAAAGGCTTTTAATACATAGAATCAAATCAGCTTCGATCTTGAGTTATGTATTCCAATGTTATGAAATTATTAGACTTTCGTTATATTATTTATGTTAATCTTCCGTTTTATTATGATTGAGTTAGATGTTATGAGTCGACTTGGAGCCTCTCGAGGTTCTTTGTCCCGTATCTTAATCTGGGCCTATGGTCGGGTCGTGATAGCAAAGGTCGGCGTGTCGCGCCCTGGCCTGGCGTTATGGTTGGCGCCATGCCACCCTGCCACTGCGTCAATATCTATATAAGCCCCTTGTGACTTGAAATTTCCCCTCGGTTGAGAAGAGAGAGAGAGCGACAATTCCTTCCATTTTTTTCCGATTTACGTCGTTAAACTCTATCCAAATGCAAATTCATCTTGGATAACGAGTTCTAGGCTTACAAGGAACATCCCGGCGGAGTTATTTCTTGAAAATTCACTCGGAGTACCAGAACTCCACCAAGTAAAAATTATTGAAATCACTTCTAATTGAGTCCTATAAAACTACAAGTGATAGGTAAGCATTTCTACTTTCTAAACTCTCGAGAATTTATGAGTTTTCGGTCGAATTAAACGGAGTTGAATTATAGTTAATATTATTGAAAGATATCATTATTTGCAAAGTACTAGTATTGAAATAGCCTTATTTTCTCAATGTAGAGGCTGCAATTGAGTGGAATTGCCAGCTCAAGGTTGGAACTACTTTATAAACAAAAATCTGCATTCGAGGTATATTAAGGCTAATCTTTTTGACAAGTTATTCTTGTCGTATAATAATACGACCTATGTCCTTGTAATAAAGCCATAAGCATGTATGTTGTGATTAGTTTCTACCATTGGTTTTGAGATGAAAGTTGATTATTTCGATTGGGACTGACCCCGCCTATTATAGCCTTCCGTCGACCAACCTCACGGTTACTACCTGTGTCATCGCCTACGAGGCTATAGATCGCTCAGAGGAGCTATATGATGTTTGAAAAGACTATATTCAGGCCTATAAGGCCATATTATAGTCCATACCCCAATGGACTTATACTTTCATGTCGTATCGGCATCAATGACCCCCCGTCGAGCCTTGTGTGCCCTGGGTGCAGTTACAGGAGCTCAGAGGGCTCATACACAGCTACAAGAGCCCAGTGGGCTCAGTTGTAGAGCCAGAGGCTAGGTAGGTTGGTTATATTTACCCGTTGACTCATATTTACCATGCTAGAGGTATATAGATTGAATTGTACTTGTCGGGGTTTATGGTGGCCTAGGTGGATTATTCTGTGCTGATTGTACCTTCCAGGCTTATGGGGGTCAGGTAAGGTTCTTGTTTGTATTACTTACTTGTTAGTTATACTTCAGGTTGTGAGGCTATTCAGGTTATAACTATATCCTTCGTATTGTTTACTTTCAGTTCTTGTATCATTCTTACATATTTGGTACATATTGTACTGACGCCCATCTATGGGGCACTGCATACTTGCTTGCAGGTGCAGATATACATGGTTCAGGACCTTCTTAGCCGTCAGCTAGAGTTAGTTGTTCAATCAGCTCCTTTTCTTCAGAGTTGATAGTTAGAAAGATTTGCTCTTTTTGTTGTACAACTTTTGGGTAGGTCGGGGCCCAATCCCAACCATTATTTAACTCTTAGAGGCTTGCGGACTACAGTTTTTCAGTTGTTGGTTGTTGTTGGTTGTTGTTGGTCATGTCAGACCTATATATGTTATATTTTGCGTGTTAGCTATTGGGGCCTAGTTTATCTAGTTAGTTAGCATCCTTATCGGCTGTAGTATGAATATGACTGCCTATTTTATTCTGTTATGACTAAACAGCATGGTAGTCTTGTCGGCCTGCATAGGATCTTTTATTGTTATTTTTCTGGGTTAGTTGTTTTCTTTTACAGATTTATTGCGTGGCTCTGTTGGCTTGAGACTGTGTTTACAGCCGGGATATAGCAGTTTATTTTCTTGATTTTGAATTGCTGGCAGGCACCATAGGGGCATATGCCCAGCCAGGTTAGCCTAGGTCCCAGTGTGGCATTAGGTGTCAGTCATGCCTCCCAAGGTGGGGCATGACACAAACCTCGATACCGGAAGCTCATCTCGATACCATCTCTAGAGTAGTAGCAGCAGATTAGTTGAAGATGAGCAGATCAGGTTGTGCGGTTTCTATTCCTCCGCAGAAGATGTCTTTTGTCCAGACATTGATTTTCTTTGTTTTCTTGAATTACTCTTTTTAAGAAGTGTTAGGTAGATGTCTTCGTGTACAATGACTTTCAGGTTATGGGGATATTTTAAATAGTTGGATGCTATTTTTCCTTTCATTTGAGTGATGCTTCCGCTATCTATTTTTACAATGTGACTTACTCATATTTATTGTCGATTTGGGTAACTAATGGGGATTTGTTGGTTTGCCCACCAGAGAGGATAGTGTGGGTATCAATCACGGTCACTTAGGTTGTGAAATTACCCCTACCTCAGAGGAAGAGAAGTAATTTCTGATAGACCATCGGCTAAAAAATAAATAAATTAAAGCAATCCAGGAAAGGAAGAAGTGGATGAAACAAAGCATGTCAAACATTAACTAAAGCAAAAAATACAAGGAACAAGAGGTAATCAAGAAGCTAAGGGCAAGACACTATATATAATACTACTACAGCTAATAGTATAGGCAGATTAGATAAACAATGCGCTACTTACTACTAACTACTGCCCTGATTTGTGTCCTCCACAACCTCCTGTTTAGATTCATATCCTCAGAAATCTGAAACTGTGACATGTCCAGTCTAATCACCTCGCCCCACCGGCCTACCTCTTACTCTCCTGAAACTATCTACTAACAATCTCTCATACTTTCACACTAGGGCATCCAGACATCTCCTCTTCAATGTCCAAACCACTTGAACCTCATTTTTTGCATCTTTTCCTCCTCCGAATGTACTCTCACCATGTCTTAGATATTCTTATTCCAAATTCTATCTCTCTTGGTGTGCCCACACATCCATCGCAACATCCTCATTTTCACAACTTTCATCTTTTGCTTGAGAGTTTTTGACCTGTCAACACTCTACACTATACATAGTTAGTCTAATCACCACTCTGTAGAACTCTCCTTTAAGTTTTGATGACACCTTCTTATCACATAGGACTCCAAAAGCAAGTCTCTATTTCATCCACCCTGTACTAATACGGTGAGTGACATCCTCATCAATCTCCCCATTTTCATGAATAATAGACTCAAGATACTTGAAACTTCTCCTCTTTTGAATAGCCTATGTATCAAGCTTCACTTCCATGTTAGCCTCACACATAATATCACTAGACTTGCACTTCAAGTATTTTATCTTGGTCCAACTCAATTTGAACCCTTTAGATTTCAGGGTCTGTCTTTAGACTTCCCTCTTAGCTTTAACCCCATCACGAGTCGTGTCATTCAGAACTATGTCATCTGCAAATAACATACACCATGGTACCTCACCCTGATTTTTTCGTGTTAATGTATCCAGCATCAAGGCAAATAAAAATGGATCAAGATTGATCCCTAGTATAGCCCTATTAAAATATAAAATTTCTCTAAGTCTCCTCTCACTGTCCTCATCCGAATCTTGATTTCCTCGTACATGTCCTTGATTATCCTAGTGTACACCAGCGGTACACATTTAACCTCCAAGAATCTCCATTGAACTTTTCTTGGGACTTTATCGTATACCTTTTCTAGGTCAATGACTCCATGTGTCTTTGTTCCCTCCCTATACTGCACCATCAAACCTTACGAGATGAATGGCTTCTATAGTCGAGCTCTCCGACATGAATTCGAATTGATTCTCAGAAATAGCCACATCCCTTCTCACCCTCAGCTCCACAATCCTTTCTTAAACCTTCATAGTGTGACTTAGGAGCTTGATACCCCTATAGTTGCTACAATTTTGAATGTTACCTTTGTTTTTGTACAATAAAATTATCGTACTCCATCTTCATGCTTCAAGCATCCTCGCTATGTTGAAAATGACATTAAAAAACTTAGTCAGTCACTCCAAACCTACCCTGCCTGCACTCTTTCAAAATTTCACTAGGATCTTGTCTAGGACAGTTGCTCTACTCTTCATATCTTACGAACAATATCTTGGACCTCTTCAATCTCTATATGCCTACAATACCCACAATCATGATGCCTCTTTGAGTGTCCCAAGTCCCCTAGCTCAATGACATTGTCGCCCTATTCATTCAATTGTTTATGAAAGTATGGCTTTCATCTCCGTCTAATGAGTGTCTCCTCCACCAGCACTTTACCGTCCTTATCCTTGATGCACTTCACTTGATCTAGGCCACGAGCTCTCCTCTCTCTAGCATTCAATAACCTATATAACTTCTTATCCCCGCCTTTGTCCTCTAACTCTACATACAGACATTTAAAAGTTGTTGTTTTTGCCACCGTAACTTCTAACTTTGTCTTCTTCCTCACAACCTTATACCTTTACTTATTTGTCCTCTTTTCCTCCTCGTCTTACTTTCCACCAGCTTTCCGTATGCCACCTTCTTCTCCTCCTCCACCTTCCCGTGGACTTCTTTATTCCACAATCAGTTCCCTCAATGTCCACCAAAATGGCCTCTCGATACCCGAAACACCTCCTTAGTTATTTCCCTAATGCCGCTAACAGTCCTATTCCATGTAATGTCTGCTCCCTACTACTCTCCCAAGCCCCCATAGACAACAACTTCTCTCCTATCTATGTGGCATTGACCTTAGACAAGCTACTCATTTGATCCTAGGTCGGTCATTCGTTGTCCTCTTTTTCTTCTTCCTCTTATCTCCATATCCATGAACAAAAGCTTATGCTGGTTTGTAAGATTCTCACTCGGGATTATAACCTTACAGACTCTATAAAGACCTTTATCCCTTCTAAGAAGTAAATAATATATCTGAGTATTAGCGACTAAACTACGATAGGTTACCAAATGCTCCTTATTTTTCAGAAATCTAGAATTGGCTATCACCAACCCAAAAGCCCTTGCGAAACCCAACAGTGAACCTCCTCCTTCATTCTTCTCCCCAAAACCAAATCCTCCATGCACATTGTTATAGCCACTCAAAGTACATCTAATGTTTCCATTGAAGTCTCCTCTTAAGAAAAGTTTCTCAATGTGCGCAATACCTCTCATCACCTTATCCAATAACTCCCAAAACTGTATCTTGACCTCCTCATCCAATCCCGCTTGAAGAGTGTATACACTAATATTGTTCAAAGTTGATCCTCCAATGACTAGCTTAATCATTATAACCTTATCATTAACCCGCCTAACCTCCAGCACTTGTTCCCTTAGCTCTCTATACACTAAGGATACTACTCCATTCATGTCCTTAGAACCTCCTGAATACCATAACTTATACCCATTTACATCATGCGCCTTTGTTTCTACCTATCTGGTTTCCTAAACACAATCTATATTAATCTTCCTCTTTCTAAGAATCTTCGTTAGCTCTATTGTCTTTCCTGTTAGTCCCTATGTTCCAAGACTCTACTCTTAGCTTAGAAGCTCTCTTAGCCTATGTATCACCCTTACCATGCACCCTCGTCCCCGATCTAGAGCATAGCCCTAGTCTATCATCGTTCACTAAAATCCACTAAAATGAATACAAGATAGCCACAAATTTACACTAAAGCGGGAAGTAAAGCACAAGCAAGCAAGAATCTACAGGTAGACTAATCAAAGCCTTGGAAAACTAAAGACAAGATTCACAAGGCAAGAAACACTAGCAATTGGAAAACAAAGAGTCTAAAAAACAAGACAGAAAATGAAATGAAACTAGAAAATAGAGGAAGAAACATAACTAGAAAATTAAAACAATCGATAGAAAATAGACGTATCAACTGACAAGAAATTAAAATAATTGGACAGTAAACTAGAAACAAAAACAGCAATGAATACGAAACTAAAAAAAGGCAGCAAAGCACTAGAAACTAGCCAATTGGGCAAGAATCTAAAATAGAGAAAACAAGGACCAAGAAAATTAGAAGACAGAGGCAGAATTAAAAAAAACTAGAAATACAGAGCCCAAATTGGAAGATAGAACCTGGAGATGACAGAAGCCTTATGGAACAGTTGAACTTAAGAATCGTGGCTTGATGTCGTCGAGAGAGTAGTGAACTTGCAAGATTTGTGATTGAATTCAGAGGGCTAGTTGAATTTTTGGCCAGCTTATTTCATGAATTCGTTAGAGAGGGAGATGACAGAGGATCAACTTTCACTGTCGGAGAGAGATAAAGAGGAGAAACTTCGCGGTCAACCAACGCCTGATTCTGATTATTAACCCGAACAACAAGTTCAAATCAGTAGACTTTTGGTCCTGATCCTTTTGAGTCTTGATGTATTCTGCATTTTTAAAATGGTGCACTTGTATAATGGACATCAATGTGAATTTGACTGCATTATCCTAGTAAGATATTGGTGTAGAAAGTAAATTTACTAAGAACATTATTGCTAAGCAGAATTGAGACACACGAGAACTTGATTCATAAGCCAACTTTTATTTTAAAATTTTAATACGACTGTGCAATTACATTTGTGCAATCAAACAGTATGCTTGTAATTATATTATGGCAAATAAATGACACATCATAGTTACTATATTGTGTAGTTACTAGGCTGTGTAATTACTACCTTAGTAATTACACCAATTTCAATTGTCAGGTGGTTTTTCAAACACACCTTAAGTGATTAAAATGAAGTTTATACCATAACAAAAGAGAACTCTAACAAGTTTATTAAAGAAAGATACTAATGACAGAAAGTATACAAATTGCGATTAAAAAGAAATTTATACCAGTCAAGTGATTAAAGCTTATTAATGACAGAAACTAGATAACGAAATTAAAAAGTAACTCTAATGACAGGAAGTAATTAATAATCAAAACTAGACAAGTGAAAGCTAAATAAAAGTGGTAAGTAAAAAAAGAAGCAAAATACCTTGACTCTGATCTCTTCTAACATCTTGATTATTGGCTTGTTTCTTGACTCTAGAATCCTTTTGTTGAATGATTCTGTAAAGTTGTTTCTAACAATTTCATTCTTGTACTTGGTGTCAAAGTAAGACCTACATCAATTTTGGGATGGGTACCATGTTAGTTCTGTAGCAACCTTTTCATATACAGTCTTTAAAGTTATCAATTTATCCTTCAATTCTAATACATATGTGTTCCAAACACACCATCACATCAATTTTTCATCTCTACACCCCTTAAATTCTTTCTTGCTTTAGCTTTTATATGTCTGGTACATCATAAGTGATGGGAGTTAGGAAGCACATAAGCAACAACATCAATCAATCCCTACAACATTCAAAAAATAGTAAATAAGTAAGGTAACTTTATGATTATCAAAGAAAACTAATAGTGAAAATTTAAAGAAAGTTGAAATCTATTACCTTTTACATAGCTGACATAAATGTAACTCCTTCACCCTCTAAACTCTAGAGCAGATTTCAGTAGCTCCATAAATCACTTTCAAGTTGTACATGTTTTATTATTCCTCACTGTCTAACCAAGTGGATAAAAGTGTTTCACAGAATTTTGAGCCCTGGTAACCAATAAAATTTCCTTACACTTTCCTTTTAGAGATGTGTCAACCAGACTTATTAGAGGCCATCAATCTTGCTTTTTATCTGTTTTTTAAAGTTTGAAAGCACACATATATTCTAAGAAATTATATTTTTTTCTCTTCTACTAAAGCATCTTTTGATATGTTTATAACCACATCTATACCGAGATTACTATCCCTCAACTCTTGAGAATAAGCCTCTAACCTATTGAAATCATCAATGTAGTTACTCTCTGATTTCTCTAAGACAAGCTTTCTAACCATCTTCATCTTTGATTAGCTAATATTCAGTTTGAATTGATCATCCAAGTCTATCCTCGTATCTTTCATCTTGTACTTAGAATTATTTTGCATTGTCCTTGAAATAATGTGCTAAAGCATTGGGAGTATCTCTTCTATTTTGTTATGCTGGATCATATTCATTCTTTGTGTTCAAAGTCTTAATTTTAAATTCTTGATCTCTATTATTCTTATATATCAAACACATAATAGGACATCCAGTATCACATTTATATCTAACTCTAGTAGTGTCAGACTTATCTACTTTAATGTCATTCCTATTAGCAACTGCATAAACCCCACAACTTTTTTAGCTTCAATCAAATTTTTAAAATCCATACCTTTTTCCAAATCTAAATACTTGTTAAGCTTGGTATTAACTTCTTTAGTCATTTCCTTTTTACTGTTCACTGTCATAATCACTAGAGTTATGTTCAATAACTTCCTCATCATCAGATGATTCACAATCAGTTTCAACATCTACTATGATATTATAAAGTTCATTATGGTGAATGATGTTAAGAGATGACACAAGTAATTAACATTCATCTATAACATTAATGAAGCTCACAGAACTTGTTAGATAGTAAAAATTATGTTGTAATGCCTGCATCATCCTCAGTCAGAAAGCATCTATTAGAAAGTCATGTTTTAGTACTTGTTTCACCTCACTAAAATCTTACTTTTCAGTGCACTCTGAATAAATATCTATATAAGATAGCAAATCGACATCAAAAGATCACAACACATGATTCAATTTTTTAATATACACCATTTGAGGTATCAACACCCACTTTTCCCATAGTTAAAGACCAAATCATTCTTCAAAGCAAGCATATGGTGAATGATAAAGTTCATTATAAAGTTCATTATGGTGAATGATGTTATAAAGTTCATTATAAAGTTCATTATATATTATAAAGTTCATTATGGTGAATGATGTTAAGAGATGACACAAGTAATTAACATTCATCTATAACATGTAATGAAGCTCACAAAACTTGTTAGATAGTAAAAATTATGTTGTAATGCCTGCATCATCCTCAGTCAGAAAGCATCTATCAGAAAGTCATGTTTTAGTACTTGTTTCACCTCACTAAAATCTTACTTTTCAGTGCACTCTGAATAAATATCTATATAAGATAGCAAATCGACATCAAAAGATCACAACACATGATTCAATTTTTTAATATACACCATTTGAGGTATCAACACCCACTTTTCCCATAGTTAAAGACCAAATCATTCTTCAAAGCAAGCATATGGTGAATGATAAAGTTCATTATGGTGAATGATGTTATAAAGTTCATTATAAAGTTCATTATATATTATAAAGTTCATTATGGTGAATGATGTTAAGAGATGACACAAGTAATTAACATTCATCTATAACATTAATGAAGCTCACAAAACTTGTTAGATAGTAAAAATTATGTTGTAATGCCTGCATCATCCTCAGTCAGAAAGCATCTATTAGAAAGTCATGTTTTAGTACTTGTTTCACCTCACTAAAATCTTACTTTTCAGTGCACTCTGAATAAGTATCTATATAAGATAGCAAATCGACATCAAAAGATCACAACACATGATTCAATTTTTTAATATACACCATTTGAGGTATCAACACCCACTTTTCCCATAGTTAAAGACCAAATCATTCTTCAAAGCAAGCATATGGTGAATGATAAAGTTCATTATAAAGTTCATTATGGTGAATGATGTTATAAAGTTCATTATAAAGTTCATTATATATTATAAAGTTCATTATGGTGAATGATGTTAAGAGATGACACAAGTAATTAACATTCATCTATAACATGTAATGAAGCTCACAAAACTTGTTAGATAGTAAAAATTATGTTGTAATGCCTGCATCATCCTCAGTCAGAAAGCATCTATCAGAAAGTCATGTTTTAGTACTTGTTTCACCTCACTAAAATCTTACTTTTCAGTGCACTCTGAATAAATATCTATATAAGATAGCAAATCGACATCAAAAGATCACAACACATGATTCAATATTTTAATATACACCATTTGAGGTATCAACACCCACTTTTCCCATAGTTAAAGACCAAATCATTCTTCAAAGCAAGCATATGGTGAATGATAAAGTTCATTATGGTGAATGATGTTATAAAGTTCATTATAAAGTTCATTATATATTATAAAGTTCATTATGGTGAATGATGTTAAGAGATGACACAAGTAATTAACATTCATCTATAACATTAATGAAGCTCACAAAACTTGTTAGATAGTAAAAATTATGTTGTAATGCCTGCATCATCCTCAGTCAGAAAGCATCTATCAGAAAGTCATGTTTTAGTACTTGTTTCACCTCACTAAAATCTTACTTTTCAGTGCACTCTGAATAAATATCTATATAAGATAGCAAATCGACATCAAAAGATCACAACACATGATTCAATTTTTTAATATACACCATTTGAGGTATCAACACCCACTTTTCCCATAGTTAAAGACCAAATCATTCTTCAAAGCAAGCATATGGTGAATGATAAAGTTCATTATAAAGTTCATTATGGTGAATGATGTTATAAAGTTCATTATAAAGTTCATTATATATTATAAAGTTCATTATGGTGAATGATGTTAAGAGATGACACAAGTAATTAACATTCATCTATAACATGTAATGAAGCTCACAAAACTTGTTAGATAGTAAAAATTATGTTGTAATGCCTGCATCATCCTCAGTCAGAAAGCATCTATCAGAAAGTCATGTTTTAGTACTTGTTTCACCTCACTAAAATCTTATTTTTCAGTGCACTCTGAATAAATATCTATATAAGATAGCAAATCGACATCAAAAGATCACAACACATGATTCAATTTTTTAATATACACCATTTGAGGTATCAACACCCACTTTTCCCATAGTTAAAGACCAAATCATTCTTCAAAGCAAGCATATGCAGAAGAAACAAGAAAAAGGACCCATCAGAAATATTCAAAGAAAAGAGTAAGGAAATATACTAGTACCCGCGGTATTTATTACCCTAAAATATAGACAAGAATAAAAGGATAGGATCCCTAGCTAACTTCAGATGAATAAACAAAGCTAAAAGTTTTGCATATGCTACTAGAATCAACATAACAAACCACCCTATACCAATAAATAAACTAAACACCAACCAGCACTAAAACTTTAAGCTCAACCCACATCAATCGAGAAAGGATCACATGACAGAGACATTAGAAGCACTGAAAACATTACAAATCATCGAAATCAATAATACATGAAAGATCGGAGAAACCCTAGCCACAAAGCTAGAGAAAAAGACTTACCTGAATAGATTGAGGACCTCAAAATTAATACTTCAGCTTGAATCCTTCAACTTTAATACAATATTGTAGCAGAAGTTTCAAGAATTGATCCAGAATTTTAGCCTCCAAAATTATTGATCATTATCCTTTAAAATAAATAAGAAAAGGATTAGGTCTAAAATGAAAGGGCTCGAATATTATGATTAGATGAAATGAATTTTAGGTAATGAAGAGCGAATATTGGGTCGGGCGAATTTAATTGAAAGAAAAAGGTCTAGTCATGGGGTTTTAATTTTATCCAATAAAAATTATACATGTAATAGATAATAAGAAATAATTCAGGAAAGGCCCGTCAGTTCAAGGGCATATATAAGTGAACCAAAAAATTAAGCAAATGGAGTATTTTTAGCAAAATAGGTGGATAGATGGTAGATTTAATTAAAATTCGACACTACTAGGATATTTTCAGCCTATTTTTCATAGAATAAAAAGGCTAATTTCACAATCTTGACATTTACAAAGTGAACCTAACAATGTTGAGAAGTTTTTCACTTTTACAGCTTCCTCTTTTTATTATTCCAAGTTAACCATTCAATAAACATTGTTGTAAGTCTAGCCAAAATATTTAATTTAGTGTTGATATATGCAATGGTTTTATTTCAGTCACATTTACAGTAATAGCTCCATTTGTGTAATCATTTGTACATAATAATTAGCATTGTTAATTTTACTGAACTTTCAACAAGTCGTGGAAAGCTATTGGGTTTTGCTTCTAAATTGTCATATGGCAATTCACAAGGAAAAAGTAGTTTCCTCTAAGTTAAGGCTATGTATCGGTCAGTTCGGTTCGATTTTAAAAGTTATTGATTTTACTTGTCGGTTATCGATTGTAGACATGGTAAACCATTAAGATATCGGTTAATGGTAATTGGTAGTCGGTTATTAGTCGTTATTGGTTCGATCATTGGATTAACCATTAAGATCTCACAAGAAAAATCACATAAGTCATAAAAGTATGTTTATCTAGAAAATAGTGGATGAAAAGAGAACAAGCAGATAGAACTAGACCACCTAAAGCAATCAACTTTAATTTAGCTTTGAATAACATTCTCTTTACATTTCATCGACACCCGATTCATCTTCTTGCTAGGATATTTTATTGAAGGTAAAATTAAATAATAAATTATTATAAGGTCATCGGTTCATCCATTTGAAAAATGATCAAACCGAGAACCTAACCGATAACCCAATAACTTGAAACGGTAAATCGATAATCAACCCATTAAACGAATAACCTAATCATTAACGCAATAACTCCATTATCAGGTCAGGTTATTGGTTTAATCGTTAATTTGCACAGCCCTACCTAAGATGGGTAGGTCTTGATACTTTGTCCCCCACAAGAAAAGTCTAACAAAAATGGCTCTCGTAAGGATGGCTTTGATTCTTTTTACCACACGTAACAACTTTTTAAAAAATAGCTTCAAAAAATTCTAACTTTTGTCCATAAGTCAGACGTTCAAGATATTTTAAGACTGTGAACCTGCTCAATTAACTAGAAATTCTGCCTTAACCCATTGGGCACAAATTCTAACTTTTACCTCTATGAAAGACATTCAAAACATTTTAAGACAATTGAACCTACTCAATTGATCCAAAGTTTTGCCTTACTGACCAAAAAAAAAATTAAAACTTAAGTATGTTATCCATATAGGAGAAGAAGTTAGAACTTAAAGCATAAGTTCTAACTTTTACCTAGCAGACGTTCATAATATCTCAAAACAATAAATTTATTTAATTAACCACAAGTTCTATCTTATAGGCACACTTTATAACTAATGTCTGATGTGTAACATAATTCTTCCGAGCGAACTTTTTAAAGTTAAGATAATTTCTAAAAGATTTTATTAAGCAAGAACAAAAATTCAACACCAGACACATTGAGGGATACTAGGCGTACTTTTCTCGATAGTAGAAGAGTAATTATTCAAAAATTGTATTGGAAAGATACATCATAAGAATAATATTTAACTAGTTAAATATATTTGACTTCTTATAGTTTATAAAATTTTTAGATAAAGGTTTGAAGTACTAGAGTTTCAATTCTAACAAGTAGGAGTGTACATAGGTTGGATTGGTTTGGTTTTTCATTAAAAAATTACTAAACCAATCATGCCGATTTATTAAATCGATAAACCAAGTCAAACCAACATAAAATCGATTTTTTCGATTTTGATTTTAATCGGTTCTTTTGATTTTTCTATTTTTTTAATTTTTTAAAACTAAATCAAACGTAATTAAATTGGGCCTTTATATTTGATTTTTTTAACTAAATTAACCAAAATCCAAAAAACTACAAATGACCTCTAAGGAAATAAAAAAAAAATGAAGAAACAGAAACAGTTAAACAGTTTAACTCATAAGAAAAATAGAAAGAAGAGATAGAAACAAACATGCAAAAGTGACAAGCACCAAACGAATAAGGAGAGGAGAAGTCCTTGTAAAGTGAAGATGAAGACTGAAGGATAGAACCGTCAAAATGGGTTTGGCCCTTAATGCTAGCCCAGCCCAGCCCGCTATTAGAGTAGGGATGGGTTAAGATTTTCTAAGCTCATTTAAATTGAGGCCTATAAGTGTTGCCTACTGATCCTTGAGGCTTGATCGAGGCTGGGCCGAGGCCGGTCCATGGGCCAAAAAACTATTTAATTTAAATTAAAATTTAAAAGAAGATTGTAAAAAAAGAAGTAAAACTAAGGATAGTGATTACCAAATAAATCTTAATACCTTACACAATACTTTACTCATTTAGCGTTAAATTCCTAATATCAAAATTCTACTACCAAGTATAAAAATTGCATCCATCATGAAAATATTCAAACATTTGTTGCAACTCGAAATCGGTTGCACCACTTTACTAAATTCAAAGTGGTAATGTTTGAAGTGAATTTAAATATTATTAATTTTGGTATATAGTTATTCGATAATGTTTAACTAATTAAATTTGTATATGAATGTAGACGAAAATTAAGATGTTAACTAAGATAATTTTAACAGCGAAAAATTATGTACTTTCGTATAATCATATGTTAGAAATGTTAACAAATTGTCATATCTATAAATTTAAATGTATATAGAAAAGAAATTTTCTAATATTAAAAAAGAGATCAAAAAAAATGAAGGGCTAATTCGCCCCAACCCGCGACCCTTTTAGGACAGGATTGGATTGATCATTTTAAGGCCCTTTAAAATGAAGGGTTGGCAGTTCCTAACCCATCAAATTTCTTGACCCGCGAGGCTTGAGTTGGGTTAGACTGGACTGACCAATTTTGACAGCTCTACTGAAAGGTTTACTTTATCTTGCTAGATTTTTAAATTAATATTGGGCCTTTATATTTAAAGCATTTACTTACTAGTTACTACCCACTGAATAAATATTAGAATTTACAAATTCACAACTTATAAGCTCAAATTTGAATATATATCTAATTTCTAAATATTGAAAATTAATAAAACTAATTTAAAAAATATTTACAAAATAGATTTTAATTAATATCTTTATGTATAAAAAGTTCATATTATATTATATTATATTATATTATATTATAATGTTGATTGTGTGGGGTCAATTTGACTTTTTTTTTGGTTAATACCAAACCAAAGCATGAATACTCGATTGTTTTCTTCAACGCCAAACAATCAAACGAAACCACTAAGTCAAACTTTTTTCGGTTTGACTTGATTCATAGGTTTGATTTGGCTTTGATGATTTGACCTGTACACCCCTACTAATGAGGATTTTCCTTGATCTAGAAAAAGTACCAAACATACTAAGTTCCAAGTCTTAACTTTTCATCAGAATTTGATCAAGTTAATTACATACATGAATCCATATTAAAATAAGGTTGCACAGAGTTGTAAAATAGAACTATTCCAGAAGGCTACCGCACTTAATATCTAAAACTATTGTATCCACCTATACCAGAAGATCCATACCCTCTTAAGCGCTGAGATTGAAATGAAGATGATGAGTAGGAGTCACCATAACGCGAAAAAGAACTAAATCCAGGCTCACGCGTCCCATATATGCTCGGGGCTGGCTCTTTGTGGCTGCTAATGAACTCCTGCACAAATACAAGTGAACAAATAAACATAAGCTAGTTGAGTCGTGCTTTTAACAACAATTTTTCTCGTCTTCTGATCTTGTTTATCATTTTTATCCTTCAACGTCTTCTTTCTCCCAAAGTTTCAATGCAAGTGTAGAGGCAACCGTACCCTATAAGGCTATAACAAGGAGAGCTCAAAGTAGTGATTAATCAGAAAAAGGGGACCAGATATGACCGGACAATTTCTACTTCCCTTTTAATACCTGAACTCAAGTTTTTGGTTTTGATTGTACTTTTATTTCTGCTTTATTTGGATAAAAGTGTTTAAAGATTAATCAAAATAATAAGCAATTCTGCTAATAAAACTAATTTAATCAAAAGGTTCAGAATAATTTAGACCAATAAACCAAATAGGCCCTTGGTAAATAGAACAAACTACATAAATTCTAAGTAGAATACTAGAGATTTCTCTACCGAGCCCACCTAGAGTTCCTCTCCCCAAACATGGAGTATAATCCATGAGTATAGATTGCAACAACCTAATTTTGCAGCAGCATTGTCACAAGGCGCACTTAAGCCTTGAAGCGAGGTTCAAAAGATGTTGAGCATTCGCTTCACTTAATATGGGCTTCATTGTCGTCATCAAGGTTCTAAGTCATACTTTTTCCTTTCCAATGAGCCTCTGGACACTAAACAAACAATTGTTATTTCACTTCATCTTAATTTTTTTCAATTTCTTTGTTCATATATATTTGTCATTCATGCTTATAAATATTATTCTTGGACTAAACATATATATTTGTAGTTTTTCTCCCTTTGCACTTCATTTCATTAGAGCACGTGCTTTATTTGCGCTTAAAGCTCCAGTGGACCTTAGAGCTCTTTTGCGCTTTTTGCTTTTGACAACACTGATTTGCAGACAGTTTAAGACCACTAAGTTCTGCTCTCAACGCCCCCAAAACTAACAAGTGTTTTAACATAATTTGATCTTTCGCAACCCAAGGAAAAAGTTCTAGAGGGAATATAATCTGGTAGAGTAGACACATGAATGATAACCACCAGCTAAAGGACGATGATCGCCTGCTAGACTCTGTATGGAACTACAAATTACTTGTGTCCACAGAATATATAAAAAGGAAATGTGAGGTGCAGGCCGATGGCCTGACCACTAAAGATGAGCTCCATACCTGAATAAGCTGTTCAGCTGTTTGAACCTCTGATGAGGTACCCTTAATCTCTATGGTTATCTCTTCAGGTAAGCCTCTGCTCTCTTGCACAGTAAGAATCGCCCCACTCGTGCGGCGAATATATGCTATATTGGCTCCACCAATACCAATGATGTCCTCAGCATAAGATAGGGGTACTTGCATTACCTTTGTCATCTGAGAGGGGAAAAGGAAAGAGAGAGAGAAAAGATCCATAGATCAGCGCTGACACATCACATTAAATGCATTTAGCTAATGGTCGTAGTCTTAGGGCTAGTGGCTAAGCAGAAAGAAAGAGCTTCTACAGTTTCAAGTTCAAGAGCAGGATACTAAAACAGAGTGGATCCAGTTTTTCTTTCTGTTTTTTTATTTAATAATATACGAGGAAAGACAGTAGATATTGGAAAAGTTCAGAAAAATTGAATTAAAAACAAATTAATTTATATGAATCATTAAAACAGACTCACGAGAACAATGCTTATGCAAAAACTGAAAACAACCCCACCCCACGACATACCCGCTCTCAAAGGAAAAAAGAATATGTAGAGCAAGAAAGAAAAGAGAACACAACTAGGATAATTCCAATTAAAACCAGCACTCTCCCAAAGTATTTTCTTTTTCGATAACAGTGATATCCAAGCCAACTTACGCCTACTTCAACTTATGCACCAGGTACCTTCTAACTTCCACCAGCACAGCGATCAGGTATTCTGCCACCAAAGCTTAACTAGATAGAGAAGTTGCATATGTTGCAAATCGAACCTTCAATCACAAAGTAGTTACTCCAACTCTTCGACAGTTAGGGCCCCCCCCCCCAAACCCCGAGGCTCCCCCACAAACAGCAATATATAGGTTAACAAAGTAAGTCCAGATCAAGGTACGGTTGAAGTGTAAATATTCTCACTTTACCCATTAAGATCCTCCACCAACATACACCCTTCAAGAGTAATATAATTACAACCCTCAAACTCATGATTCATTCTTAGTTAACTGATTCGGTAGATTTATAAATATCTAAATCCTAAATAAGGATAAAAATTTAAAAGACTAAGACTCATAAAGGATAATAAATAAATGGGGTCTTCTTTTGTTCGAAACGTCTCGTTAAGTTCAACTGATTATGTGCTTCAATATAATTACTGGAACTAAATGTTAAAGCCTATTAGCCAATTCCCAATAATACTCAACTGCTTGATCGATTTCATTGAAGTCTTAAATTTCAAGCCTCACAACTCCTTACCATTTTATCCCAAAATAGTCACCCATGAGATAAATTTACTGTTAAAAGAATTTATCAAGTTATCAAAGGCGAAAAGCATAGAAAAGTGCAAGGTCTGTTCAGGCTTTAGGCGTGAAGTGCAACTATAAATCACATTCAGCAAAGAAAATGCAAATGAATAAATAATAAAATTATAGATGAAATGCAAGAAAAGAACAATTATAAACAGAAGGAACAACCATATGAACAAAATAAATTGAATGATAGTGAAATATAACTCATGCCGATTAAGTTCAAAAAACATTTTTCTTTATTCAGATGCAATACAAGCAACTTTAAGTTTGTAAAGGGCATTTAACCACTTTCTTTTACTAAATTTCTAATTTCTCATTCATAATCACAAATATATTCATCCATAATGTTTACTCTTTTGTCCAAATAAATCCCTTTAATAACCATATATATAATGTTATTCACAAGAATCAACACGAGGGCACACATGAGCAATGAGGCATACCCGTTAGCGCCTTAATGCCCAAAACCTAAATGCTACCTAAGCAACGCAAAACACCTAGCTTACGTTGCACTTATTTTATGGACTTAAGTGAGCTTCAATCAAGCTTTTAACAGTAATGATCACATTAAATGTGAATTGTTATACAAAATTGACACCCTACCCATACCCCGAGCAAGTACTAGAATTTCTGTTACCATATTTTTTGACACCGCTCATGGTAGGAACAACACGAATATCTGTGGGGCTTGTCAAAAGTTGACAGCCTCGACTAAACCAGCATTCTTTAGGAGTATCCTTGTTTCTATTTTCTACTAAGCCACTTCAACTACCAGACTTTTCCCAGAAGGAATAAATTGAATTAGTTCAGGACAACTAGGCCACACATGTTTAAAAAAAAAAAAGCAACCCCACAACCACAAAAGGAGACAGGAAGCCACCCATAACCAGAAGGTGTATACATATCTACTGAGAGAACGTATAAAATTCCATTTATGATGAAAATATATAATTTAGGCAATTCATAGGTTCCACTGACAGCAAGATTGAACTTTTATGAATTCATCAAATCTTCTGCCCCCCTTTAACAAAGGGTCTATTCAGTTGTGAGATAGGTAATTCTGATCCAATTATCAGAACTCTTTTCTTCGCATGAATGAATTGAATCCTAAAATATCATTCAAACAACAGGAAATGATTTTTTTCCTTTATAAAGACACCAACAGGAAATGAAATTAAAAAGGTAAGGGATAAAATATATGAACTTGATGGGGAAGGAATAGAAGAAGTTACCAAATGGCAAACACTCAACTATTTTTCTCCATAACACAAGGAAAAGAAAACTTGTTAACAACAATTTTTTTCCTAGACAAAAGATGCTATTCACAAGATTGTATACTTTATACAAGTGCTTTTTAAAAGGCAGGAACAAAAAGCAAGCCTTTTACCTGGCAATAGTTCCAAGGTGTGGGGCATAAGCCAAAACTTCTAAGTTTAAATATTTTATAATCTAAGTAAATAAGCATAAACTAAAAAATTATGACGTACATAGCTCAACAAAATTGCACAAAAAAAAAATTTTGCGAAGATTAATGTATATAATTATGTCTACAAGAACTTAGGGTCACTGAGATACTTTTGCAAAAAGAATTCCAACATATGAGAAAGTTGTATAAGACTGTTGAGCGCACACCTAGTACAAGACGCTCTTTAAAATGACCCAGGCCAGCAGTAAGACATATGCCTTGCTCAATATACACGTGTTCTACCAAACTCTTGTCATTTGTCAAGCCTTTGCTCTTGTAATGGCTTCCAGAGAGAGAAGCTCCTACTTCTCTCTAGAATCTGGGAAGAGGGAGAACATGTCTTTAAAGGAAGCTTTAGCATGGTCAACTTTAGACTTAGGAGCAAGATGCTGTAGGAAGGAGTCATCGAGAGAACCTAGCTTTTCTCTGTCGGAGGAACATACTTCGAAGAGAGAAGGATTTTCGAAATCTTGTCTGGTTGGGTCTTTTGCTAAATGGGTTCATCAGAGGTTGTTAGAAATTGGGCTGCCAAGGAGTTTGGAGAAATAGAAGGGTTAAAGATTACGCATCTGAATGACACCCATTTCTTGTTTTGATTTGTGAATGAGGAGCAAGCGCCAAAGATTTTAAATGAAGGGAGAAGATGGTTCCATGGTGATTTTCTGAAGTTGGAGAGGTGGACAGAGTATGAAGGTTGTGTTGATCCATGCTTTTCCAGTGACACGGTGATAGTCAATATGGTGGGCCTTCCGGTTCACCTATGGTGTGTTGATCTTTTTAGAAAGATCAGGAATCTATGTATGGGCTTTGTAAACATGATAAGTAGCTTGCACGACATGTATGAGAATTTTGGTGACTAAAGGGGGGAGGGTGTCTATTTATTTCCCTAGAAGTGGATGATGGTGATTTGGGCTATAGAATTTGGTTATCTTTGGAGTTTCGACCTGTGAAGTTATCCCTAGAGGTGGAGGAAAATGGTGCAGTAGCTAGGAGGGGAGAAGTATCAGGAGGTTGGAAAGGGCAATGGGGTGGTTGAGAAAATGGTGTTCTGTTGCCAGAAGAAAGGAGAAGGCCGCCTGATGTGGAGTGGAAGGAGGAAAGAGACGGTAAATTTGAATTTTGGAGAGGGAGAAAAAACCCTAGAAAGGGGAAAAGACTTCCTTAATCCTTTCTCCTGGGTTAGTGAACCAGGCTGGAGGGAAAGAGTAAACCGGTTCAACAATTTGCAAAAAGACCGCTTGGAACTTTTGTTTCTGCCAGTTCTCAGAACTCCTCAAACAGTCGTAACCCTACTGTTCCCGCGCCGAAAGTCACCTTTCAGGTGGAGAAAACCAAGATCGAGGCTTGATCTCAAGTCGTGAGCCTTGTGCAAGGTCTGGGCCTTCGATTTTAGCAGGTGGGGCAGCATAAGGGGGGTTATGTGGCTCGATCAGGCCCATATGAACGGAATCAATGCTCGAGTGAGTTCGAAAATGGAGTTTCAGGTAGTTTCAAGGGCTGTCTCAACCAGACGATAGGCCTCGATTGTGCTGTGTTTGGGGGCGATGCGGTTTGCAGGGATTTGTTGGCTGGAAAATCTCCTGCGACCTCACCGGCATCGGAAAAGCCGTTGGGTCTTGTCGGATACTCCAAGGTGGTGCCTTAAACCCAGAAACTGGTAGATCTGGTCTGGAAAGTGGGAAGGGGACTTGAAGCAGTTCCAATTTCGATTTTTCCAAGGGGGAAAGGGTTGTTTTTCAAAATTCAGCCACTAGTCAAGAGATTTTGGTTTCGAGCAGCAGCTGTAATGATGTTCATGGAGATGATATGTTACTGTTACCCTATGTTGAGGAGGATAGAAACATGACTAGCTGGGTGGGAGA
The DNA here is from genome assembly GCA_035772735.1 of Datura wrightii. Taxonomy (NCBI): domain Eukaryota; kingdom Viridiplantae; phylum Streptophyta; class Magnoliopsida; order Solanales; family Solanaceae; genus Datura; species Datura wrightii. The sequence goes on along the minus strand of JASDFA010000006.1, from coordinate 19,505,683 downwards.
AACATACTTGAAGTTCAGGGAATTTTTGGGTGTGGTATTTGAGGGGAAGGAAGGTAGGATGTTAGAACTACTCCGAGACATTGAAAAAGAAGGCAAAAGGAGCTAGAGATAAGAAGGAAGGTGACTTTAGGGGGGAAAGGGATAGGAGTATGGGGAAGGAAAAAGAGGGAGGAGGTAAATTGGTGGTGTATGAGAGGGGAGGTAGGAGCAGGGATAGGAGTGATGGTAGGAGGAGAAGAAGAGGAGCGGGGGTGAGGGTAAAGATTTTTTCCATGAAAGTTAAAATTATAACATGGAATGTGAGGGGATGAATGACCCAAATAAAAGGGCCATTATCAAGACGTGGATTAGGGAACAGGAGCTCTAATCTCTTGTGCCTTCACGAGACCAAAATGGAGATGATGGCGGACGCAGTTGTGAGAAGTTTATGGGGAGGGGGGGTTTGGGGGGAGTGTACGGTTTAATAAGAGAGGGATACAAGGAGAGTTTTAGATGACCACTTTAATAGGTTCCTTGGGTGTTAGGAGGGGATTTCAACACGATAAGATTTTCAGAGGAGAGGGTAGGTTGTAGGACAATTTTCAAGGCGATGGAGAAGTTGTCGGAGTTTTACCAGTGCCTTATTGATCTTCCTTTGACAGGGGCAAACGTCACTTGGGCCAGCGCAGGAGAGTCCACATCAAAATTTATACTTGATAGATTTTTGGTGTCCACAGACTTGGAGGAGATGATTCCAGATGTGCTGCAAGTCCCTTTACCCAGACTGACCTCGGATCATTCGCCTATCCATGCTTGAGGGGAGTAGGAGGAGGAGCTTGCGTTCCCGTTTAGATTCAAGAATATGTGGCTCAAGGCTCCAGATTTTGGTGGTAGAACTAATGTTTGGTGGAAAGGATATGGAGTGTTTGGTACACCATCTTTTCAACTAGCTTCTAAGTTGAAAATGCTAAAAAGGGATATAAGGAAGTGGAATAGGAAGGTGTTTGAGAGGGTGGAAGATAAAATGAGGGAATTGATTAATGACATGGGGAGATAGAGCATACAGAAAGGTTAAGGGGGTTAGAAGAGAGGGAGAGACATAGGAAGGAGGAGGCGAAGGGGAGATTGTCGCTTTAGCAGTAGCTCAAGAGACAAAAATCGAGGTCTTTATGGTTGAAAGAGGGGGATGCTAATACAAAAACAATTCATAGGGTGGCAGTAGCAAATAGGAGGAGGAACTTCATTGAATCCCCGGATGTGAATGGAGAAGTGTATGAGGGGAAGGAGGAAGTGAAGGGGGCCATAGTAGGATTTTATGAACACCAAGAAAGATATTAGGTGGAGACCAAAGTTGGGTGTTAGAATTTAATCTATAAGGCCTAGGGAAGGGGAACATGGAGTGGTTGGAAAGGGCTATAGATGAAGAGGTGAGGGAAGCAATGGAGAGTTGGGGGACAAGGCTCCAGGACCCGATGGTTTTACTTTAGCTTTTTTTCCAACTATGTTGGAGGATGGTTAAAGATGAGTTGATGGAGACCATTGCGAAGTTTCAAGAATTTGGAGAGCTCAAGAAAAGTCTCTATGCTACTTTTGTGACCATTGTGCCAAAGAAGGAGAGACGAGTATGAAGGATTTTAGGCCCGTTAGTCTGGTAGGAAACATCTATAAGATTATCTCTAAGGCTTTATCTAATAGCCCAAAAAGGGTCATGGATGAGACAATGTCCACTTCGCACTTCTCGTAATACTTTTGTGGAAGGAAGACAGATACTTTTATGAAAGAAAGCCAGATACTTTAGTGGAAGGAAGACAAATACTGGACGCAGCACTGGTAGCAAATGAAGTGGTTGATTCTAGGGGGAAAAAAAAGGTGAGCCGCCAATTTTGTGTAAGCTGGATCTTGAGAAAGCTTACGATCATGCGAATTGGGAGTTCTTGGATTTCATTAGGTTTTCGTGTGTTGGTACTCTGGGAAAATTGAGAAATCCATCAAGAGGATCTGGTCCATGGTCCCTGCTACTGTTTTGTGGTGCATATGATTAGAAAGGAATCAAAGGCGGTTTGGTGGCAACTCAACTGTAAGCTCCAGAGCTAAAGCCATATGTCTCTAGTTTTTCTGTTTTGTTGGGTTAACCTTACACTTGTTTATAACCCTGATATCTTTTTGGAATTTGGCAGCATAGGTTCTTCTTTGTCCTTCTAAGGAGCTGACTTTTCCTCTTTTGTAATTCTAGCATCCCCGGGATGCTTTGTTGTTAATATATCTCTTACTTCATCAAAAAAAAAAAATTGCTAGACTCAACACTGAGCTTGGTTAGACAAACTTCAGGTCATATCGAGCACTCTTGTTGAGAATTCATTTCACGCTACTTATATACAGATAGAGCTTACTTATGCACTGTATAAATATCGATAATCCAGCACGTAATGGGACCAAGTTAAACCACAATGAAGCCACAAATTCCATGAGTCTAGCAGAAAATGGAGACATAGAATATCCATAAAACTGACCTGTGTTACAATAGGACCAGCTCGGCCACCTACAGAAGTACGTATACCACCAAGTCCAGGATCCTGTCCATATAGAGATAGTGTAGAGCGCGGGAATTTGGAGTCCAAGGCGGTTTCACGATCAAGTAAGTAAGAGTCTCGGTTCATGGAAAAAGAATAATCAGAAACTGCTGCAGCTTGGGATGTAGGTGCAGGAACAGAAGTCTGAAAATTTGAGGACTGTGATTTATCAGCCCAGGACTCCGCTGGCTGATCTTGAGAGATATTTGCATTGCACTGGCAGTAGAAATGTATTAGTAAAAACACATATAGACAATTAAGCTTCAGCCAATAGGCCAATAGAATCAAACTTACCGTCTTTTCAAATATAGGTATCATACTATGATCAACCAAAAACTTTCTCAGTAGTCCAACTACCGCCTCCAAGGCATCAAGCACCTTCAAACCCTCTCCATGAATTTCAACAATTCTTTCATCCGCAGTGGCGTAAGCAGCCCCCTCATCTGCGAAATTCAGAAATTGTTAGATGTTACCACATGACTGAATGTTCTGTGTCACACAATAATAGCAAAACACACAATTGCCATCATCAAGAATTACATAGAAATACACTCCAAGATCTAATCTTTAACTGCGATTTCATAACCAGTGTGTGGTCATCTGTTATGATCCAGGAAAGAGAAGCTCAAATCATATTTTGAAATTATTGAGTGAGATTAACTACTTCAAGATCTAATCTTGAACTGCGATTTCATGACCAGTGTGTAGTCATCTGTTATGATCCAGGAAAGAGAAGCTCATCTCATACTTTGAAATCATCGAGTGAGATTAACTACAATTTCATAATCATAGTGCATAGTCATCTATTATAACAACAACATACCTAGTGCAATCCCACTCCCACAAGTGGGTCTGGGAAGTGGGGAGGATAGGGGTGTTCATGGTTCGGGTTGGATCGGTTTTTGATTAAAAACAAAACCGAACCAATTTAGTCGGTTTTTAAATTTTTAAATTCAAACTAAACCAAATAAAATGAAAACCATCGGTCTGGTTCTTGACGGTTTGGTTCAGTTTTTTCGATTTATAACTAGCTAATGAAAATTTGATAATAGTAAACAACATAGACATGAGACAACTATTTCAAATAACCATTAGGCATCAACAAATTTCTCTCTACTATTACATGACAAATGTATACGGATCTTCTATTATTTTTCAACACTATTTTTGAAGCTTTAACATGTCTAAGTTGCATAACTGCAGAGGTTCCTCCACTTCACAAGTCTAACATCCACACAGCAATATACAATTGTAAATAGAATGGTCAACCCTTCAATAATCAAAGGAGCAAGCAAAGAAAAGTAGATGGATGTCGTAGCAAAGAAAATTAAAAATTGGCAATATACCATACCACATATAGACAATTAGACTTAGAATGTTGGGTTTGAGCATATCTTTTAAGAAATGAAATTTAAAACTATTAGTAGTGCATTTGAAATAAGTAGACTAAAATCAAATTAATGATTAAAAGGTATAAAATATTTATAATTATTTATGAAAAACTAATATCATATATTCAAATAATTATAAAATTTATCTATATAATTTACTGATTCGGTATGGATCGGTTTTTAAAATGTAAAACCAAACCAAACCAAATATCGATTTTTTTAAAATTGGTAACTTTGTATATTTATATATGATGAAAAAAACATACATGGGTTGTGTACTGAAACCATATTTATAGAAAATCCCCTCAATACTTTTGCCCTACACTCTTATATTGAATCTAAAACATCAATAATAGATACAGTTTCATTTGAGTAGATTTGACTACACCAAAAATACAAAAGCAAAATGAAGTTAAGCTTGATATTCTGTACTCCATTTTCAGTATTTCTCAAAACATCTAGAATTTCTTTCCTTCCAAACTGTCCACCATATGCAGGCAGGATTAATTCTCCGTCTGCTTCTATTCTTTTCTTTGCTTGCAACCCTGCTTACTCCCAGCTTCTCAGAGCCTCTATGATCCTCCTTGGCATTGTCAAGGAGATGCCTTAGAGGTTTAGGATGATACTCCAAATTTGTATTGTTATCTTGCAATGGAGAAATAGATGGTTCATTGTCTCTAGTTTCTCCCCCACACCGATAACATCTTTAACATAGTGGTATCCTTCTCTTCATCAAATTATCTTGTGTAAGGGCTGCTTCTTTAGCCAGTACCCATACAAAGCAGGCTACTTTGTGGGGAATTTTGGTTTTCCAGATATGTTTTAATGGCCAGCTGACTATCTGTGTGCGGGCTCACCTGAAGTAGCCCTTGTTGTTTACTAGTCACCAAAAGAAGTCATTCCCGGTTTGTATTCCACTGAAAGACTCCAGAGTTCTAAAGAATTTAACCACTCCTTGTTCTTCCTAGTCATTGATTTGTCTTCTGAAGATAATGTTCCATCCCTTGGGGTGACCACATTTCTGCTAGGGTTCTTTGCTAATGAAGAGCAAGGTTAAAGATATCAGGAAAGCTTGACAACAAAATGCCTTTCTCATGCCAGTTGTCTTTCCAGAAACAAGTTTTACTTCCATCAAACACTTTTATCCTGGAGTGAGCTTTCAATTCATTCCACGGGAGTCTAATGGATTTCCATAAGCTAACTCCAAAAGGTGTGGTAATCTCTGTAGTCACCCAACTGTCTTCCTGTCCATACTTAGCTTTAATAAAAATTACTCCATAGGTGCTTATTCTCATTGTAGTACTTCCATGGCCATTTCATTTTTAGAGACTTGCTATGGATCTTCAAATTTTTAATTCCTAGTCCCCCAGATCTCTTATCAACAATAAGTGCTCTCCATTTCACCAAATGATACCCCTTCTTGTCTTTATTCCCTTGACACTGAAATTTCCTCCTGATGTTGTCCACCTGCTGAGACCCCTAAAGGAATTGGGAACAAGGACATCATGTATGTTGGAAGTGCATCAAGAACTAAATTTATGAGGGTCAGTCTGCCTCCCAAAGATAGATACTGAGTTTTCCATCTAGTCAATTTTTTTCACAATTTTCAATGACCTTGTTCCAAATCACGAAGGATTTAGATTTTGTTCCCAGATGCATACCAAGGTAGGTTGTTGGTAGAGACCCAACTTCACCTCCTAGTATTGAAGCCAGAAGATCAATGTTGGTGAATGTATTAATTGAGTAGATAGAGCTTTTCCCCTAATTGATACATATACCAGAAATCTCCTCAAAAACCAATATCACTCTTAGGTATTTCAGAGCTTCTTCTTCAGCATCACAAAATATGAGAGTATCATCAGCATACTGTAAGTGAGTCATGTGCAAACTATCATTTGCCTTTTCCACCTCAAATCCCCTTATCCACCGTGATTGGGTCTCCATAGCTAACACAAAAAGGAAGGGAGAGGATCTCCTTGTCTAAGACCTCCTTGTGCATTAAAGAAACCTGTCGGGGATCCATTTATAAGAACAGAGAAACTAACAGATGAGATACAAAATTTCTTCCATTTAACCCATTTTTGGTCAAACCCCATCCTTTCAAGTAATGTTAACATATAGGTTCAGTTGACCTTGTCATATGCCTTCTCAATGTCAAGTTTGCACAATAACCCAAGTTTCTTCTGTTTTAGTCTAGAATCAACTATTTCATTAGCAACTAGAACAGCATCCAAGATCTGTCTAGCTTTAATTAAGGCCAGTTGTTAGGAGTCCACCATTTTGGAGATCACTCCTTTTATTCTCTCTGTCAGTACTTTGGAGAATAGCTTGCAAATACTTCCTATCAAGCTGATAGGTCTGAAGTCCTCCAATTCTATAGAACCTTTCTTCTTTGGGATATAGCAATGAAAGTTATATTGAAGCTTCTTTCAAACATCTCTTCAGCATAAAAATTATGAAACGCACTCATGATATCTTGTTTCACTATCTCCGAAACTTAGCTGAAGAAACCCATTAAAACCATCAGGGCCGGGAGCTTTATCTGCAGCACACATTGTCAGGCACCTCAAGATTTCAGTTTCCTCAAATTCAGCTTGTAGAGTTCCTTCATCTTCCTCTGATAGAACTGGACAGTTGACATGACAAGAAGGCCTCTATTTTCAGTGTAAAGATTCTTATAGAACTCAATGATCTCTCCTTCAATTTTTGCTTGCTCCTCAATTACTTCTCCTTTGAACCTTCAACTGGTTAATATTGTTAAACCTTTTGTGTGCATTTGCCACAGCCCATTGTAAAACCATCAGGGCCAGGAGCTTCATCTGCAGCACATTGTTAGGCACCTCAAGATTTCAATTTCCTCAAATTCAGCTTGTAGAGTTCCTTTATCTTCCTCTGATAGGACTGGACAGTTGACATGACAAGAAGGCTTCTATTTTCAGTGTAAATATTCTTATAGAACTCAATGATCTCTCCTTCGATTTTTGTTTGCTTCTGAGTTACTTCTCCTTTAAACCTTCAACTGGTTAATATTGTTAAACCTTTTGATGCATTTGCCACTTGTGGAAGAACTTGGTGTTAGTATCTCCTTCTTTTAACCATAATGCTCTGGATTTCTGTCTCCAAGATATTTCTTCATTCTTGATTAGGTACTCATATTCCATGAAGGGGAGCCTTGGAGTAACTGGTAAAGTTGCTGCCATGTGACCATGAGGTCACGGGTTCAAGCCGTGGAAACAACCTCTTGCAAAAATGAAAGGTAAAGCTGCATATAATAGAACCTTGTGGTTCGGCCCTTCCCCGGACCCCGCGCAGAGCGGGAGCTTTAGTGCACCGGACTGCCCTTTTTTTATATCAGTATTATGTCTTCAAGCACCTTGTCCAAATCTTCCATTTGACTTAGTATTCTTCTCCTTTGAAGGCTTAGATTCCCATTCTCACTTCTGCTCCACCCTTTGAGCTTAGACTTAAGAGCTTATGATTTACAAGCCAAAATATAATTAGGTTTCCCTGAGAAGTTGAAGGAATTCCACTACTCACTGACTTTACCTTTGAATCCTGCTAGACCTAACCATCAATTCTCAAACTTAAAGTAGCTTTTATTCCTGTTCCATGATCCTCCCTGTAAAGCTATAGGACTGTGATGAGAGGATAGTCTCTGCAATAGGAATTGTTTGATGTTGTTGAAGTTGTCATCCCACTCCTTAAAAATTAAGAATTTGTCAATTCAAGAAGTTGTCTCTGTATTCTCCCCTTTGAACCAAGTATAAGAGCCTCCTTCTAGTTGTAGATCAATCATGTTCATATCACAATAAAGTCAAAAAACTCCATCATTCCCCTTGTTCTCCTATTATTGTTCTTTTTTTCTGAGTTGTATCTTGCAGTATTGAAGTTACAACAGACAGCCCAGGGCCCTTCCATCAGTCCCCTAATAAGCCCAACTCTTCCCAAACTAGTCTCCTTTCAGCATAGCTATTTGGGAAATGCACCCCCGTTATACGACATGAAAGCTCTGAAGTTGTGCCTCAAACTTACAAGTCAATGTGTAAGTACCAACTTCCAGTACTTCCCCCTTCCATGATCTATTGTCCCATAGAAACATGATTCCCCCTCTAGTACCACTTGCCTTTAAGTATGCAGATCTAATCCATATTCCACCCCAAATCTATTTCACTATATATGTGATATCTCCCTCTAATTTGGTCTCCTGAAAGCATATGAAGTCTGCCCTCCAATCTGAGACTAGGCTATGTACAATCCTCTATTTATTCTTATCATTCAATCCCCTTACATTCCATGTCACTAATTTGAAATTCATGAGTCAATGGCCAACCAATTCCTCCCCTTATTACTGTTTCCATTACTCTTGAACTTAACATCAAAAAAGGCCAAACCCTTTAATTCATGTGCCCCATTGAATCTATTCTTCTTGCACCCACTGTCAGAATCCAATCTTCTAGCTTATTTGCAGCTATCTACTTACAAATAATAATTCCAATGCCTCCTTTTCATGCCCCTGAAAATCTTTCTCTAGCATTTTGCTTAGTTTTATCATATTTCGTTGTACCCAAACTGAAGTCGCCTTTTCCTTGGCTTGAATATCTTGTTCATGATCCGAGAGAAGTGGCAGTGCATCTTCTACTTCCCAGTTTCCAATCAGAATGATTGCACTTTGATTCTCTGGACCAATCGTTCCTTCTTCGGTAACTCTACTCTCTTTTTCTACTTCTACACTAGTGCTTCAATTCTCAGACTTTCTGACAAATTTTCCCTCACTTCACCTTCTGCCATTGTCGTCGATTTCATAACGCAGATTTCCGAACCCATAACACTCCTTGTCTTTGCATGCAGTTGAACCGATATGGGCGAGGTTCCAGATAATTAAGAAATACATTGCAGGATATATTGAATGCTTTGGAGTTATTCAATAATTAAAATGACTTGGGCCACTAAATCAGGTCCAAATACCCTATTAAAAGTAGATCTCTTATTTTGGTGTTGGCCCACTGCATTTAGTTTGGGTATGTGCTCCTCACATGCTATCTCTTTATAAACCCTACCCTCTAGCGCAGCAGAAGACCCCACATGGTGACTTATGACGAGGGATTTCTGTACTTCCTCACAGACGAGTGCCCCTTTTGTCTTCTAGATAATGTCTTCACCTAGGTAACTACTTGTACCTTTCTTCTCCAGTGGCCTTCTTAGTTGTTTTCGGCGTGAACTCGAACCTAGGTTTAGTTTCCAGCCAAATTGGGATGTAGTAAGTGATTCCACTTTGTGTTATCGACACCTCCCTTGGTAAACTCCTTCCATCATTCTGGACTAGAACCTTGTCCATTTTAGATAGTTCTTAAGTTTTGATTCTTCTTATGTAGCAACTCATCCCCTACAATATTCTCCAATTTCTTGAAAAGTCTTCTGCTACCACAAACGTAGTGGTATTCCGATAGGTTTAATCCACATTTCCTTGGTTGGGATGGAGTTCGAAACAGTCCCTGCCATGGGATTCCACCATTCAAGTTGTAATCTGCCCTTTTTTCAAAACCACAATCCTTGAAGGATAGATTCAGCCAAATATCTGTTTGGGAACTCGAATAAGAACATATCTCCATGCATTTCATAGATGTTCACACCAAAGACATTTTTCCAGCTTGCTGACATCCATCTCCTTAGGTCTGCAAGTGTGGGTTTTTCCTGAGTTTTCCCTTCAACACTTCCAACTACACATCTTCTTAAGAGAGCATCCTCTTGGGCACTTTTTGTATCTGAGATGTCTATCCTTCCTTCTAGAATTTTCACCTTTGCTTCTTGAATATTCTTTGACTGCCACTTGTTGTCTCTTAGCGCCTTCGAATATGTGTAATTGGCCTTGGTGAGTCTTGGGGAGTAGTCACCGCCACTTGTTGTCTCTTAACGCCTTCGAATATGGGTAATTGGCCTCGGTGAGTCTTGGGGTTAGTCACCTCTAGCTTTTTGTGGCATTTAATGAAGTTCTCAACCTTAAAAGCTATGTCATATCAACCTTCATTCAATGTTGTCTCTGAGATAATAAGAATTGGCCTCCCCCCTCTATTTTAAAGACATAATGCTTATGTATCATGAATCTCCCCTGCTCATTGTGTTTCCTTGTACAAAATGCTCCGAGTATGTTCAGAGAACTTCCATCTTTTAACCATATTTTTCGGGTCACTAGAGGCATCTTTCAGTGCAGAACAAATCCACTACATGACCTTGCTGCTCATAGATGATCTTTTCATCATCTTTCTGCTTCTTTCCACCCATTCGAAAGCACGAATTTTCCAGATGACCACTTTGTGATGTCAAAAGATTTAAAACCTGCGTTAAAAAATAAATCATGTTCTCCCCCTTTCTTATTTCTTGTCTGCTGGACCCTCACCCCTTTATCTTTTAGGCAAAGCTGAGCTTTTCAATTTTCAAATTAAAGCTGCCTCTTTCCTCATATGATGCGCTCCCCGATGTGTCAGCCACCTTCGATGTCTGAGCCTTCTTGCCAACTACATTTCTTCTGGCTAGCCTAATTCTTGTGCAGATTTTCTAGAATCGGAATTTCAAATCCCTAGCCCTCTTTTAGAATCTCCAATTGTTTAGGAATCTCTTGCATATTGTTCCCCACACATATTCGAGCCCGGTAAAGATGAGTTCGAAGCTTTGTATCTTCATCGATTCCAATAAATCTTTCACACTTATCTCCGACAAACCTAAAGGTTTCAATCGACCAGGCATGGATTGGGATTCCAAAGGCTTATATCCATTTGTTCTCTGATTTCTTTTTAGTTAAGGTTGAGCAAGCCACCGGCAACCACCATTCGAGTGTCAATCTTATCCCCTTCCAAAACAATTCGCGGGCTTTGACCCTAGCTGCTTCAATTTGAGAGAGCTCAAATAAACACTGATTGTGCTTGATGGGGGTGACTTTGAGCCCTGCGGTGACTTTTCCCACGAGCCATTCTTGGATGACATCCTTGTTAGGACTAATGTTAAAAGGATCATTGAATTCTCCGATAAGACATCTCGAGGGATAATTTTCTCCCCTCCACCGTCTCTGTATTGGCTGTGCTTGGCCAGTTTAATTTCCTTGCAGCTTCCTTATAAAACTAACTTATCGACATATAGGTGGAATCTGGGGTCTGTGAAGGGCCCAGAAAATTCTGAATCTTCACTGCTATGTCGCTCCACCCTTTGTCATAGCTTCCTTCTGGGATGATGACTGCTTTCTTTCTATCCCCGAGAATCGTTTCTATTCTCACGAATCGACCATAATTTTTGAAATTTTGAATGACTCTAAAAGTGTAGGTCTGGACTTTTCTACCCCACCTTCTACATTTGTTGCCTTGCTGTAAAGAGGCCTGCTTCAGGGCTTCACAGATCCATCGGAGATTATTGTCATCGGTTTTAATGCTACTAATGAGCCTTCTACTACTTTCTATTAAGAGGAACCATCTTTTACCTAAACTTCTTAAATTGAAGGACTTCCCACTCGTGCTAAAAGAGATTTATCGATCCATGACTTAAACAAAAGTAGGGATTCCATTAGTAAAGTGCTTGCCAGAGTTGGGGATCGGAGAGAAGAGAAGAGAGGGCATGAGTGGGGAAGGTAAGTGCATTTCCCAAGAGAGCATTTTTCGAGGTTGATTGTTCCACTTCATAACTTTGAATCTGGAAATATTATATACCATTAAATCTTGTTTTTTATAAGTGATACAACATTAGTTCTTTTCTTCACTCATTAAAACTTGTAGGCCATTTGAGATCCAGGATCAGTTCTTTTTTATCTTGAAAGGAGAGATGTCGATGGTGTTGAAACTTTCGGAGGTGCACACTCTCAATCATTCAAATTATTCAAGTGCAGAAAAGTATTATATTACTTCAAACTCAACTTGAATTAAAATGAAAATAATACACTGGTATTTCTTCAACATGTACCCCATTTACATGTACTATAATCCATTCTTATACTCCCTATTTCCCAAATATAGACATCCATTAATTCATGTATTACACTTCTAAGTATTTAACTTAATCACTCAAAGTGGATACATCATTTCATCTATCAACACAACATTCAATTGTCAATACTCCTTTGTGAATCTTGTATCTGAAATTCCCAAACATTCTTCAACATCCCAAATTTCTCTTCCTCAACACTTTTCCTTGGCAGTTCACGTCTTCTTTAGAAGACTCCTCCTTTTCCTCAGCACATGTTTCCTTAAAACTGCCCTAATTTGGGAACGAAGTCTTTCTTGTCTACTTTTTGTCACTAGAAGTTTCCTCTTCACTGATACTCTCCTTGTTTACCAAGTTATTCTCTCAATATTAAAAGAACAGTCCACCTTATCAGGAGCCTCCCCAGACTTTTCGTCAAGGATATTATTCTGAGACTCAACCTTATCTTACATAAGGTAGCCACCTTCCCCTTATCTGCATAAGAATCACTCTCTTCGGATCTATCACCCGTGCTCTTTTATAATGGACTCTCCCTTCACTCATCTTATTTTCTTGGCTACAGTAAATCTACGTACAAAATAACAGATAAAGTTTTTTTTTCCAGATCTCTCAAGAAAATTGTTTAGATACCATATGATGGGGATTTGGAGAAGATGAGCGTTCTCGAACAACTGAATATCTTGAAAACAAGTGAAGCAAAAACTCAAGAAATTTTGTTCCACCAAATGTTAGCTAGGATTTGATTAATCTTGTAAGAGATTTATATGCAAGTTGATGTGGAGAACTTCTAGTGCTAAAGAACTTAAATTTTTAAATATTTGATTGAGACAGGTTTAAATGGTGCGACATTGAGAATTCATATAGCCGACTTCAACTAACTTGGGATTGAGACGTAGTTAATTGTTGTAGCTCTATTGTATGACCAGATCTGTACATTTAGCTGTATTGTTTTAGCTAAAGGTTTATGTATACATTCTAGGCTGAAGTCATAGTCATTACAACCAAGTCTCCAATCATTCGATTCAAAAAAGTTGAGAATTACATTGTGAATGATATTCAGATGAAAAAGCAAACAAACCAGTAAGACAGAAAGCTCACCCTCAGATAATACTCGCAGGGAGGCACCAGATCTTTCCTGGATTGATTTGATTGTAGAACCATGCTTCCCAATCAAGTGAATAGCTTGTGATGACGCCACCAATAACCTTACAGAACAAAATGCAGCACGAGCAGCTACTGCTCCTGGATCACCATCGTTTAGTCCAGCAACACGCTTGAACACTCTTAGAGCAGCATCCATTGCAGGAGATACTTGTGCATCTGGATCTTCTCTTCCAGATATTAGGACCTAAAAAGCATATGCAGGAAGTCAGCAAGGAGTGGTACAGTTTTTTTTTATTTGAATACCTTGAATATATAAAGTTAAATCATGTGAAGCAAATAGCTGAAAAAATAGATCATTGCAAGAAAAAAGACTATTTTTCCCCCTTGCATTTATAAAATTTACGAAGTAGACAAGATTTTCAAAGGCTATATAGCATGTTAAGAAAAACTAAATGTTTTTTTAGGCAACTATATTAAATTTATATAACATGTCAACTAGAAATTTATCACCCTCTCCCAGAGCAACAGAGAGAAGGAAGGTCATATACTGCGAATAGCATTCATGGATGATCATATGTTCCAATAATCACATCCACTAAAGAAGCATCAGGAGCAGCTCTATCAAACTATAAAAGTAATTTTCTCTGACTAATATCTCAAAACCAGACAGTTTCTAAGGTTCAAAGCTACAACAGCGAAGGTTATATAAGAGAGTTGGCTGCAGAAGAAACAGTGAAATATCAGCCAACATCCTAACTAGCACTGTGATCTGTTGCAATAGAAAGATAGCAGCATGTAGGGAGGTAAAGAGGAGAGATAAGGAGCTGTTTCCCTTGTTCTGTTAGAAATTAAAAAGTGAAAGAGGGTATTTCAACACTTCACATTAGCATAATTCAGTCCTTCCATTAGATATACAAAGCAACTATATCTTAACACCCCCACCCCCACCCCCACCCCCCCCAAAACAAATTGTACCACACAATCTAGGGTAAATCAATGATAAATTATCCTTCCCAATGCCCATTCCCTCCCTTTCTTGAACCAAAAGTGTTCCACATTCTTGTCAACAAAGCCATCAACCAGTAGAAAGTTCAAAACGATCATGTCTAAAAATCTTTGTATTTTAAATCTCACACCAGTTAAAGTTCAACAGCCATCTAGGCTAAGCATGCACGGAAAGCCGAAGAAAGATAAAATAATACAATATGGAACCTATCAAAAGGGCAAAATATACGATGAAAGAAGCAACATAAATAATATGATTCTGGACCTACCAAAAAGACAAAAATAAATAAACCCTAAGAGGTAGTGTCAGATTAGAACTCAATACCAACTAGAGGTTCCCTCACTAGAAGGCATTTGCAAGGGTGAATCTTGAAGCTCATCTCAGGAAAAAAACACCATAAAATGTCGTATGAGGCAGAGAGGAAAAGGTAGGACTCGTCCAAACCGGAAGCCTTTAGGGCTAAGGCCTACACCTCAAGCATTGAGATACACACTTCTTAAGCCTTTTGGATCTATTTAAGTTATGGATTATAACTAACCCAACATTGGAAAGAGGACCCAATGTAACTTTATAGTATTTAGCAAAGATTTAAAAAATTAGATTTTTTTGCCCTAAATCTACAGTTTATACATTTTATGCAGCTCCAATTAGCAGTTTGAAATCTTTTTGGCTTCTTAAGCTTTTCAGTTGGAGCAATCTATCCCCTGTAAATGATATATCACCACTTTTGCTTTGTGGTTAACTCCCTGATTAAAACAGGAGTTAACCACGCTTCTTTTGTGTATGTAATTTGCATCTCCTTGATGCTTTTCTAACACAACATCTTACTTCATCAAAAAAAAAAAAAAAGACAACTCAAGCAAAAGACAAAGAAGCGGTATATTCTAAAGAGACACAGATTCTCTCGAAGGTACTCTAGAAGCTCAACCAAGCTACCACTGGTAGTATATCATTTCAACTCAAACGTTGGAGTCATCCCATGAAGAATGTGTAAGTTTTTGATGAAATTTACCAATTAAAAACATTTCAATTCAAATAAAAATCGCAAAAGAGTAACAAAAGAAAGAAACAGAAACTAAACGAGGTATCATAAATTATTTAAGTCATAACATACGATGCGATCAGCATTGCCGAGAGGGCCTTCCAAGACGCGAATACGAGCGCGAGTCTCTTCACACATCTTCTTTACAAGCTCGCCCTTACGCCCAATTATACTACCAACTTTCAGAACTGGCACAACTAGCCGGAAGACGTTGTCTCCAGGCCAACCCGGCCATTTGGCCACAACCGCAGGTGCTTCCCCCGGAGCGGCAGCGTCTCCGCCGTTACCCTCAGGTTTTACCGCGGACATTTCCGCCGCAGATGGTTCTTGATTTGAGGGATGAAATGAGTCGGTCACCGAAGAAAAAACCATCGATGAATGTGAGGGGCAGGAGGTTTTAGCGGTTTGGGTGTAAAGAACAAAGAAAACTCCGGAGAGTGAAAGACTTAAAGAGTGTAGTTTGCGAGTTTGATTTTTGTGAGGGTTTGATTCGGTTTGGTTTGGTTTTAAGCGAAAAGGAAAAAATATGAGTGCAGTTCTTACATGGAATACATTTTTGACTACTAAGTCCCCCAGACAGCTCAGACTTTTCGGGTATATTAATTTCAGCACAAAATAATTCATTATGACATCACTACTGGAGTATTTCATTAACAGCATTAAGTTATGTGAGAATGCATAATAGAATAGAATATGAGATAACAATATATTATTATTAATAATTTAGGGATTAAATATGTTCTGTGTTTGTTCGTGATTTAAAGTTTAAGTTTTATTTGAATATGTAATTTAAATTTTTTACATCGTATTTTATTCTTTTAAATCTGAAAACCCCACAAATAAGCAAATCATAATTATTAAATAAGATATCAGAATATTCTAATACGTTGCATCGATAAATGATAGTTATTAAATACAATATCTGAATATGCTAATGCGTCGCACTGATAAATTGCATACTTCCATGTTGCTTTTATAAATTAGAATTCATGATAGTTATTAAATAAGATATCAGAATATTCTGATGCGCCGCACTGATTAATTGCATGCTTCCATGTTTCTTTTATAAATTAGAAAAGAGTTGAAAATACTCTTAAACTATGTAAAATTGAAGAAAATACCCCCGAAATAAGCAAATCATAGTTATTAAATAAGATATCATAATATTCTAATGCATCGCACTGATAAATTGCATACTTCCATGTTGCTTTTATAAATTAGAAAAGGATCGACTATGTAAAATTGAAGAAAATGCCCCTGAAATAAGCAAATAATAGTTATTAAATAAGATATCAAAATATTCTAATGCGTCGCATCGATAAATGATAGTTCTTAAATACGATATCAGAATATTCTAATGCGCCGCACTGATAAATTGTATACCTCCATATTGCTTTTATAAATGAGAAAAAGGATCAAAAATACCCTTAAACTATGTAAAATTGAAGAAAATGCAGCCCCCCCCCTCCCCCCCCCCCCCCCCCGGTTATAGTTTGGTCCAAAAATATCTTTAGCGTCAAAACATCCCTATTTGTTAATAGTTTGGTCCAAAAATATTTTCACTGTTATTTTGGGTCAAAAATGTTCTTCTCTTGATAAACATATTTTTTTTAAACACATTATTTTTCTAGTAAAAATATTATAACTTATCATTAATTTTCATATATATAATCATAAAAGTTTATCGTTAATTTTTATTTGGATAATGATTTTAAAAAAATCTAATAAAATGGAAAATATTTTTATTTCCTAATCTTTTCTGAATTGAAGAAAAAATCAGAAAGATAAGCATTTGGTAATATAATTCTTAGTTTAAAAGTTAAGATATAATGATCATAATATCATAAATCACGAAACAACCATTTTTCATATTGTATTTTACTTTTTATAGCAACATCCTACTTATAACAACAATGACTTTCAGTATAGTGGTACACTTTTCATAAAATTACCCATTTATAACAGTCATATTCAAATATTATGCAATAATATTTTGTAAGAAATATATTATTCATAAAAATAAATATTAAAATTTTTATAATAATCATGGTTAATGTCATTTACATAGTAAATTTCAAGTATGTATATCTAAAATGAAAAATTATATTAAAATAGAGCCCACCAGTTATAGTCGTAATTTCACGGGAAAAGGTTATTAGTGTTTGCCTTTTTTACTTTCACACTTTTTTTATTTTTTATTTTTTGGTTAAATTGATTAACAAATACATTTTTTCTTCGTACACGAAATAATTAAACTAAATTTTTGTGACCTTTATTTGTAACAACTAAACAAAATATATGATTAAATGTCAGTATACATATATAACAACACCTTCCTATAATAGCCATAAAATTTTCAAATAAACACTGCCACTATAACAAGATTTGACTAAATTCTTCGCTAATAAATAATTATATATTATTAATCACCGGGTAACTTAGTTTTAAATCAAACGAACCCTTATTATTCTATACAACTATTTCAAATTGCATATTGGTGGAATCCGTTTGGTCATGAGAATTATTTATTTATTTTTATTTTTATTTAAATAATTTGTGTTTGGATATAAAAAAAATTCAAATATTATTTGAAGTCATATTTAGAATTTGAAAAATATCCAAAAAGAAAATTTCACTTTCATTTTTTTTTTCAAATTTTACCTAATTTTTTTAAATATAAAAATGACCTCATATATATATATATATGAAAAAAAAATACATTCAAATAATTAAATATTATTCTAAAAATTATAACGAAACACAACTTCATCTTCAATTCTAATTTTACGAACTCTAAATAAAGTAAAATAATATTTTTAATAATATGTAGTAGCTCGTATATGTGATCTATCTATGACATTATGTGACTTTATATTTTAAAATATTACTCTCTTAGAGCAAATTTAATTGTATGTTTCAGATAAATCAGTTAAATTTGATAATTTTACTAGTTTATTAAAATTAAAAGTATAAATCATGTTTAGAAAAAATACATTTAAATTTTTAATATTTTTTGTGAAAAATATATCCAAACACAATTTCAACTTAGAAAATTTTCAAATATAATGAATAATGTTTGGTTTTTTTTAACCAAACGCAACACTTATTATTCTGTAGTCTGTACAACCATTTCAAATTGAATTGTTGAAATTTGATCCTATAAGAGTATTTACTGGAATATTGTTTTACTCTATCCAGATCACTCCATGCTATTTTTTATAAACTTAAATAATTTTTTCTTTGACAAAAAAAATATAAAAAAAATATATATATATATAATGTTTTCAATAATTTTTAAAAAAGTAGTAATGTATAATAGGATACTTGTTATCTAGTTTCTAATTATAGAATTATAGAAATTTTTAAAAATAATTTTAAAAATCGACAAAATGTGTTTGGATTGAGCTCGAGTTTTAAAAAAATGCCTCTAGTACTCTAATTTTCTGTTTTAAAAGGTTTTTTTTGGACTCATTCTTAGACGAATCACTTGCAAAATATTCTGAGACTCACGTGTTGAGCTTAATTTTGTGAGGTTTATATCTGAAGTCTCTAATGGTGCGCCCTAAACATGTCCAGTACTCAATACTCAAGGCTTGCTCAACAAATTCCACCAAAATCATGTATCAAATTCCCGAATTAGTACATGTGATCTTCAAATTCTTTAACAAATGAATAATAAAAGTTCAATTCATCTATAAAAATATGAAGATCAAGCGCAACTTAAATAACGAATCACAATATTATATAATTATTAATTGAGAATATAATGAGGATAAATACCATTTGAATATATTTTTGAAAATAAATAGATCGGCCAAATTTATATCTTTACTTTTTATCGGTCTCCATGTCTTAATGTCACGTGTCTCTAAATTATCAGACTTTAACTATTTACTCTTTGAAAGTAATATTGTTTATTCATGAAAGAGTAATTTTTAAATTGTAGTACTACAAATATTTTTATTGAATATTTACTTTTAGGAAGGTAATATATATAGTTGGATAATATTTTGTAATAAATTGTGATTTTTCAGTTATTTGAAAGTTAACAGTATAACACTTATGCATTATTTATACTTGTACAAATATACTAGATATTTTTGTTTTCTATGAGTCATTTTTTAAAAAAATTTCTTAACTTTTAATGTAGCTTTTAAAGTATAAATTAAAAATTTAAAGATCCATAAGACGTAAGCCCTACATTGAGGCGTAAAACATCCCGGCTCACGCACCCCGCCTTTTAAAATACTGCTCTAATTCATTTCATGCTTTTTGAAAAGGGTGGATAATTAATAGGAGAAAATTAGTCAAATTGTATGTTATGTATAATATTTATGGGAAACAATGTAAGGTCTGGTATTGATTTTCAGTCACTTGAATATAGTCAAATAAATTGTAACCTAAACTAAAAATATAATTGGCTTTTAGTAATTGCAAGCCAGAAACTGTTGAATAAAAAACTCCTTGACTGTTTATTGCCAAAACCCAAGCCTGCCAACATCTTAAGCAAAAAATTCAGATGTACATGATTATATGCTTATCTATGTCTATACTAGAACAACTAAAGTCTAATTTCAAACAAAAGTGTAACACAGTGACTTCAAATTAGCCCAAAACATAGGGGTTACAAGATGTGCAACAATTCAGCAGATACCATTTGCACCAGGTAGCATTAGAAAAAGGTAAGATGTGACAAAAATATGGAGCAGTAAACGAACGAGAGGGTAAACTCATACATCTTTTACTACTAGGAAAAGTTTGTTGTTCTAAACTCTGGATATACATTTTCATTTTACAACTACAGAATCATTTTTTCTTTACATAAACGAGTTGAAAGCTGTTGGTCATACATACTAACTTGCTATGTTATGTCAAGCTATATATGATACTTACATTGGCAAAGAAGGGCAAGCTAAGAGAAGACATAATATCCTTCTTTGGCACCGATGCCATCCATACTTTCAATTACAAGGTTCTTCAAGCTTCAGAAAGTTGTGATATTCCAACTGAGTCATGTCTTTGCCAGATGCTGGGTCAAACTTGCATCTAATGAAGCTGCATCACACACTGACATGTCAATAATTTAACAGAGGATATCTACGAGGAGTTAACTCATGTGTATATGCCGTTGCCTATCATTGAACACATGATAGATCCCAGCTGAAGTTAAAATTCAAACTTGATTCTTGTAGAAAATCACATAGGAAGGACCAATTAGTATAACGAAAGAAGACTAGTTGTGCAAGAAAGACCATGCTAGTCACTAGATTAATCAGTTTGGATCCTTCACTCCGTCAGTTGCTGGTGTCACTATTGATAACAAAACTTTCTATTGTTTTAATTCTGTTGATATTTGTATCTCTATGTAAATAAATTGAAATTTATCTTTCATCACTCCGACAAAATTTAAATAAGAGAGAGAGAGAGAGAGAGAGAGAGAGAGCAAACATCATAATAGCATTAACCCTCTCTCGCTTAAAGAGAGATCCCTGAGGAGTTTATGATCAGATTACATCAATTATTTGTTGCCTTTTCTTCACTATGAAATACTTTTACACAAGCATTGCTATTATATACATGGTATATGTCCATATTCTAGGAAAGTTAAGATATTACTTAATGCATGATACGCTGCATGATGTTTTCCAAAATTACCTAGAGTATGAATAATAGAGCTAATGAAAGATATACTCTATTAGACTTTACTCTCCCATATAAATGATTTGTGAACAGACATGTTATAGTTATTCACAAATCCGAATGAGAAGTCTTTTTGGTTTCAAAAGACGATAAGAGTTAACTAACCTTCCGTCCCAGCCGAGAATTATCAGTGTATTCTTTTCATTACCAAACGTAACAATGTATTGAGAAACTCCAGGCAGTCGGAATTGAGCCACAGACCATTCTGAGCTAAAATACTTGGGAAGAACTCCTGAGATAATTTTAAGCACAAATTCAAGAATCTTGCAGAAGTAAAAACTGTGGCATTCACAGCAACCTTCCCACTCTCATCTTTAATAGTTCACCACTTTATCATAGAAAGAAGTGACAATAGTGTGTGTGCCAGGTGATAACCTAGTATACATGAAGGGAGAGGAGCGGGACAGAGCAAAAGTTCCCTTGAAAGACATAACATTAAATATGAAAAGGCCCCAAGGTATATTCTTCAGGCAAAATCACAGAGGTGGAAACAGAAATTATAGACACTGCTCTGTGCATCACAATTTCAAAAGAAAGCATTTTCCATGACCCAAAAGTTCAGCTGAAGCAAGGTAGGTTAAATCTATTATGTCCAGTTGACAAGAAATCTCCATCGTCCATGACAAGTTAATCACCCAACCACTTATGACTCATCACTATAAATGAGAAAGCAAGTAATATTATACTATTATACTCCATGGTGGCATTAGAGGATGCTCTATGAAAAACAGACTTCACTAATCACCTAACTTATAGAGTCAACATATACCACTGATTATAAACCACACAATGTTGAAAGACCAAAGTTAAAATGACTCACTCAGAAAGCTTTTTAACTACTTGGTACAATTACGTTGAATAAACCCTTCTGGGATATTATGTGGCTTGATGAATAGACAAAGAAGAAAAATGTATCATGCAGAGGTAAGGCGTCCTTTCAAGAAACAAAAGTTTTCTCTCTATGGTAGTGATTGATATTCTCATTTGGAGTGCATGTAGGAAAATATTTTCACTATTTAAAAAGTAGCCTGAAAATCAGGAAATGGAAGTCACGTTCTTAGGGACAGAGTTACAAATTTACATGCAGCATTTTTTATTGCTTAACAAGGATTTGTAGATATCCATAAAATAATTTTATTGAGCATGAATGGCTTCTCATCTATGTTTTTAAAATATAAACTAGAAACCTTAAATCTGCTTCAGAGATACCTCTGATGAAGGAGAATGAACTAGAGGCTGCCGCAGGAAAACGGGAGTTGGGGGAATAATTTGATTTGTTAGTACTCACGTCCCCTAGATTGACCTTGAGGCTGAAAACATGAACAGTGCCTTTGTCGCTGGAGACAGCTAGCCACTGAGCAGTTGGAGCGAATGAAACACTATATATTTCTGCTCTATCCAAACCCCTTCTTACCTGAATCATACGTGATTTAGCAAAAGACAAGCATGTAAAACGCTGTTAGTTGGTCGACAGAAGAGTTAGAAGACTCCATTAATTGGAGGCTTAAATAAATCTTGTAGGCAGGCCAAGAAGAAGTAGAAAATCAAAAAAGAAAGTTCGATCTTACAATCTTTATCAAGTATATCCAGCACAATACTATGGATAACAAAATGTGGAAATTACTCTTGTAATTATGGGAGGAAAACTCATTTGAGATAGAAAAACAAGAACTAATAAACCATGTCTGTTAAATATGTTTTGGGTTCAAGGGGGTAAAAGGGGTGAGACACCATACAGATTTCTTGATTTCAATTCTTTTTTCTTTTGATAAAATGTAGTGGTCGACCCAGATGGGGGGTTGATGATATCAGAATGCTGCAAGCCAAAGGTAAAAGCTAATGAGGAAATAAGGGAGCAAGTGAAACTGCTCCAGTAAGTTGGCAGACAACTATACAATATGATATGGATGATTAGCCAGTCAAGCATCATGCTGAATGATCATAAGAAGAGGATAAATAAAGAACGGCAACAGGTAGGTAATTAAATCAACTGGAAAACACTACTAAAGTAGTAACATAAAAAAATTCAAGCCCATGTAACAATGTCATTATCCCTTCCATTAAGTATTCTTATTTTGGCCCAATAAGGGTGAAAATAGTATGAGTAACAGAAATGCTGCTATTATTTCAAGTTTTGTAACAAACGAATATGCAACAGTTGAACCACACGAAAACAATGATGAGAATAATTCCTTACCTCCTGCAACAATGTACCTTCTAATGTGTTGAAAATCCGGATTAGTGTACCTTTGGTGCTTGCTGTTGCTAGCAGGTTGCCTTCCCTAGTAAGAGCAAAACATGCAAGTACTGAGTCATGTGGTACAATAAATTGTGTGCTTTTTGATGCATAATGTTCGACCCGAACTTGACCCTTTTGCAGACCAGGGCACACCAATACGAGTGGACCAGCTGTTTGTGAAACCTCACACAGCCCCTTTGGGTTTGTAGTTGTTTCAATTTGAAACAACAACTTCAGATTAGAAAAATTGTACACAAATATCTTGTGCTCAAGAACTACCACGATGCAGTCCTGCCGAAGCCTGATACTACGCACCTCCGACCGGAAACAGAGCTCACTGATGCAACGGCTTTGGTGATCATCCCAAATCATGACTTTGTTTCGGGGATATTGTGGATGGTCTCCACGTCCAACAAAGGCTAATATATTGCTGCGAAAGAGCATTTCAATAATTCCAATACCACCTATATTTTCAAAGTATCGACAAAAGGACCCACAGAAAGGGACACAGTTAAATACTCCAAAACCGCGATCAGTGCCGATAGCAAAACAGCCATAGTCTTGATTGAACGTTACATGGTATGCATTTTCCGAATGATTGATAGAGGCATGATTAGAATTAACACCTGATTCAGTGTTTTTGATAGATGAACCGTGAAGACGCTCATCATTTACCTGTTCAACAGCAGCTTGTTGTGGCTGCAGCTGATGTTGTTGTGCTTCTAGTTGCTCTAGATCAGGTTGAAGGATTGGAGACTGAAACTTTGAGCTCATATATGGGAGTGGAAAAGGAGGGGAGAAAGGTGAAAGTGTGGCCATGGACAGGGATATGAGGATGAAATTCAGTGTTAGGCTTAATTACAAAGTAAGAAAGATATATTGTTTTCAACTGAGGGCATGGCACTAAAGCAAAGGTTTAAGACAACATACAGAACCACGTTCATACTCATCGATCTGCATCAAAAGAGAAGACATGTAAACTAGCTGTACTAACAAACAAGGAATAACTAACCAAAGATCACAACAAAACCACTTCAAGGAAAATGGTCAAACACTAGCCAAACAAAGATTATTGTTTAAGTAGGATAAATAGCCGGTAAATTCGCTCTCCCTAAGAGTAGAAGCCTTTTGGGCTAGGAAAATTTCAATGAGTCAAATAATCACATGGTTAACTATAAACTGACCAGTAAATACTTACATTCTCTGTACAATGTTGAACTGGTAGAACATCAAACAATTTCTCATTCTAGTAGGTAAGAGAACACGATCATGTAGAAAATGACTACAGCAAAACTAATCAGCAGTGGAGGTAGAGCTGAAGAAAATGGTACCCGAACATGATCTACATATATATTTCCTTCAAAGAATAAAAGCTACAAGTCCTTCTGTCAGCCCAAAGATTGCTTAAGATAAAGTATGAAGCACATTGGTGAAATAATCTTAAAACTCGGAATTAAACGTCTTGGGCACAATGCATCAAGCCACCAACGATTCGCTTAATGTGCGCTTAAACCCAGAAACTAGATACAAAACAAGCTGAATGTTTCGCGTCGCTTAGCAGGCACTTCTGTGTAGTCACTAAGGTACCAAATATTATTATTTGTACTTTTGTGCTTAAAATTATTGTTCTTGAAAAATGAGTACATGTTTGCATCTTTTTCTTCATTTGTGCCTTTCTTCATTAAAGCCATTGGTTTACGCTTAAAACCCCAATAAACCTTAGCACTTTTGCCTTTTATAATACTAGTTGGTGAGAGTAGTACTAGGATCAGTGATACCATAGGCATTCCTCGCGTTACATACTTTTTTATGACACCACTTGTGAGCTTTGAAAAGCATTACTAATCCCAACTCTCAGGTTAGCATAAAGGAAGAGGATTACGCTACGCTGACGGTCACTGTAATAATAGACTTAATACCTTGTATCTAAATATTGAATTAGTTGGAAATGGATACAAATTGAGTTGAATAGATACCGGGAATTCATTTATTCTACACCAACAAGTTTAGACTTTCATGTGTAATTCATCAGTTCAACCTGCAAGTGTCGAAATCAAATTTACCTCCAAGAAATCTCATTTGTTCCAAATTCCTCAAAGTGGTCCAATTTATATGTAAGCTGGTGCAAGTTTTGTATATCCTAAGCCAACAACTCCTCCCCTTCTTAAGAAGCAGGTGTGGCCTTGTGTCTCATTCTCAAGTAGCAAAATTTTCTTGTTTTGATACTCGAGAAATCCCTGATGGCCAGTGGTTCATAGTTCAAAACACGATAGATGATCTTCCCGCCCCTCTATCCTTCTCCACTTACATACCATTTTGTCAACCGCACAGTGTACCTCACCAACATATCATAAGTTGAGCTCTTACCAGTAGACCAAAGCCTGGGGGCTTCTCAAGTAGAACAATTTGGACGAAAGCAATTCATCCAGGTCTGAAGTACCTATTTTAGGTAAAGTTTCTATTTCACCGTCTCCCCTCCCCCTCCACATGACACAAGAAGTGACTAAAAGCAGCAATCTTTAGAGAAAATAGACTAATATAAGAAAATACACAAGATTATGCAGGAGTCAACGCAATATAAATTACTCTAACTAGCCATTGATCATAAATGAACTTATGATACCAAACTCATCATTCTTTACCATTACCCTTTTAGTGAAAAAAGAATATAAGAACACAAGGCATCACAAACAGGGTTGACAATAACAAATACAAGTAAACCGTATATATATTTGAATGCGTTTAACCCCACATACATATATGACCATCCCACTTATCCAAAAAACAAAAAGAAATCAAATTTGCTTCATATGTAAATAAATATGCAGTTCAACATACCTAACGCTGGAAAAAGGAAAAGAAAGACTATATACATAAGAAAATGTACAACGAGTGAAAGAGAGAGATTGAAATTTGAAGGAGGAAAGTAAACATACACGAAGAAATGGGGGCTGGAAATGGTGTTGAAGTTGGGGCTTTGAATTTGTAGGGAAGAGTGGGGAAGTGAAAGAGAAGAGAAGGCGAAAAGTTTGATTCTTGGAAGAAGAATGTACTGATTTGGACTTTAGCTTTTGGGACTTTTGGGGGCCACTTAGTTCACACACACGCGCCACATTTACTTGGCTCGAAAGCAAGAAGAAACAGATTTTTTATTTTTTATTTTTTATTTTTCCAACGAAATCAAAAATGTCCCCCCAAAAGACCCAAATAAATAAAAATTGGTCGAAAAAATTATTTATATGAAAAGAAAATACTTTGTTAATCGAAATGTAATAATAAGCAAAGTTTGGTAAGCGTTTGGATTGAGATTGAAAAATAAAGAGTACTATTTGAAGTTGAAGTGAATTAGAAAAAAATTGAGGAAATCGAGTTA
Source organism: Datura wrightii (assembly GCA_035772735.1). NCBI lineage: Eukaryota > Viridiplantae > Streptophyta > Magnoliopsida > Solanales > Solanaceae > Datura > Datura wrightii. Next base: position 19,479,317 of record JASDFA010000006.1, on the reverse strand, counting down.
AATTTGAACATGAGAGTGAATTGATTTATTTTAAGTGCTTTAAATTATTTTTATAGTATTTGAATAAATTAAAAAAAATATTTTTAAGCACTTATTTTCAATTTAAAATAATAAAATAAATTAAAAGTTATAAGTTAGAAATCCTACCTTATGACTTTTGATTTATACGACATAAGTAAAAAGGTAATTCAAACGGACTTTAAATCTCATTTAAAGAAAATAGGTGAAAATTTTTAAAAATCGCCTATCAATTAATATTTTAATTAAAATTCAATTAATTAATTAATTATTAAATTTTTGTCGAAATATCAATCCATCCCCAAGCATGTTTTATTATATATGTGGGGACCAACTCTTTTAAATCCTCTATAACGTAATACATAATTCTTTTCATTTTAAAATAAGTGGAATATATAATTCTAGAAATGAGTAATTTTCTTAAGGGGTGTGTCCAAACTAAAAACACCACTTATTTTGAACGGAGGGAGTATTAATTTATATAGAACTTTGAATTGATGGTTATTTTTTTCAATTTTTCCAATTTGAAGGATTCATATGAACTTAAAAAAAATTATAAATGATTTAAAAAACAAAATTTTCCTCATTCATGTGGGCCAAACCATGAAATAAAGAAAAATAAATAAAGAAAGAAAAGGACACACCTATTAGGAATAGATGAGTAATAAAAAGTTATGTTGGGAGAAGAATGATGGTGGTCTTTTACGGATACTATAATAATTTTTTTATAATTTAAGGTATAATTTTATTTGTTTTTATTATATTATGTGATTACATTATCCTATCAATGAATTAAATAAATGAATCTTTATATACTTGCATGATCAATATATCTATCAGAATTTATATATTGTCATAAAATTATAAGCGAGAATAAAATGAATAACAACAAAACAAAAGAGTGAACAGATATTGCTTTTTCTTGCTTTATTACTTGTATTAGCAATAAGGGGGTATTTGTAAGTCTCAAATTAGAAAGTTACTTAGACATAAGAGTATGTTACAGTGTATAGGGCTCATTTACTTGGGCATCTAAGTTAGCTACAGTGATGGCCACATGGCATTCATTATAGTTTTACAATATTCTCCTTTTGGATGTTTATTTAAAGATAGCGTGTCTCGTTGAAATTTTATTAGAAAAAATTCTATTGAAGGAAAAAGAATACACATATCTAGACGTATGCATTGTTAGTTGTCTCATTAAAAATCTTACCAAAAAAATTCAATGGGATAAAACCTTAGTTAAGAAAAAAAGAGAACAATGTGTATTTTACTCCTCTGATGAAAATTTCACTTGATGTCTCGGAGACGACATATTTCAATTTTGTATCTTCACTTCTGAAATGTTGAAGTTGACAATACCTTGGTGAACATATCTGCTAAATTATCATTTGAACGAAATTGTTGAATATCTATTTCACTCTTAGTTTGAAGATCATGAGTAAAAAAATATTTTGGTAAAATGCATTGTTCTGACTCCTTTAATGTATTCTTCCTCCAGTAGAGCTATATATGCAGCATTGTCTTCATACAATGTTGGTGCAGTATCTTTTTCAAAGGAAGACCACATATTTCCTGAATGTGTTGAGTTATTTATCTTAGCCAAACATATTCTCGACTTTCTTAATGATTGACTATTATCTTTGCATGATTTGACGAAGTAGTAACCGTGGTTTGTTTCGTTGAACGTACTGTGATATGATTGTACCTTCACATGTAAATAAGTAGTCTGTCTCAGATCATCTTGTATGAGGGGTCAGATAAATATCCTACATCTGCATAACCAATTAGTTATGACTTAGATTCATTTGAATAAAGTAATCTCATATCAATAGTCTCTCGGAGGTATCTAAATATATGCTTAATGCCATTCCAGTGTCTTCGTGTTGGGGAACAACTAAATCCTGCTAACAAGCTCATAGGGAGCTATATTTGATCGAGAATTATTGGCAAAACACATTAATGCACCAATTGCACTAATATATGATATTTCAGCGCCAACAAGCTCTTCATCATTTTCATGAGGTCGAAATGGATTTTTATTTATGTCAAGCGATCTGACAATCATTGGGGTACTAAATGGATGTGCTTTATTCATGTAAATTCTCTTTAAAATATTTTCAGTATATGCTGATTGACGGGTAAATATTCCATTTGATAAATATTTAATTTGTAGGCCAAGACAAAATTTTGTCTTTTCAAGATTTTCATTTCAGTTTTTTTTTTCCAAATATTCTACTGCCTTTGGAAGCTCTTCAGAAGTTCCAATAATATTCAAGTCATCAACATATACAATCATTATGACAAATTCTGATTAAGATCTTTCATAAAGACATAATGGAAAATTGGGCCATTTGTATACCTTTCTTTTAATATGTATTAGCTTATACTACATGCATCAAGATTGTTTCAATCTATATAAAGATTTCTGAAGCTTTATTGAATAAGTTTCTTGAGAATCTTTATATGCTTTAGGCATTTTGAATTCTTCAAAAAATTTCATAAAAATATCATTATCTAGTGAGACATATAAATAAGTTGTGACAACATCCATTAAATGCATATCAAATTTTTTTATGAATTGCTTGATTTATAAGATACCTGAAGGTGATTGCATCTATCTCAGGAGAATATGTCTTCATATAATCAATGTCAGGTCTTTGCGAAAATCTTTGTGCCGCAAGTCATGCTTTATATCTTATGACTTTATTTTTCTCATTTTATTTTGGCACAAAAACTCATTTGTAAACCACTGCTTTACACTTTCAGGTGTTTGGACTATAGATTCTAATACTTCACATTTTTCAAACAAAGTCAATTCTATTTGCATCTTTTCGTTTTAGCCAATCATTTTTCTCTACCTATATTCTTTGACAAATTTTGGTTCAAGATTCTTATCTTGTTGCACTATTTCAACGATAACATAACAATCAAAATTATTGTTGACAATTATATAAGTTAGGTTTCATATTTTTCTCGATAAGACATAACTTATTGAGATCTCTTTATTTTCATTATTTTCAAGTATCTGAAACTCTCCCAAGGTCTTATCAATTGTTATGTTTCACTTCTCTTCTTAAGTAACTTCTCCATATTATATCCATCTTGAATGTTTGCTCCTTTTCTTTTTTCGAGAATTTTTATCTTTGGAACCACTCGGTCTACTCCAATTTAAGCGTGGTCTAGACTTATTTGTATTAATTGATTGTCCTACTGAAAAATCAACTTTAATTTGAGCATTAGCAGTTGCAATAAGAGATTTTGTGACGTTTGATAGATCAATGAATGCATCTGGTAGTTGATTTGCAATATTTTGCAAATAGATTATTTTTTGAACTTTCAGTTCATATTGATTTGTACGAAGATCTAAATGAGATAATGATAATGCATTCCAATCTATTTTCTTTTTCAGCTGCTTATTTCTCCCCCTAATTCATCAAAATGACAATCAAACAAATCTTGACGTAAATAAATCTCTATTTATAAGTTTCAATTATTTTACAATCGAAGACAATTCATACCAACATATATTCCCAACCTTATTTCGAGATCCGTTTTTGTATATTGTGGTGGAGCAACTGGAACATATACCGCGCATCAAATATTTTAAGATGAAAAATATTCTATTCCTGACTTAAAGTCAATTGTAATACCCCATACTTCTCAATGCGTGTACAACTAAGCTAATATCGACGAAAGCATTTAAAGTCAGGATGATAAGATGGTATTTGAACCTATAGTTTGAGTAATACAAGTGTCTATAAGATTTAATTAAGTAAGGAAATTATGAATTGGAAAAACTGAGTAAAGAAAGTTTGATGCTCGTCAACTTAGTTAAGCATATAGCAACAAGTTGGTGCACCATCTACTTAAGCGGAATGGACCAAGTTAAGAGGATCAAGTATGTCCAATACCATATGTATTAATGGACCTAATAGTGGCCCAAATGAAGCTTAAAGTTGGGCCCAAAGTGACACGAAATTTGGCAAAAAAAAGTCCGATTGAATTAAGGCCCAAAAGGAGCCCAAGTTTAAGCCAAGTAGGTGCATCACCTACTTAGACTTTTGAGGTGCTTGAAGGGCTAAGTAGGTGCATCACCTAATTTACAATATGATGACCCAAAATGAGCTTAAAAAAAGCCCAAAATATGAATTAAAGGTAGGCCAGAATTCTGTCAAAAATATCCCACAAATTTGATAAGAATTTGGATCGAAAAGTTGACCCAACTTGGCCCAAAAATTGGGTCCAAGTATGTCGGCCAAAGGAAACCCTTTTAAGGGGATAAATTATTCAACAAATTGGATTGGTTGATATGAGTTGATTTTCTGTTACGGTAAATTGATGAAACAATAGCCAGTCCAATGGCTGCTTCAGCGGCTGAAGTTGAATAAGTTCCTCACAAAATTATTAGAAAAAAACCGCAACTTTCAGCTCTCAAGTTCACTCCTCTTCCTCTCTCAAACTAGTGCTCAAAGACCTCTCTTAGGTTTCAAAAAACATCTGCCATCTTTTCTCCAAGTTTAGATAAGTAAAAGTGTTTAGTTTTGGCTCAATTCTTCTATGAAAAGATAAGTTGTTATGTTGGTTAAGTTTAAGAAGTATGGAAGTTCCTTTCCTAATCTAGCCTCCCCATTTTTACTCTCGAACGTTATGTGATTTCTTCTCTCCTCTTTGGTATAATTGAAGGAAAATTTCAAGCTCCTAAAGGTACTACAAGAATAAGTTTATAAAATTCCCTACAATAAGGGTAAGATTCTTCCCTCTATCATTCCTCTTCTTATATAAGTTTCGAGGAAGAATTCTAGATTGATTTTGTTAAGAACTCATGGGACGGTGATCGGAAGCTGTGAATTCAATGCTATAGTTGTAATATTGAGGGAATTGCGGACTGTTTAGGGACTGTTTTTGTATTATTATTGATTATGGAAGTAAGGGAGGTTAATAAGAGGAATAAGGAACTATTTTGAAGTCGAAAGAGGGAAGGCATGGCGATACGCCAAGTATTTACATGTTATGCGAGCATGCTACCCGTTTTCATGTAAGTCGTTGCCTTGCGAGCATTTCATTGTAATTATTGCTAATATTTGCCTCATTGTACCTTATTTATGTAGATTAAAGTGTCAAATGAAGGATTGACTTATCCTACGCTTTTTGGACCAAAAGTTAGGTATGTAAGGCTAAAACCTCTTCACCGTTAAATCAAAATCCTATGTCAGATATTTCTCTCATATGAATCTATCAGATCTTGGTTTACATGAACTAATAGCCTTTAAATGTTATATGTGTCAACAAATAGCTTGCTGTCCCATTTTTAAATGAATAGTTAAAGTTACGTAATCAAGTCTTATAAGTTTGAATTGAGTTATCCTTAGCGCTAAATTGAAATGCCTCATGTTTCCTTCACTTAAAAGATGATTAAATTAAGTTAGTAAGACACCACCTATAATAGAATGAGCTTAATGAATCATTTTGTAATGCAATAAGCTTAGCAAAACATGTATATAGAAGAGGTAAATTAAAAATGCCTAACTAATTCAATTGTTTTATGCCTTATTTGGCCTATTTACTTTGCATTCAAAGTATGCTTTAAGCCCCCAAAAGTGGCTATTATTTTTAGGCCCTAGAAGTAGCCATTTGTTACTAAATCCCACAGAAGCTACTATTATTATCAGGCCCTCAAAAGTAAATAAAAAGATACTCATATATATTTTTCCCATCTGTCTCACTCTCTTAAGGAGAGTGTGCTACACTCACTATCCTAAAATTAAAAAGGGCTATTGAATTGAGGGTGAAAGAAAGTTTCAAAATTAGAAAAAAGTGACACAAGTCTTAACTATTGAGTAGAAGCGACAATTTTAAGATTAATGTTAATGACACTAATAAAACCTTCAAATTTTGTTATTTACACAAAGCCCTTATCTTCTCCTCCCCCATTCACCCCTGCCTTCCCCTGCCACCCCACCCTGATCCTCCTCCTTACCCCTCCTCCGCAACGCCCTCCCCTGCCGTCATCACCCTTTTCCTCCTCCGGCACCACCTTCTTTGTTGCCACTTCGTCCAACACCGCCTCCTTCATTGCCACTTCCTCTGTCACTATCACTATCCCCTCCACCATCACCACTGCCACCTACTCCTCTTCCACCGCTACCGTCACCACCTCCTCTGCTGCCATTACCACCACTACCAACAAACTTCGCCATTATCACAGCCCCTTCCTTTTCTATTGTCACCACCACTACCTCCTTCTCCACTTTATTTTTTTCATTTTCTGTTCTTTACCTTCTGTTAGAAAATCAAATAACTGTTAAAGTTGTTGCAATAATTTTAATAATTGTTTGATTTGCTGCAACAACTAAGCTAGAATTGTTGCAACAATTTCAACATAGTTGTTGCAACAACTGTCAAAATTATTTGATTTTCTGTAGAATTTTTTAATGGCTAGAAAATATATAATTTCTCAAACTCACAACTAGACAACAAAAACTTGTAAAAATAAGAGAAAAAAGAGAAGAAAAAAATAACGTTATAAAAAAGATGAATACAACGGTGGCAGCAACGCTGGCAGTGATGGCGGCAGCGACATTGATGACGACATAGACGGGGGAGGAAGAAGAAGAAGAAGAAGAAGAAGATGAGGAAGAGGAAGAAGAAGAAAAGGAGGAGGAGGAGGAGGATGAGAAGGATGAGGAGGAAGATGAAGAAGAAGCAGCAGAAGAGGAAGAAGAAGAGGAGAAGGAGGAAGAGAAGGAAGAAGAGGAGGAGGAACAGGAAGAAGAGGAGGAAGAGGAGGAGGTTGAAATTGAAAATTTTGGAGGAAACTTTTTTTTTAAGTTCTCAAAATTTTGATTTATTTCCTAAAATTTTTAATTACTCTAAACAGATCTACTTTTTAATGATAGTTGATCAAGTCAATGTCACCATTTATTAATTCAAGACTTAAATGACACCTCTTACTCATTTTTCTCAAATAAAAAGGAGCATATTAATATCAATTCAAAGTTATTCAAGGGGATCATAGAACCTTCTAAAATTTAAGTGTCTTTTAAAAAAATAAAGTGCTAATTCGGAGAAATTTTACATATTCTTTATTTTATGTATATCGCACATTAATATATAAAAAGAATATATTTATTAAATATTATTTTGATAGATGACTATGTACGTCATTTTTTTTTAAAAAAAGAGAGAGAGAAGGGGTAGCGTAGGGGATGGGGACTAACTATATTGTTAAAACTGCTTCTACCGCCACTCATAATTTGAGCCTTTATTTTTCCAGTGTAAGCATTACTTTCTCGGTTTTATTTTAATTGTTAGGATAAGATTTGCACACTCATTAAGAAACAATTAATAGGAATGGTAATTTGACTAATATAATCTTATTAATTTTTTTAAAATATTCAATAGAATTTTTTTTCACATTTTAGAATGACTTTAATTATTAAGGATAGAATTAAAAAAAATACAGTTAATTATTTTTTGAGTTTTAAAATTAGCAAATATTTTAAAATAATTATTTTTAATATATTTAGTAATTAAAATGAAATGAAGGGAATATATAATAATGTGTTCGATTCCCAGTGCCGCCCTTTCGTTTAAGAAAAAGGGCCACTTGCCGACATTTGAATGGTAACTCCCTTATACGACCTTTTAAGTGTTGACATCTGTTAAAATTGTTGAAGTTTGCTTTCAGTTTCTGTAGTAACTTTTAGCATAATAAATTATTTAGGTTTAAGATGAATTTGAATTTTAAATTTTTATTAGATTGTTTTAGTTGTTAAGATATTTTAGCTTTTAAAAATTTTTGAATTACAGATTTTCTGCATATTATGTTTTCAATTGGCTATTTAAAGCCCACATATGGCTTAATAAAATATTAAGAGACATTTTCAATTATTTTTGCTGCATCACCTTTTAAAAAAACCAACAGTAGTATCAAGAACCTTATTGATCTCACGGGATCTGTGAGTTCATCAAAAGAACCATTTTCAAAAATCATTTTCAATTCATTTTTAACCCGTGCTTATTATCAAAAGCAAATTACACTCTATAACACTTAGAGTAAAATAATTACCCATTTTAATCCATATTTTAATTATTACCTCTTTAACCTAGTCTTTTTTATTAATTTATTTTTGGCTTCTTCCTCTCTTTTTTTTGTTCTTACTTTTTCTTTCAGCTTTTTTTTTTCTTTTCTGCTTCGTGCAGTTTTTCTTCTCTCTCTTTTTTTTTTTTTTTAAATTATGTTTTGCTGTGTTTTTTTCCTCCTTCTTCTTCTTTTTTCTTCTTATTTTTTTGTACTGCTTCTTTCGTTCTTCTTATTTTTTTTTTTACTATTTCTATATAATTTTTTGCTTCTTTCTACTGCTTCTTTTCTTCGTTTGTTTATTTCTTCTTCATTTTTTTATCTGTAGCTTCTTTTTTCTTTTGTTTTTCTTCTTCTTTTTCATAATTTTTATATTTTAAGATTTGTAGATATTATGTGTAAATTTAATTTTTTATTATTATAAATTTAAATATTATTTATTAAGTGAATTAAATTAAAAAATTTAGAACTTCATTACCAATATTCTCAAAAGCTTGAAAAGTCATATATGGATTTTGAATTTGTTGAAAATTTTAACAAATTGATAATTGTGATTCGTTGATAGTGTCATTTTGAAGTTATAATTAAAATTTGAAGCCATTTGAAAAAGATTTGCCCATTTCAAATGAAGTTTCCTATGAGCTCAAACACATTTTTTATATAATTTATAATTTTGTATAACAGTGTAAAAGTGTGTATAAACATCTCTTATACATTTTTTTATATATTTTTATACAAAGGTTATACATTATCTACGGTAAATGTATAATGGTGAATAATATTGTATAATGCTGTATAATTTTGTATAATATTGTATAAACATGTATAAGCATTGTTGTGAGGAAAAAAAAGGCTATGCGGGTGTAATATAAAAATATGGATTATGTGAATGTAATATTTTATATAACTTGTATATTTTTATAAAAATCCATATTAACAATACACATGACTATTTTCAATTAAACCAACTTTTAACCAATATCAACTTTTAACCTGTTTTCAAACATGACAAGCAACAGTCTCTCTTTGAATGCCCCATAAATTTTCACTGGTGAAAATTATTAAATTTGATCAGTGAAAATGAAATCATATCTTGAAACCTATGAATTGTGGGAAGTTATAATGGTTGATATACCCTTACAACCACTCCTTGAAAATCCTACCCTTACCCAAATTAAATCTCATTCAAAAGAGAAAATAAAAAAATTCAAAGCCAAAACTGTAATTCAAAATTCAGTTGCAGATCTAATTTTTTTTTTTAAAATCATCACTTTTGTGACAGCAAAAGAAGCTTGGGAAAAATTGAAAAAAGAGTACCAAGGAAGTGACCGAGTCTGACAAATGCAAATTTTGAATTTGAAAAGTAATTTTGAATCTCTTAGGATGCAAGAGGATGAGACTATTATTAATTATTCTGAAAAAATTTCTTTGATTATTTATAGAATCAGGTTGCTTGACGAGGATTTCAAAGATGACAGAATAGTGGAAAAATTTTTGTGACAATTCCAGAGAGATTTGAGTCTAAAATTTCATCTCAGGAAGATTCTAAAGATCTCTCTACCATTTCTGTTGAAGAACTAATAAGTGCTCTTCAAGCACAAGAGCAAAGAAGAGCCTTCAGACAAGACAATGTAACTGAGGGTGCTTTTTATGCAAAAAATAGAAAAGAAAAAGTTAATTATCCTCTTTACAAATAATATAAAAGAAAAATACACTTGAAAAGATTTTGTTGGTAGAGACTTGATGCAATATGTGAAAATTGCAAACAAACAGGGCATGTTGCAAAAGTGTGCAAGTTAAAAAATAATCCTCAAGCACAAGTAGCAGAAGCAAAAATCGAGGAGGAGCAACTTTTCTAAATTGGAGGAACTGAAGCAAAGGAAGAGTATTGAAGTTTGTTTTCAATTACTGCAGTAATTTTTAGTATAATAAGTTATTTAGGTTTAGAATGAATTGAAATTTTAAATTTCTGTTCGGTTGTTTTAGTTGTTAAAATACCTAACTTTTTTGAATTTTTGAATTGTAGATTTTCCGCATATTATGTTTTCAAATTGGCTATTCAAAGCCCTCATATGACTTAATAAAATATTTAGTGAAATTTTCAACCCTTTACGCCGCACCACCTTTTTAAAAAAACAACAAAAATAGTGCAAGCATTGCATTTCTCTTCCTCAATTTGCTTCTATCCAGTTCCCTAGGATGTAACATTTTCTATAAAAAAGAAAGAAGTATTCTTGCGCTCTCTAGCCAATGATAAAATAAATAACATTTGGAAGACAATTTCAATTTACACCAAAAGTATAGTAGCAATGTTGTTAAAAAGAGGAAACCACTATTTCTGCAATTACCAATGATTCTAACACTGCCGGCAGCTTTTGAGATGTGGGATTTCAGATTAGATGATCAACTGAGTGGTTTTACCTACTATTCCCATTCAAGTCTTGTTGAACCAACATCTACTTGATCTTCCTTGCAAGTGTCTTGTTGAAACAATAGCCTTACATGTATCTAATTGATCTTCTTCACACAGTTAGCATATGTGTAACTTGAGAAAGAAACAAACAGCTTGCCAAAACCAAAAGATAGTTACAACATGTAACTTTTCTGTTATAACTTCATTAATACAATAGAAAACATTGGGTCCTCATACTGCTATGTACAAAATTTCATGGAAGCACCCAAGTAATGAACGTACGCTTGTTCAAATCCCTGAGAAAAAGAAGAAAAGTAGAAATAGGGAAAGTAACACACAACTTTAAAGAACACGTTGTTGAAGAGATGTCGTCTCGCAAAAATTCCTAGTTTGTTCAAGAAATACATCAAACAGTATAATATAGCAATGGTTTATGACAGATTAAGTTAGAGTAAATTATCAAAAACACACCTAAAGTATATAAGTTTTTTGAGTTTCCTACCTGAACTATCAGGTCTGAACTATTACCAAATGTTTATCAAAACACACCTCAACTATCAATTGTTCACTTTTCTTACCTCAAATATCGTCATCATTCAGGTAGGAAAACTGAACAATTGATAGTTTAAGTGTGTTTCGATAAATATTTGGTGATAGTTCAGATAGGAAACTCACACACCTAGTAGTTTAGATATGAATCTCAAAAAAACATAATACTTTAAGTATGTTTTTCAGCGTTTACTCATTTTAAGTTAAAACAACACTTGAGTTCCAAAGCGGATATGGTACATCTGGTGGGAAAAAAAAGAGTGAAAACAAACTGATCAAGTGAAAACTTGTCATGTTAGGGCTTTATAAGAAAAAAAACAAACTAGGCAAAATCAAATGACTTTTTGGAATAAATTCAAGTATCGATTTTAATTTTTTAATATTGTTTTTTAAAAATTTACACCTGCCATGTTATTAAATAGGTACCAAAAAATTATACTTCTAGCTAATGATCATGGAGGCTACCTAGGCAAAGTTAAATGACTTTTGAAAGACAAAAGAAAAATAAGTAACTGTGGTGGCCGATTACTATAAGTTGGGTGCCATTCAAGCAACTAACTCCCTATATGTTTTAACAAAGTAGATATTGCAAGGAAATTTAATTAAAAAATCTAAAACTACTAATTCTCAGCCTTACATATTTTGCTACCAAAGATTTTAGAAGACTAGTGGGAAAATATACTACAACAACAATTATGCCTTAATCACAAACTCAAGTTGGAGTCGATTATACACTGACTATGTCACTCTATTTAAACTCATTTCGGGTTAATATTATACAAAAATTTAAAAAAGAGTAAAAGGATCAGATTCTTTATAGTTTCTACTGGTATATAAATCTCGGAATGTGACTAAAGGACTCCATGAAATCATAGGACCTAGAACAAACGTATGATGTTTGAAGTCCTACATGTACAAAAGTGTGTCCACCTCATCAATGTTTCCTTGTCATACAAATTGTACAACATGTTTTAGGCATGTATTAACTATGGATTCAACAAAAGAAAAGTAAAGAATCCCTTATAGTGAGTTAGTGGCGCCTGTTCAAAAAATCTAATCAAGTTTAAGAGATATTAAACTAGAAAGAAATAGGATCATTATGAAACTTTGCTAGTATTAAAAATCACTGTCAATACTAAATAAATCTGTTTATAACATCAAGTAAGAGCACTTTCAAGTAATATCAGAATATGTTAACTAATTTCATTTGCAAAAGTATTACCAATAGCTACCAGAATATGATGAATAACTTACCGTACACCTTGATGGTTACAATGACCTGAGACTCCATAGTTATCAAAAGTTATGACCTGAAAAAGAAATGTCCATGAGATGAAAGGTGTGGCGTAGTGGTCACTGAAGTGGGTTAAGAATCATGAGGTCTCACATTCAAATTCTAACAGAGACAAAAAAGCACTAGGTGGTTTCTTCCTATCTGTCCTAGCCTTGGTGGATAGATTTACCTAGTACCTGTTGCTGATGGGAGGTGTCTGATATCTCCTGGAATTAGTCGAGGTGTGCGAGAGCTGACCCGGACACCATGGTTATTAAAGAAAAAAGTGACATAAATAAGATCTCCCTCTGCTAACAAATAACTCAAGGCAACATTTCGGATAAAAACACAGAAAAACAGAAATTGCAAAATGAAAAAGCGACAGCAAATTTAAATAAGATTTCCCTCTGCTCACAAATAACTCTTGACTTCTTTATTTATGTTGAATATTATTATTTACATTCTTCAACCAGGGGTTTTCTCTTTAAGTGAAATCTCTTTAGTCGATTTGCTCCTCCACCTGTAGGAGTCTAGAAGAGAATAAAGAAACATATCTATATAAAATAGACTTGAACTGAATAGATGCTCATGGTGGTCAGTTTCTCCGTGGTTTAACCAAGTCATGATCAAATTACCAGTGAAGACTTGAATTGATTTGGTTTCAAATGCCAAGATCTCATCATACCATAAGGGTCAGATTGGTATCACGTGTCAGATGACATGTCATGCCAAGTTAACTGAAGACACCAATAGGATAATGTCACATGCTAAAATGACATGGCATGAAGTCAAATCAAAAGGCCAAAGAAAATGTGTAACGAGTACAAGTGACATGTTCTGGCCAATCAAATGCGGTTGTGCCCCTGCTTCAATCTGATTGGTCGGCGATTAAATTTAACCAATCAAATCAAAGGAAAAGAGTTGGTCCATTCATAACAAGAAGCAAGAAAAGAGCCCGTGGATCAAAGATTACAAATTTCTCTACAAGCTACAATATTCAATTGCATTTTAAGCATTCCAAGATCAAGATTAAAATTCAAGATCAAGTTTCAAACCGTTGAATTAAAAGACATAAAATTCAAGATCAAGCTCAAAGACCCTTTAAATTTATTTGTGAAAAGAAGAATCATAAGAATTATTGAGATTGTAATGTTCACTGTATTAAAATAAAATATTACACTTGTTAAAATATTTGCTAATCTTGATTATTTTCTTGACACAAAATTAATTGTCTACAACATGAGCCATCGAATAGGCAACCGCTGCATTATTCCCTAAATTTGGAACTTCATGAGGTTGTCACCATCTCCTGTTATGCGAGTTTCGCCATCCCTTCTGAAAGTCCTTCCTATATTATACCGAACACTAAAGCTTGCATAAATACAAGGGTCTATCACTTTAAAATTTTGCACTTGTTTCAAAGGTAAGGAATATGTAATTTGTATTCCACTCTATTGGGATCTCCACTTAAAATCTAGAATGCTAGGCCTCAATGGAATCATAATAATGGATTCTTCCGTACAAAATCCAATTATGTAGAAGAATAGTTGGAAGAATAATTCAAAGTCGTAGGGAACCAAGTTTATTTAGGATTTGATATTTATTTAATTCATGCCTAGTTAGGATTTATAGTCTAATTCATATATAAATAGATTTTCTTGTTTTGAGTTAAAGTAGATTTCTTACTATTATAAATAGGGATACTGCTATGAGTTAAAGTAGGTTTCTTACAATTGTGGGAAATTGTAGAGAGCATTCAAATATTTATGAGTTTATGAATAAAATATTTTCCTTCAAATTGGTATTAGAATTTCTAGGATCTTGGTAGAGAATCAATTAGCTTTCGCTGCCGGCGGGCAACGCTAGCCAATATATGTTGCCCGTCTGACCAATGATTATTTGAAAATCATATGACTACTGATATATTGACAAACGTCTAACCAATAATTGTGTTGGAAAATCGTTTGGCCAATGATTATATTAGTAAAAGTTGGCCAATAATGTATACATGAAAAACAATCATGTTGAGAAGGATTGACGAATAGATTGCAAGTTTAAAGAGGTTCAAGCAAACATGGCACAAGAGGAAGAATTTTTTCTCTATCTTATTGAGAGAAGTAGTTAGCGTAAAAAGCAACCGAAACTTGATTACAAGTGAATCAACAAAATTGAATGTTGATGAGAAGTGCATCAATTATTGAAAGTTGGAGAGAAGTGATCCAACACAATCAAGATAAAAATAATGAAAGTTGGAGAGAAGTGCTCCAACAGTTAAAAGTTGAAGAGAAGTGCTTCAACTATTGGAAGTTGGAGAGAAGTACTCCAACACAATCAAGAAAAAAATAAAGCGAGTTGGAGAAGTGTTTCAACAATTGAAGGTTGAAGGAAAGTGCTTTAACAATTGATGGTTGATGAGAAATGCATCTAACAATTGAAAGTTGGAGAGAAGTGTTCCAACACAAACAAGAAACTAGAAGATTAGGGAGAAGCACTCCAACACAAATAAGACACTGGAAGATTGGAAAGAAGTGTTCCGATACAACAATAACAACAACAAAAAGGTAGGAGTATACAATTTTGAATTACAGGAGAATGTTGGAAGAATAATTCAAAATTGTAGGAAACCAAGTTTGTTTAGAATTTGAAATATTTATTTAATTCGTGTCTTGCTAGGATTTATAGTCTAATTCACATAAAATAGGATTTTCCTGTTTTTCTAATGTAGATTTCTTACTTTCGTAAATAGGGATGCTGCTAGCTATTTTCAAATTGTGAAGATTATAGAGAGCATTCAAAGATTTATGAGTTTATGAATAAAATATTTTCCTTCAAGATCAAATCAAATTGATTCTTGGCATCTGAAATAGGAATAATGAAAACTACTTTATATTCAACTAAAATGAACAAATAAACGAAGGATATATCTCCAGATCAATATTTTAATCAGGCAAAGTAGAAAAACCACTCATACAATGAAGTCAACAGAAGGAAGCTTAAATTTAAAACTACAAAAGAAGCACAAGGCACAAGCTACTGAAGATTATCTGAAAGGTCATCTTAGTTGAACAAGTAATTACTGAAATCACTTACCAAATCAATTGCACGATTGTCAATTTCCTCCTTGATAATCTTTGACAATAACTTAGAGTTCCATGATTTGCCAAAACCATCCTAGTCAGAACTAGGGATTAGAATTCTGCTTAAACATCAACAACAAGTAGATATACCATTCTGATACAACCAGTATACCTGTAAGATCTGGATGGTCAAGGACTTTCACTTGCTTTTGTGGAACCTACACAAGTAAATAGAGAACAGAAAGATCAATGACTCATATCTGATTAGCTTCTCCAGCATTTTACAAAAACTTCCGTTATATGTAGTAATTCGCAGAAATACAGGAACGCGAGAATAGCTGCATGAGAGCCAACATAAAAGATCATAGATCTAGCATTAGTGCATCACTCAGATTTCTGTTCAGATAAAATTTCACATCACCTTAAGCACAATCGAGGCTAAATAAAGTTCTTCTTTTCTGACATTGCCCATACCAGCTGCATTACCTGTATTTCAGTACAATGCGTCAAAGCAGAAACAAAATACTGAAAGTTAGCTTCAGTAATAGACTCTTGTTTATCTTGGACAAAGATTTACTAAAGAAAGGTTCTAGTGATTTGCATTCTGATAATTTAAACATTCTAGAGTTGAAAATATCTGCAATGACTCAAATAAAAAATCAATTGCTGAAGTATTTCAACTGGTTCCAAAACAACTTTCTATTTTAGGTTTTACTTTTTGTGTCTTCAGACATATATGCGGCAACCAAAATACACATGCCATTCGAAACTTAGGCATAAACGAAATTTTTTTATTCAGCATCTGCAACAGAAATTGAAATATTACAAAAGCCTTACCTGTTGACATGCATAATATGTGCAAGTTACATCCTCTCGAAGACAAATAATTAATGGTTGGGGTAAAGAACCTGCAATATAGAGTAAAAAGCACCATAAGTCATTATAATCTCAATAATAAGGCTTTATACAGCAAATAGATACTATATTGGTTACTTGATAACAAGATTGCCTAAACATTAAAAAGGTCAATTATCATATGCGGGAACTGACATTTATGTCAACAAAGTTAGTCAAACAAGAAAGAAAAAAAAAAAAGGACAAATCTTGTCCAAATGGAAAAAGGAAAAAGAAGACAAACCTTGTTCAAATTGATCTCTGTTTTACACCTTTCTACACGGTTTAGTTCTATTATAAATAGAACGTTTTGCATTCATTATTTGATATACACAGATCCACAAATCCCCACAAAAATTACAATCCAAAACGGTAAGAACATAAAGAGAGTTATACACCAAGACAAATATTGTAGTCTTGAGTGTCTTTAGTGAGTTATTCCTTTTACAAGTGTTTTCTCCTTGTAATTGAGAGTAGTGTACTCCTATATTTATATAGTGAATCCTTCTACCCCGTGGTTTTTTCCCTCTATTTATTTGAGGGTTTTCCACGTAAAATATTGTGTCCAACATATTTTCATTATTTATTATCATATCAAACTTTAGTTGTGGTGCTTCCTCATCCCAACAATGGTATCAGAGCTTCGGTTATTCTGTCTATTTTATGCGAAGTTTGTCAAGATTGTTCGCAAAAATATTCAGAAATGATCTAGAAGGGTGTGAAGCAAATAACAATGTCGAGTACAACAAAGTTTGACGTTGAGAAATTCAATGGGACTAATTTTCATTGTGGAAAATGAAAATAAGGGCGATATTGAGAAAAGACAATTGCCTAGTTGCAATTGAAGGCGGACCCACAAACTTTACTGATGACAGCAAGTGGAACGACGTAGACAGCAACGCAGTTGCTGATCTACACTTGGCACTAGCTGATCAAGTGTTGTCTAGTGTGGCTGAAAAACGGACAGCGAAGGAAATATGGGATACTCTTACGGGATTGTATGAGGCGAAGTCTTTGCATAATAAAATCTTCTTAAAAAGAAGATTGTATACTCTTCGAATGGCAGAGTCCATGTCTGTTACTGAACACATCAATACTTTGAATACTCTATTTTCACAATTTACAATAATGGGTTGCAAAATAGAGGGGACTGAACGTGCAGAGCTTCTACTTCAAAGTCTGCCAGACTCGTATGATCAACTCATCATCTACCTGATGAACAATACAAACAGTCTAGTTTTCGATGAAATTGCAGCCGCTGTCCTAGAAGAAAAAAATCGGTGCGAAATAAGGAAGACAGACAAGCAAGTTCGCAGCAAGCTGAAGCTTTGGCGATGGTGAGAGGAAGACCAACGGAACGTGGCCCTAGTGGGAGTCACAATCATGGTAGATCTAAATCAAGAAGTAACAAGAATATCAAGTGTCACAACTGTGGCAAGAAAGGGCACGTCAAGAAAGATTGTTGGTTCAAAAAAAAGAGTGATCACCCTGAGTCATCAAATGCTCAAGGGAATGTTGCAAATACCTCGGATGATGGTGATATTTTATGTAGTGAAGCAATATCAAATAATGAAGGCAGAAAACGTTTCACTGATGTCTGGATCATGGACACAGGAGAAACATGGCACATGACTTCCCAGAGAGAATGGTTCCATCAATATAAACCTATCTCAGGAGGATTTGTGTTCATGGGAGATGATCATGCTTTGAATGTTATTGGTATTGGGTCCATCGAAATAAAGATGTATGATGGCGCGGTACGCACCATTCAGGAGGTACGACATGTGAAAGACTTGAGGAAGAATCTGTCGTCTTTGGGGCAATTAGATGATAATGGATGTTCATATAAGACTCATGGTGGAGTCATGAAAATATTGAAATGAGCGCTTGTAGTGATGAAAGCGAAAAAACTTGCTGCAAATCTATATGTGCTTAAGGGTGAAACCCACTAAGAAGGAGAAGCATCAACCGGATCAACAAGTTCATTTGAAGAATCGACGATGATGTGGCAACGCAAACTTGGCCATATGTCGGAACGAGGTTTGACGATTCTTGCTGAGCAAAAGCTTCTTCCAGGGCTCAAAAAGGTTTCACTACCCTTTTGTGAGCATTGTGTTACCAATAAACAACATAGACTGAAGTTTAGCAGTTCCTCTGCCAAAAGAAAGGAAATATTAGATCTGGTCCACTCTGATGTCTGGCAAGCACCGATGGAGTCCCTAGGAGGAGCAAAATATTTCATGTCATTTATCGAGAACTACTCTAGGAGATGTTGGGTGTATCCAATCAAGAGAAAGGCAGATGTTTTTCCATTTTTTAAAGAGTTCAAAGCGCGGGTGGAACTTGAATCTGAGAAAAGGATCAAGTGTTTGAGGACAGATAATGGAGGAGAATACACTGGTGATGAATTTGATAACTTTTGTAAACAAGAAGGTATCAAAAGGTAGTTCACAGTGGCATATACTCCACAACAAAAATGGAGTAGCAGAGCGAATGAACAAAACCTTGTTGGAACGGACAAGAGTTATGTTGGCAACTGCAGGATTGGAAAAACCATTCTGGGCAGAAGCAGTCAAAACCGCCTGTTATGTGATCAATCGGTCACCATCAACTGCAATTGATCTAAAAACGCCAATGGAGATGTGGACAGGAAAACCAACTGATTATTCTCGCTTACATATATTCGGAAGTCCTGCTTATGTTATGTACAACGCCCACGAAAAATCGAAGTTGGATCCGAAATCCAGGGAATGCAATTTCTTAGGGTATGCTGATGGAGTCAAGGGGTATCGTTTGTAGGATCCCACTGCCCGCAAGGTTCAGTAGGGATGTTGTATTTCTTAAAAACAAGATACAAGCAAAAGAAGGTAGCACTTCAACAGAAAAATCAGAGACTACTACAGTTGAAGTTGAAAAGATAGAAGAAGTCCCAGTTTCTTCTGAAGCAGCACCAGAGCATGAAGAACAAGAGCAAGCTGAGATTGGAACTCCACAAGTTCGACGGTCAACTCGGGAGAGAAGAGAACTAGCTTGGCACTCAGATTATTCTATAGAGGGCAATTTTGCATACTGTCTATTAACAGAAGATGGAGAGCCTTCAACTTTTCACGAGACTATAAAGGCCAAGAATCATCTCTGTGGATGGCAGCAATACAAGAAGAAATTGAAGCTCTTCATAAGAATAAAACATGGGATTTTGTTCAATTACCACGAGGAAGGAAGGCCATTGGAAACAAATGGGTCTACAAGATCAAACGGAATGGTAATGATCAAGTGGAGAGGTATCGTGCAAGATTGGCGGTGAAAGGATTCGCTCAGAAAGAAGGTATAGACTTCAACGAGATATTTTCTCCAATGGTTCGACTCCACAACAATTCGAGTGGTCCTGGCGATGTGTGCTACATTTGACTTGTAGTTGGAGCAGTTAGATGTCAAAACTGCATTTCTTCACGGAGAGCTTGAAAAAGAAATATATATGCTCCAACCAGAAGGTTTTGAAGAACAGAGAAAAGAGAACTTGGTTTGCAGGTTGAACAAATCTCTATACGGTCTCAAACAGGCGCCGAGGTGTTGGTATAAGAGATTTGATTCCTTCACTATAAGCCTTGGATACAACAGACATAGTTCAGATCCTTGTGTTTATTACAAGAGATTTGGTGATGGTGATTTCATTATTTTGTTGTTGTATGTTGACGACATGTTGGTAGCAGGCCCCAAAAAAGATCGTCTCACAAATTTAAAGGCACAGTTGGCTAGTGAGTTTGAAATGAAGGACTTGGGACCAGCAAACAAGATTCTAGGGATGAAAATTCACCGAGACAGAAATAATAGGAAGATTTGGCTTTCTCAAGAGAACTACTTGAAGAAAATCTTGCGACGCTTCAAGATGCAAGACTATAAGTCAATTTCTACCCCACTTCCTATTAATTTCAAGTTATCCTCAAGTATGAATCCTAACAATGAAGCAGAGAGGATGGAGATATCTCGAGTACCGTATGCATCAGCAGTGCGAAGTTTAATGTTCGCCATGGTATGTACAAGACCAGACATTGCACAAGCAGTGGGAGTGGTTAGTCGATACATGGCTAATCCTGGTAGAGAGCATTGGAATGCTGTTAAGAGGATCCTGAGATATATCAAGGGTACTGTTCGGTCTGCTATTCCGATTGGTATTATATATTATAAACCGACACGCAAGTGCACGTGGTCAAACAAGTAATAAAGTGGCTAAGTAGCCAAGTATCGATCCAAGGAGGCTCAAGATACGTAAAATTGCCTAGTTTACTATATTCCTATTTCACTTCTAATTATGCTAACAACAATGTAACCAATAGTTACTTGCGTTTTTGTTTCTAAACTATATATACTACAATTAATAACAACTATTTATTGTGAATTTAGACAATGGATATGAACATGCCAAGGTTAAGAACAAGTAATGAACTTGATAATCATGATAATTTGGTTAATCTCTTCTTCATGTTGCTAGCCAAGAACATTCGCCTAGAAATTAAAACTCTCGTATTTAATTTCACTTTAGAATCATAAACCATCCATCTACATTTCTGTGATCAAATGCAATTTATGACCTAGCACTACAATTCTGGTTCCTAAATTGACTAATACGGCTTTCAAGTATATTTCTATCAGGAAAGCACATCAAAACCCAATTTTCCCAAATCAAGTTAAGAACAATACCCTATTAATTCACAACTTTCCAATTTCTTGCTCTTTCAAGTGAAATTGGACTTTTTAGATGTACATTAATGTTGGCCAAGCATTAATGCAGTAAGAACAAGAATTAATAGAACAACATGGAAGAATAAGAAGAAAACCATATCAATTATAATCAAAATTCATTACACATGTTCAAAACCTCAGCAAGGAAGAGAATTAGCCACTCATTTGTGGATTGATCATCCTAAAATGAGTGTAAATCATACGTACAATTGATAGAAAGAAGAAAAGAAGAGAAGAAATCCCTTAGCTTTTTCATTCCTCAACTGCTCCTAACCCACGTCCTTGCTCTCCACTTCTGAACTCAGTCTAAAAACTAAAAAACTAATTAAAATAAACCTAAGTGTGCTATTTATACTAGTGGGAAATTTTTCCCGAAATAACAAGCAACGTGTCACGGAGGCCAACGCGGAGCACTGCCTCCGTGACACGGCGTGGACGCGGACCTTCACTGGAATTTCAGGGTCCGGTAAATTAGCCTCAACGTGGCACGGAGGCCAACGCGGAGGCCTCTCTCCGTGCCACGGAGCTGACGCGAAGGCACACTGGAATTTGCCATTTTAATTCCTGTTCAGGCAGTGTGCTACCGCGATGGTAGCGTGGCACGGCTCCATCGCGGAGCCCCTATAAAATGTGCATTCCAAGGTCTTTTCCACGCTCGCATCCAAGTCCAACTCCGACATAGTTCCAACATGGATTTTAGCTCCTAAAAATCACATTTACCTGCAAAACAATTGCTAATCATGTTGGTTAGTATAAATTCACATTTTATTACCAATTACATGATATTATATACACATTGCATAACAAACAAGGTAAAAATGATACGTTTGAGTATCACTTAGGCATATAAATCTGCCCAAGATCACTTACCCCACACTTAAATCCTTGTTCGTCCTCGAACAACATATACACAAATCATGCAAATTACATCCCAACCTTCGTCACTATGGTGCAACAATTTACGCTACGGTCATACCGATTATTCAATTCTTGCAAATCATCAAGAAAACATGCTTGGTCGTACAATACAATGACCTTTAATACATCAAGGCTTCCTAGACTTTTAAGAATTGATTCTTGATATCGGCAAACTCATGCAAATCAGCTAATCAAGAAATCCGACACGAAAATCAATCTTTCATCAAGCATGTGCCCTCACAACTCGAGAGAAACTTCCCCT
Organism: Datura wrightii; assembly: GCA_035772735.1. Lineage (NCBI taxonomy): Eukaryota > Viridiplantae > Streptophyta > Magnoliopsida > Solanales > Solanaceae > Datura > Datura wrightii. The sequence goes on along the minus strand of JASDFA010000006.1, from coordinate 19,457,090 downwards.
TTATGTTCATGCAGCACACAAACATGCAAGTAGGGGCATATAAAAATTAATTTCACTCTCTCTCCCAAAAGAATTCACGTGCATCATGTCATGACCCATAGGCTTGCCCTTAGTGTATTACTCCACTAATATAAAGAAATGCAATATAGGATCACGTAGGACTTTAATGGGTTGTAACGGGGCTATGGATCTAGTATTTATATATTGGATTAGCCAATAATAGTCGCTAGCATCCTTAAGCGCCTTTTCAACTCATTCCCATCGACTCATGGACATTGTTCCTCTCTTTTCTCTTTTTCTCCCACTCATGCTGGTTTACTTTCATACAGCCCATTTCATCAAACACACTTGACACAACACAAAGGGTTTTCATGTACCCTCACTATCAATTAATTACAACAAGTGCCTCTTCAACATCATCTTTTCTTTCCTCACTTTGCTTTTCTTTTTCTTTTCACTCTTTAACACTTTGGGAAACATTTTCTTTTCTTTGTAAGCGCTTAAGAGCTTCTTATAGACTTTAAGGCTAATGAAAAGAAGGAATAAAGCTTAGTTCATACAATTTTTGGACAAAAGAAAGAAATCGGCTAAAGGCTCAACGGGCTGACTAGGGTATACAACATATAACAAAAGTAGAATTTGACAAGAAAAAAATGGAAACTATTGGTTAAAACAAAGAAATGCCTACATCCTTTCCAACACTACACCTCCTTCATTTCGTTTTGTATACACACCAGGCAAGTTCTAGACAATTCACAATGACATGGAATAGCAAAACCTCACTTCACACTTCATGCACATGCTCGAATCAAGATGCATTCACAGACTCTTTAATTAGTCAATTACATGAATTCAAGATTAAGCCGCAATCATACTGAATCAAATTCTATAGCCTAGGTAACTCAACATATTTACCAAAATTGCATGCTTTCAAACGAATCATTTTCACATTTTGAACATCAGTTACAACACGCAACAAAATTTTAGCAACCATAAGCAACTACAGTTCATTGATGCAATCCACCAAAGAAAAACTAAAAACAAATAAAAATCCTACTCCTACCGACTACATTTCCCTTAAGACGGTCGTCATCCATCCATCATAGGGAACGATCACTAACTATGACATCGGTTCAATGGGACTATTCTCGGTAAAAGAACCAAAAACAAACTCCGAGAAACCCAAAAAAATAAAAATCGAAATTTTTTTTGCAACACATCGATCATTTCGATAGAAACATATTTACAAAAGATTTTGATAATTTCAAAATATCTTCGCAAAAATTTTGAAAAATATCGATCATGTCGATAGAAAAAATATTTACAAAATTTACAAAATATTTACACTAGAAACCATAACTTTCAAAAACACACATCATCAGCCACAAAACAAATATATACAGATATATCACAAAACAGTTCACCACAGGGAAAGCACGAACATACATCCAAACCAAGGAAAAAAAACATACAGCAAATTAGAGCCTTGTCCCAGCACCTAGCTACTCCCCACCCCACACTTAAATCGAACACTGTCCCCAGTGTTCACAAAAATACAAAGCACAAAATTTTGGGTGGTGGAACTCCCTGCTCAGTCGAAATATTCGACTTCTTCATCCGGTGCTGCGGCCTCATCGCCCATATCTGAATCAGCTCCATCGTTGTCATCGGACTCCACATCAGAGTCCTCACGACGTGTCTCCTCATCAGTAGGGACATCGTCATCTGTAGGCTCCACGAAGGCTGGCCCCACCCGACATAAGGCTCTGGCGTTCTCGCCAAAGGGGTAGTCCAGCTCCAGCTGCCATAATTCTTTCTCGGTGGCTGGTCTCCCACCAATCCGTAGCTGCAGCATCTGCATGCCGAACATACGTGCCATGTACTGATCGTCACGAGCATGTCGCTCGCCCAAAGTCAGCACTGGCCCGTGTGTAGTGTCAGGGGCCTTAGTCTTTGTCACATCGAGGGCCCTCCGCTCCAACTGCGGAATATAGTCCAAGGCTTCTTCCTCAATGTCGAGGCCTCGGAGGAAGGTGGTGATGAGTCCGCCAAACCCGTATCTGTGGCCCTGGTGCAGTCTGGCTCTCTTCATGGCGGATATTATTACTGCCCCAATATTAATCTCAAGCCCTTTCATAAGGGCATACACCAAGCAGACACGGTCCCGGGTCACGTCCGTCATATGAACTCCCGGGATCAAATACGAACACACAATCTTCAACCATATTCTGGCCTCCCTGTTCATCTGCGAATTAGGCAGAGTCTGGTGGTAACCCCTCTCCTTATGTCTACTCCATCGGGCTGTGGATCGAGCCCCACACAACGTACGTCTAATGTCGGCGTAGGGTGGGGTGATGTTTAGCTGGCGGAGAACGTGGGCGTCTGTGTGCCGCGCTCCAACGATGGCATTCAGCTGCTGGGGTTCCAGAGTGACAATCTGCCCTCTGATTTTCACTGTGTGGCTTCTGATGGCCGGGTTCCAGTTTGCATAAAATTCCTGGACCAAGTGAAGGTTGCACTCCTTGGGCTCCTGAAAAATAAAGTTGAGCCCAGCTGCCTCAATTCTCTGTACAATGCGAGGGAACTCCTGTGCGAGTGGTTCCCTTGCAATATGTTCCTCGGGGAAGTACTTGTTTTCTTTATGCTTAGCGTACCACTTCTTCCCTTCATCGGTTACCCATCATGTTCCGTATTGGCGGCGTTGGCCGTGCGGAACAGCGGTTGCAGCTGGGACTGCGGTGCCCAGTCTCATCCTTTTCCTACCTGTGCCTGAGGTAGAAGCACCCTTGCCTTTATCTTGTCTGCTAGCTATTGTACCTATCAATTTACACAAACAAGCACAAAGTTAAGCTAAAAACTTGTCAACTTTGGCTAAGGTCGGGTTACACAACATTTACCCCACACTTAGGCCTTAGCTACTTCTACAAAATTACGGCAAGAATAACTCTAATTACACCACAGACAACACTATAACTTCATGCTTAGTGTGTTCACAACAAAATTTCGACAGCATAACGGTTAGCGTACTACTCAGACTTCATATAGCTAATCCCAATCCTACTATCGCAAACAATTCACACATCGCACTTCGCAACAAAAACAACAACAAAATAAAAACAACAAAAAAATGCTATATACAATCTAATCCAAACAATCTAACCAATTTACACACTTTTTGCATTTTCCCACAAAAATTCGAGAATTCGTCATCCTTTAACATTTACACAATATTTACCACGACTTCTCTCAAATAACAAACACACCCCGGCATCTAATTTGCCGACTTATCAAGTCGCTCAAGTTAAATTCAACAACTCATGCCCTAGAATACAATTCTATAATCAATTTCGAATTATTTACGCAATCGATAAGTTCAAACGCTAAATACAACAATCCAAACATGTATCAATCACAAATAATCCAACATTCATGTTTAATTTCTACCTAGGGTGATATATCTCACCTCACATGCCCAATTTTGACAAAAATCACCAAAAAAAGAGATAGATGATGAAAACATACCTTTGAATTGAGAAACCGAAGAAACTTGACGTATTCCTTGCCTAGGAACGTGGCACGGTGCTTGGGGAGGGGGAAATGGGTGTTTTGGTCGCGGAGGGAAGAGGGAATGGGGAAAAATTGGTCAAAATCGGGGGTTTATTTAAAGAAAACACGCGGGTCACCCGGCAACCCGGTGTGACCCGGCACTGAATAAGGGGCAACGTGTCACGGAGGGTAACGCGGAGCCCCTCCTCTGTGACACGGAGCCAACGCGTTGGCTTACTGAATTTTTGAAAAATTCAGATTTTGCCTTCAACGTGTCACGGAGGCCAACGCGGAGCCTTACCTCCGTGACACGGCGCCAACGCGCCAGTGCACTGTTTCTTCAATATATTTGATTTTTCATACCTTGCCTCATTTTCTCGATTCCATGTATATTTCCTCCGTTATACCTGAAAATCACCTCACTAAATAAAAATTGGTTAAATTAATAGATTTCCCTAACTAAAATAAAAAATATACTCACTAAAATGAAAATCTAAACCTAATCAAGAAAAGGAAAAGAAAAATACAAACCTTGAAATAGAAAATAAAAACAAAAATAAAGATAAAAGTTAACTACACTGTGCAAAAAAGAAAAAATATAAAATATTTTTCTCACGGGTTGCCTCCCGTGTAGCGCCTGGTTTACCATCGCGGCTCGACGTCCTTTAAGCTCACTTGTCTACTAGGGTGATGGACGATTTGTCCCGATCATGGTCATCCCCCCAGTAGTGCTTGCATCTCTGCCCATTTACCAAGAACGTAGCACTCCTATCTTCTTGCCACAGTTCTACCGCCCCGTGAGGTGTCATTCTCACCACTTCAAACGGTCCAGACCATTTAGACCTCAGCTTACCAGGAAACAATTTCAATCTTGAATTAAAAAGCAAAACTTTCTGTCCTGGTTCGAAAATGTGATGCACCACATGCTTGTCGTGCCATCTTTTGGTTCTTTCCTTGTAGTACTTCGCACTCCCATAGGCATGCCAGCGAAATTCATCAAGTTCGCTGAGCTGCATCAGTCTCTTTTTACCCGCTAGTTCTGAGTCCATATTTAGCTTCCTGAAAGCCCAGAAAGCTCGATGCTCAAGTCCAACCGGGAGATGACATGCTTTGCCATAGACCAATCGGTATGGTGACGTTCCAATCGGTGTCTTATAAGCAGTTCGGTAGGCCCACAACGCATCATCAAGTTTACCAGACCAATCATTCCGTTGTGTGTTCACCGTTTTCTGAAGAATCTGTTTTACCTCCCTATTTGACACCTCTACTTGCCCACTAGTTTGTGGGTGGTATGCTGTGGCCACTTTATGGCGCACCCCATACTTAGCCAGTAATTTCTTAAAACTTGCATTGACAAAATGAGCCCCTCCATCACTGATAATTGCTCGGGGTGTCCCAAACCTTGTGAGAATGTGTTTCTTCACAAACTTCGTTACTACCTTGTTATCATTCCTGGGGCAAGCTATTGTTTCCACCCATTTTGATACATAATCTACAGCCACCAAGATGTAACGATTTCCAAATGATGGTGGGAATAGACCCATGAAATCAATGCCCCATACATCAAAGGGCTCAACTTCCAGTATGTTCTGCAAAGGCATCTCTTGTCTTCTGCCAATTGATCCTGTCCGCTGACATCTATCACACATTTTGACATACTCCATAGAATCTCTGAACAGGGTTGGCCAAAAGAAACCTGACTGAAGAACCTTGTGTGCTGTTCTCTCACCTCCGTGATGCCCTCCATACAACGAAGAATGGCAGCCCCTTAACACCTCTGCTATCTGACTCTATGGGATGCATCTTCTCATCACCTGATCTGGTCCCTGCTTGAACAAATATGGCTCGTCTCATACATAATGTCGGCTGTCATGCCTCAACTTCCTTCTTTGCTGGTCTGTTGCTTCAGGTGGGTAAACTCCGCTCACTAGCAAGTTGACTATGTCAGCATACCAGGGAACTTCAGCTTCTCCCACTGCCAAGAGTTGCTCATCTGGGAAGTCCTCATTAATGTCATCACTTTCCATCACATGCGACCGACTTTCCAGTCGTGATAGGTGATCTGCTACTTGATTTTCACTCCCCTTTCTGTCTCTAATCTCAAGGTCAAACTCTTGTAGCAATAAGATCCATCTGATCAATCTGGGCTTAGCATCTTTCTTGTTGAATAGGTATCGAATAGCTGCATGATCAGTGTACACCACCACTTTCGAACCCACCAAATAAGACCGGAATTTGTCAAATGCAAACACTAGAGCTAGCATTTCCTTTTCTGTGACTGTGTAATTGCTCTGGGCCATATTCAGTGTCTTGCTTGCATAATAAATAGAATGGAAAATTCTATTCTTCCTTTGTCCCAATACAGCTCCCACAGCCACATCACTGGCATCACACATCAGCTCAAATGGTTGTTCCCAATCAGGAGAGGTAAGTATGGGTGCTTCTATCAATTTCTGCTTCAACTTTTCAAATGCTACAACACACTTATCATTCAACTCAAACTTGACCTCCTCTTCTAGAAGTCTGCATAGCGGTCTAGAAATGTTGGAAAAGCTTTTAATGAATCGTCTGTAGAATCCTGCATGTCCCAGAAAATTGCGTACACCTTTCACTGATACTGGTGGTGGCAATTTCTCAATAACCTCAATTTTAGCACGATCGACTTCCAACCCCTTTTTAGACACTTTGTGGCCCAGGACAATCCCCTCCTTTACTAAGAAGTGGCATTTCTCCCAGTTTAACACAAGGTTGGATTCTTCACATCGAGCCAGCACCCTGTCAAGATTCTGCAAACAAGTAGCAAATGAATTACCGAAAACAGAAAAATCATCCATAAATACCTCAACAAAATCTTCAACCATGTCATGGAAAATAGCCATCATGCATCTCTGGAATGTGGCGGGTGCGTTGCATAACCCAAACGGCATCCGCCTGAAAGCATATGTCCCATAAGGACAGGTGAAAGTCGTCTTCTCTTGATCCTCAGGAGCGATGGCTATTTGGTTATAGCCAGAGTACCCATCAAGGAAGCAATAATACTCCTGCCCTGCCAATCTATCAAGTATTTGGTCAATAAAAGGAATGGGGTAATGGTCTTTCCTCGTGGCTTCATTTAGTTTTCTGTAGTCCATACAAATTCGCCAGCCTGTGACGGTTCGTGTAGGGATCAACTCATTTTTCTCATTAGTGATTACAGTCATCCCCCCTTTCTTAGGAACACATTGAACGGGACTGACCCACTCACTGTCTGAAATTGGGTAGACTACACCTGCATCAAGCCACTTGATTATTTCCTTCCTTACCACATCTTTCATTGCTGGATTAAGTCTCCTCTATGACTGAACAGTTGGCTTGGCTCCTGTCTCCATGAATATCCTATGTGTGCAGAAAGCTGGATTTATACCCTGAATGTCAGACATTTGCCAACCCATTGCTTTCTTCCTCTTCCTTAAGACCCCCAAGGCTGCCTTTTCCTGTTCCTCTGTCAAGTTTGCAGAGATGATAACTGGTAACGTCTCTCCCTCTCCCAAAAAGATATATTTTAAATGGGGAGGCAATTCTTTCAGCTCCAATTTCAGTGCCTCCTCAACAGACGGTTTCGGCAACGGCTCTAGTGATCTCATCAATGACTGAAATTCCTGTCTCCTCGGATGATTAGGTGCTCCATCCAACAATTGAACCATTCCACAAGCTTCTCTATCCCCAAAATGGTCAGAATGCGTCAACGCACTTTCCAATGGGTCTTGAGATTCAACAACCTGCCTACTTTCTCCGTGTTCAACCACACTGATTTCCGAAAGCTCCTCATGTATAGCCGGCAGCTTCATGGCTTTTAACACATCAAATACCTCTACCTTGTCATGTGCTTGCATTGTAAGTTTACCCGCAGCTACATCAATTAATGCTTTTCCAGTTGCCAAAAAGGGTCGTCCCAAAATAAATGGGACTTCAGCATCTGGTTCAAAATCCAGAACAATGAAATCAACCGGAAAAATGAGGGAGCCTACTTGCACTAACACATCCTCAACAATGCCATCTGGCTTAGCTAAACACCTGTCTGCTAGCTGCAAGATTACCGTTGTAGGTCTAGGACTCCCTAGACCTAACTTTCTGAATACCGAAGATGGCATCAGATTTATGCTTGCCCCCAAGTCGCATAATCCACGAGCTCAGATACTTTGCCCAATAGTAAGTTGGATAGTGAAACTTCCAGGGTCTTTCAGTTTTGTGGGCAACCTATTCTGAATACGGGAAGTGCATTCCTCCGTTAAAGCTACCGTGGCATACTCAGTCAAACGACTTTTGTTAGCCACGATTTCTTTAATGTATTTCGCATATTTGGGCACTCCCTGCAAGACATCAACAAGAGGTAAGTTAACATGTACCTATTTAAGTACCTCCATGAATTTCTGGAAACACGCCTCCTCCTTGTGTTTCTTAAGTCGTTGAGGGAACGGGGGTGGAGGCCTTTCTGGTTCAGCTTCTTTAGTCTTCCCCTTATCCGAGATTTGCTCTCCCTCAACATCTACTGCTCTTGACTTTTGAGGCAGTCTTTCCGGTTCCACCTCCTTCAACTGTAAACCACTCCTCGTGGTCACTGCATTTACCTGCTTCGGATTAGGATTCGTGTCGCTAGGTAGTCCTCCTCTGGGTCTTGTATTTTGGGAACTAGCAAATTGCCCAAACTGATATTCAAGATCCTTGGTCGCCAACTGATTGTTCTTCACTTCGGCTGCCAATTTAACATAGTCAGCCTGCAATTGTGCCTGATTAGCGATCATGGTTTTGAACATCTCCTCAATAGTCGGTGATGGTGGTGGAGGAGGGGCATTGTGATTTCTGAATTGAGCTTGATAATTTTGTTGCCCTCCTTGGTTTCTGTGCATACCCTGCCCTGAACTTTGGCCTTGTTGATTGTTGCTACCCCACGAAAAATTCGGATGGTTCCTCCAATTTGAGTTGTAGCCACTACCAAACTGCTGCTGATTTCTCTGTGCATTGCCCACAAAGTTAACAGAATCAGGATTTGCACCACAGCATTCAGCTGAATGCTCACTACTACCACACACTTCACACCACATCTGTTGAACTGCATTGACTGACGCTGAAGGCTGGTTCAAATTCATCTTGCTGAAGTGAGTGTTTAACTGATTTTGCAAAGCAGCTATTTGTGCAGCGATAGCTGTAAATCCATCCACTTCAAGCACTCCCGCTGCTTTCCTTGCTCCACCTCGAGATGAGTCTGCATTCCATTCTGGATTGCCTTGTGAAATTCGGTTGAGCAAAGTGTACAGCTACTCATAGGTCTTTTCCAGCGCTTGCCCTCCAACTGCTGAATCTAACAGAATTTTAGTGTGGGGTTCCAAACCCTCAATAAATGTGTGTACCAACACCTCATTGGACTGATGGTGATGAGGACAGTCCCGCAACATGGATTTAAATCTTTCCCAGGCTTGATATAGATTTTCCCCTTCCCTCTGTTTAAAACTTAGAATTTGACTTCTAAGTCTGGCTGTTTTACCAGAAGGGAAAAATCTGATCAAAAACTTCCGTGCAAGATCATCCCACGTTGATATAGAATTGGGTGGTTCAGCTTTTAACCACCTCTTGGCTTCACCAAGTAAGGAAAATGGAAATAAGGTGAGCCGAACATAATCAGGTGACACTCCAGCGGGTATATAAGTCTCACTTATCTCCAAAAAGTTTTGGAGATGTTGTTGTGGATCTTCATGAGGGAGACCGGTAAATTGCCCGCTTGTGTGCAAAAGTTGCACCATATTCTGCTTTAATTCAAACCTCCCTCCAGGCTCTGGTTTGCGGATGCTAGAATGTACATTATTAGCGTGTGGGATTGCCACCTCGCGAACCGGCCTTGCTGCTGCTTCATCGGGCACTAACACTGCCTGCACAACTGGTGGATTTTGTTGTTCCATCATAGACTGTTTAAGCAACTGCAGCTTCTTTCGTAGAGCTTCTCTACGTTGACTATGAAATTCACGTTCAGGCTCTAAGTAAGATTCCACCAGCTCTTTGTCCCTTGCCAGTGTTCACAGAAACAAAATCTGCAAAATACAGGTTAAGACCAAGTTGTTAACACTTAAGAAAATAAAAATAAAAATACAGTAAATTTACACTAAACACAATTTCACAAATCGTCTAGCCTCCCCGGCAACGGCGCCAAAAACTTGTTCGGTCTGCTATTCCGATTGGTATTATATATTATAAACCGACACGCAAGTGCACGTGGTCAAACAAGTAATAAAGTGGCTAAGTAGCCAAGTATCGATCCAAGGAGGCTCAAGATACGTAAAATTGCCTAGTTTACTATATTCCTATTTCACTTCTAATTATGCTAACAACAATGTAACCAATAGTTACTTGAGTTTTTATTTCTAAACTATATATACTACAATTAATAACAACTATTTACTGTGAATTTAGACAATGGATATGAACATGCCAAGGTTAAGAACAAGTAATGAACTTGATAATCATGATAATTTGGTTAATCTCATCTTCATGTTGCTAGCCAAGAACATTCGCCTAGAAATTAAAACTCTCGTATTTAATTTCACTTTAGAATCATAAACCATCCGTCTACATTTCTGTGATCAAATGCAATTTATGACCTAGCACTACAATTCCGGTTCCTAAATTGACTAATACGGCTTTCAAGTATATTTCTATCAGGAAAGCACATCAAAACCCAATTTTCCCAAATCAAGTTAAGAACAATACCCTATTAATTCACAACTTTCCAATTTCTTGCTCTTTCAAGTGAAATTGGACTTTTTAGATGTACATTAATGTTGGCCAAGCATTAATGCAGTAAGAACAAGAATTAATAGAACAACATGGAAGAATAAGAAGAAAACCATATCAATTATAATCAAAATTCATTACACATGTTCAAAACCTCAGCAAGGAAGAGAATTAGCCACTCATTTGTGGATTGATCATCCTAAAATGAGTGTAAATCATACGTACAATTGATAGAAAGAAGAAAAGAAGAGAAGAAATCCCTTAGCTTTTTCATTCCTCAACTGCTCCTAACCCACGTCCTTGCTCTCCACTTCTGAACTCAGTCTAAAAACTAAAAAACTAATTAAAATAAACCTAAGTGTGCTATTTATACTAGTGGGAAATTTTTCCCGGAATAACAAGCAACGTGTCACGGAGGCCAACGCGGAGCACTGCCTCCGTGACACGGCGTGGACGCGGACCTTCACTGGAATTTCAGGGTCCGGTAAATTAGCCTCAACGTGGCACGGAGGCCAACGCGGAGGCCTCTCTCCGTGCCACGGAGCTGACGCGAAGGCACACTGGAATTTGCCATTTTAATTCCTGTTCAGGCAGTGTGCTACCGCGATGGTAGCGTGGCACGGCTCCATCGCGGAGCCCCTATAAAATGTGCATTCCAAGGTCTTTTCCACGCTCGCATCCAAGTCCAACTCCGACATAGTTCCAACATGCATTTTAGCTCCTAAAAATCACATTTACCTGCAAAACAATTGCTAATCATGTTGGTTAGTATAAATTCACATTTTATTACCAATTACATGATATTATATACACATTGCAGAACAAACAAGGTAAAAATGATACGTTTGAGTATCACTTGGGCATATAAATCTGCCCAAGATCAGGTACCTCAGATGTTGCAATGTGTTATGGAGGATCAGACTTTACTGTTTTAAAGGTTATGTTGATTCAGATTATGCAGGTGATCTTGATAAAAGCAAGTCCACCACAGGTTATGTGTTTACTCTTGCTGGAGGAGTTGTAAGTTGGGTTTCAAAACTGTAGTCTATCGTGGCTACATCTACGACGGAAGCAGAATATGTAGCAGCTACACAAGCTAGCAAAGAAGCAATATGGATGCAGATGTTACTGGAGGAGCTCGGGCACAAGCAAGAGAAGGTTGCTCTGTTTTGTGACAGTCAGAGTGCTTTGCATCTTGCAAAGAATCCGGCATTTCATTCAAGGACAAAGCACATACGAGTTCAGTATCACTTTGTTCGTGAGAAGGTGGAAGAAGGCAGTGTGGATATCTAGAAAATTCACACTAATGACAACCTAGCAGATATGTTTACGAAGCCGATCAACAGTAACAAGTTTATATGGTGTCGATCTTCTATTTGGCCTAACAGAAATGTAACACTGCAGTGATTGGGTAGAAAGGATAGTGTGAAGACATAATTGATTCTCAAGTAAATCTTCAAGTGGGAGAATGTCAACAAAGTTAGTCAGACAAGAAAAAGGAAAAAAAGAGGACAAACCTTGTCCAAATGGAAAAAGGAAAAGGAGGACAAATCTTGTCCAAATTGATCTCTGCTTTACACCTTTCTACACGGTTTAGTTCTATTATAAATAGAATGTTTTGCATTCATTATTTGATATACACAGATCCACAAATTGCCACAAAAATTACAATCCAAAAGAGTAAGAACATAAAGAGAGTTATACACCAAGACAAATATTGTAGTCTTGAGTGTCTTTAGTGAGTTATTCCTTTTACAAGTGTTTTTTCCTCGTAATTGAGAGTAGTGTACTCCCATATTTATATAGTGAATCCTTCTACCCCGTGGTTTTTTCCCTCTATTTATTTGAGAGTTTTCCACGTAAAATATTGTGTCCAACATATTTTCATTATTTATTATCATATCAAACTTCAGTTGTGGTGCTTCCTCGTCCCAACAATCTATAGTCAGAGACATAAACAATCAACTAACATTGAGATTTATGATCCTTGTTACCAACAACATTTTTAACACAATTTGCTAAGAAAAGTATCCAGGAAAGGATGCTTCTCTTGGAACAAGCCTAAAGGAATTTGATAAACTTCAGAAAAGAAAGGAACAGCATTTTCTTAGGCAGTAGGTTTTCAAGGAACATATATATCAGGACATTATATGCTTAACAAACCAAACCAAAACAAGAAGTTTGAAATCATAATTTGTATAAAGACAAATCATATTTCAGTTCTTTAATAACCTATTTAACAAAGGGGTAATAATTGAATCTTATAGTTTGACCCACAAATTTCTAGTCCCAACTGCCTTTCAAAATGGACGTACGAATTCATGGGACTTATTATTCTGTGAATGTGCGTTCAACTATGAGCTCAACTAATTAAATTTTGTTACAACTGAGCAACTATGTGTTAGTGTATAGCTAATGATACATAGGGATCTCATAATCTTGATCAAAACTAACATATAGTTCCAAGTGTAAGAGCCTGCAACTCCCTCTAAGCAAAATTCAAAAGTTTGCATTGCTCAGTAAATTTATGACAGGAACAGGTAACAACTCAAAGTTAACGAGTTCAGCCTTACATAGACTCATCATCAGGATGGGCAATAACCAACAAGACATTTCTCTTGCAATAAATTCCACCTGAAACATAAAAAGAATATACATATTAAGAAGGGAAGCAATTAGCTGTGGAACAAACACTACAGAGAAAGTTCTATGCATGCCTGTATTTAGATTCTAAAAGAATGGTGCACAACAACACTGAGACAGCCAGTAAATACAAAAGAAAACAAGAATTGACATTTCATAGAGAAGTCACCCATACCTTCATTTAACACTGCAGCTTGGGAGGTGCAGAGAGATTTGTGGAGAATCTTAAAGAGTGAAGCCACCCACAGCACAACCAATGTAATGATGATTACTAGCCACTGCATTTAATTTTTTGCTAGCAGAACTACAGATAGCACAACATCGTATCTGCATGCAAATCTAAAATGAGTTGTATTACTAAAACCCATTATGGGTAAGTGAAATCAGTACATAAAAAGGAGAAATCAAACATGAATAATTCAATGAGATCATGGGTACTACCAACAATAAACCTTACAACAAACAGTGTCCACTATTACAAATTTACAATCATGTTTTGTCAACACTTGTTAAAAGACAGTAGGATAGAATGGTTTTTTGGGATGTAATCTGGCACAAGCTTTGTGCTTTTTCTGATTATATATTACTGCTTACCATTTTTAAAAAGGCGGATCGAAAAAATCACGACCTCCTAAAAGTTGGGTACCAATAACGCACTTTAGCTTCTTCTTGTTTACTTCCTTATGATACGATATGGATTAAAAACATCCACACAGTTATATAAATCTGCATTTTACCCTCTGGGTGTCAAAAATGATAATATTCAAGACCAGAGGTTGTTGGAATTATCTGAATTTGTTGATTAAATGGTTGTTAGCAAAGTTAGTTGAATAGTTAGTTAGGAAGTTAGTTAGGAAGTTAGTTATGGTCAGTTAATTAACTAAACTAGAGTTAGTTAATAGCCTTGGTTAATTTTCAGTTTTTCCTTTCTGCTCATGTATATAAACTGATCACTTAGCAATCAAAAGGCAAGTTTTCATTTCCCACAAATATCTCTCTTCCTCCTTCTTCCTCTCTGCAATCTGTTTTCCTTTTTTACTTTCCTTTTCCTGCAATCTGTTTCTTCTTCTTCACTGCAGAATGGTATGCAATGGAGGTTGATTAACAACCTCTGTTTGTACTTCAACATGGTATCAGAGCACAGTAAGTTTTCCTCCTGAGTTCAAGAAGCATTAGTTCTTCTGTTGCCTTCCATTCTCCAGTTTTTTTTCTCTCAATCGATCCATCAGATCTGCAATAGATCAGCCATCTCATTTTTCCTTATTCTGTTTTTGATTGAGCTGTCTTCCTAGAATCATCAATGGAGGATTCTAATTCACCATCACCATCAAGCAGTCAAAGTTACTTAGATATGTCTATTCCGATGTATATACATCCATCTGAAAGTGCAGCTTCAGCCTTAATTCCAGTGAAGTTTGATGGAACAGGGTACAGATCATGGAGAAGAGGTGTCCTCAGGGCACTTTCAGTTAAAAACAAGCTTGGTTTCATAAATGGAAAGTGTGTGAAACCAGATCTAGGTTCTGAAGGATATGCAATGTGGGAGAGGTGTGATGATATGGTCACTTCATGGATGTTGAATTCATTATCCCCAGATCTCATGGACAATTTACAATATGTAAACAATGCCAAGGAACTTTGGGATGAGCTTGAAGATAGATATGATCAAACAAATGGTGCTAAACTATATCAGTTGCAAAAGGATATAAATGAGTCTGTTCAAGGTAGCCTCGACATCACTGCCTATTATACAAAGATGAGGAAACTTTGGGAGGAATTGAGTGCACTAGATCTAAACTTGCATTGCACATGTTTGTGTAATTGTGGAGGAAAGGCTTCCTTACAAAAAGCTGAGCAGGATAGGAGGCTAATTCAATTTTTAATGGGGCTGAATGAAGTATACACTGTGGTAAGGGGAACTATCCTAATGATGAATCCATTGCCTAGTATGGCACAAGCCTTTGCAATCCTAGCTCAAGAGGAAAAGCAAAGAGAAGTTAAGCCTCAGAGTTACCTTGAATCCACCTCTCTGAATGCTAGAAAGTTTGAAAATATGAACTTCAAGCGCTACAATCAGTTGAGAAGCACAGGAAGAAATGTTGCTAGTGGATCTGGTTATTCATTTAACAAGTCAAATCTCTTCTGTGATCACTATAAGAAATCTGGTCACACCAAGGATAAATGCTATAGGTTACATGGATTTCCACCAACCTTTAAGTTCACAAAAGAGAGAAATGCAGGGAGTGTAGCAAATGTTCAAGGTGTTTGTGAGGATGATACTCAAGGATCAAGCCAAGGCAGTTATAATTTGTCCAAAGGACATTGTGAACAGTTTATAAATCTTCTAACAAAATTGCAGAATGATCAGTCACCTGGAAGTTCAAACAATGTAGCTTGTGGAGCTGTTAACCTTGCAGGTATCTTAGCTTGCCATTCTTCTATAACTGAAATAGGTAATCTTTCATGTAAGTGCCTAAAACTATCTGCTAGTTCATGGATAATTGATTCTGGAGCTACACACCACATGACCTTTAACAAGACCTTACTAACACAAATCAGAATCCTACCATATCCTTTCCTTGTAACCTTACCAAATGGATATAAAGTAAAAGTAACAGAAGTTGGTGATGCTATTATTAGTCCTGATCTGATCCTGCATAGAGTTTTTTTTGTCCCTAGTTTTAAATTCAATTTAATATCAGTCCATTGTTTAGCCTCACACCTTAAAGGTATAGTTAGTTTCAATGATGCTTTATGTCTCATGCAGGGCCCTTCAATGAAGAGGCCACTGGAGATTGGTAAAGCTAGAGATGGACTATATTTTCTCTGTTCAAAATGCCATGGTGAAGGTTGTGCCTCATTCAGTCATCAAACTCCATCAGTTTCTGGTTTATCTTTTCCTGTTTTGAATAAGTGCACTGTAAATACTTCCAGTTTGTCCTATACTTCTGAAAAGTTGAATAATCGTTCACTTGTAATGTCCAGTAATCCATCTGTAAGATTCCTTAATTCAATGGAAAGTATTGGTTCTGTAAATTCTGCATCTTGTGTTAATAATGTTGATTACTTGTGGCATAATAGGCTAGGACATGTACCTTTTGTAAAAATGAGGAATATCTCTACCATTCCTGTCCAGTGTGCACCCAAACAACCCTTCATGTGTTCAGTCTGTCCAATGGCAGGACAAACTAGAATTCCCTTCAATCACAGCACTACCAAAACTACCAAACCTTTTGAAGTTCTTCATGTGGATATCTGGGGACCATACCACACTCCTACTCATGATAATCATAGATATTTTCTTACTATGGTTGATGACTACAGCAGAGCCACTTGGATACAATTACTACAATGCAAGAGTGGTGCCATTCAATGCATCAAAGCCTTTGTGTCCTTGATCGAAAATCGGTTTCACACAAGACTCAATATCATAAGATCTGATAATGGTTCAGAGTTTACCAGCAATGAAGCCTTAAATTTTTTCCAATGCAGAGGCATTATCCATCAAAAGACATGTCCCTATACACCCCAACAGAATGGAATTGTGGAAAGAAAACACAAACACCTTCTTGAGACAGCAAGAGCCTTACTCTATCAATCCAAAATACCCTTAAGATACCGGGGGGAGTGTCTCAAGACAGCAGTATATCTAATAAACAGACTCCCTTCCACAGTTCTTAACAATAAAACTCCTTTTGAAATCCTCTACCACAAGAAACCTACCTATTCTCATCTAAGAGCCTTTGGATGTTTATGTTTCCCAACTATCCTTAAAGCTCACAAAGATAAATTTGAGCCAAGAGCCACTCCTCATGTTTTCATTGGATATCCTTATGATACAAAAGGGTACAAGGTTCTAGACTTAGCTACTAAGAAGATACATATTTCTAGAGATGTAGTATTTCATGAGTGCATTTTTCCTTTTGTCCTTGCTCCTGCTGGATCAAGTTTTGAGTCTGTATTAAAGTCACTCAGAAATAGTCCTGCTGATGTTTTCCCTAAAGTGATCAGTTTTATTGACTCTGTTGAAGATCAGATACCTAAGCATTGCACACCAACTTGTATTACTGATGATCTCTTACCTGGACAACAGATTCCAATACTACCAGAAACTATACATTCCTTGTCTCATTCAACACCAAATACTGACACTAGTATACATCATTCAACCACAAACATTAACAATGATACACCTGTTTTTAATGAAACCTGTTCAGAATCTTTGAATATGAATCAGCCACCTATACATCCTATGCCACTTAGAAGATCCTCTAGATATCATAATACACCAGGTTACTTAAAGGATTATAATTACACATTACCTAACTTGTCTACACCTTCACTGTCCAATTTATCATCCTGTCACCAAGCACGTCAACCAGCCTTAATCACATCATATCCAGATAAGCAGGTAGTTAATCAAGCACTTCATGAGACTGAACCTTTTTCTTATGAAGAGGCTACCTTGAACCCTGCTTGGCAACAGGCTATGATACAAGAATTTGATGCCTTATGTGCTAATGAAACATGGGATTTAGTGGAACTTCCAGCAGGTAAGAAGGCCATAGGATGCAAATGGGTGTATAAGATCAAGCACAAGGCTGATGGAAGTGTGGAAAGGTTTAAATCTAGACTTGTAGTGAAGGGATATACTCAACAAGCTGGTGTTGATTACATAAAAACCTTCTCACTAGTAGTTAAGATGACTACTGTGAGAGTTCTGGTCAGTTTGGCTGTGAAGAAAGGCTGGAATATGTACCAACTTGATGTTAAAAATGCCTTCCTTCATGGTGATCTTCATGAAGAAGTCTATATGGAAATTCCACAAGGGCTGACAGTTGCACACAGAGGTCTGGTTTGCAGGCTTAAAAAGTCTCTATATGGTCTGAAACAAGCAAGTAGACAGTGGTATGATAAGCTTTCTACCTCTCTTTGTTCAAGAGGATATGTTCATTCAACCAGTGATTATTCATTGTTCTATAGGAAATCTGGATGTTCAGTTGTTTTTGTGGCAGTCTATGTTGATGATGTTATCCTCACTGGAACAGATTCAGATGAGATTCAGTCTCTCAAATATTTTCTTCATGACAAGTTCAAGATCAAGGATCTAGGCAGGTTACATTATTTCTTAGGATTGGAGTTCATGTACAACAAGAATGGTGTAGTGGTTACTCAAAGGAAGTTTACTGTTGATCTATTGAAAGAATTTGACTGTTCAGGTTGTGTAGCAGTTAGTTCACCACTTGATTGTAATGCCAAGCTTCACCTAGATGATGGACAACCTGTTGCAGATGTTTCACAGTATAGAAGGCTAGTTCAAAAACTGAATTTTCTTACTCACACAAGAATGGATATTGCATATAGTGTGCAACATCTCAGCCAATTCATGCAATCACCTAAGCAGTCTCATTTCAAGGCTGTTTTACATGTGTTACAGTATCTCAAGTCAGATCCTGGACTTGAGATTTTCCTGTCTAATAAACCATCCTATAGCATATCTGCTTACTGTGACTCTGACTGGGCAACTTGTCCAATTACCAGAAAATCTGTTAGTGGTTATCTTGTGTTCTTAGGTGATTGTCCAGTCAGTTGGAAGTCCAAGAAACAAGGTACCATTTCATTATCCTTAGCTGAAGCAGAGTACAGAGCAATTAGAAAGGTTGTGGGGGAGCTGGTTTGGTTAAGCAGACTGTTGGATGAACTGACCATGCCTGCAGATCTTCCCATACCTGTGTTCTATGATAGCCAAGCCGCTGTTCACATAGCTAAGAATCCTGTATTCCATGAACGAACCAAGCACATTGAAGTGGATTATCATTTTGTTAGAGAGAAGCTACATGATGGACTCATTAGCCTTCATCATGTCTCAACAACATAACAGTTTGCAGACCTTCTAACCAAAGCACTGCCTGGGCACAAACATTCTCTTATCATGAGCAAGTTGGCTGTGATTCACTCACCTCCAACTTGAGGGGGGGTGTTGGAATTATCTGAATTAGTTGATTAAATGGTTGTTAGCAAAGTTAGTTGAATAGTTAGTTAGAAAGTTAGTTAGGAAGTTAGTTATGGTCAGTTAGTTAACTAAACTAAAGTTAGTTAATAGCCTTGGTTAATTTTCAGTTTTTCCTTTCTGCTCATGTATATAAACTGATCACTTAGCAATCAAAAGGCAAGTTCTCATTTCCCACAGATATCTCTCTTCCTCCTTCTTCCTCTCTGCAATCTGTTTTCCTTTTTTCCTTTCCTTTTCCTGCAATCTGTTTCTTCTTCTTCACTGCAGAATGGTCTGCAATGGAGGTTGATTAACAACCTCTGTTTGTGCTTCAACAAAGGTAACCATGGTTATATGTACTTTATTTTACCAGATGACGTGATAAAGCCACATATAAAGAGTACGAGGTTATACCAGGAGAAGTCACGACCACCCTACATAGATGGGTGGTCTTGAATGTAAGGTGAATAGGAGAGTACAAAGGGAAATTTAATGGGAACTAAAGAGCACAAACTAATTACTTCCTCCGTTTTATTTTATGTAAAGGTATTTGACTGTGCACAAATTTCTTAGGTTATTAAAGAAGACTTTTGACATGTCAGTCAAATATAAGCAAAGTACCAAATTTATCCATTTAAATGAGTGGTGCTGAAAGTTTCACATGTCTTTTTATTTTATATCAAGTGAGTCCAACAAGTCATGCCATTAAGGGTAAAATAGAGATGCTAAGATTAAATAATTTTCAAAAAGAGAAAGGTGTTATTCTTTCTGGAACAAACTATAAAATAGAGTTGAGGAAGAAATATTTTAGAAAAAGCTACAGAAGGATGGGGCATGGTGATTAGATAGGGACACAAATATTTCAATTTGTATTTTATAACAAAAGGCTAGATGTGCCCAAAGTCCTGCAACCTCAACCAAAAGAATCATGGTGATGGAATGAGGAGGTGCAATGGGATATGCAAAGGAAAGAAAGAAAGCTATAGGAAGTTACCAAAAGAGGAAATGAAAAAGTCTTTGAAGAGTATAAGCGAACTAGGAGAAAAGCCAAGAAGGCTAGCAAAGCTCGATGTGAAGTCATGGATGGCTTGCATCAAAAGATAAGGAGGGAAACCGATATGTATAAAATACATTTGAGACAGAAGAAAGATATGACTTAAAAGACAGAAAATAGAAACCAGTTCAAAATGATTGTTCCTTAAAAACACCCATGGGCAACGAGAATAGTCATCACTAAAGGAAACAAATATAGATGAGAAGCTAAATATGCTAACTTGTAGTACTTTTGCTTTGGGTGAAGTTGTATTAAATTGAAAATAGTTGCATTTTTTAATATAGATTTGATCCTTACAAGCTATGAAGGCAATGTTGAGCATTTGTAGTAAATCTGAGCTGGCCAAATCCTGTTGGACGAAGTTTCATCAACTTACTGGAGATATGTGGTTTTCGGAATTCAAGATAATGTAACTAATAATTACATTCTTATCCAATGTGGATACTGCAAATTTATGAGTAATTTTATTTTATTTTGATATATATAGTCTGTTATTAAAATAACACAGTGTTTCAATAGAAAAATTCTCAGCCCTTCTATCAACAACACAATAGGGCACCACTTCCAATATAATGCAAGCCAAAGAAAATCATTTTTAATAGGTGAATCACATCCTTTCTATCAACACAAAAAAAAACAGTTAATAAGGGAATTATACCCCTTAATTTTAAACATAAGCCATAACTATTACATTTAGAAAGATAAAAAGGAACAATTACCAATTTTCTTCTTTGGAACAACGATGTTGGATACTTGATTTTAATCTTATTGTGCAGTTTGCAAACCCTGCAAAAATATTAAGCTTATTTACATCAATATGTTATGGATTCAGATACACCCTTTTGCTTTAAAGAGAAAAAAGAAAAAAAGGTTAATATGAACTCATTCTTGTAGTGATATAATGTACAAACAACCAGATAAATTAGCTCTTCAAAATGAAATTTACAATATAAGTTCTTGTAAGACTAGTTGAACCTTGTTTAGGTGTTTTAAGTTGCAGAGTTTTGACCTTGATTCAGATTTGCATCTGTGTTTCTTTTCGCCACACATAATTTGCTCTTTTCAAGTGTTTAGTTTTGACTTTGCATAATTGAGTTTGATTTATTTAAACTCCGGCAAATGCTAAAAGATGGTTGGGTTTTGTCTTCTGGTGTATTACATTTGTTTATAACAATTTGTATAGTTAAATTTTGGTATATGATTGCTGTAAATATCTAGGTAATCCAAGCCATAATTTTCTTTGTTTTTGGTTTGCTGGTTCCTTCTTCTGTGCAGGAGTTTAGTCTAATCAAACAGATCCGGATTTGAAGAAGACACTACCTTTAACACAAACCTGCCACTGGCATAGAGTCTACTAATAGTTTAAGGTATTTGGTCAATTTTGGATAACTTTGGTTCTAGTGATTCAATTTTTGCTTCTTACATAGAGTAAGCAATCACTGAATTGAAACAAATCCAGCATGTTTTAGTCTGAAATATCCTATGTCCACCTATCCAGAATGAAAGGAATTGAGGCAGAACAAAAGGAGAACATCTTCCTTAAGGAAATATCCTATGTTCAACTTTCTCAATTCTGTCAGTTGCTACCCCTTTCATATGAAGGAAAACATAAGGAATACACTTCCTCACTGCTCCGCCTGCAGCCTTGCCCAAAGAGAAGAGAGACAGAAGGATCCTACTTTCAATTAAATTATTCCTTCTATCTCTTTCAATTTTCAATGCAAATTCACTTATTATAACATAATCACACATTATAATATGTTATATCTATTTCCATATATATATATATATATGTCGAGTAATACCATGATATCATACATAATTTTCTTATCACTCTTTCTGCATCGTTTTTTTGTTCCATTATTGAATGTTTTATCTTGCAGCTTTTTTATCAATTTCAATTCTGTTATGCACACACCAAATGGTTACATGGGTTACACTCACTTTCTTTGAACCTCTGCATTTAGGATAATCTTGAGTTATTTTAATGAATTAAGGAAACTGATGAAATTGCTACTCAGTCAAATAAAGAAGAAGAAGAAAGAAAGAGATGATCAAAGTTTTGGGTTTCGTCTAACCTCAAAGAAAGTACAATGGATTGAATTTTTTTTTACAGTGTGATGTTTTTGAGAAGATGAACAGTCAGTTTTAGATCTAAAAATTGGGCGAAGAGGATCTGATTATTTTATTAATAACGGTAAATTTGTCATTTAAATTTTTTATTCATGTATTAGTTATTTAGGTATAAGTTATTTCATCTTCTACCTCACATAATATAATACATAAATTGACTTATAACTTATACATGTATTAATTATGTAAGATTCTAATTTGTTAGCCAAACATAGTATTATGTGTGTGAAATTTTATACATGACAAGAAAATACTACCAAACGTGATAAAAAGCTATGCAACATTTTATACCTGAATAACTTTGTTGTTATCCAGCAACCAAACGGCCCCTAATTTTATATACTATTTGGTTTCCAAATAGGATAAAAATTATTCATCTATTAATTTTATACAATGTTTGGTTAGTAGGTTTTAAATATTGTATAAAAGCTATTCATGTATTAATTTTATACGGTGTTTGGTTGTATTTTAGTAATTCTACATAATTAATACTCCCATAACCTATGAGGAGATCTATGTATAATTTTATGCGGGATAAAAAGTGGAATAAGTTATATGGGTATTAATTATACACTGATTAAAGTAATAAAATTACACATTTACCCTATCAATTTACTTCTAATATCGTTTTTAATTTGATACATTTTTTTAAAATTATCAATTTCTTATGTGTACATTTACTCAGAATTAATTATCACTTTTTTTTATTCGGTGTACTTTTCTTTTTGATCATATGAATATTATATATATATATATATATATATATATATATATATATATATATTCAATTTATAAGGTTATATAAAAAATTCAGTTGGGCCGATTTTTTTTTTTAAAATTGGGTTTTATATATAATTAAACCATTAGGGTTTTATATATTCAACCCACGAAACACCCCGTTTTAAAAAAACAAATATTCAATTATACAATATAATTTTATATTATTTATTTACTTATTTATTTGTGAATAATATATATTAATTTATGACAAATTAAATATTCATTAATTAATAATTCATGTATTGTAATCTCTACATAATCAAACCCTATATAAATATTACCTACATAATTAATACTTGAAAAACTAGTACCCACATAACTAATACATGAATAACTAAAACCTGCAAAAAATAATACATAGATTCTCTCATAACTAATTCATGTATTACTAATATCTACATAACTCAAACCCGTAACAAAACAGTCCAGCAGGCTCCTTTAGCCGCTTCGATTGTTAGAGCTCACTTCACACCAACATAATCGTAAACTTTCTTCTCCGCCTCAGCTTGAGAGCTCCTTTCTACATCAAGATCTGGCGTTAAACAATGTATAAACCTTATATAAAAATATATATAAGTGTATAAGAGGTGCTTATATGTGAAACTCCGGATAATTTGAGCGATAAATTCGTTCTTTCGAGATAGGACTAAGTGTACATATTATGCAAAGAAGTAAGTGCTTTGAGATATTTGAGTCACTCTATGATCGTATTTAAGATTGGACGTCGATTAAATTGTAAAACGAAATTCAGCAAAAGTTATCGAAATTTTTTCTTCTTGAGATTATCTGAAATTTGGGTCAAATATATCGAAATTTTTCTCCCAATCTATAAGAAGTTAGGGGGCCTAAGACCTATCAAATTAAATATTTATGAGTCTAGTTTCCAACGCATTAAACCGTCCATCAATCCGACTTCGAAGTAGAGAGATATTGGCGTTTTCGTGAGACTGCACAAGCAGGCATTGAGGACTAGAGAGGGTCCGCGATGGCAGCATGTCACGCCACCAAATTAGCGCGTTGGGCAGCGTGACACGTTGTTACTAAGGTGGTGGCTGCCTATATAAGTCATTTGATCGATTGTTTGATCATTTTTCATCATTTTCCAGCAAGTTTCTCGACCAGAACCTCTCTTAAGCCTTGTTTTTCATGTTTATTTGATTTTTAAGGTTAGAAAATAATTTCCAACTTAATTTTTGATGTCGGAAAGTCAGGAAGCACGTGTAGCTTGTGTTTGGCGTAGCTTTCGGGTGAGTTGGTGGTTGTTTCGTGTGGAGCTGTTTGGTAAGCCTTCTCTTTTGATATTTTTAGGTTGTTATTGGTGGTTATGAATCTATAGGGCTTGGTAGGTTGTTGTTTCAAAGTTTCTACCGTCGAATCCGTAAGAATTTTGCTGAATAAGCTCCATTTGCGTCATTTCTTCATTGAAGTTGTGTTAGCTGTTCTTGGCAGTAGTATGAGCTACCTTTAGGTAGCATATTGATGGTATTGGAGGCTCGGGATTTGGCTTAGCTTAAGTTCGTCGGTTTCAAGGTATGTTAAGGCTTCTATTCCTCCATTTCGGCATGATTTCCGTTCTAATTATATTCTTGTCGTATGATTTGAGTTTGCCGTGTTGTTAGTTGTTGTTTACCTCTGGTATATAAGTGTTTGGGGGATATTAAGCCGTGGTTCTTCCCTCACAGTTGAGGTCATGAATTATGTACAGAGGTTGTTTCTAATTAGGCCCCCTAAACTCAAAAACAAGTGAAAAAAGATGACAACAGCAACAAGCATAAACAACAATAAGAAAATACAATAATTGAGGCTAAAGAAGAAACTAATAGAAATAGAAATGTAGGGACACGAAAATACAAGACTAATACTAATACTTACGAAATGGAAAAGCAAAGTGCTCGATTACATACTAACCTTTTATTCTAATATTCGACCTCCACACCTTCCTATCAAGGATCATATCCTCAGTGAGTTGAAGTTGCGTCATGTCCTGTCTAACCACCCACCCTAATGCTTCTTAGACCTCTACCCTCCTTAATCCCTGCAGCCAACCTCTCGCACCTTCTTATTGGGGCATCCGCACATCTCCTCTTCACATGCCCAAACCATCTCAATTTCACTTTCTGCATCTTATCCTCCACGAGAGCCACTCCCACCTTAGCTCAATATCTTCATTCCTAATCTTATCTCTCATGATATGTCCACACGTCCATTTCAGCATCCTCATCTTTATTACTCTCATTTTCTAGATATGAG
The DNA here is from genome assembly GCA_035772735.1 of Datura wrightii. Lineage (NCBI taxonomy): Eukaryota > Viridiplantae > Streptophyta > Magnoliopsida > Solanales > Solanaceae > Datura > Datura wrightii. The sequence continues at coordinate 19,431,930 of JASDFA010000006.1, read as the reverse complement.
AGTTCTTGATTGGCCAACACTCTGACCCATATAACATAGTCAATCTAACCACCATCTCTGTAGAACTTACTTTTTAAGTATTGACGACACATTCTTATTACAGTACACCAAATGCTAGCCTTTACACCACTCCATTCTAATACGATGAGTGACATCCTTCTCAATCTTCCCATTACTATGGATAACTGATCCTAAGTGCTTGAAACTTTCTCTTTTGGGGATGACCTGAGTGTCATGCGTCACATCCATGTCTGCGTCATGGGATACGTCACTGAACTTGCACTCCAAGTACTCAATTTTGATCCTGTCCAACCTGAAACCTTTTGACTTTAGAGTTTGTCTTCAAACCTCCAACCTCGCGTTAATGCAGCTTTGCGTCTCATCGATCAAAATTATATCATCCACAAATAATATGCACCAAGCCATCCCCCAATGAAAAACAATTTTATTTGTTTCTTTAAAAAATTAATCCAAATAAGTATTTTTTTTTTATTTTTAAAAAAGAAAGATACCGTGTTTGACACATTCATTTGGGAAGTGTTTTTGGTATTTTAAAAATTTGTGTCTGATCAGTATTTTCAAAAAGTGTGTTTGAATGTCAAATTACCAAACACATCAAATCTCCAAAAGAATTTTCGTGGAAAAAGAATTAGGCTTCCATGCTCGGCCAGGCATCTTACTAATAATCTACAACATTGGAATGAAAGGAAATAACTAAAAAGGATTTTGCTGATCCATTGTCTTTCTCACTGACCAAAACTAAGGTCTATGAAAGCATTTTGTGCAACAGCTTTCAACCTCTTGTATTTCGATCGGATTTCCAGTTCCATCTTTGTGAATAAATCTCAACAGAAAACTCTTTTCTTCAAACAAGTTGAAAGTATGATGCTTTTAGAGAGAACTAGGAAATAATAGCAAACCATCGATTTCTGTTTTCCTTTATGTCTTCTGGGAGAATGAGACGGACTGAACCTTTTACATATAAAAAATAGTTGGTGATAAAACCAGAGAGACTTGATAAGGCTTAAAATAGGTTAACTAAGAGAGATTTCTGCCCCCAACACAATTGAAGTGGACCAAAAAGCATAATCTCTTTCATTTCCGACTCATATATGCACAGAAGCCTCGCCATGGATAAAACTGGAAAACAACTCAAAACTATCAGGACAAAAAAAGGGTGTAATCTTTACCCTTTCCTAAAATGCATAAAAAATGTTAAATACTGCCAAGCAAATTTATATCCATTGATTACATCTAAATTGAAAGCCAAGGCCATTTACCTACAAGAGATCATCTTCATCCCCGCTACTAAAGGATTCAACGAGCTCACTGTCATCATCATCTTCACCATCTGTCACAATCTCCAATATACCACCTCCACCACCAAAGTCCACACCATCTACCATGAAGTCTCCATCTTCATCCTCTTCGTCATCAAGCTCACTCACACTATCATCATCATTGCTCAAATCATCTGCGTCGCTTTCACCTTCTCCATCTAGATCCGTTCCGAGGATCGCTTCCTCGTCAATGTCATCATCATCTTCATCATCCTCTTCACTTTCAGCGTCATCAGGATCTGAATCATCGTCAGTTGGCCTCCTCCGACCAATTTCATACACCCTAGCAGAAGAATACATCTCATCTTGGTCATCCATTGTGACCAGCCCAACAAATGAATCAGTTGGCTCCGTCGCAAAGTCAAGGACACAACGGTCTACTGGAATCGTTGCAATGTCAGAGTAGTTAACAGCATCCACCGTACGGAAAGCAGCAAAGAGAGGATGTTTAACACGACGTGTCTGGAATGCTGACATGACATCCTCAAGATTTCTTCTCAAGATGGCATATATCACATCACCACTCGCATTAAATGTTATTACCGTCTGGTCCAAAGACGGCACACTCCGAAGAAGCCTGAAGTTCCGCAAATCCCATACCTCAGAGTTTATAATCACCTATCCAGAAAGATGACAGTTTCAGCAAAGGTAAAACCAAGGATCCACAAAGGTGACAATGAATGAACTACTGTTTAAAGGATTTAGTATCAGGCTTATAATACTATCCGCCAAAAGGAAAATAAGTGAAAGGTCTTTACCTCGTTGCCAGCAGGATGAAAGCCCCCGCCACCATAGTCCGTAAATTGATCAAAACGATGAATTGGGCCAGAACCACGAGTATCCCATAAGACCCCATTCCAGAGAAGCATATTGTCTGATGGGCTAAAATGTACTAGGGAATACATATGTCCTCGGCCTGAAGGGATACTGGATGTGTCTGTCAGTTTCAGATCCACTTGGCAGGTTTGAATGTCATACAGAAGAATCTCACGCCGGGATGGCTCCGCAGACAATGCAGCAAATGTTGTACCGAAATTGCTAAATCGTGCAGCTTTACAACCTTCAAATGAATGCCTTGGCCCAGCTGAAACAGAAGTTGCATCCCATAACCGCACATCGTGAGCACTTGAAGACAGGAGCATCTGTGTCTCCCCAGAAAGGTATGACTGTAGAAGTGTTAAAGGTGCCTGGTGACTGGTGAAGCTTTCTAAGATACTGTTGCTGTTAGAGTCAAATATTTTCAGCTCTCCAGAATGGGTGCCAGCAGCAATTTGCGAAGAATCTCCCATAAAAGAGACACATGTCAATAAGACACCAGCATCATCCCGGCAAGTTCGCCATGGTCTAAATCTACTGTAAACAAACTGTCGATCCTTACGCCTTCCGTGTATCCCACCATTCAAGCTTCTAAAGTCACGAGTACTAAGCCGCGATGTCACATTTGATGGTGCATCAAGGCTTCGTTTTGGTTCAGGACAGACATGAGGGTGCAAGAGCGAAAGAGGAGGTAACGTTGTGATGGGAGCAGGACATTGACGATGCTGGTGCTTCAAGTACTGAACAACCAGAGAGTCCAAGGTTAAACGCTCTGCATTCGAGGGTTGTGAATCACTTAGAAGACCATGTTGAGAAGACGACGCCATTGGAGTATCATCACCTTCAGTTGGAAAAGCACTTGAGCCAGGTCGATTATGGATCTCTCTCAAAGTAGAATTTGGTGTTGAAGGTACATTAGGATCTGATGGTAGACCGCTCCTACGGACCACATTTGGAGTGACACAAACTGGAGACCTGACTGCATGTTCACCAGTATTGAGTCGCTTAACTGACGGTATTGATCCACCTTCCTTCAGATCAGTTAACTTACGTTTCATTGGCAATACAATGGGAGTTTTAAACATGATGTCTGGATCTCCACCAGATTTGACTGAAGACAGCGATGGAGTTTCTGATGTAGCTATAGGTGTGGCACACTTTTTAGAATTACCGAATTTGCAGCCTGATGTCGATGGAGAGACTTCAACAGGAAGAGATTTTGAGGACAAACTACGCACAGATGAAAAGGCCAATGGTTTCCTTCTCGAAGAACAGACAGTTGACTCAGATTTCAATCCGCCATCCTCATCCAATGACAAAAGTTTTGGTTTAGCTGACAAGAATCCCTTAGGTGCACGACCAGATGGCCACTGAATTTGAACTGACGATGACTCCTGCCCTGATGTCTGATGTGCCAGAGATGACGGAGCAGCTAAAGATGGCAAAGGTGTCAACTGAGCCTCCTTTAGAAGCATAGTTGCAGTATCTGTCAAACCAGAAGCTTGTAGGTGTTCATGGATGAGGAGTAAAAGTTCCCTGAACTCGAACACAGAGGAGGGTCAGAAACTAGTATATAAGGGAAAAAGAAGAAAACTATGTCGCTCAAATTTAACTGCATTTGGAGCAAACAGCAATTTACCTTGCGTGATATGTGATTGGAGTAGCAGCAGCTATAGCAGCTCTCTCTATACGCCTTAATGTTGGGGTCGCAGCATCTGTAGCAGCCAGGGAACTTGCACGCCCCGAATTAGTTACAACCTACAGAAAAACGAAAAAGGACGCCACAGTCCTGCAAATTAGCAGAAAAGGAAAGGGACGAAAAACAACACTGCCAAGCACACTTGAAAGATGAATATATAAGCAACCTAATCAACCGTTGACATCCCAAATGCCTCGACCTACTTTTTGTTTTTATCTTGATATTTAGTTAATCCTGATCCTTAAGTCGAGAACTTCCCTTTCTCCAAACATTGAATTTAAATAAACTGATACAACTGCACATTGTGATAATGATGATGAGCATCTTATTTCCATTATTGGTCCACCTCTTTAAATTTCAAAGATATTAACACCTCTCGCCGTTTGCTTCCAATCAAATCAGCTACCTTATTCAGTGTGAAAATAGTATTTAACAAATGCGTGTGCCCGTATGTAAGCCAACACTAGAGATTACAGATGTATTCTTCAAAATTATTAGTGTAATGCGCATAATCACATGTAACTCGTGCCTAAGCAGGGACCGATAAAGAGTTAAGAACGGAGAAGGAGATACTTATAAAATTCACACTGGAAGGCCTATAAAACGAAATCAAGATGTGGAGGAGTAGAAATGCTTAATTGCAGGAATAAACCAGTTACTTCTCTCTCTCGCCTCTCATTTCCCTTCATCCAAAGAGATCATCAAAATCAAAATGATCATCCCATTTCCTTTCTTTAAACAGAGCAGAAAACCAGTGAAAATGCATCGCTCCTCCTTAGCACCTTCCTCCCGCCTTCCCTTGCCCCGAAGAGATCATCAAACTCAAAATTATCATCCAACTTCTTCATACCACCCACCCACCCACCCCACCTTTTTTCCCACTCCACGTATTAAGAAATTATACAGAGAAAGAAATAGGGACTGTTTCTTACCCCAATAAGCTCAATAGCCACCTGTGCAAGTTCTGCTTGCCACCGGTTCTGTTCAGTGCCAGGAGTCTGGTTTCCTGAATCTCGTATGAGTTCTGACAATTTTTTCCCAACCTAGAACCACAAAAAAACAAAGTGATTAAGTGATGTCGCGTAAATAAGGTCATCCACATTGAGTCTTGGATATATTGATAGTATTTAAAAACTAGAAAAATTGTTATATGTTAACCAGATCTGCACTAGCTGCAATATGGAACTACGTTGAAACCCTAATACTTTAGGGTCAAATCACTGACTAGCATATCCCCTTGGAAACAAGGAAAAGGTAGTTCATGCATGAAACTAAGAGCTCGTTCAGGTTAGCTCATTAAAAGTAGTTGATAAGTAAAACGTGTTAAAGACGGGCAGAGCTAGAGCGTACATTACAGGTTCGGCCGAACCCAATAGCTTTGGTCCAAATTTTGATTTGACTTAAGAAATCCATTTAATATATATAACTTATTAATTCGGAACCCAATAATGTAAAAGAACTAAAATCCCAAACTAATAAACTTCAAATCCTGGCTCCCCCTATGCTGGAAGAACACTTTTAGGTGTTGAAGCTGGATTTTATAAATAAGTGCTTATATATTTTGATAGAAGTTCTGAAACTAATAGTAAGCAGTTAGTTTGTTTGGTAAAAAGCTTAACACTTTTACTGTTAAAATAACTAAAATATTTTTACATCTATTTATTAAAAAATAGATTTGAAAATATTTTGACATTAAAAAAAGGAACTAATAATGCAAACAGAATAGATATATAATTAGAAGTTTTGTTTTAGGAAGAGTATTTATTAGGGATAAAACCGTAAAATCTTTGGTCAAACCAAAAGTTACAAGCCATAAAACCATAAGTTCCCGGTGACATCTAATGGTTTTTGGCTGATTATGGTTTAAAAGCACGCGGCATATAACATTTTTGGCATTTACCAAACATGTAGCTAAATTATCCAAACATCCTTTAAGACTAATATTTAGTTTGGTATTTTGGTTTACAAGCACATGGCATATAAACATTTTTGGTTTTACCAAAGACGTAGATAAATTATCCAAACATCCTTTAAGACTGATATTTAGTTCAATAGATTAACAAAAAAAATTAAAAAAAAAAAAGAAAGTCAAGCATGTTCCCTTAACACGAGGAAAATTGCTTTAGTATCCTATTTCAATTCACAAGATGTAATATTTTATTTCCAGTTGTATGGTCCTGAAAAAAGTTCCGTATCAACTTTTCCGATCTTATGCTCAACCATGTCAAAACCATAAAAATAAAGACATAAAAATAAGTTGCAGTTTTCAACAAAACTGCTTTGGTCAAAGTGATTCTTCCTCACTGCAAGAGATGCTTGTATTTTATTACTCTTCTAATCTTCTTTCAAAATTCTGGATCACCTACTGTCAAAACTCTCTCCTTGTGTTTTTTCTCCCAGTGAGTACACTTCATGGAGAGGTCAAGGATCCTACCCTACCCTAGCCAGGGCGCTAGTATTATGTATCTCTCCAACCGCTACAAATTCAGTATTTTTCATGTTAAGACATAGTTCAATTACAGTTTTAAACTGAACTAGGGTTCTAATTTGTCTCAAAAAAGACTTGTCAATGTATTGTCTATGAAAATACGGTGAACCTCAGATAAACTATCGTCTAACTTCCCTCTTGTTTGTTTTCGGATAAGGTCTGACACCCTCTTGTTCAAAGGCATCTATAACCTTATCTGCAATCACTTGAATTTAGCATTTGTCTTTCCATCCACAGATGTAACATCTTAGTCTTGTTGCAAGTACCCATACAATGATCTTGTCAATGTTCTTTTTTATCAAGTAAAAAAATTCATTAATAAATACAAGGCTAACTTGGCTGTTTACAAGTGGTGTACCATGTACCAAAAATATGAGAAACCTACAAAATATGATTCTCTTCAAAAGATACTCAATTCTCTATACAAATAGGAACTACATGGATGCACCAAAAGAAAATAGGGGATTGGAGACTACTCTTCAATTGAGCAAAGCTCATATCTCCACTCTTTCAAAAGCTCTCCTATTTCTCTATTTCCAAATAACCTACATTAATGCAAGAGGAGTAACATTCCAAGTCTTTTGCCTTCTTCTCCTAGCTCCACTCTTCCAGATGAACATCAGGTCCTTCATGGACTTTGCATAACCCAAGAAACGTCAAACCACCTAATATATCCTCCCGTAAATTCGTGGCTAATTTGCAATAAAACAGAATATGATCCACATCCATACACCTCCCTACAGAGGAAACACCAACTCATGCAGACAATCTTTCGCTTCCTAAGGTTCTCTACTGCCAAAATCACCCATCTAGTAGTTAACAGCATGAATAAGCACACCTTCCTCAACACCGTAAGTATCCAAACGAAGGCATATGAAAACCTATCCTCTTCCCTAACCAGAAGCTTCTCATAAAGAGATTTAACTGAGAATATAAATTCCCCAACTCTCCAATCAAAGCCAGGTTTGTCTACTAGCTCGCATTGCTTTTGAAGTAAAGCTAGCAATCTCTGAGGCTCGGTCCTCCCATCCTAAAAATTCCTCCTAAACCTCAAATCCCAGAAAGTCTCATCCCCGTGAGTCCCCCTAACTTGCTAAACAAATAATTCCCTTTGGCAAGAAATTCTATAGAATACCAGGAACTCATCCTTAAGCACCAAACCTCCACACTATTTCTGCTCCCAAAAACTAACTCTACTCTTATTCCCTACCTTAAAAACAATATTATCATTAAAGGAATCCCACTCCTCCACACACCACACCCGAAAGGCATAATAATCACATTTGTTCTCCATCCCCCTTGCATCTCTCCATGTTTAGCTGCTATTACCCCTCTGTGTGTCTTTTTTTTCTTGGAGAGCAAGTACCTCATTGATATAGACACTTTTGTTCAGTCATTTTAAGTCTTCCACACGCCCTTTCATGTCTCGGACTTTTCAGGCCAAGGCATGGAAATATTTTGTTGATAAACCATCCGATGTTTCACAATCTAAAACTGAACTTACACGTATAAAGTCACCCTCTCTAACAGCTTAAGCTTTTAGAGGAGTTGAATACAAAATAAAAACATGATATGAGAACATGCAAAGGTCCTGGGTGCAAGTTCACTACACCTTTTATTATAAAAATAAAAGAAACAAAAAAAAATAATAATAAAAAGAAAAATAAGGCGCGTGATTGACCTATAAAAGAGCGTCAGCGCCACACTTGAAGGCACAGGAAAGACCCAAAAACAAATAGATAAAAATGTTGCCTCTCTAACAAATTGAAGTTTTAGATGAAGTGGGTTATACAATACAACAGAACAATGAATAAGGAGTTAAGGTTCTACGGTGCAGCACTGGTAAGAATCCTCTAAGCATAAGAAAACATCAACTTTTACCGCTTCCCGAATCGATGTGAGAAGGCAAGAGAACCATCAGGACCATGCCTTGTCCCAAGCACAACTCATCACTGTTTCCTGCACCTGTTGCTCAAATAGCCAGCCAAGTGCTTAAACCTTCATTGAAATTGATTTCCTAAAAATAATGCTCCCAACTTATCTCTAGAGCTATCCAATATGTACTAGCTTTCCCTTTAACCCTATTTATTTTATCCAACAATCTCAATTTTTGCATCAGACTTGCAATGTCTGTATTCACCTTACCAAACATTTCCCTATTCCACAGTTTGGATATGGGGTGAAGCCTCCCTTCTGTTGGCACTGATCAGTTACATCTCGCTACTGCTACCACAGAGAAGCCCACCCAACCATCCCACCCCAATAGGTAGACGAAAAAAGAAAGAATTTCTCGGAGCATCACCCCAAGTTAAGAATTTCTCGGAGCATCACCCCAAGTTCTAAACATAGAGTCTAGCAGTTTTATCTTTGCAGCTAGTCTAGACTAGGGCTCCCCTGGATCATAAATTTCTGACCATATTTCACCAATTTCTTAAACCCCTTCTGTTACAATCACATATTTTTGGGTCAAAAAGGAGATTCTCCAAATCACTCTACCAGAAACTAAGAGCAGTGATCTGAAACAAGTCGCACAGCTTTCTCCTATTTCTCACATATTTTTTTCCTTTATGATGGAAGCCTACCCTTTTCCCTAGTCTCTTGGACCATCTTCTGGTTTAACATCACTTCCCTTTAAGCACAAGTGACTCGAACTAGATCTTTCACAGAGTTCCAGTCAAGCCAGCACCATTCACTCCATGAGAGCAGCTAGTGCAGATAGTGGTGGTTACAGATAAGCAAATGGTTGGAAATGCATCCAACAGTAGCTGCCAATAGAATACTCCTTCCATCCCAAAAAGAGTGTCTTGATTCAGAATATGAGGGTCAAACTAACTAACATTCAGAGTGAGAATCTTCAATTGTTTGAAATAAAATTTACATATTTAGAAATTACATAAAAAGTACTATAAGTCACAATAGTTAACAATCCAAAATATTTAGAAAGTAATTGAAAAGTTTTTTTTTTTTTTTGAATGATAAGTAATTGAAAAGATTATGGTCAAGAAAATATTCTTTGACTATTCAAATAGTGAATAAGACAATCTTTTTGGGATGGAAAGAGTGTATATATATACAAACCCATTATTTCCACGATTGAAATCCCTTACTCAGTTCATGTTCTGAAGAACTTAGCAGCTTTCCATTTTCTCTAACGACTAATTTCAACTTAGGATCAACCTTTTAACCATTTCAAGAAATCAAAGGTTAGAAAATGTAAGTATAAATGACTGCAGCCAAAATCAGATAAACCAGTTATTACACCGACCCTGAAATCAATGATGTCAACCATGCAGGAAACAGTAATGATAACGTCAGACCAACCTACCTGAAGTTTTGTTAATATATGTGCAATTGTATCATCTCTTGCTAAACCAAGAAGTACTCGGCAAGCAAGAGCACGAAGACAGTCGATTGCAGCTGGAGGTGTAACTATCCGTGGCTGGAGGAGCTGCAGGAGGACCTTAATACCATTGTTTGCCCGAACAGCTTCTCTCGCTTGACGATAACATTGTTCAAGCTGAGCAGCAAGGCCAGCACAACCAGCTCCTGCACCTAGTGATATTCTTCGTTCTCCAACTAATCCTGATGTCACTGTAGACACAGGCCCTTGAGAAGTGCCACTGACCGTGGATGTGCCAGGAACTGCTGTGCTTCCACGGTCTGATAAAGTAGATTCTCCATTTCTTTCTCTATTCTCATTCTGGCTGGGGATATTAACCGCTCGATCTGGAAGAAACCGCTCCGCATTTCTGTCCCTGGTCTCGCTCCGATCTGCATTCCGTTCTCTGATCTCCACACCAGGAGTACTTGTAGATTGGGTAACATTGGTTTGCTGTGCTTGTGTAGATACAGATGGTTTATTGCTGATTGAAGGTGGAGGACACACGAGACATACTAACACATTCAATGCTGCCTCAACAATCTACCGATATAAAAAATAAATGGATAAGCATCTGAATCGCTACAACGAGAGAATGAAAAGTGTATTAAGACCATACCTCAGGTTCAACATAACCGGCGCTGTTAGCTGCATCCAATATAACAGCTATACCCACACGATCATTGCTTAATGTTGCATTTACAATAATTTTACGGCTGTAAGGTACTAAAGTGACGATATGAAGTACACCGAGAGCATACTGAAGCAAGTCATGCAAATAACGCTCAACAGGTGGAGCCTACATTTGAAAAAATAGTAAGTAAACCAGAATGCACATGCAGGTAGAAAGAATGAATGGTTTATAAAAGCATGTATTACCTGACATAACTCCAACATTGTAATATGTCCATTGGAACTTAAAAACTTGTCAACTACAGGCCAGCGGGCTCTGACAGCTGCAGGACCAAGTCTCCGATCTTTCTGTATTAAACGGAAAACTGCATCCATAGCCTCATTACTAATGTCAAGCGGCTTAGACGCAGCCCTAACACTTGGGATATTTCGGGCAGCACTACGAACACTTTTATTAGGACGAATTGAATCCACCAGCAAGAGAAGATGTGCTCTGAAGTACTGCCGAAGTGCGACACAGGTGTGATATGCTATCTGCTTCTCAGAAGCGGTCAGCACCTCTGGTGGTGATCTGTCACTCCGTAATGACCCTGAAGCAGTTAATGCCCCAGAAGAAACTCCAGATCTCACTAATGCAGCATCTTGCAAAAGATTAAGCATTTTCTGTAAGCCATCCTGAGCATCAAAAGCATCTAGGACAGCTCTGAAAACAAATGCAGCCGCAAAAAATAAAGCAGCATTTTTTCTGGCTTGGTCTTGAGGACATTCAAGAAGCTGAAGCGCCAACTCAACCACCTGATGGATAATGTTTGAAGGAAGAGCACAAACGCGTTCCATTATTCCCTGTGAAATCAATTTTCGGAAGTTATTGAGTCAGCAACTAAAATTTCTAGAACCATAATGAATCAAGATTTAGGGTACAAAACCAAATTATAAGATTAAAAGGAGTAGAAAAATGGAGAAACACATTACCTGAATTGATCCTATAGCAAATAAGCAAGAAGAAAGACCACAAAAGGTCTGAGGAGCTCTTGGGGCAGCAAGCAATTTTTGCATGCCACCACGATCCACAAATACTGCAGCAAATTTCCGATGTGCAGCCAAAGCACAGATCAGCTTCAAAACATCGGGCAAAAGAAGCGAAAGTTTGCACCCCTCGTTATGCTTGGAATTACGCTGCAATAGCGCAATACACACATCTACTCCTTTTTCGTGCAACACAGGACCAAGTACTTCAACATACTCTCCCAAAATAATAAGACACTGGATGCAGAACTTCTCTCTCAACTTTGCAAGAGAGTCACTATCCAGAATGAAGAATTCATCAACATCCTCATTTGCTTCTTGTGCTGTTGTTTTTATGTCTTGTGATTCACCTTCAGAAATAGCACTCCTACAATATATCAGCACCACATTAATACAAGTTAACTGTAAATAACAGAAGGTCGTAGATGAATGCAAAATAAAATGTCTTCCCAGTCATCAATTGAGGATCAGTCAGATACAAAATGACACACCAACCTTGAAACTTCAACAGCAATAGCAGCATCAATGACTGTGGATGCAGCGTTTGAAGCAGCCAAAACTGCAGCCTCCTCATCATTTGTCTTCTTAAACTCCTGAGACACAGAGACAACATAAGAATGAGATAGTCTTAAGATAAACATCAATTAAACCTGCATAAAATACTAAACTGAATAAGAAGTGAAGACAAACCTCAAAAGCAGCACTCTTGACTACTTCTGCAGCAGCATCACCAGCTGCTTTAACAGCTTCAGCTGGAGCATTAGCTGCTTTCGCTTCTGTTTCAGCAGCTCTAACAGCTTTCTTCACTAGATCTGTGATATCCTTGGAGCCGACTTTACATTCTCGGAAACACTCATCATTTTCATCCCTCTCCATTGCAAAACCATCAACATTTGTCCTACTCAAACTCTTCTTGTTATCAGGTGCTCTTCTCAATTCTTGATTCCGGTTTAAATTTCTGCTGCGAGATTGCCCACCCAATCTACTTGCAGACACTGGAGAGGTCAAAGCTGCTTCATTATCTGGAACACCCTCAGTCACCCTTCCCCGTCCTCTGTGTCTTGTCCACCCACGATTGACCCTGCGTCTTGATAAATCATCTCTAGCACTCTCATCATGTTCGTCTTCCCTTAGGGATCTGCTACCAGGTTTTGCCTTCACGTCACGTAAATCTCTAATATGCCATCTTTCTTCACCATCTGCATCTGCCTGATAATTATCATCATCCACAGCCATAGAACCAGGTGGCTCTTCATCAGTCCAACGTTCATCCCCACGCATATGCCTACTGGCACTTCTATCGCGGTCCTTATCCGTAACTTGATCACCATGAGATCCGTCTTCCGCTACTCTGGGAATATCCAAATGAGAACTTTCGGCAACTTGCCGCAATCTACTTCTACATTCCTCTCTAGCTCTTACACCAGTACCTGTAGATGATGCTTTGCCATCCAACAAAGATGTTGCATCTCTTTGGCTTGTGGTGGTCTCCCCCAAAATTCTAATCCGAAGATAGCGCATAAGTTTTGCTGGGAGCCCAGATGTTAATACATCTTCAACTACTTGACCACCACTACCATCAATAGAGCAAAGAATGAATATGATTGCAACAGGAGATGTGTTACAAAACCCAAAAATGTATGGGCCTAAGAGCATACCTTGCCAAACATACAGCAAGAAGTCCAGTAGAGTAGGTCTTCAGCATCTCAGAATCAGAGGACCTCCGATCACCTGACTCATCCTTCCAATAATGATCATCACCAGACAATCTGGTTGTGTCATCCATTGTCCAGCTTTTTAAATTTTCAAGCACAGGGTCTTCAAAAACATGCGGATACTGGATTCCATTTGCGATGAATTAATCTACATGAATAACAATGACCAAGAAAACCTTTAAATAAAATAATCAAGAATAGAACTCTACCATCCATGTCAGTGAACAACTAAAAAGCAGCCTTGCAGCAGCAGCCTTCACGGAAACTGAATATCTCCTCTCAGATAGGAACTTTGAAGATACCAGTTCAAAGAATTCATCATTGTCCTGCAGGAAGAGATGATCGAAGTGAGCAATTAATACTGCGACACTCTAGTACATGAGGTATAGATTTAAAAAAGTCAAAGAAGAAAAGTAAGAGATACTAAAGATTACCCGGATAAGGTTCCCTAGTCGTCCAACATTATGGGAAGATCGGCCATTATTAGAGGCAGAATGACCATTCTCTTCCATGTATCTGCACTTGAAAGAGTGAACAGATATGTCATTGTTCTTATTTAATCCGGTGAGAAAAAGCACTGATTTGTTTCATCTCTCTGACAAGAAGTTGATGTATATGAATAATGTAACAGGAAACAAGACCATGCCCCACTTTGTTACTGTTGACTAAGCTCAATTATTATGTTTTCTCTAAATTTCCAAAAGAAGGGAACATTGGAAAGTACTGACTCAGAATTAACATTTGATAACAAAGAAGAAGAAGAAGAAGAAGAAGAAGAAGAAGAAGAAGAAGAAGAAAGAGGCAAATGTAAAATATGATTCCTAATGTCATTTAACACTTTTTATTATGTAGAGGCCATGGTTGACTTCATTAGCTCTCTGCATAGTCTGCGAGAACTAATTTTGATATACACAGATGTGTCATACCAGCATACTCCTCATGACTTATACAAAACTTCAACCTACTTATAAAAATGTCATGTAGCACTTCAGTAGCATCCCAACTACATATAATAATAAAATTACCACGTGATAACTTCTTGATACCCATCTTAAAACTGTGTTGAAATAAAATAGACATTCTACCTTTCGACTTGCTGATACCAAACACATCATGCAACCTAACTGAGATTAATAGCAGTTTGTAACATAATGCGCATAATCTTAAACGTTGCAACAACTAAAAATCATGAATAATATGCGGTACTAAAATAAAACCACCATAAAGGCAAGATTCAGACACCCCAAAAAATTGCATTCTTCGTCACAAAATAGGACACTAGGTGCAACTATACTAAAAATGCAATTGAACTAATTCCACCTCCTCTGTTCCCTTTGTTACTGATGGGTACTAGTGCTCAGGTCCTTTAATGAAGTAAACATAAAACCTTTACTCAGAAGAGTGCAATAAAGAAAGAGTCAACAACTTAAAGATCAAGAACTATCATTCAGACTGACCAGTGAAGCAAGAAACAAAAGTTAATCCCAATTGTCACATAGAACCCAATATCCTGCAAGTACTGCATATATACTATATTAGTTATGATTATTGTTTTGATTCAAAATCTATAACATTTTCATCCGAGCTTCTTTCGATCTTATGTTTTTCAAGCCTGGTTGAAAACATTTCTCCTGAGTCGAGGTCTATCGGAAACAATCTCTAAACTTACATAAGATAGGGGTAAATCATTACACTCTACCCCTCAAACCCCACTTGTCGTATTACACTGAATATGATGTCGTATTCAAAATCTACAACATTGGTTTTATATATTTTAGCAAAGGGCTAAGCCTTACTGATTTGACTTCATAGGATCCTTTTCACTATAAAACTAATATGATTGAACTTTGAGCAATAGAAAAAAAATTTCACTCAATGACAAGAAATGATGGTTTATTTTTCCAAAAGTGGCGTAGCAACATAAGAGGCCTTCCTCTTATATATTTACCACCAAGTATCCATGTTTCACAATTGAAATGTCTCAAATATAATTTTCTTTTTTTAATGACCTTAAAGTCCAAGCCATCTGGTGCGCACCTCAACTAATTCCACGGGATACCTGCTACCTCCTACCATAACAGGTACCGGATGACTATGTTCACCAAAGGCTTGAATATATGGAAGAAATAACCTCGTGTTTTTGCCCCCCTTGGATGCAATTTCCCCAAAAGCAATGACTACTCCTTCTATCTCAATTTATGTAATGCACTTTCATTTTTACCATATCACAAAAAGAATGATACTTTTCTATATCTAAAATAATTTAAAACTTCTCATTTTACCTTAATGAAATGATTTATAGCCGCACAAATATTAGAGCTTGTTTTAGACCACAAGTTTCAAGAAGGTTTTTTTCTTTCTTAAACTTTGTACTCAGTCAGACATCACATAAAATGAGATGGAGGGAGTACAAGTTTGTGCCTCAAATGTTTGATCAACAATTTTGTTTTGGCACGGAAACCAGGAAAAGAGGATACATATACATAAGATAGATAATACAAATTGGATGCTCTGGTCAGATCCACTTCCAATTTTTCTTGCTCAATAAAATTTTAAAGCCCAGTTCTTAGCAATGGACTAAAAGTAGTCAATATAAATTTAGAAACTTTGGTTCTGATGTGCCAATATGAAAAAGAGATCAACCAATCTACTTAAAGTATCATAAGATATAGAATTTTTTTGGTGAACTGTTACAATGACCTTTCATTGTACCGCCTAGGAAGGAGAACGGAATTGACCTTTCAAATAAGAACTTCCAGAGGTACCAAAAGAAAGAAATACAGAAAATGTACAACCCGTTTGACAGTTACAGCAGTTAGGTGCAGTCAACTTGCTGATTAAAAAAATAATAAAAAAGGCTTAACTCCAAATCTCTGACTTGGACTCTGGGAAAAGAAGATAATTCATAGGGGGAAGTAAAAAATCTAAACAGCCAGAAACATTTACTGTGTTGACAGCATAACCTTGTAAAACTGGTGAACAAATAAAAGATAGATGATGTCTAAGTTCATAACTTGGTAAAGAATCCAAAAGCTGCACCCAAATATGGAGGTACTATTCTAGTGAATATTCATCTCTTAAAACTCCATTTTAATATGGATATACCAAATGAGTGAAATTAAAAATGTTTCATCAACAAATAAAAATGATGTCTAAGTTTACTCAGATTGGTTCTCCCATCCTTGTGCCCCAGGCAGGCATCTCCCGCAATGCAAGTACCATTATTCGACACCACCCGAGAAGTAAAAGATTAGTTAGTCCAGGCTGAAAATACATGCATAGATAATGATTTTCCAAATTTCACACTCAACTTTTGATATATGCGTCGAGTTCCCCTCTGCCTATGCCATTAGCTCGACTCCAGGTATAGCTCTTAATGGGCACATATTATAGGCGGGAACTCTTGTTTTTATCATATTTTTTGGTCAGGCTGGTAATCCCAACCAAATGATGGAAACAGAAACCAAAAGCTGCAATCCAGTATGAGAGACAATTCCAGTAAATATTCATCTCTTCAAGCACCATTTTAATATGGATGTACAAGTAGAGGGAATTAAAAATGTTCTCTAGGAAAAAGATTTGGTCTTCTACTCTAAGGAAGGAGGGCTCCGTTGGGGATGGAAGGGCGGTACTGAGAGAGACAGTATTTTATATTGACCTTATTCCAAATAGCAAAATCATGTCAGAAAGATGTAAGTGTACTATTTCACGCCAATATAGAAGACATGATGCACGAGGAACCCAAATACAACCTTATCTTTTTGGAACTCAACACCAGAAACATTAAAATTAAATAAAATTATATGGGACCAGTTTCCAGAAATCCTCCCACCCACCCCCGACAAACACTACCAATAAGCCACATGTTACTACATTGTTAACAAGGAAAATTCAGAAGAACAAGACCAGCATAGGTACATGTAACAGAATTTAACTGCCCTGCTATTATATATATAAGACTGAAATACTACAGAATACACAGGGTAAATAGGAGGTGTGAAAATGTACATATATGTGTGTGTCTATGCTTATCTGGTTGTTAAACGTTAAACCCCGGCAGATTCTAAAACTAAGGTCCTACATCAATAGCCGTGCATAGACAAACATTGCCAAGTAGAATCTTTCTGTGCATCAATATAACGCCTAAAAGACCTTCTGACGCCCCCTTTATGAACCCCGGCAAAATCATACTTCAATCAAAACATAACACAAAATTCACTTCACTTAGACCACACAATTCGAAATCACCAAAAAAATTCAACAAATGAAAAGAAAAGTGAAATATATATATATATATAAAAAACCATTATATACCTGGACTCTTGGGTTATAATCCCCGCGTCACTAAATTATTAGTTCATCAAGAAAAAGAAACTGTACCTAGATTCTTGGGTTTCAAAAAGAGAAGAAAGAGCATGGACAGTATTGGGGTTAGGGTTATCAGGCGAAGTAGTGATCTTCTCCATTAACGCTTGTGCCTTGATAATCAACCCCTCATTCTCCGCGTCTTCTTCATCTTCCTCTCCTCCTCCTCCCGCTTCTTCTTCTTCCTCATGCTCCTCCGTTGGCGTCGTCTCCGTCCGCCGCTCCTCCTCCCCCTCCGCCGCCAATGATTGTTGTTGCGGCTCCTCCTCCATATTACTGCTCAAATAAAATCAACAAATAATTCAAAAAACTAGGGTTTTCAGATATAGAGAAAGAGAAAGCGTCTACGTTAGGTTTGAAGTGATTCTGCAAAGTGTAGAAGAGAGAGTACAAAAAAAGCCCACGCCACCATGCGCTTCTGTTCTGTGTTATATCAACACAGTGGGGAAAAGGAAAGTCGAGCCCCACGGGAACGTCTCGAATAATTCTCGACCCGAATAATTCTCGACCCGCCCCTAATGAAATGAAAAAGCCCAATGAAGTTTTTAACTGCAAACCCAACGGTGAAGTGCACAAATAGCCCATTTTAAGATAACTATAAAAGAAAAAAATAATAAAAATTGCAGTGTTAGAGCACCCGTTAGAATTCAGTCATCTCTATACGTCACCTCGTGACTTTAACACATTCATTAATAATTTAGCCAATTTAGCTCTTAATACATGATCATTCAAGTCATATTTTTTTATTATTGGGATGGGTGAATTTTATAGATTCATCCCCCGAGGAAACTGGACATGATAATTTTTAATCATCAAGCTCGAGCAAGAATAAAAAGAACCAAATGAATCCATATATCCATATATCCATATAAAATATATATATGGTACCTATATTTACATATAAACATATATGATATAGGAATGGTTCAATGTAAGAAAAATTTGACAGAATTTTTTTTTATGGAGTTGCAACTAGCCATTACAAAACAAAGAATTTCATTCTTACAAGTAAATACTCAAGACCCAAGTAGACTTATCAAAAATTAAATCTTAACTTACCTCAATACATAGTGTCATAACTCAAAGTACCGCTTTGTCTTTCATCAAAATCTCCAAACACTCTTAATCTATTCAAAATTCAGATTTTTTTAAACAAAGTTAAAAATATCTATATCGACACAAAAATAATTGAGTCAAAAAATCAACCCCACCCTTGAGGTAAAAATTGAATAATTCTTCAAAAATTGAATTTCTCATACCTCAAGGGTCCAATAACTCGAATTTCACCAAAATACCCTTAATCGACTTTCAAATTTTCAAATTACACTCTCATAAGTTTTAGGACAAATGCTCAACTCTCTCGTTCAAAACACAGATTAAAATGCTAATTGATACATGAAAGCATGAATAACCACTAAAGTAAAGACTAATCTGTATCCCCTTGTCGAATCTCGAAAATTGCCTTCAAAATCACTTCAACTTGCGGTCTATGCTTAAAATATGATATAAAATGGCAAATTTCAATTTGAAAAAAAAATTAAGCATGTCCAGGCCTACTCTTCGTGACCGCAAACACTACCCACATCGATCATGACCTAGCCTTGCCCTTCGCAAATGCGATTGAGGACTTGATGAATGCGACAATGCCCCAACACCTTTCTCTCTATGTGGCAGCAAGGATCCCCTGCCCCAACTCCTTTTTGCAATCGGAGCTTTCAAATTCGCATTGCGATGGCGAAATGCCTAGAACCAAACTAGAAGATTCTTCAATTTAAAGAATTTTTTTGTGTTGCATATTTTCAAGGCTAATTGATTATTAGATTATCAATACTAAAATTCAGATTGAATCTCCTGTATTTATTAACCGTATATGGAGCGATATATGTGAGTTCATTCACCCTTTATATGAATCATTAGATATTATATAATTTTAATAGATGCATTTACAAGATGGTTACATGTGTGCATATTATCAACTCACAATCTAGATTTGCAATAGAGGTGAACATGGTACAATATTGAAGACTTTGACACGGTAATTTCGATTTTTCAAAATACTATATCATTAACATACCAAATTAATTATATGGTTCAATCTTTTAAAGTTTTATTTTGGTATTTTGTGGTATGGTAAATCAGTAACCATAATTTGTTTGACTTCTACTTATATATACTCATATAATAGAGAAGTATGACTTCGGTTTTCAAGAAATGTCTCAATTATGCTATATTAACATCTTACACATATAAAAATATTCAAAAGAAAACACAAACACGCAATTTTCTTCATTAGTCAATTACATAAAAAGAACATTTCAAGGTAGTCAATGTTTCAGCGTTTAAATAATTAAATTTATACTAATACTATTTTATATATTTATTAGTATTATAATAATATATATAAATTATAAATGTAACTATGTACTTCGGCATGGTATTTGATATTTCGGTATTCTTCTTATATATACCAAACACTAAAATTTTAAAATGCATATCAAATACCATAATATCGAAATCACGGATAAAAAATTAATTTTGATATGATATTCGGTATCTTCTATATCATGTCCATCCTAATTTGCGAGGTTATGTGCTCAAATTATAAGATTAAGAGTAAAATTTTCAGACTATGCATTTAAGACAAATCATCTTGATGATAGTAGTAAGTTTACATCTTAAGCTTTTAGTAATTATTGCTTGTAAACTAGGATAATAGCTGAACATCTAGTTCCTTATGTTCATATTCAGAAGGATCCAACATAATTGTTTATTAAACACCTCCAATTATAGCTAGAAAATTGCATATGAGAATAAAACTTTTCAATTCAGTATTGGATATAATTTTACATACAACAACACTTTTGCGCATCACCAATAAATTATCATAAAAACTCCTCATTACAATTGGCTTATGGTCACAAGCCAGATATTTGCTTCCTTAGAATTTTGAGTGCGTGGTATATGTTTCAATTGCTCCACCACTGCGCACAAAAATAGATCTATAAAGAAGGTTGGGTATATGTTCGGTGTAAATCTCCTTTTATTATCAAAATCTAAATCCACAACTGGAGATTTATTTATAGAAAAATTTGCTTGACTGTCATTTTGATGAATTAGAATTTTCAACATATGGGGAGAGAAAATGAACATCTAAAAAAAGAAGATAAATTGGAATGTATGATCATTATCTAATTTAGATCCTCGTACAAATCAATATGAACCAAAAGTATAAAAGATAATTCATTTTCAAAATATTGTAAATCAATTGCTACATATATTTTTTGACCGACCAAGGGTTACTAATCTCATGTTCCACTTGCAAATGCTCCAATTTGAGTTGATGTCCAAGTAGGACAATCTATCAATGCCGATAAATCTAAGTCACGCCTAAAGTGTGATAGACCAACCAGTTCTAAAGATAAGAAAAGGAATATATTATCAAGATAGTCATAACATAGAGGTAATGATTGTAGAAGAGCCTCAAGACATAACAATTGATAGAACTTCTAAAAAGGTACAAGTACCTGAAATAAAAAAAATTGAAGAGATCCCCATAAATTATGTCTCTATAAGAAAAATATGAAACTGAAATGATATAGTTATCAACAAAGTTTTTGTTGTGTAATATTGTTGTTAGAATAATGCATCAAGATAAGGATCTTGAACTAAAATATGTCGATGAATATAGATAGAAATAGTTGGCCAAAATGAAAAGACATTATCCAAACTGAATTGACTTCACTTGGACTTATAGTCTAAACAAATGAAAGTATAAAGTCAGCGGGGTAAAAATAAATTTTTGTGCAAAAATAAATTGAGAAAAATGAAGTCATTAGATACAAAGTGCGACTTATAGCATAAGAATTTTTGCAAAGACCTCGCATTAATTATGTGGAGACATATTCTCCTGTGGTGGATACAATCACTTTCATATATGTTATAAATCTGACAGTACATGAAAAACTAGATATGCATCTAATAGATATTGTCACAGCCTATTTGTATGGCTCATTAGAGACTTTATTTTAAAAAATGAAAATCTCTGAAGAATTAAATGTGCCTGGAACATATAAAAGTTTCAAAATATTTGCTCGATAAAACTTCAAAAATTCTAATACGGGTTGAAACAACCAGGGCACATGTAGTATAATTGCCTGAGTTAAAACCTGTTAAAAGAAGGCTACAAGATAATTCAATTTGTCCTTATGTCCTTATAACAAGTTTTGGATATGAATTTGTCATAATTATTGTGTGTATTGATGACATGAGTATTAATGAAACTCCTATAAAGCTTCCAAAAGCAGTAGAATGTTTGAAGAAAGAATTTGAAATGAAAGATCTTGAAAAAAAGAAGTTGTCTTGGTCTACAAATTGAATATATGACAGATAAGATATTTGTCCATTGTTGACGCCCAATTTTGACCTACCTACGCCTTAATATGCTGCTTATATATGTATATATTTATGCAAATATTCGACTCACTTTTGTATTTATAAAGTAATTTATTATTATAATATTGCGAAAATTAGTTCAAGTTACATATATATGACTCATATTAATTTTAATTTTTGATATTGAATAATTATGTCGTATATAATATATTTCATATTAATATACGCCCTTATTTTTGAAATATATTCTTTACTTAATAAACTATTTACCTAATTTTACTAAATTTTATAAATTTACTTGAACAATAATATTATTCGAATTTATAAATTATTAATGTTAATAATATGATTTTTATAATATTTGATAACTTAATTTTATTTTCTAGTCGTTAAATTATTTATATATAATAATTTAATTGTACGATATTTACATAAGTATACTTAAGTTTAGGATTTATTTATTTATAATAATATTTATGTGATAATTTAGATTACTTCATTATCTATTTATTAAATTATTTATTAATTTAATAGCTGCTTAATTCAATTCTATCCAATTTATTTAAATTATAGTCATTTTCTATTCAATTTCATCCAATTTATTTCAAATCTGGCCACTTTCTATTCAATTTATGCCAATTTTAGCCAATTTATGTCAATTTCGGCCTATTTTATCAGATTTGGCCATTTTTTAAAAATTCAATCCAAACTCAATTACCCGCGACCCGCCTGTGACCCATGGATATTACCCATAACCCGACCCATTTTCCTTAAAATTAATTTTAGCCGTCTATTAATTTTGATCCTACGGTTGATGATTAACCCTACTATATTACCATATTTATACTTACCCATCCTAAACCCTAAATCATTTTCCCCATTTCCTCCCTCTTCCTTAGTAGCCGCCTCCTCTCTATCTCCCTCTTTCTCACCACCCTTTCCACCATTGTTGCCGGCCAAAAAACAGCCAGCCGGCCACCACCATACCCTCCATTAACACCGCTCTTTCATCTCCTCTAACACACAGTCGCGCCCTATCTCCGACCACTACCACCGTAAACACCCACCAGCCCCTCCCTTTCCCGTCGCATACTCCCCTCCTCGTTCTTCTCGCCGGGAAAACAACATCCATGGCTGCTCCCTCCATAAACTCCGGTGAACAACATCGTCTTCCTCTTCTCCCATCTCTCTCACGCCGAAAAATCACCCAATCTCCTCCTCTTGCTTCCTTTTTCATTTTTCTCCAACTTCCATTAATTTCGGCGCACCACCAACGTCGCAGACCTCCTTTTCTCTCCCTCGTTTTCTCCCTGCCATCACCTTCCACTCTCCTTCTCTTCTCCATCGAAACAGCGCCGCCCTCTACCCACGCCGCCGTCATCTTCTCCCCTCACCGGAGCAACACCTTCGCCGAAACCCCACTGCCAACAACCAGTCGCCTCACCTCTCTCTCTTCGCCGGAGGCAACAACACCAGCGAAGCGCCGCACAACCTCCATAACAGCAGCCACTGTCCCCTCTCGCCGGAAACCAGCGTCGCCACTCCTCCCTCTCCCGACTAGCCCACCGAACGATAAACAACCATACCTCCATAAAATCCGGAAACAAACCCAACCAGTCTCCTCTCTCTTCTCTCTTCACTGTCGGCGACGGCAGTAGCAGACACCCACCATTAGCGCCGCCTCCCTCCTTCCTTTTCTAAACCCTCTCGCCGAACAACAACACCACCAAACGACCACCACCGTCTCTTCCTCTCCACACTGCCTCCGGTCGCTTCATTCCACTGCCGGCAGACCTCCATACCTCCCAGCCGATTCAGACAGATTCGAAATCTGTCTGTAAATTTTATTTTATTTTATTTTTATTTACTGTTTATTTTTATTTTTCTTTTGTTTTAATATATGTATATAATAAATATATCTATAATATATATATATATATATTAATATACTATTTTTACTTCCTGTTTCATTTATATATAGAATAATTTGTAATAGTATAATATATATATATATATAAGTAATATACTATTTTTACTTTCAGCTTCATTTGTATATAAATATTTATAATATATATATATATATATATATATATATATATATATATATAAAATATAGTAATATATATTTAATATAGTATAATATATATAATATAGTATAATATATATAATATAGTATAATATATATAATATAATATATGTATATAAGTAGTATATACAGTTATCCTTTCTGTTTCATAATATATACATGTCTATATACATAATATATCGTTCTGCCTTTTGTTTCATTTTTATATACAATAATTGTCTGTTAATTATTTAATTATGCAGTTAATTAATATGCTTGTTTCATTTATGTATGTGGATCATATATGCTTGTTTCATTGATTAATTATTTAATATGCCTTTTGTTTCATTTATATATACAGTATGAACTTTGTTTAATCTGGCTTAATACACTTGAAAATAAAATTAGTATCCTTAAAATCTGTCAAATCTTGGCTTGCTTGCTTGGTACTTCTCTGTCAAAGTGTGCAAATTGAATTGCTGTTGTTATGGTGTTAATTTAATTAGGTTGTATATTTATATCAAAAATCGTTTCGGCAAAATCCTATAACTAGTTCTTGTGATTGTCTTGACAAATTTTGATTAATGATAAATTTGATAATTTGCACCTTTGTAATTTCTTAAACAAAATTACATAATTAGTATAATCAAAATATGATTTTTTTAACAGTCCAATCCTCTATTTTTCTTTTAAATTGATCAAGACAACCGATTACATGTTTGTTTATGGTAAAATTTTAATTGGAAAAACCCATGTGGCTGTTTATTTGTTTCCTTAATAGATTTAATGCTAGTTGCCATAATATTTATTGATTGGTTTTACACTGCTTTAATTTGATATTTTTAGAGAGTAATTACTTAGATTGATTCTTTTTGGTCGTAATCAATTTTTTTTTAGTCATTTTAATCATCCGGATAGTCGGAATTGTTAATTTATTTATGGAAAGATTTAATTAGTTCTAAATTTCTAATTGGGTTCTGTCAATTAAGGAAATATTCCTTATTTTTATTCTGAATAATATTAACTGCTTTATGCTTCTCCTTTAATTAAATTAGAGTAAGATTAGATTTGTGCTTTATTTTGATTTTGTTAATTATGACAAATCGTTCTATTTTATTAAATTTTCTATATAAATTTCAGCCTTGTTAATTAAGGAAAAGAATTCCTTAATTACGGTTTTTGATTATTTTTCCTTCCCTGAACCCCTTAGTCTTCAGCTATAAAAGCAGCCTCCCCATTTTATTTTGGAGAGGGGGCGAACAGTGAAAAAGGACTGCCATACTTGATTCAAAATATTACTCTATTTTTATATACTTCGCTCCCATTTCGACACGAGCACTGCTCGGGATCCAAGAGATCCTCGTGATCTTGACGTGTCGAATTTAGGTTTCGATCCTTGAAAAACCTTCTTTCAAATTGCTGATTGTGATTCACTTCTTGCATTAATTAACCGGTTAGTCCACCTTTTATATTAATTTAAAATTTCTGCTATGTGAACTTACTAATCGAATCAGATTCTGCAAATATAAATTTTTACATTTATGTGCATATCTGTTATATTGTAATATGTTCAAATAAAAGTTTGTTTATAAATTGCAATCTGTTATATATTATGGTGCACAATCTTATTGTATAGTTTTGTTTAACAGGTTGGGAATGAAGAGTCTGCCGGGATCAGAGGGTTTATGTTATACCCCGTAGAATTCACGGCACCTAGATGACTTATTCGCACGTTGGTTAAGCATATTTGAAGGCCATACGTGCTAGAGAAAGGCCCGGGAAAAGATCGGACAGGAAACCTGTCGAACCATCGCGGAAGGAGCCGAGGCAGAGCCCCTCCGCGATGGCAGCGTGTCACGGAGGAGAGGCCTCCGCGTTGGCTCCGTGACACGTTGGCCTTTTCCAGGCCCAAGTATATAAAGGCCACTTCGGTTTTAAATCATTTAACCACACAATTATTTCCAGAAAACAGAGGGTGAGCGGCAGAGAGAAGGTAAGAACGAAGGAGATATTATAATTTTCCTCCGATTACGCTGCTAAACATCGTCTAAATTCAAATTAACTCCAGATACTGAGGTATTTAGCAGTAGAGAGCATTCCTACGGATTCAGTTTCGCAAAATACGGCCGACGAATCGTCGAGCCACCGAGCTAAGGTAAGCGGAATTGCTCTAAATTAGTGTCTATGTGTTTCTAGCTGTGAAGTGAATATTTCTCCCTTCTGGACCGCTGAAAAATAGCGAGTTTTCGATCGTCTTTTGATAAGCCTAAGTTAGGCTATAAACTATATCGAAAGTGACGTTGCCTTTTTAAAGTAAAGCTGTATTTAGTATTAATTGATATATTTATGAATGCAGTTGGGAGAAAATAGTTGAAGTACCGGCCGAGTCTCGTCCGACGGACGAATAGTTCAAGGATAAGGTATGTAAAGCTAGTTCCCTCGGCAAGTTAAATAATATCGGTACAGTATAGTAATTACAGGCCAGTAGAATGTTCAGAAGTCAAGTGTTACGTTTATTGTGAATGTTGATACAGTATTAGAAGCATCAAGTTGTAACTTGCGTGAAACTTACTAGTACGATATAGATTCTAACACAAGTGTTGGAATCTGCACATCATGCTCAGTATGTGATATAATGCAGAATGTTAGGGTATCATTGTATTCAGTTAAAGCCCAGTAAAGCAATGTAATATCTGTAAGACATCTCAGAGATAGAACGACAAGTTAAAGTGAAGCTAGCAAGCATGTTAGAACTAGTAAATCATGTTACTATAGAAACTCAGTAAACAGCATGGTTTCCAGCAGAAACACTATATCCTGTTCAGTATTAGCCCCAGAACAGTCTGGCAGGAGACTATATTCATATGTATATATTTACCAGCCTTAGCACGTATTAAATACGTACAGATTATTATCACTAGCTCAGCACGTAATATATACGATACTTTACCCCTATTAGCCTCAGCATGTGAGATATGCAGACAATATTACTAGTTGAGACCGTTGTATTGTTTGGGGTTGGATTACCTAGCATCCATGACCGCCCAGGGTTAATAGCTGTATCGACTCGTCCGCCAGAGGACGAGGATACGTCGCTTTACGGAGTGGCATGTCGTCCCACAGGGGACGAAGATGGGATGCTAATTTTCCCCATATTGTGCCTTGGTCGGCCCTTATACACCCCCGTCGAGCGGGTACGCCCGGGGTGTTGATTCAGGAGTCCTCCGGACTCAGGTACAGTTATAGTCAGGGGCTCAGCGAGCCCAAGTGCATACCTAGGGGACCGACAGGATGCTTATAGGGTTATAGGAGATGGGATGACCGGGGTAGGGGTATAGATTCTATGCTGGTTGTAACTCCCGGCTTATGGGGGCCGGGTAAGGTTTGTGTGTGCCATGTTATGTTATTTCATGTTATGCTATGTTACGATAGATACGAGTAGAACAGCAGTAGAGGGATATGTCTCCATGTATGACTCCTATCCCAACCAGTATAATTGAGAAAAGGTATGACGTACATTATCAGACAAGTTAATTTGTTTCTTCCTACTTCAGTTTTATCAGTTACATTATTGTCTTCAGATTTTGCTTTCAGTTATTGCTTTACATACTCAGTACCAGCGGTACTGACGCCCGGTGGGGCGCTGCATTACTTGCCTGCAGGTACTCATAGACGAGCAGGCGATACTACGTGATTCCTGTCAGCGGTCGAGTATTCAGCTCCTGTCATCCGGAGACTGAATTCCAGAGGGGTATTTCCAGTTCTTTTGTTGTATAGTACGGGTAGGTCGGGGCCCTGTCCCGATTATTTCTAGTGCTATTCCTAGAGGCTTGCAGTCTGTATATATCTCCCTGTGGTCAGATGAGCCGGTCGTGTGAGGCCGTGCAGTTGTATAGCTGTTAGCACTCTTTCTTTCTTTTATGTTGGCCGTGTGGGGCCATAGCTTGACAGTAGTGGTGACCTTGACGGTCACATAGCTTCCTAATATTCTAAGATTAAGTTACAGATAACTAGACAGCATGGTGGCCTTGCCGGCCCGTATAGGTTTCCCTGAATTGATATGTTTCTGGTCAGCTGTTAGTACAGATGCGGGAGGCTATAGGCCAATGGGCCGGGGGCTGTGTTTACAGCCATTATATAGCCCTTTGCTTCCAGAAATATGAGTTAGTGCCAGCCAGGCACCAGATGTGGCCAGGCATAGCATTCCAGCAGTTCAGGTCCCAGTAGGGCACCAGGTGCCAGTCATACCCCCCAAGTTGGGGTGTGACAAACTTGGTATCAGAGCAGGTCGTATTACAGGGAGTCTGCAAGCCGTGCTAAGTAGAGTCTTGTCTATGGATGTGTTGTGCACCACATACTATAGGCAGGAGGCTGCGAGACATGATAGGATGGTTACCCTTCCTTTTCAGTCAGCCGTGCTTTAGAGCGGTACAGTATAGGGTGGAGTCTCTAAAAACTTACTGTATTCTTTGATTACAGATACAAAGGCAGATCAGCATTACCCTATTACAGGCAGAAGATCAGATATAGCAACAGAAGAGGGCATTAGCCAGTTACATGATAACTACAGTAGCAGGAGGAGGTACTCGAAACCTCCCAGCATGATACCTTTATCGGTACTATCCCCAGTATATGTTGATAACGTTAAAATAGGAAGTCAGGAATGTAATGTACATGTGAGTTGATTTATTTATTAGCCATATAAGATTTGATTAAGATTACAGACAAGGTCAGACCACCAGGTAAGTATAAGAAAGAGAGGGAAATGCAGGAATCCCAAATACATCTTTTTGGATATGGTACAGTTAAATGCTTTTATTTTTTGCAATAAGAGAAGGGCTATTCCTACCTCTTGATTTTGATGCCAGTATAGTAAAGGGGCATAAGACTTGAGATGGGGTTGCCAAATCCAGCGGTAAGTAAAGATGGGCTGATTGATCCTAGTAAGTATTAGAAAGTGTAAAGAGCCCCTAGGATTACGTAAGTTGTGCAGACCCTTATGACAATAAGCCAGTAGAGAAAGTAAGACCGTTAGCTTACCCGAAGCAGGGGTAAAAGACCTGTTAGTGATAAATGCCGGGTAATAGTCAAGTTCGAGTTAGAAAAAGGCCAAGTCCGTTACATATGTTAACAGATAGCAAGACAAAGACATACATGTAAGATTGTGGTTATGATCCAGTTGTGATATCAAAAGGGTGAGGGATCATGTGAATCAGATAGGTCTGACTGCAAGTCAGGGGAAGTATGAACTGATACAGGACCAACAATCTTGTTAACAATGAAGAGCAGGTACCTTGAACCCCAGAGTTCACCTTAAGCAAGATGAGGGAGAGAAGCAGGAATGTCAGATCTTGTGGAGAAATTAGAATTACTCCCGAATTGATAAAGATAAAATAACGTATTAAGGATTAAGCCTCGGGCTGACAGTAAGATTGCAGTTCAGAATACCGCAGTATGTCCGCTATGGAGAAGTTAAGAAGTTACCGATACAACAATTCTAATCTAGTGTGGCCTAGAGATAAGGACCAACAGACAGTCATGGGCCCTCTATACAATGCCAAGTAAGGCCACAAGGCTCGAGTGTGGACCCACATTGCAAGAGTGGTGGAATGCCAATAGCAGGCCATGATCAAGCTCATATGCTTGTGACTTTCAGAATGGGGTGACAATACAATGAAATGATAAGTCAGGGCAGGAGATATTAGTAGGCCGTAGAAGCGATGTATCATGTACGGTCTAAGACTCAGCAGAGCATATCAGAGATTATGTATTACCGCAGAACTCAGTACATATTGTACGCAGCTATTGATATATATATATATATATATATATATATATATATATATATATATATATATATATATATATATATACAGATAATAGATATGCTGTGAGTAGCTGCCCAAGGGGTATAATCACCGATACTGATTAGTAATAGAAAGCATGTACAAATTGCATTGCAGGATCCCCTTGCTAAAAAAAAAAGAGAAAGAGAAAAAGAGAGAGAAGAGAGAAGAAAGAAAGAAAGGAGAGAAGAAAGGAGAAAGGAAAAAGAAAAGAGAAAGGGCAGATTAAGTGTGAATTACGTATGAAGTCATAGAAACTGTTTCAGCTCTCAGTTAATAAGTTAATGGACTTATATGTGGTTGCCAGATCTAGGCTCTGGAAGCTTACTAGAGTTAATGGCCTGAATCAGATGGCTAGATGATAAGAGCGCAGTTAGATGGTCTAATGACTAGCTGGCGCCTGCATTAGCAGGGAGGCATCCCTGAAGATCGGTAACAGTAGTGCATGTGCTAGAACCAGGATTAGAGGCTGAATAGGCAAATTTCAGAGGTTAGCAATACCAGAATTGTTCTAGTATGTTAAGTGGTCGTACGTCATTTTCCCAGCCTTGTAGGTGAGAGTCGGCCTTAGCCAACCTAACAGTTATTATGTGGAACACCCCATAAGACAGCCGGCCGTCCCAGTCAGAATACCTGTGGGTACCCCAAGGAAGGGTCCACATCAGTAGTCAGCGACAGACTAGTACTTCAGCTGGTTCTCGTAAGATATTTAGATACATAGCCCTAGCAAAAGGCCAGTATTTACAGAATAGCTCATAAGACCGAGAATCCCCCAGAATAGCAGTATAAATCCAAGTGGATACACACAAGGCGTAAGAAATTGATAGTACCTTACTAGCATAGTGTTTATTAAGACCAGGGGATCAGTAGACCCCCCGTGAAGATCCAGAGATTGATCGCCTGGGAGTAAGTTTGATTAAGCCCAGCCTTACAGTGGTTCAAGCAAAATAACAAAGCAATTAGATGCCCACAAGTCTGCAGTCATGCATGAACTATAAGTACTCAAGTAGAACGGTTAGAGCATTGTTAGACTACTGCCACATTCGGGTCATTCAACCCGACTATTCAGTTATTTAAGGTTAGGCAGCCAAATCATTAGAGGTCATGATCAATATCAGGATTGTTATACCCCGTAGAATTCCCGGCACCTAGACGACCTATTCGCACGTTGGTTAAGCATATTTGAAGGCCATACGTGCTGGAGAAAGGTCCGGGAAAAGATCTGACGAGAAACCTGTCGAACCATCGCGGAAGGAGCCGAGGCAGAGCCCCTCCGCAATGGAAGCGTGTCACGGAGGAGGGGATAAACTATATCGAAAGTGACGTTGCTCTTTACAATAAAACTGTATTTAGTATTAATTGACATGCTTATGAATGCAGTTGGGAGAAAATAGTTGAAGTACCGGCCGAGCCTCGTCCGACGGACGAATAGTTCAAGAATAAGGTATGTAAAGCTCGTTCCCTCGGCAAGTTAAGTAATATTGACACAGTATAGTAATTCACAGGCCAGTAGAATGTTCAGAAGTTAAGTATTGCGTTACTGTAAATGTTGATACGATATTAGAAGCCTCAAGTTGTAACTTGCGTGAAACTTACTAGTATGACATAGATTTCAACTCAAGTGTTAGAAACTGCTCAGCATGCTCAGTATGTGATGTAATACGAAATGTTAAGATATTGTTGTATTCCGTTGAAACCCCGCAAAGCAATGCGGTATCCGTAAAGCACCTCAGAAACAGAATAGCAGGCTAAAGTGAAGTTTAGGAAGCGTGCTAGGAATAGGGAAATCATGTTAATACATAAACTCAGTAAATAGCATAGTTTTCGGCAGAAACACTATCTTGTATAGCATTTGCCCCAGTACAGCCCGACAGGAGACTATATTCATATTTATATATATTTACTTGCCTCAGCACGTATCAGATACGTACAGATTACTATCATTAGCTCAGCATGTAATATATACGATACCCTACCCCTATTAGCCTCAGCATGTGAGATACGCAGACAGCATTACTAGTTGAGACCGTTGTATTGTTTGGGGTTGGACTACCTAGCATCCATGACCGCCACAGGGTTAATAGCTGTATCGACTCGTCCGCCAGAGGATGAGGATACGTCACTCTACGGAGTGGTATGCCGTCCCGCAAGGGGACGAAGATGGGATGCCAGTTTCCCCATATTGTGCCTTGGTCGGCCCTTATACACCCCCGTCGAGCGGGTACGCCCGGGGTGTTGATTCAGGAGTCCTTCGGACTCAGGTACAGTTATAGTCAGGGGCTCAGCGAGCCCAAGTGCATACCCAGGGGACCGGCAGGACGCTTATAGCCATTATAGGAGATGGGATGACCGGGGTAGGGGTGTAGATTTTGTGCTGGTTGTACCTCCCGGCTTATGGGGGCCGGGTAAGGTTTGTGTATGCCATGTTGTGTTATGTATGTTATGCCATATTACATTAGACATGAGTAGATTAGTAGTAGAATGAAACGTCTCCAGGTATGACTCCCACTCCCTCCAGTATGATTAAGAACAGGTACGACTTACACCATCACAGTTAATCTAGTTCTTTCTATTTCAGTTTCGTCAGTTATGTTATTGATTTCAGATATCTCTTTCAGTTATTGCTTTACATACTCAGTACCAGCGGTACTGACACCCGGTGGAGCGCTGTATTACTTGCCTGTAGGTACTCATAGACGAGCAGGCGATACTACGTGATTTCTGTCAGCGGTTGAGTATTCAACTCCTGTCATCCGGAGACTGAATTCCAGAGGTGTATTTCAGTTTCTTTTATTGTATAGTACGGGTAGGTCGGGGCCCTGTCCCAATCATTTCTATTGCTATTTCTAGAGGCTTGCAGTCTATATATATCTCCCTGTGGTCAGATGAGCTGGTCGTGTGAGGCCGTGCAGTTGTATAGCTGTTAGCACTCTTTCTTTCTTTTATGTTGGCCGTGTGGGGCCATAGTTTGCCAGTAGTGGTGACCTTGCCGGTCACGTAGCTTTCTAGTACTTCATGATTGAGTTATAGATAACTAGACAGCATGGTGGCCTTGTCGGCCCGCAATAGGTTTTCCTGAATTGATATGTTTCTGGTCAGCTGTTAGTACAGGTACAGGAGGCTATAGGCCAATGGGCCGGGGCTGTGTTTACGACCGTTATATAGCCCTTTGTTTCCAGAAATATGAGTTAGAGTCAGCCAGACACCAGATGTGCCCAGGCTTAGCCTTCCAGCAGTTCAGGTCCCAGTAGGGCACCAGGTGCCAGTCATACCCCCCAAGGCGGGGCGTGACAAGGATCCTCTGATTAGATAAGGGCACAAGGTGCGCAGACGGTCGTTCAGGTTATTACAGCAATAAGTAGCCTTAGCATGTGGCCAGAAGGCCAGATAAGCTCTAGTTACGCCGGTAAACTACCTGTTGATCTCTTCAGCAAGACAAGCCAGTATGACCGTCAGTTATATGCTGAGCTCTCTAAATATGAAAATGTTATATCAGTCATGAAAAGGTAATGAGGCAACAAACGCTCTTAGCTATAGATCTAGTAGGAATGTGGCGTATGTGCAGCCCGAGCGACGGGAGTTAGTCAGAAAGATACATCAAATGATCAATTTAGCCGTTCGTGTAACAGAAATGAAAGACAACAGAGCGGTAATTGAAAATACCGTCGTGTCGTCATCAGTTGTGAAAAAAAAAAGGAACAGAAGTATAAGAATCCTGACCTGGTTAGCAGGGGAAAACGCCAGGTTTTCAGATAACTGAGGATGATGTGCTACGCTGTAAGGGCCGCCTTAGTGCCCCGAATGTTTTAGGGCTTTGTGGGCAGATCGTGCATGAGGTGCATTACGCTCGCTATTCCCTCCATCCAGGAGCGACGAAAATGTACCACGACATCAAAGACATCTACTGGTGGCCAGGTATGAAAGCTGAGATAGCTGAATTTGTATCTAGATGTCCTAACTGTCAGCAGGTGAAAGCAGAGCATCAGAAACCAGGCGGGTTAACTTAGGACATAGTTGTGCCTCTCTGGGAATGTGAAGCAGTGAATATGGATTTTATGGCAGGATTACCCCGTACCAGACGCAGAAATGATTCCATTTGGGTAATAGTTGACAGACTAACAAAATCAGCTCATTTCCTGCCGGTGAAGGCTACCTTCTCGACTGAGGACTATGCCGAATTATACATCAGAGAAATAGTTAGATTGCATGGAGTGCCAGTATCCATCATTTCAGATAGAGGAGCACAATTCACAGCTAGATTCTGGCAGTCGTTTCAGAAAGGTTTGGGGACACAGATTAACTTGAGCACAGCATTCCATCCTCAAACAGATGGGCAGGCTGAACGTACAATTCAGACGCTCGAAGATATGCTACGAGTGTGTGTGCTAAATTTTGGGGGTAGCTGGGATGAGCATCTTTCGTTAATTGAATTTGCTTATAATAACAACTACCATTCAGCTATTCAGATGGCGCCTTTCGAGGCATTATACGGGCGAAAATGCAGGTCGCCGATTGGTTGGTTTGAAATACGAGAATCAACATTGGTTGGCCCAGATATTGTTCGGCAGTCAGAGGAGAAAATAAAGCTTATCCGAGAACGTTTACTGACTGCTCAGAGCCGCCAGAAGTCTTATGCAAATATGCGGCGCAAAAATCTAGAATTTACGGTAAATGACTGGGTATATTTGAAAGTGTCCCCGATGAAAGGGGTAATGAGGTTCGGCAAGAAAGGCAAGCTTAGCCCGAGATTCATTGGGCCATATAAGATTCGGCGAAGAATAGGCCGAGTTGCATACGAATTGAACTTGCCTCCAGAGTTAGCATCTGTTCACCCAGTCTTCCATGCCTCTATGTTAAGGAAGTTCGTAGGGGACCCTTCTACAGTAGTTCCAGTTCAAGATGTCCAGGTCACAGAAGAGTTAGCATATGAAGAGGTTCCCGTAGCTATCTTAGACAGACAGATTCGTAGGCTGAGGACTAAAGATGTTGCATCTGTCAAAGTATTGTGGCGTAACAGGAACCGGGAAGAAATGACGTGGGAAGTTGAAGAAGATATGAAAGTCAAATACCCTCACCTATTTCAGGCCTAGTCAGGCGACAGGTATGTTCGTATTATTACTTATGCAGTACCTTATGGTTGTATGTCTGTGAATGAGAAAGATTGATACTTAGTTATCCAGTGGATCCTAAAATATTACGTGCAGTGCCTGTGTTGGACTTTTCTGCATTTTAGGTTTTTGCTATAGTCCATATTACAGGAGAAACTCTGCCGAAATTTTTCTAGAAAGTAAGTTAAGTAGTCCTCTAGATAACAGTGTACATTCGAGGACGAATGTTCTTAAGGGGGGAGAATGTTATACCCCGTAGAATTCACGGCACCTAGATGACCTATTCGCACGTTGGTTAAGCATATTTGTAGGCCATACGTGCTAGAAAAAGGCCCGGGAAAAGATCGGACGGGAAACCTGTCGAACCATCGTGGAAGGAGCCGAGGCAGAGCCCCTCCGCGATGGCAGCGTGTCACGGAGGAGAGGCCTCCGCGTTGGCTCCGTGACACGTTGGCCTTTTCCAGGCCCAAGTATATAAAGGCCACTTAGATTTTAAATCATTTAACCACACAATTATTTCTAGAAAACAGAGGGTGAGCGGCAGAGAGAAGGTAAGAACGAAGGAGATACTATAATTTTCGTCCGATTACGCTGCTAAACATAGTCTAAATTCAAATTAACTCCAGATACTGAGGTATTTAGCAGCAGAGAGCATTCCTACGGATTCAGTTTCGTAAAATACGGCCGACGAATCGTCGAGCCACCGAGCTAAGGTAAGCGGAATTGCTCTAAATTAGTGTCTATGTGTTCCTAGCTGTGAAGTGAATATTTCTCCCTTCTGGACCGCTGAAAAATAGCGAGTTTTCGATCGTCTTTCGATAAGCCTAAGTTTAGGCTATAAACTATATCGAAAGTGACGTTGCCTTTTTAAAGTAAAGCTATATTTAGTATTAATTGATATATTTATGAATGCAGTTGGGAGAAAATATTTGAAGTACCAGCCGAGTCTCGTCCGACGGACGAATAGTTCAAGGATAAGGTATGTAAAGCTAGTTCCCTCGGCAAGTTAAGTAATATCGGTACAGTATAGTAATTACAGGCCAGTAGAATGTTCAGAAGTCAAGTGTTACGTTTATTGTGAATGTTGATACAGTATTAGAAGCATCAAGTTGTAACTTGCGTGAAACTTACTAGTACGATATAGATTCTAACACAAGTGTTGGAATCTGCACAGCATGCTCAGTATGTGATATAATGCAGAATGTTAGGGTATCATTGTATTCAGTTAAAGCCCAGTAAAGCAATGTAATATCTGTAAGACATCTCAGAGATAGAACGACAAGTTAAAGTGAAGCTAGCAAGCATGTTAGAACTAGTAAATCATGTTACTATAGAAACTCAGTAAACAGCATGGTTTCCAGCAGAAACACTATATCCTGTTCAGTATTAGCCCCAGAACAGTCTAGCAGGAGACTATATTCATATGTATATATTTACCAGCCTTAGCACGTATTAAATACGTACAGATTATTATCACTAGCTCAGCACGTAATATATACGATACTTTACCCCTATTAGCCTCAGCATGTGAGATATGCAGACAATATTACTAGTTGAGACCGTTGTATTGTTTGGGGTTGGATTACCTAGCATCCATGACCGCCCAGGGTTAATAGCTGTATCGACTCGTCCGCCAGAGGACGAGGATACGTCGCTCTACGGAGTGGCATGTCGTCCCACAGGGGACGAAGATGGGATGCTAATTTTCCCCATATTGTGCCTTGGTCGGCCCTTATACACCCCCGTCGAGCGGGTACGCCCGGGGTGTTGATTCAGGAGTCCTCCGGACTCAGGTACAGTTATAGTCAGGGGCTCAGCGAGCCCAAGTGCATACCTAGGGGACCGACAGGATGCTTATAGGGTTATAGGAGATGGGATGACCGGGGTAGGGGTATAGATTCTATGCTGGTTGTAACTCCCGGCTTATGGGGGCCGGGTAAGGTTTGTGTGTGCCATGTTATGTTATTTCATGTTATGCTATGTTACGATAGATACGAGTAGAACAGCAGTAGAGGGATATGTCTCCATGTATGACTCCTATCCCAACCAGTATAATTGAGAAAAGGTATGACGTACATTATCAGACAAGTTAATTTGTTTCTTCCTACTTCAGTTTTATCAGTTACATTATTGTCTTCAGATTTTGCTTTCAGTTATTGCTTTACATACTTAGTACCAGCGGTACTGACGCCCGGTGGGGCGCTGCATTACTTGCCTGCAGGTACTCATAGACGAGCAGGCGATACTACGTGATTCCTGTCAGCGGTCGAGTATTCAGCTCCTGTCATCCGGAGACTGAATTCCAGAGGGGTATTTCCAGTTCTTTTGTTGTATAGTACGGGTAGGTCGGGGCCCTGTCCCGATTATTTCTAGTGCTATTCCTAAAGGCTTGCAGTCTGTATATATCTCCCTGTGGTCAGATGACCGGTCGTGTGAGGCCGTGCAGTTGTATAGCATTTAGCACTCTTTCTTTCTTTTATGTTGGTCGTGTGGGGCCATAGCTTGACAGTAGTGGTGACCTTGCCGGTCACATAGCTTCCTAATATTCTAAGATTAAGTTACAGATAACTAGACAGCATGGTGGCCTTGCCGGCCCGCATAGGTTTCCCTGAATTGATATGTTTCTGGTCAGCTGTTAGTACAGGTGCGAGAGGATATAGGCCAATGGGCCGGGGGCTGTGTTTACAGCCGTTATATAGCCCTTTGCTTCCAGAAATATGAGTTAGTGCCAGCCAGGCACCAGATGTTCCCAGGCATAGCAGTCCAGCAGTTCAGGTCCCAGTAGTGCACCAGGTGCCAGTCATACCCCCCAAGGCGGGGTGTGACAGTTTATAATTCAACTAGTTTATTTTTTTTTTATCGTGATGTATTTATTTTCTGTCGATATGTAACAATGTAAACAAACACTAATTAATAGTGGAATGGGGTTTAGGGGGTGGGAGTTGTATGTTTTTGCTTTATCTACTAATCTCACCTAGAAATCATGCCTATAGGATCTAATAAATTAATTTGAAACATGTGATTGGCATATATGAATTATTTCGGTAAATAATTTTCTTACATCCTGCGTATAGATTCTAAAATGAAATTTTAATAACCTGTTAATTGCTCATGTAAGAAATTATGAATGAACTTGGTTGTATGCGTATCACCGTAACGTATTGTTAGTCTTAGAAATTAATGACTATAAGAAATGAATAACAAATTACAATGGATTGTACTCATATGTGGTATTTGCTTTTGAACCCATTATCTGTAATTTGTTTGCAATCACACTTGCCTAATTAAATAAATGTTGTATTCATAGGTAATAATTTGATTAACTTAAAGTATACTTGCTCAATATAACGCATTAATGAAAGTTCTGCCTATAGGAATTAACCTGTTGCAACTTGTCCCATGTTTACTTGATCGTTGCTGGAAGTGCTAAACAAATATCGTATAGGATCATACATTGACATAATCTGACTATTATATACTGTGTTTATGTGCTAAATGTGTAAACATGATATTTGTGTATCAGAAACATGCCTATAGGATTTATCCTCTTAATAAAAATCATACTTATACTACCAAATACAAATTTATTTAAATTACAAGTCTTGTTTGGTAAAATTACATCATATGTTGTATGCATAAATTTTATTTTTTCTACCATGTTATAGGAGATGTCATAATGGATGTCATGCCTATATACTCACTTTCGCTTGTTTTAATATAGAGGCCATGTGAGACCTTTCATGCTAGTTGTTTTGTTACTTGCTCACTTATGTTTAATCACCTTTTAACAACCTTAAGTTTTCTAGGCCTCAAATCCAAAATAGTAGTCCAATGCCTCTTGGACTTTAGGATTGGGACGGGTAGCCAAATTCTAGGATAATAGTCTATCACATAGAAAATTTTTAATTAAATTAATTAGGCGGGTAGATGGGAGATGATGAAATAGACAGGCTAAAACTGACTTCTTGTATGAAGCGCATATCAGCTTTCTAAATACAAAGCAAATTGTTACTCCCATCCTTTCTAAATTCATGTTTTTTTTTAAATAAGCTTTCAAAGATTTTAAATTTTTTTCTTATTATGTTGAAACATTAACATACTTTCATTAAAGAATGAGTTAAAATATATATATATATATATATATATATATATATATATATATGTATACATGATTTTCTTAAAAATGCATTTTTATTCAAGTTATATATATAAATATATATATATATATATATATATATATATATTATTCTTTTCATACTATCTTGATTAAAAAAAATAGAATAGGTGGGAGTAATATCGCATTGGGCCCATTTTTCAGCCTTGTCAAAACCTAATCCCACTATTATTGTTAGCTTTATAATTTGCTAATTTAGTATTTATGTTAGTATTCTATTTAGGCTTAATAATTCACCGATTTTACTTGATCGCTTAGCTAAATTTCCCATTTAATGAGTCCGGCCGGGAACCATATTTGTGGATCTCGAAAGGTGCCTAACACCTTCCTTTCGAGGTAATTTAAGCCCTTGCCCAATTCTGGTGACTTAGGAAATAAGTTTAGTTTAAAACGGTGCCCTAACGCACCTTAATTCGTTAGGTGGCGACTCTTGTCTTTTTAAACCAAAAGAGTTGTCACATGTTGGGTCCCACTTTTCCGCGAGTGAAAAATGGGGCGCGACAGAATGACGACTCTGCTGGGGAATTAGGCTTTAACCATTACGTATTTATTGAATGGGGAATTATTTGAGTTATAACTGCAATCTTTTACTTCTGTTTATTTTTGTCTATACTTATGATCTTATCATGAAGTTACTAACCGTTTTTTTTTCCTTTGTTTTTTTTTTGTTATTATTTATTTTTTATTTTTCATTTGTAATGATTAATTTACTTATGTTGTAATTTTCTTTTATCTAATTGACATACCGTTCATATTTCCCCCACTTGGGAGTTTCACACTATCACACACAATAACGGTTGCGTGGTTTCACGGCCATTCACCATTCTAAATATCTCGAGGATTGTCTTGTGATTTGATCGATCAGCGGTGCGTCGACGGTCATAAGCTTCCTCACTCTCGAGTTGTCCGCTCGAGGGAACCGTGTCATACCCACTCTTACTCTTAGAACTTGACCAAGTACGCTTTTAGCAAGGCATGTATATATTTTCAAACTTAGAAAAATAGCGACGTCCATGATACGTCAAGATTAAATAGAAAACTTGCCCTAAGTCCAAAGATATTTACAATCTCAAAAAGGACATCACCATATCTATTTGCATTTTTTTGAGAAATCAATATGTCTAAAATGTTGACTATTTGCTCCTTAGGTGGAAGTAATAACTAATTTTTCGTTATGCAGGTTGATTCATGTCATAATAAAGAAGTGTCCGAAAATGGAAGAGCATTTTCATTTAGATTATAGATTTATTTTTATTTGTAATCTTCATTTTCTCATAATATCTCTTTATGTAAATGAAGAAATTTATTTATTTATTTGTATGTATTTGGAATAGTAATGGAGCAAATAGAATGACACATTATGACATATTTAATTTCCAAAAATGCGCTAGGCCTACCTCTGGCACAAAAGAGGCCCCCCAAATTAGGAAGACGTATAAATGTGTTTAATATTTTATTTACAATGTGAAGCGTATTAATATGTTTCTCTCATCTATAACATGTCATGCTTGAATTTTCTTACAATTTTATTTTCTGTTTATTGTTTATTTTGATTATTCCCCTTCCTAAAGGTTGATTTGTGCATAACCGTCCGCCATACATTTCTCGCTGTCGAATCATCGAAATTCCAAGGCGAATTATCTCGAGCTCGTAATACAGCCAATCTGTCAGTACCCTTATAAACTTCGTTAGAACAGCCGGCTCAGAATTAATACTTCTACCCAGGCTCATATCACTTTCATATGTCTTCCTTCAACATCTTATCAAGCCTCATATCCTCAAAACAATTCTAGTCAACCCTATTCGTTTTCTCAAAATCATATACAACATTCACATAATGCCATGTAACCCCTTCAAATCAAGTCATATCACAAAGATCGTCCGCCATGTTTCATTATTTACCTCTTACAATTACATCCAACATGTCTTACGCTTCAAAAGATCATACCCTAAACCCCATTTATATCGAGACTGCTCCGGTCATCCATCACTTAGGAGATTTTGAACTACGTCTGACCTGATTCCTTTTGGATACGTAGGCAGCCCATTTTTGGGTTCGGTCTCAATCAAATAAATTTTCTTTCTCCTCATATCCCAATCAAATATCCTCCTCACATTCAAATATGAAATCTTTGGCAAAGTCATTCGAGGCAAATGTAGATTCAAAAAAAAAATGAATTTTGATGTTCAAATATATGACAACCATTTTCTTTGGAACTGATAATTTTGTTTGAGTGAAGCGGAATACAAAGCCCTTAAGTCAAACTGGGCCAGAATTTTTGAGAGGACCTCAAAAATTCAATAGATCGAGCGTTTCTACGTAACCGGGGCAGAATTTTTGAGAGGACCTCAAAAATTCAATAGATCGAGCGTTTCTACGTAACCGGGGCAGAATTTTTGAGAGGACCTCAAAAATTCAATAGATCGAGCGTTTCTACGTTACTGGGGCAGAAATTTTGAGAAGGATCCCAAAATTTCATCAAGGCTCAGTCAAGCTAAGAGTTGATTCCTAAAAAGGACGTGACATCCAGTATGATCATCAAGCTCATGAGATCGGGATGGCAACGGACAAATAAATGCACAAATCAGCCTTCCCCATTTTAATCTTATGAATTTCTCTTTGAGCACACGATGCCACAGGTATCAAATTTGCAATCATGCTATACATCATCTGGATTCATTATCAACTGCAACGTTAAGCTCCTTGAAGTTTGTCCACGAACGGGGTTAAGCGCTGCCCTCTTAGTAAGTTACTTAAAGCTGAACGCTCTTTATTTAAAACTAAGCACTAATACTTTGATTTCTAAGGGTTAAGCACTATCCTAAACTTTCTTTTGAGGGCTAAGCATTGTCCTAGGGTTAAGCACTACCCTAAATTTTCTTTCAAGGGCTAAGCATAGTCCTAGGGTTAAGCATTACCCTAAAATTTCTTTTAAGGACTAATCATTGTCCTACGAGTTAAAGCACTACCCTCTAATTATAAAGGCTAAACATTGTTCCCTAAATTTTGATCTGATTAAGCGCTTATGTTTCAAATTTATCTGAGCTAATTATTAGTTACATCCTGCTTATTGACTAATCAATTTTATCCAGTTTTTGAAGCTTGCAGGCTACTATTGCATTCTTCTCATGCTATTTAATCGAATGACTATTATGTCATTTTCAAGCTCTCGTGCTCTTTGTTATTCTTATGCTACTTTTAACCTATTATCATCGTGCTACTCTCATTCTTGTGATTTTAGATGGGTCAAGCTTTACCCCCAAGCTTTTAAGGGTTAAGTATAGTCCTACCGTTTTACGTCATCTGGGTAAAGCACTACCCTGCCAAAATTATCTGAGCTACGATTTATTTTCGAAGTCTATACGTTATAATAGTTACCTTCGCCCATCACTATTTATTTATTTAGTTTTCCACTTTTGAGTCTGTATTCACATTTTGAGCCCTGGATATACATCTTATACATACATTTGAGCCCTGGATATATATTTCATATATGCATTTGAGCCCCGATATACATTTTACTTATGCATTTGAGCCCTGATATACATTCATATATGCATTCTGAGCCCATGATATACATTTTATATATGCATTTGAGCCCGAATATATAATTTATATTTGCATTTGAGCTTGGATATACATTTATATATGCATTTGAGCCCTTGATATACATGCATTTGAGCCCGGATATACATTTTACACATGCATTTGAGCCCTTGATATACATTTATATATACATTTGAGCTCGGATATACATTCTACGTATGCATTTGAGCCCTTGATATACATTTATATATGCATTTGAGCCCGGATATACATTTTACATATGCATTTGAGCCCTGATATACATTCTACGTATGCATTTGAGCCCTTGATATACATTTATATATACATTTGAGCCCGAATATACATTCTACATATGCATTTGAGCCCTTGATATATATTTATATGCATTTGAGCCCAAATATACATTTTACATATGCATTTGAGCCCTTGATACACATTTATATATGCATTTGAGACCGGATATACATTTTACATATGCATTTGAGCTCGTGATATCTATATATGCATTTTATATACGCATTTGAGCCCCTGGTATACATTTACATATGCATTCTGAGCCCGTGGTATATATTCTGACGTATGCATTTGAGCCCCTATTTGTATTCGAGCCCGTGATATACAGCTGAGCTCGTGATATACGTATATTTGAGCCCTTGGTATATATTTATATATGCATTTTGAGCCAATGATATACATTATATATGCATTTGAGCCCGAATATACATTTACATATGCATTTTGAGCCTGCGGTATACATTTTAGCCCATATTACCATATTGAGCCCGTGATATATCTTATAACATGCATTTGAATCTTTATTTGCATATTGAGCCCGTGATGCACGTGACATACGCATTTTGACATACATTTGAGCCCGTACTTACATTTGAGCCCATACTTGCATTTGAACCCGTTATTTGCATCTTAAGCCCGTTTATGCATTTCGAGCCCGTTATTTGCATCTTAAACCCGTTTATGCATCCAAAGTCCGT
This sequence comes from Datura wrightii, assembly GCA_035772735.1. Classification (NCBI taxonomy): domain Eukaryota; kingdom Viridiplantae; phylum Streptophyta; class Magnoliopsida; order Solanales; family Solanaceae; genus Datura; species Datura wrightii. Next base: position 19,388,324 of record JASDFA010000006.1, on the reverse strand, counting down.
TATTCGCATTTCGAGCCCGTTGTTGCATTCTGAGCCCCGTGACTTATTTGCATTGAGCCCGATATAAACTGAAGCTGTCGATTGAATTATTGAGGCTCTCGAATAATTTACTTTCTTTGAATTAGCATTTGTTCCACTCGTCCGAAGGCGTCATAGTCTAAAGGCATCGTTTCATGGCCTGTGGACATCATATCATAGCCTGAGGATTTTACTTTCCAGTTTATCATGCCCCTAAGGCGTCATAGTCTAAAGGCGTCATTTTTTCATGGCCTGCAGACATCATTTCATGGCCTAGGGAGTTTATCTTCTGTTTATCATGCCCTAAGGCGTCATAGTATAAAGGCGTCATTTTCATGGCCTGCAGACATCATTTCATGGCCTAGGGAGTTTATCTTCTGTCTATCATGCTCCTAAGGCGTCATAGTCTAAAGGCGTCAGTTTTCATGGCCTGCAGACATCATTTCATGGCCTAAGGAATTTATTTTGTGTATCATGGCCCAAGACATCATGGTTTAGAGACATAATCCATTATCTCTAAACAAACTTTCATTGTCTAAAGGGAACGTGCATCAGGTTTAAATTTTTGCATCCATTTATTTTGTGAAAATATTTGATGCACATGCTTTAGTTATTTATGCGAGCATAGAAGAAATCACGAGCTACGAATGATAGTGCCTTCCTACTATCTTCTTTTGAACAGTATTCCCACCTGTTTATTGTGAAATGCGCTCTAAATCATGTCGAGCCGTGCTACCCCATCCTTATCCAAGCCTTGTGTTATCTATTTTAGGGATCTCGTTAGTACCTAAATCCAGAACTACACGCGACCTGATTCTCATGAAACCCGAGATATGTAGGCGAGTTGAAACTGAAGTCTCGGTCGCGATATCTTCATGACTTTATGTCACACCCCACCTTGGAGGGTATGACGGCCACCTGGTGCCTGCTAGACTCTGGACTGCTAGACGGTCCAACCTAAGCACGTCTGGTGCTTTTGGCTGGCCCTGGCTCTATTCCAAGAAACCAACCGGCTATATAACGGCTGTAAACACAGCCTCCAGCCAACTGGCCTATAGCCACCTGTACCTGTACTATCAGCTAACCAGAACACATTCAATATAGGGGAGCCTATGCGGGCCGACAAGGCCACCATGCTGTCTAGTTATCTGTAATTCAACAATGAAGTATTGGAAAGCTACGTGACCGGAAAGGTCACCACTACTATCAAGTTATGGCCCCACACGGCCAGCATAAAAGAAATAAGGTACCAACAGCTATACAACTGCACGGCCTCACACGACCGGCTCAACTGACCACAGGGAAATATATACAGACTGCAAGCCACTAGAAATAACAATAGAAATGATCGGGACAGGGCCCCGACCTACCCGTACTGTACAACAAAAGAAAACAAAATACACCTCTGAAATTCAGTCTCCGGATGATAGGAGCTGAATACTCGATCGCTGACAGGAATCACGAGGGATCGCCTCCTCGTCTATGAGTACCTGCAGACAAGTAATGCATCGCCCCACCGGGCGTCAGTACCGCTGGTACTGAGTATGTAAAGCAATAACTGAAAGAAATATCTGAAAACAACAATACAACTGATGAAACTGAAATAGGAAGAAAAAGATTAACTGTCTGATAATGTAAAACTATGCCTACTCTTAACTATACTGGAAGGAGTAGGAGTCATACTTGGAGATGTATCGTTCTACTGCCGATCTACTTGTATCTAATGTAACATGGCATAACATAACATAACATAACATAGCACACACAAACCTTACCCGACCTCCATAAGCCGGGAGGTACAACCAGCATGCAATCTATACCCCTACCCCGGTCATCCCATCTCCTATAATAACTATAAGCATCCTGCCGGTCCCCTGGGTATGCACTTGGGCTCGCTGAGCCCCTGACTATAACTGTACCTGAGTCCGGAGGACTCCTAAATCAACACCCGGGCGTATCCGCTCGACAGGGGTGTGTAAGGGCCGACCAAGGCACAATATGGGGAAAACTGGCATCCCATCTTCGTCCCCTGTGGGACGGCATGCCACTCCGTAGAGCGACGTGTCCTCGTCCTCTGGCGGACGAGTCGATACAGCTATTAACCCTGGGGCGGTCATGGATGCTAGGTAATCCAACCCCAAAACAATACAACGGTCTCAACTAGTAATACTATCTGCATATCCCACATATTGCAGCTAATAGTAGTAAAGTATCCGTACATACTGTGTGCTGAACTAGTGATGGCAATACTTAATTCATGCTGAGACTAATAATAGTATATATGTACAAATATAATCTTCTGCCATACTGTACTGAGTCTAACGCTGAACAAGATATAGTTTTTCTGCTGAAAACCATGTTGTATACTGAGTTTCTATAGTAACATGATTTACTATCTCTAACATGCTTCCTAAACTTCATTTTAACCTATCATTCTACTTCTGAGATGTCTTACAGATATTACATTGTTTTACTGGGTTTCAACTGAATACGATAATATCCTAACATTCTGTACTATATCACATACTGAGCATGCTGTGTAGTTCCTAACACTTGTATTAGAATCTATATCGTGCTAGCAAGTTTCGTGCTAATTATAACCTGATGCTTCTAATATCGTACCAACATTCGTAATAAACATAATACATGACTTCTGAACATTCTACTGGCCTTTAAATTACTTTACTATACCGAGATTACTAACTTGCCGAGGAAACTAGCTTTACATACCTTCGCTTCTGATTTCCCGACTAACTGGCGTAGCTTGGTCAGTATTTCAGCTATTCCTCCCAACTGCATTCATATATATATCAATCAGTACTAAATACAACTTTATTCTGAAGGACGACATCACTTTCGATATAATTATAGCCTAAACTTAGGCTTATCGAAAGACGGTCGAAAACTTGCTATTTTCCAGAAGTATAGAAGGGAGAAATATTCACTTCACCGCTAGAAACACATAGACACTAGTTTGGAGCAATTCCACTTACCTTAGTCCGATAGCTCGACGATTCGTCGGCCGTATTTCACTAAACTAAATCCGTAGGAATGCTCTCTGCTGCTAAATACCTCGGTACCTGAGGTTAATTTGAGTTTGGACAACGTTTGGCAGTGTAATCGGACGAAATTATATTACCCTCTTCGTTCTATTTCCTTTCTCTGGTTGTTCTATCTGTTTTCTGGAAATTTTATAAGTTTAAAATGAATTAAAACCGAAGTGGGGCTTTATATACTTGGGCCTGGACAAGGCCAACGTGTCACGGAGCCAACGCAGAGGCTCCACCTCCGTGACACGTTGCCATCGCGGAGGGGCTCTGCCTCGACTCCTTCCGCGATGGTTCGACAAGTTATCCGTCCGATCCTTTCCCGGGCCTTTCTCTAGCATGTATGGCTTTCAAATATGCCTAACCACCGTGCGAATAGGCCACCTAGGTGTCGGAAATCTTACGGGGTATAACACTTTATTTCCTTTATTTGGCCCCACCGAAAATTTTTTGCTTCGGTCGGACAAAATTGTCCACTAGGTCAACGTTCTTTGCTCAACAATTCATCCTTCATTCCCGAGCAAAGAAGGGGCAGTTGTTGACACCCAATTTTGACCTACCTACGCCTTAATATGCTGCTTATATATGTATATATTTATGCAAATATTCGACTCACTTTTGTATTTATAAAGTAATTTATTATTGTAATATTGCGAAAATTAGTTCAAATTACATATATATGACTCATATTAATTTTAATTTTTGATATTGAATAATTATGTCGTATATAATATATTTCGTATTAAGATACGCCCTTATTTTTGAAATATATTCTTTACTTAATAAACTATTTACCTAATTTTACTAAATTTTATAAATTTATTTGAACAATAATATTATTCGAATTTATAAATTATTAATGTCAATAATATGATTTTTATAATATTTGATAACTTAATTTTATTTTCTAGTCGTTAAATTATTTATATATAATAATTTAATTGTACGATATTTACATAAGTATACTTAAGTTTAGGATTTATTTATTTATAATAATATTTATGTGATAATTTAGATTACTTCATTATCTATTTATTAAATTAGTTATTTTATTTTTATTTACTGTTTATTTTTATTTTTGTTTTGTTTTAATATATGTATATAATAAATATATCTACAATATATAATATATATATATATATATATTAATATACTATTTTTACTTCCTGTTTCATTTATATATATAATAATTATATAATAAATATATAATAGTATAATATATATATATAAGTAATATACTGTTTTTACTTTCAGCTTCATTTGTATATAAATATTTATATAATATATATATAATGTAGTAATATATATTTAATATAGTATAATATATATAATATAGTATAATATATATAATATAATATATGTATATAAGTAGTATATACAGTTATCCTTTCTGTTTCATAATATATATATGTCTATATACATAATATATCGTTCTGCCTTTTGTTTCATTTTTATATACAATAATTGTCTGTTAATTATTTAATTATGCAGTTAATTAACATGCTTGTTTCATTTATGTATGTGGATCATATATGCTTGTTTCATTGATTAATTATTTAATATGCCTTTTGTTTCATTTATATATACATTATGAACTTTGTTTAATATGGCTGAATACACTTGAAAATAAAATTAGTATCCTTAAAATCTGTCAAATCTTGGCTTGCTTGCTTGGTACTTCTCTGTCAAAGTGTGCAAATTGAATTGCTGTTGTGTTAATTTAATTAGGTTGTATATTTATATCAAAAATCGTTTCGGCAAAATCTTATAACTAGTTCTTGTGATTGTCTTGACAAATTTTGATTAATGATAAATTTGATAATTTGCACCTTTGTAATTTCTTAAACAAAATTACATAATTAGTATAATCAAAATATGATTTTTTTAACAGTCCAATCCTCTATTTTTCTTTTAAATTGATCAAGACAGCCGATTACATGTTTGTTTATGGTAAAATTTTAATTGGAAAAACATGTGGCTGTTTATTTGTTTCCTTAATAGATTTAATGCTAGTTGCCATAATATTTATTGATTGGTTTTACACTGCTTTAATTTGATATTTTTAGAGAGTAATTACTTAGATTGATTCTTTTTGGTCGTAATCATTTTTTTTAGTCATTTTAATCATCCGGATAGTCGGAATTGTTAATTTATTTATGGAAAGACTTAATTAGTTCTAAATTTCTAATTGTGTTCTGTCAATTAAGGAAATATTCCTTATTTTTATTCTGAATAATATTAACTGCTTTATGCTTCTCCTTTAATTAAATTAGAGTAAGATTAGATTTGTCCTTTATTTTGATTTTGTTAATTATGACAAATCGTTCTATTTTATTAAATTTTCTATATAAATTTCAGCCTTGTTAATTAAGGAAAAGAATTCCTTAATTACGATTTTTGATTATTTTTCCTTCCCTGAACCCCTTAGTCTTCAGCTATAAAAGCAGCCTCCCCATTTTATTTTGGAGAGGGGGCGAACAGTGAAAAAGGACTGCCATACTTGATTCAAAATATTACTCTATTTTTATATACTTCGCTCCCATTTCGACACGAGCACTGCTCGGGATCCAAGAGATCCTCGTGATCTTGACGTGTCGAATTTAGGTTTCGATCCTTGAAAAACCTTCTTTCAAATTGCTGATTGTTGATTCGCTTCTTGCATTAATTAACCGGTTAGTCCACCTTTTATATTAATTTAAAATTTCTGCTATGTGAACTTACTAATCGAATCAGATTCTGCAAATATAAATTTTTACATTTATGTGCATATCTGTTATATTGTAATATGTTCAAATAAAAGTTTGTTTATAAATTGCAATCTGTTATATATTATGGTGCACAATCTTGTTGTATAGTTTTGTTTAACAGGTTGGGAATGAAGAGTCTGCCGGGATCAGAGGGTTTATAATTCAGCTAGTTTTTTTTTTTATCGTGATGTATTTATTTTCTGTCGATATGTAACAATGTAAAAAAACACTAATTAATAGTGGAATGGGGTTTAGGGGGTGGGAGTTGTATGTTTTTGCTTTATCTACTAATCTCACCTAGAAATCATGCCTATAGGATCTAATAAATTAATTTGAAACATGTGATTGGCATATATGAATTATTTCGGTAAATGATTTTCTCACATCCTGCGTATAGATTCTAAAATGAAATTTTAATAACCTGTTAATTGCTCATGTAAGAAATTATGAATGAACTTGGTTGTATGCGTATCACCGTAACGTATTGTTAGTCTTAGAAATTAATGACTATAAGAAATGAATAACAAATTACAATGGATTGTACTCATATCTGGGATTTGCTTTTGAACCCATTATCTGTAATTTGTTTGCAATCACACTTGCCTAATTAAATAAATGTTGTATTCATAGGTAATAATTTCATTAACTTAAAGTATACTTGCTCAATATAACGCATTAATGAAAGTTCTGCCTATAGGAATTAACCTGTTGCAACTTGTCCCATGTTTACTTGATCGTTGCTGGAAGTGCTAAACAAATATCGTATAGGATCATACATTGACATAATCTGACTATTATATACTGTGTTTATGTGCTAAATGTGTAAACATGATATTTGTGTATCAGAAACATGCCTATAGGATTTATCCTCTTAATAAAAATCATACTTATACTACCAAATACAAATTTATTTAAATTACAAGTCTTGTCTGGTAAAATTACATCATATGTTGTATGCATAAATTTTATTTTTTCTACCATGTTATAGGAGATGTCATAATGGATGTCATGCCTATATACTCACTTTCGCTTGTTTTAATATAGAGGCCATGTGAGACCTTTCATGCTAGTTGTTTTGTTACTTGCTCACTTATGTTTAATCACCTTTTAACAACCTTAAGTTTTCTAGACCTCAAATCCGAAATAGTAGTCCAATGCCTCTTGGACTTTAGGATTGGGACGGGTAGCCAAATTCTAGGATAATAGTCTATCACATAGAAAGTTTTTAATTAAATTAATTAGGCGGGTAGATGGGAGATGATGAAACAGACAGGCTAAAACTGAATTCTTGTATGAAGCGCATATCAGCTTTGTAAATACAAAGCAAATTGTTACTCCCATCCTTTCTAAATTCATTTTTTTTTTAAAAAATAAGCTTTCAAAGATTTTAAAATTTTTTCTTATTATGTTGAAACATTAACATACTTTCATTAAAAAATGAGTTAAAAAATATATATATATATATATTATTCTTTTCATACTATCTTGATTAAAAAAAAAATAGAATAGGTGGGAGTAATATCGCATTGGGCCCATTTTTCAGCCTTGTCAAAACCTGATCCCACTATTATTGTTAGCTTTATAATTTGCTAATTTAGTATTTATGTTAGTATTCTATTTAGGCTTAATAATTCACCGATTTTACTTGATCGCTTAGCTAAATTCCCCATTTAATGAGTCCGGCCGGGAACCACATTTGTGGATCTCGAAAGGTGCCTAACACCTTCCTTTCGAGGTAATTTAAGCCCTTGCCCAACTCTGGTGACTTGGGAAATAAGTTTAGTTTAGAACGGTGCCCTAACGCACCTTAATTCGTTAGGTGGGGCCTCTTCTCTTTTTAAACCAAAAGAGTTGTCACATGTTGGATCCTGCTTTTCCGCGAGTGAAAAATGGGGCGCGACATTCATCAATCAACATATACCAAAAATATATTAAAGCTATTTTACATGATAAAGCATATCCATTGAGCATTCCAATGAATGTGAGATTGTTTGACGTAAGTAAAAATCAATTTAGACTTCATGAAAATGATGAAGAGCTTCTTGGAGTTGAAATATCATATCTTAATTGCAATTAAGGCATTAATATATTTTACCAATAATAACTAATCAAATATAACATTTTCTATTAGTTTATTAGCAATATTTAACTCTTCTATGACATGAAGATCACTGGAATAACATTAAGAATACATTTATATACCTCGAATAAACAATTGTTATGAATTTATTTTATTCAAATGAATCCAGTTTATCACTAATTGGTTATGCAAATGGAAGTCACTTGTCTGACCCATATAAAGCTAAATCACAGACAAGTTGTTTATTTATATATAGAGGTACAATCATACCAATGTAGATCAACAAAACAAACTATGGTTGTTGTTTCTTCAATTCATGCAGAGATAATAGTTATTCGTGAAGTAAGTTAAGACTGTACTTGACTGAGATCAATAACTCAACACATCTAGAAAATATATGATATTTCGATATTCCAACAATATTATATAGAGATAGTGTTGCATGTATAACTCAACTAAAAAGAGGATACATTAAAGGAGACAAAACAAAACATATTTCATCAAAATTCTTTTACATTCATGATTTTCAAGAGATGGGAGAATAGATGTTCAACAGGTCTGCTCAAGCGAGAATCTGACTGATCTGTTTATCTAGGCATTACTAACCTCAATATTTGAAAGACTGATGCATGAGATTGGAATGCATCATTTTTGAGATATTAAATAATGATTTTATCAGAAGGAGTAAAATATGTATTGTACTCTCTTTTCTTAACTAAGGTTTTGTCCTAATTGAGTTTTCTTGGTAAGATTTTTAATGAGGTATCTAGAAAAGATTTTTAATGAGACATCTAGAAATACATATTTCAAACACGTGTACTCTTTTTTCTTGTTTACATAAAGTTCTTTTCTATTAAAATTTAATTTTAACGAACCATAATATCTATTAATGAATATCCAAGAGAAAATGTTATGAATATACTAAATTGTGGATGTATTCATTACTCGTACAAATCCTGAAAAACCTCATAACAACTTTCTAAGAGTTGGAATCAAGCAAACAGCTTGCAAGTAACTTCTTGTGGTGACACACGGGGAGCACTCCACAAGGCATATGTCAGCCATGCAAAAGGGACACTTGGTGACCATGCAAGGACAACACATGTCATGTTACTTGACATGCAATGTGACACCTGTCGCGCCTAAATTTACCCTTACCTCTATAAATACTTTATTGTGATTTCTTCATATGTAAATCAATTTCAAGAGAAATAAAATTATTTTTCTTCCCCAGCTTCTTTGGCTAAATTACTTGTTGTCTTATATTTTATTATTATTATTTCATAACATTTATAAGATTTTTAAAATTAGTAACAATGATCTAGATTTATAGTGCATCAATGTGTTTGGTCGAATTTCTAAAATATGTTTATTTGAAAAAGTGGTTAGAAGTGTTATCGAAAAATATCAATTGATGTTTGACTAACCGCTTTGAAAATTACTTTTACTAATATTGGAGCAATAAATCGTGCTTGACCAAATTTTTAAAAGTACTTATTGGAAAAGGCCATGTTTTTAGCTTTCGAAAGTCAACTTCTGCTACTACTTAAAAACACTTATTTTAACTGTTCATTTTGAATTTTGCGCATCTTTTAAAAAATAATTATTAATATAAATATTGTACTAAAATACCCATATTAATTTATATAGAGATTTAAGTCTTAAAAAATAATTTGAAAAATAAGTAATTAATCTTGAGGGTAAAATTCAAAAAATTAGTTATTTTTTTCTTGATATGTTGAAAGTGACAAATAAAAATGAAAATTTATTTTTGAAATATCAGACAAATAAAAATGCACGGAGAGAGTAAAAGTAAAATATATTTTTGGAGTATGTTTGTAATATATGGCAAAATAAAGATACCAACGCAATGTTATATTAGGCTGTATGTCTTTTTATAGTTGGATTGATAACATAAGTAAATCAATGGGATAAAATTGCAGACCTAAAAAGAATGGTGTCAAACAGAGGAGCAGAGTAATGTAGTAAACAAAAATCAATGATGACAATTTCAACACAAGTGACAGGAGAATATATAAATAAATCAAACAAGTTGTACTACAAAACACTCAACAAAGAAACCATAACCAAAAACATCACACTGAGAGGCTTAGTTGTAAATGCATTGCTCTTATGGCTGCTAGGACTACTTGCTTGGATCATGATTTTGAATTTACAGGTTCCACCCGGCGGTGAGGGATCTGTGTTCGTGATCATGGAAAGGTTTGGAAACTTGCAGGCACTAGATTGCTGGTCGTTTTCCTGATAGTAACTGTTGAATGCATACGAAATGTTACCACGAGCATCCAGATCCGAGCAGGATGTCCCGTGCCCGAGGCTGGTGCAATCAGCATGTGAACATGCATAGCCCACACTATCAGCTAGCTGAGGATCATCAAGGCTAGCTGAGGGTGACAACACACACCACTGGCGAGCCAGGTAACGAACACCACTTGCTGGTACTAAACCACCTCCATTGTTTCCACCCAAGGAAAGATTGTACTTAGGCGTGCCATCAAAGTAATATATTCCCCAATGGCGCTCAAAGTTACCGGGCTGAATACTTTTCGCGTCCTCATCAATCAGACTGAACAGGTAAGCATCTACAGGGCCAGGTCTCATTGGAGTCCCCTTTCCACCTGAAATGTGAGTCATGAATCCTTGGTTGAATTTCTCGGCAGCCTTCAAGTTTGCATTATTGTCTCCATCTGTTGGCCATCCGATTTCCCCTATTATAATCGACATATTTGGGAATCCATTTTTCTGCAACGCCCAAAGGAGGGTATCGTGGTTTGCATCGAACACATTGTTGTAGATTTTCCCGTTGTCATCAATGGGGCTTGAGTATCCGTCGAAGAAAGCATAGTCAGCAGGAAAGTTAGGGTCATTGTAGAGACTTATAAAGGGATAGATATTGACAGTAAAGGCGCCTCCGTTGTCATTCAAGAACTTAACAATGTTCACCATGAGATCACGAATGTCCTCGCGGAAGTCACCTGTTGAAGGTTTATCACTTGAACTCTGGTATACATCAGCATTTAGAGGAATAGTGACTTTCACCCGATTACCAAGACCAGCTTTTATAAGGGCTGCCTGGATGTTTTGAAGAGCAGGGAATGTTGTTGACAGAAATGTCCCATTAAACTGAGATAGAAATGGTTCATTTCCAACTGCAACATATCTGTACAGATAAGAACTTTATTTAGCAAAAATGAAGGCAAAAAGGTCAGCTTTTGGGCTACAGTTAGCATTATATTGACTAGATACAAAATGTTCCAGTAGTTAGATTGACAACTCAATGGAAAAGCTAATTTTATCTCAGACCTTCTCTGTTTGTATACATGGCTGATGATTTAGCAAATATTATCATACTTTTGAATGCCTGCACTTTCACTATGAGTATGTGACAATACTCAATGCTCGAATACAACAAGCAAATCGTGGTAGTTTTACAGTTACGGAGAGAGGGGAGGGAACTACCAAAAGCAGCAACAAAAACAAAGGGGCAAAGGAAAAGGACAATAAAGAAAGGGGATGGGAGAAAATATTTACTCGCGAAAAGGGTACAACATATGTCTTTTACATGAGATTTGTCACGGAATTATGGTTAATCGTTTGGTATTCTTATATTGATTTAGGACTTCACAAATGGTGAACTAACGCGATAGTCAGCATGATCTCATACAAAAATCCACTCTTATGGCATAGCCAGTTGATGGTGGTGTGTCCACTCCTGGTTTCATTGAACTTATAGCCAGTTAGGAATTCATCTAGCATCAGGTTCAAGAACATTTTGAATTTCTGACTGTGGAAACACAGGTGTATGTAGACCATCAGCTTCATATTCTATTCATTCACTTTATTAAGTTAAATGCCTACTTGTTGATATTAAAATAAGAAACAACTCCTACCAACAAGGCACAGCTATTACTGAAAATGTCTCCTTTTTTTTTTGTTTGGGGGGTGGGGTGGGGGGGGGGTACTTATTGATTTCCAAATTTCAATCCTAACTCTTTTAAGCTTCCAGAGAGGATTGTGCAGAAATGAGAATTTACTTATTTATTAAAAATAATTATCATTGATCAAACTTATTGAATTTACTTATGTTGGGCAGCATGAAAACATCCCATCTTTATAAAAGGACTGTATAAGAGTAGGACAGGGTACTCATATGACAGACAAATAAATACTTTCAAATAGTTGAAATCTGAAAATGTATCAGCCAAATACAAAAAAGAAGAAACCTTAAATATATCAGACAAAACTACAAAATCTAACTAATCCAATTTTCTGCACTATAATCTTCAAATTAAGTTTGAGACACACACTATAAATGACCCAATCCTTGAGAAATCTCAGAAGAAACAGTGGATATACTAGAAGAATAATCTTAAGGTTATCAGTGAATGTTTATCACAGAGATACCTTAAAAATGAATGGTATATATTTTGCACCGTCAGTGTATATAACTTATAAAAAGCCAAGAATATTTGAGAAGAAACTCACTTGATGTCAACACTGTTGGAAGAGACATGTGAAGAAACATTCTTCTCTACCCATTTCTCAGCAGCACCCAAACTGTTAGCTAAAGTCCAGAGCATTTCATTTGGGATTCCAACCATGACTTCAATTCCAGAGCCACTGAGGGCTTTCAAGATTTCTGAATCTGCATCAAACAGCTTCACTTTCTGAATCCCATTGTCTTTCAGCAACTTCACTACTATGCTTGGTGGCAATGGATGTGTTGCTTGTGTTCCCCAGTTTGCTCCTATACCATACACTTTTCCCAATACCATAGACCCCAAAATTATTGAAATCCAAAAACCAACTTTCATCCCCAGAATTCCCATCTCCTGTTTACACCAGAAAAGGCCACTTAGACAAGAATCAAGAACTTGTTCAAAACAGAAATCAAACTTGAAATTGTTTCATTCCAAAAACACCCTGATCAACTTTTCTCTTTTACTCCTCAACTAGCTCAAGAATCCAAAACGGCCTCCAAGAATTGGAATTTCAATAGGCTTGAAACTTTCTAACAACAAGAGAGAAGAGAACTTCTATCTGTTTTGGACTTTTACTCACAAACTAGCTCAAGAATCCAAAAGGGTCTTCAAGAATTGGAATTTCAAGAGGGTCAAAACTTGCTAACAACAAGAAAGAAGAGAACTTTTATCTGTTTCTACACCCCCATATGACCAACTAGTTCGAGAACTCAGAGAGTGTCAGATATTCGGAATTCAAGAATCTATTGGAAAACTGTGCAGGGGTTCTTGCTGGAGAAGACAAAGAGAAAGGGTTTCAAATTTTGAATTGAGAAAGATCATTTGTAGGAGAAGCTGAAAATATACCAAATCAAAGGAGGCAAGAAAGCATATTATGAAATGAAAACAGAGAAAAAGAAAAGGGAGTTCAAAAGATTAGTACTTTACATCCCAAGGAAGAAAACAGTAGTCCTACTAGAGAAGACCAATCTTATTAAGCAATGAAATTTTAACAAATACAAAAATGGGAAGGGTATTCCAGAGCTTCTGAATATGAGTCAAGAGTCACAAATATTTGTCAAAGAAGAAGAGAAAGGTGAAGAATGATAGCAACATATGAGACGTATAATTTTCTTGATATATATAACACACACACACTCAATTGAAGTGTATGCCATAGTGCGTTAGGAAAGCAAAACTGGAACTGAACTATCTTAACTAGTACATTTGATCAATGTTTCCTTTTACTTTTTTGTCGCAAAATAATTGTTCATATGTCACATACTTTTTTCTCCACATTCATATATTATTTCAATTTATACTTTTTTTCTCCACAATGATATATTATTTCAATTTTCTTGAACTTTCTTTTTGGGATTTTTCATATTGGATATTTGATATCCATTTTGAGGTATGATTAAACTGATTGACTCCGAAAAATTTTAATTTAAGAGTACGACAATTAATGTATGATTTTTCATTAAAAAAATTGAAGGATTATTTATCACTCGTTCATAATTTTTAGGATCGATTTAAAAAAAAATATAATGTAATCAAAATTAATTACACATTTAATATATTTATGTGTCCAAGTAATTATAGTTGATTAACCTAATTGAGAGAAAGTATTTACATTTTTCAATTCTCAAGAGAATTGATAATTAGATAATGTAATTACAAGATTATCTTTTATTTTCTTTCTTTCCTTATTTCTTTTGGTTTCTATATTTTATATTTATTTTTTATTTCTATTCCTTTTTCTTTTTAATTTTTACTTTTAAATACTTTTTTCATATTTTTTCATTATTTATCTTTCATTTTCTTACTACTCATTCTCAACCTTTACCATGTGTTTCCATGTTGTTTCTCATATTTTGTTTCTTTCTTATTTATTTTTCTTTATTTACTTTTTAATTCATTTCTTTATTATTTTAATTTTTGAAACTATACCTCTTAATCATAGAAAGAGTTAGTCATCTACAAACTTGACTTATAATTAGAGATGTTGTTAAGTTGAATTTTCTTGTTGATGAGGTCATAGACAAACATGACTTACATGGAGCAATGTCAAATTTGATAGATTATTTTTTATCAAACGTTTGAATAAATTTATGAGATTATGGCTATAAATATTAAATTTTTTTATTAAAAATATAGCTACGATGTTCTTGAAAAATGTGTGCTTAGTTACAAATTTTATTAATTAATTTACCTAAAATATTATTTATTTAAAAATTATATATCAATTATAATTTTTTACAATATTAGCTAAAATTTATAATTATTTAAAATTGTATTTTAAAAAAAATATATATATCTTGACTACTCAACAGTAGATAAATATTAGTAATCTCTACTTATGAAATTATATTGAATTTGTTGTTGTTATAGATAAATATTATAAATATTTATTATATGAACATATTTGTCAGAAATTAACATTTAGTTTTTAATAATTAAATTTTATTTTAAAAATCTAACTCTATAATTATATTTGAGTAATCAAATATCATATTTATAATTACATTATAATATAATTATACTATAACAACAAACAATTTTTGAATTTTAATAATTACTCTACTATGTAATTATTATACTATGTAATTATCATTTTAATAATTATACTAAATCTAATTATAATCTGGCTTTTCAAAGAAATCTTTAGTGGTGAATTATATTATTCAAATGTGGAAAAAGTTAGATGAGGTCCCCTTTTTACAATATTTTTACCACACAATAATTGATCCATTATTTCATGACAAAGGAAAAGATATCACAAGTTCTATGCAAATGTTTTTTGCTTGGATTATCATTATGAGAAGTTACTAAAAATTTACTCCCTCTAGTATGTAATATTATAGCTGGTTAAATCGACTTATCAGAATACTTAAGATATTTATACGTTAAAATAAATTAATCATTCACTATTTAGGATTATTCAGTTTATAAATATTTTTGATTTTATCAAGTTTTTAAATATTTTATTCTTAATATTTTTTTTTCTAATTTTCTTAATTCTTTTCTCAAAATAAAACTCTTCAACTTCCTTTTTACTTTGTATCCATCATTCGGCCTCCTTTTCTTTACAAGGATATTTTTAAATTTATAATTTTTTGTACAAAAATTTAAAAGTATTTTAATTATTTTAATAAAAAAATAACTTATCGATGCTTTTTTATCGAACACATCAACTGCTTATCAACAATTTCAATATTCATATGAATTTCACTTTCAAAGATCAAATCAACGATAACTAGTGAACCATTGTATATTATATTGATGACAGATTAAAATTTATTAACATTTTATCTTTCCCAAATTTAGTATACTTTTTATTCATCTAGTGTTTGATGTCTGCTTTAAAAGCTCAACTCATTTAGATCTGAGTCAAAAAATTTCAATTTGAGGGATAAAACGATCTCTTGCTAAAAACAATTTCATTCAAATGATATTCTTTGAGTTAAACATTAATAATATCCCATTCATTCAAATGGAAAATTCTAAAACATATAGTATATATAATATTAAAGTGCGACTTCAATTATTCTCCCAAAGATTTATAATGCAACAATATTTTTCTTTTCTTTTTCTCTTTTGGAAAGAATTATTTATGAAGTAATAATTATATAACGACACTAAAAATAGCAAAAAGAAAGATAACCATGAATTATGATGGGATATGGTCGAGACTTGAGGTTGTTCCACTTTTAATCAGAAGTCTCGAGTTTGAACTTTTAAAAATAGAATTTTTTTTATTGGAAGCAATGTTTTTAGAAATGGGCTTTGTAATGCACAAATTTTTATTTAATCAGATTTTAATATAAGTATCGAGCATCGAATGTAAACCAAAAAAAACAAAAAAGAAAGAAAGGTAACAATATTAAATTTCAATTTAAATGTAGTTAAGAAAAAGATAGTAAAAGCTAAAGTATCGTGAAGTGTTGTATGACTGATGGGAGAGAAAAAGAGTGCAAACAAGTGTGTGCATGGGGTCACAAATGGCTTTTTAGTCATCCCTCCACACTTTAGCCTTTTACAAGAGAATTAGGTATACTCCCTTGCAAGAAAGATTAGGTGGGAAGACCTATATATAGTTCTCATTTCTTTTTGAGGATGTATGTCTTCAATGAATCATAGTAAAATTATTTGTTATTAAGAGTATAAAATGGACAAGTCGGATTGAAATTGAGTATGTCAAAATAAGTTGATTTAATAAATAAATAATCGAGTCATTGCTAAATGAAATGGGATCAAGTCATTAGGTTGTTTAAGTAGGTTAGGTGGTAGATCGGCTATAGAAGTATTCTGGGATATAAACACCTAAAAATTACTTGGATTGAAATGGGCTAAAAACTGGGTCATAACCCAACCAGCTTAATTCTTACTAAATTTTAAATTGTTTGTTTGTTTTCTTATAATTTTTTTTGAATATTTAATAAAAAAAAGTTCCATATATTATTACTATATATAACATTTTAAATAAAAGAAAAAAATTCCTTTTAAAAAGATTTAAAAAAAAATTCTCATGGATCAATATAGACTGCATATCAATCTAATTTTTAATTAAAAAAACTGAATTAAGCAGATTAAAACGGCCGAATTAACAAAATAAGTGAATCATTAATCCATTCAAACCTAAATGAATTGAATGAATACCATTTTATGAGCTAATTCTGTTAGCCCAACTTGCCACCCTTTAGTTGTTTGATCTTTCTAGTTGTTTTGCCCCTTTTTTCAATTAAAAGTGTTGTACTAATATATCCACACTTTATTACTTTTATAATAATGCATTACTTTTTGTAAATATTACTTTGTGTTTGAAGTGCACTTTGGTGAGTTCCTAGGGCTAGGATGTTGAACCCTAAAGTTCATCTAATTAAGCAACCTTTAAGATATATTTTCATATCTTAATATATGATTATTATATTCTTTATTTTATACCCCCACAATGATAACAAAAAGGGCAACCAAAGACAATAATAAGGTTTTCTTTTTATTCCTCCTTTTTTATGGTAAAGATTTTCTTTTCTTCTAATCTTAACTTAATTTAAGTGAATTTGTTTTAACCTACCGAGGGCAATTTCGTTTTATTTTATTGAGTTAAATAGCTATTTTCTAGATATTATAATTCACAATTGTATATTGTAATTCTGGTATTTTGTGATTTCCAATAAGTTGTAATGATCCGTGTGGTCATTTTGTGCTTTTGAATTTAATTTTCCAGCATGACCCCCATCATAGATTTATCATGTTTATATAACTTACGAGTATATGAGTGAAGTTGTTTTCGAGGTGATCAAATGCGTTTCAAAGAAGAAATTCTATTTTTGAAAGTTTACAAATGTGAAGTTTGGCCAAAGTCAATTTTGGGTTAATGAGATCGGATTCAAGTTTTAAAAACTCCGTTAGGTTTGAAGAATGATTTATAAGTTAGTTGGATGATTTACACGGATTCTGAGGTGCTCGAAAGTGCTTTGGACTCTTGGTTGAGTTTCTAATATTTTGGAAAGTTTTAGGTTGGCGATGGTCAACACTTTGCGAAGACGACCTCATATTGGTGATTTGATTATTCCAATATATTGAAACATATTTTATGATTGATTTGCATATTGGGTTTATGTTCAGAGTATCCCAGATGAGTTTCGGGTGCTTGTCTGAAGATTGATATTTTGACGTTGTTGAACTTAAGCAGTACCGCTAGAAGAAAATGAGCTCTAAATTGTGTTTTAAATGCATTATAGTGTTTGTGACCATTTTTACCGCAATAGTAACATGATTGGAAAAAAGGCTCTTCAGTGGCTGACTTGTAGATCGACTTGCATAAATTAGGTTTATCACTTTGGAAGATTTATTTCAATTGATTTGCAAGTGTGAGTCGACTGATTAGTTCTGTCATTAGTCATAGAGTTATAGATATACCTGCTTCTATCACTGACATATTTTTTTTCTCAGTTGGCTTATTTGAGTGAGTAGACTGATTTGGTCTAATTGAGCTTTGACGGGAAGACTTGCGCAGGTCATTAAGTTGCATTTACAATTCTTGAAATTCTTCTTGAAGAAAATGTTTTTCTGTTTCACAAACTTCTAATTTTATTTTCTAGTATTTCTTTTCTCTTTGAATACTTCTTAAGTTCATAAAAAAATATGATTTAAATCAGATATGGTGTAATCTAGAAGTTTCTTAAGTTAGCAAAATTATTGCAAGTTTTAGAACTTACCTTTCAATAAGAGAAATATTTCTCATTGAAGTAGGAAGGTTTGATCAGAAGTTCCTCTTGAAACAATGCTCAAACTGTGACTTGATTAGACATGATCTTTTTTTTTTTGCTTTTCTTTTTTCCTATATAAAAACACTTATTTTTCTCGTTTTCTCCTTTATCCTAATCCCTCTCTTCTCTTGTATCAATACTCATCAATTTTTACTGCAATTCAAAATTAATTTAAAAATAACAGTAGAATTTTATTTTATTTTTGTTGTTGGTTGTCTTTTATATATCTTTGTTGTTATTCTTTTTCACATCTTAGATATATGGGAAAAGAAATAAAAATAAAGAATTAAGTATTGCTCCTCTAATTTCTTCGTCCTTTATTTTGTTGATTTGAAATATTATTGCATAAAAAAGTATACACTAGTTATTCATAGTGAATTAGTCGATAATATATCAATTTTATATAAGTTTGTAAAATTTTATATAATCATGTAAAAGTGTGTATAAATATATTTTATACACTATTATATATTTTTGTACATTTTTATATAAAGTTAATATGTTGTCTACAGTAAATATATAATATTGTATAATATTGTATAACACTGTATAATATTGTATAAAGTTATATACCGTAAACACTGTTGCGGAATTTTTTTTGACTACGCGAGTGTGAATTAAAAATATGACTATGTGGGTGTAATATTTTATATTGAAATTTATATTTTTGAAAATATCCCATATACATTTTTGTTGCTTTAGTTCTTTATATTTATTTAAATTGAGTATTGTATATGTTATTATTAAAATATAAGATGACGTGATCTTTGTAGAAATTGACTCGTAAAAAATATATGAGATATTTAAACTGAGTAATGAACCAGAATGAACTTGTGTGTATTCATTTCACCTAATTTATACAAAAAATATTTGAGTACTTTTTTCAACTGTTAATTATAAAAAATGATAAATGAGTAAACGTTTATATTTCATTCAAACTACTAGAAATAATTATTGTTATTGAAATCATATAATTAAAATTTTTTCATATGGTATAATTTGGGAAGATATAATATCCCAAAGTCCCTAAGACTAGATTCGGGGTTAGAAATGTGATCGGCAGAAAAAATTAAAAAATGCCTCAGAATGACTCGTTGTACAAGTCATGGAAGCAGTAACAAATCGTAGGTCCGAGTCGTGGTAAAATTTTGGTTGACAGGTCGAGGACCAATGAGCCATGAACAACTCGTGGGTCCCTATAACAGGTCGTGGTTGGAGTTGACATTTGGTTCTGTGTTGTTAGGGTGGATGGTATGAGTCGTAGTACAACTCATTGCAGGGAATAACAAGGTGTGGTTAGTACTTGTGATAAGGTGCAGTTAAAGTTGGTGCAGTGACAGTGGACGGTCCAACAACCTGTTGTGATGAGTAACGACTCGTGATTGGTACCCTTTGGGGAAATTTCAGAAGCTAAGCATATAAGGTCAATGGTGACGATGAGAGGAAGTAACGAGTCGTTGTGGCTTGTAACGACTCGCCCTGGCCAGCTATTGCTCTAAGATCAGAGACTGGGGGAAAAGTGGAGGGCTGTAACGAGCCGTGGTACTGAAGGACGACTCATTGTATGAGTAATGGCACCTTGCAGTGTGATTTTTTCTGTGAAATCAGTGAAGATATTTTCATAATTCTTAAGCTCCTAATTCTTAAGCTCCTAAGTCTTAAGCTCTGATAGGAGGGTTTTAAGAGGATTTAACCCATTCTAATGCTTTAGACTCCTATGCATGCAAGTTTAGAAGTTTCCCTTTGAAGATCAGGCTTGAATCGTTCAAATTCTTCTCCAAATCTCTTGGGCTTTCAAAGACAAGTTGAGAATCAGTTTACCCAGGTATGTAGGGCTATGAATGAGAGTTTTCTTTCACTCTCATGCCCAAAATTATTCAGAAAGTTCATGAATTTAAGTTTTAATTCAAGTTTATTATGTCATAGGGTTTTAACCCAATTTTGTGAAATTCTCCCTGATATGTATGTTGGTCAATTTCGCTCAAATTTCAAATCATGTTTTAAGATTTATGGGTAGATTTTATACATAATTTGATTATAAATTCATGAAGTCAAGTTTTTGAAAAATTATGCCCTATTATGCAAGCTTCATGAAAAGTCAATTTTATGATTCATGTTTTCAAGGATGATAAGATATCTAGCATGAAAGAATATTTATGAATTAACCATGTATGAATTCCTGATTTTGACTTATGAAGTCTATTTCAAGTATGCATGATTTTAAGATTTGGGCAAGCCCACACAAGTTGAGTATGTTTTCATGAATCGGTTCAGATTTATAAGATCAGTTTACCATATGGTTTGGAGTCAATACTCCATATTCAGATTATGGTATGTTTGGAGCTAGGACTCCCCATGTTCAGATTTCAAACTATGCATCTAATTATGATTTCAGCATTGTTGAAAAACGATGGGAGCACTATGCATGTTTTTAGGAGTAGTTTCTAACACAGAGTAGATCAAGGGTTCAGATAAACCCCAGGTCTCAAAACTATGCGCCAATGTAGGTATATTTATACAACGGACCTCCCTTGAGAGTTTTTCCCGCCCTCCAGAGGGCCTTCAGCTTGATATCGATATCATGATAGCGTCTTTAGCCCCGACAAGTCTTTGGACAGCTCTGCCCACTTGAGTATGATAGTTGGAGCATCACGTAAGCTCTATCGTGATGGTGTCGGTTATGACGAGTCTCCCATTGTTCCTCATGATTTTAGTTATTCATGTCCATGACTTATGATATTATGTTTTACAGCAGGTTTGTCCCAATGTTCAATTTATAAGCTTGTACTTATGATTTCAGTTATGACAAGTCATAAGATTTCTATCTTTAGCTTTGAGTCATTCTATTTAGATACGATATAGAGCTTGTTATTAAACATGTTTCAGATTCAGATTTCAGCAGCGACCTTACTCTCATGATCTTGTGATATATGTTTATATCCATTATCTCAACTAACAGTTACTCGGCATGTTTTACTTACCTTGCATACTCAGTACATTTCAAGTATTGACCGCATACTCTATGTTGTATCGTTTCATGATACAAGTCCTAGCGATCAGACTCAGTTTTGTCGTTAGTCCAGCTTCCCGCAGCCTAATTCAGTTCCTGTTGTTGGTGAATCCTCATCTTTCGAGGACCTTCAGCTCAGTACTTGATTATGTTATTTCAGTTTTCCGACTTTAGT
This sequence comes from Datura wrightii, assembly GCA_035772735.1. NCBI lineage: Eukaryota > Viridiplantae > Streptophyta > Magnoliopsida > Solanales > Solanaceae > Datura > Datura wrightii. The sequence continues at coordinate 19,366,494 of JASDFA010000006.1, read as the reverse complement.
GAGCTAGCTGGTGGTATTGTCCCATTAGCTCATTAGGCAGTTTAGAGGCTTATCAGATATTATGTAAACATTCAGACTTGTCGAGTGTTGACTCTGTATTATGTTTGTTATGTTATTTAGACTTCCGCTTATTCATGTATGTTTATATTACCAGCCTTCGCTTTGTTGTATGTTCTTTAGCCGCTCCACTTAGAGCCATTCATCGGTCTAGGTCCCGTGTCTCGGTCCAGGCCTAAGTTAGGGTCATGAAAAATTTGGTATCAGCAAAGGTTTAGAGTGTCTTAGGGTGTCTAAAAAATGCGTTGAATAGAGTCTTTTTCATGGATGTAAAGCACGCCATACTTATGGGGAAGGGGCTACAAGACGTTTTAGGAAATTTTCCATCTTTCATGATCTAAGTTGTGCGATGAAGTATCGCTCTATCCTTCTAACTCATGTTATACGCATTTGCAAAAATATGCCTCTACACCAGATGAATAGTTGAAGGAATGGAAACGGAAATGGCCATGACAATGCAATGGAGATAAGCATCAGCAAGACCTGTTAGCACCAACAGACCTTTTACCCGAGTAGGTCACTCATGCCGAGTTTAGAGCGGCATTTCAGATGTTAGCACATGCGATGACCGCTCAGGTCAATCAGTGGGCAGTGGCCCGTGTTCCTCAGAATGGCAACACAGCAGTGGCTAGAGTCCGAGACTTTCTCTGATAAATCTGTCGGAGTTTCTGGGGTCGAAAGTGGGTGAGGATTCACATGAGTTTATCTAGGAGGTGCAGAAGATCACCTAGATTATCGGGGTGACCGGAGGAGAGTGCGGACCTAGCCTCCTAATAGTTGAAGGGGGTTGGTCACATATGGTACCATTAGTAGAACGATGGTAGAGCAGTGTGAGTAGTTCGCATGAGTTGGGATGAGTTCATGATGGCCTTCTTGGATAGGTTCTTACCTATAGAGTTGAGGGAAGTGAAGGCGGTAGAGTTTGTCAACTTGAAGTAGCACCAGTAGGGGTGGGCGTTCGGTGTTTCGGTTCGGTTTATCAAATTTTGGTTCAATTTTTTCGTTTCGGTTATGAATAAGGAACAACGAACACCCAACTGTTTTAATTCGGTTCGGTTTGTTTATTTCGGTTATTTCGGTTCGGGAGCGATGGCCGATCGATGGGGAGTTGGGGAAATAGGGGTGCCGACAGCGACGGACGGTCGACGGAGAGGAGACGTGGCTGACGGGCGACGACTGTTGAGTTGCCGAATGGTAGTGGTGACTGGTGACTGCCGACTGGTAGAGTGGTAGTGGTGACTGCCGCCGGTAGTGGTGAGTGGTGACTGGCTGACTGCCGACTGGTGAGTAGGGAGACACCGTCGGCGTCGTCATGTCGAGGCAGTGAGGGGCTGAGGGGCGCCAAGGACTGAGGCAGTCAGGCAGCGACGCAGCGGCAGCGCAGAGAGGATTGGAAATTGGAATAGTCAACTGTCGAACAGAGGAAGAGGAACTGAGGAAGCCAGGAAGGAATAGGATTAGCATTTAGCAGATTAGTTTAGGGTTTTTAATTTTTATTTAATTTAATTATTTATTATAAAAATAAAATAAAATAATTTTAATATATATTCGGTTATTCGGTTTAACCGAAAACCGGTGAACCGTAACCGAAAAAAAACCAAAAATCGAATTACGTTACAAAAAAAATCGAAACCGAACCGAAAAACCGAAAAAATCGAAATCGAAAAATCGAATTAATTCGGTTCGGTTTGGTTTTTCAATTTTCGGTTTTTTTGCCCACCCCTAAGCACCACAGGACTGTCCAAGAGTATGCCTTAGAGTTTACCCAACTGTCCAAGTATGCGCCTGAGATGGTTGCAGATCAGAGGGCTCGTATGAGCAGGTTTGTGAATGGGGTATCAGACTTGATGGTCAAGGAGTGTAGGATCGGTATACTGAACAGTGATCTAGACTTTTCACGATTAGTCATATACACCTAGTAGATAGAGGCAGACCAGATGAAGGAGAAGGAGATAGAGGCCAAGAGGGCCAGGACAAGGAGTTATGTACAGTTTCAGCAGAGGTCCAGTGGAGGACAGCGTCAGTAGTCCCACTAGAGGTCATCAGGCCCAGCACCATCATCAACCAGTGTTCTGTCTAGATCTAGGCATGATCAGAGGGGTAGAGCATCAGGTTTTAGAGGTCAGGGAAGCATGTCAGGAGAGTCTAGCATTCCAGTTTGCGGCAAGTGCGGTAGGAGGCACACCAGAGAGTGCTTAGCAGGTTCAGGTGCATATTTCGGGTGTGGAAATCCTCGACACCAGCTCAGAGACTGTCCTTTAGCTAGACAGGGCCCTAGTAGAGACTGTGACCCAGCCACCAGTTTAGCAGCTCCACCATCACGCCTAGCTCAGCAGGGCGTACCCACTAGTACAAGTGGTGGACAACGTTAGAAAATTTTTTATGCCCTCTCATCTTGTCAGCAACAGGAGGTCTCTTCAGATGTGGTAACTGGTAAGTTACGAGTATTCCATCTTGATGTGTATGCATTGTTAGTTCCGGGAGCTACCCTATCTTTTGTGACTCCTTATGTTGCTAATAGTTTCAGAGTCAGTCTCGAAATCCTATCAGAACTCTTTTCAGTCTCTACTCCAGTCGGTGACTCAGTTATAGTTCAATGAGTATATAGAAGTTGCCCTTTCACAGTCCTTCAGAAAGTCACCTCAATCGATCTAGTAGAGTTAGAAATTACCAATTTTGATGTTCTCTTTGGTATGTATTGGTTGCATGCATGTTAAGCCTCAGTAAATTATAGAACCTGTACAATAGAATTTTAATTTTCGGGTGAACCAGTCCTAGAATGGAAGGATAGTTCAGTTGTGCCTGTAGGTCGCTTTATTTCCTATCTTAAGGTCAGAAAGATGATTTCTAAAGGCTGTCTGTATCATCTAGTTCGGGTTAATGATGCAATATCCGAGACCCTGACTCTTCAGTTAGTTCCTATAGTGTGTGAGTATCCGGAGGTGTTTTCCGATAATCTACCAGGAGCCCCTCCCGAGCGAGAGATTGACTTTAGTATCGACCTTCTCCCGATACATAGCCTATATTCATTTCTCCTTACAGAATGGCTCCAGCCGAACTAAAAGAGTTGAAAGAACAGTTAAAAGATCTCCTGTATAAGGGTTTCATCAAGCCTAATAAATCCTCGTGGGGTGCTCCGGTTAGGGGTGGGCATTCGATTTTTCTGTTATGTTTTTATAAATTTTGATTCTATTTTTTCAGTTTTCAATTATGGATATGGTGCATCGAATACCGAACCGAATTAGTTTGGATCGGTTTGATTTTTTTTATTCGATTCGATTTTTTTAATTTTTGGGCTTGACTGATGGACTTTTTTTCTGCCTGTAAAATGAACTACTTTTTAAATAAAATATGAATTATTTTATGATTTTTAATTCATAAAGTTTGAAAATTATCTGAAGGTTGAATTTCTCATTCTTTATTTCTTTCCTAGTGCCTCTACATTGATCTGGTTTGAGATCATGATAAATCATATGTGCAAGTCCAACTGTAAAACCATAATAGGACGATTTTTATCTAATATAGGCTATAGCTGCGCCTGATATTGATCTTTGCAAACAGGTAACAACACAACTTGTAAACAGGCTGCAACAAAAGCAGACAATAATAATTGCAAACAGGCTTCACGAATCTGGAATCAAATCACGGCTTCTGCCATTCAGCAATCAGCACTGCTGATTCAGCAGTTCAGCAGTTTACAATTTAAGAAAACCAATGCCATTTTAGGTACCAAGCCACCAAGTCTAAGACACAATTTAACAATACTAAGTTAGTAACAATTAACAAATAGTAGCAACTAGAAATCATATATTAAATCTTAATTCAGCATAACACCTTCAAATAAATAAAAATATCTGCATAATTATAGTGATAATTCACAAACTACATCTTAAATCGATCAACAAAAACAATACTTAGCGAATAGTAACAACTAGCAATCACATATTAAGTCTTAAAATCATAAAAAGAAAATCAAATTCATTCAACCATAAGCTTAAATACGAATACAATTCTTTGGATAGAGACTACGCTCAAGACACTTCTCAACATGCTTCTTCAAGTGTCTTGTTCCATACATTTTTGGATCACAATTATAGATCACTTTACATCTCAAGCACCCTGCTTTAATCCCTTCTTCATTATTTTGAATAACTTCAAAGTATTCCCAAATGGGTGAGCTAAATTTAGGAGGCATGATTGAACTTAAATGTTGAACCTAATAAATAGTCAGATAAAATCAAAAATTAGAATATAACTTTCAAGATAAAAAAATAATATTACAAAAAGATATTATCAATGAGACAATGACCAAACAAATAAGGTATTCAATAATTCAACTTACCACTAGGCACTAGTAGCAAATGACGATCATACATCAACAATGCAAGACTCCCTTCCATTCATTGCCATCTCTACAGACACTTTAATCAAATATGTCACAAAACACAAATTAGTATACTATTAATCTATTATTGCACTAAAAGTCTAAACACACATTAAAAAAATACAAACTCTTACCAAGCTCAAGTTTCTCAAGATACTCCAAACTTTCCTCAATACAAATAGGATTAGTCTCTTCTCTAAGTCAATCTTGGACACAAACAAGAGATTGCACATATTTAGGAGTCAATGAACTTCTAAATGGATCAAAAATACTACCACCAGTACTAAACGCACATTCTGACGCTACACTTCAAATTGGAATAGCTAACACATCACAAGCTAACTCTGAAAAAACAGAAAACCTAGAAGAATTAACCTTTCACCAAGTTAATACATTAAAATCATCAGAATCAAGCTCTTATTCTTCACTAGTGTATCTATCCAAGTCTGATTTAGCACCTCCACTTCCACAGTCTTCTTTTTATTTTTTCAAGTAAATCTTAGTTCTCAAAGTTTTTGTTTTCATACTTAGAGAAGTGTCAGAACTAGATGTATCAAATGTGTCCTGAGATAAAGTAGATCTAGATGGAGATGATTGATTAGATCCTTTTGAATATTGTCTTATATACTCTCCAAATAAAGAAGTTATATAATCACGCACTCCTTCATTTACTTTCTTTCCTATTTACTCCCTAAATAGCTCTTCAAGTGCAAAGCTAACATACACAAACTTATTTTGAGGATCCAACACAGAAGCAATAAAAAATATTTTGTTCATCTTTTCAAGACAATCCCAATACTTATTAACATTTTATTTCATTCGCTCAGCCATTTTACTCAAATTAAGATCTTCACTTGCTAAACACACATTCAAATATGCATCAAGCTCACACATATCCTCAAAATGACATTAGAAGTAACATAATGTGAACTTGAAACTTTTACAATGAGCTCGTAGAATCTTTCAAGAAACTTCACCACATTCCTCGTATTCACCTAATCATCACATTCGAGCGGACCTACAACACTTCCATCTTCACACACATTAGTAGAAAGATGAGTATTAAAATGCTCATCAAAAAGATCAAACCTATCAAAGGCTTTCTCAAAATTTTATGGCTTATCCAACATCAAATAGGTGGAATTCCACCTAGTAGGCATATCTAGTGATAATGTTTTTATCAAATTTCAACCTTTGGACTTCACAACATTTCTTAAAATTTTTTGTTCTTGCCGGGGATGATTTAACATATTTCACCATTTGTTGAACCATTTTGACAGAAGGATCAATTTCTTTCAAAACCTTCTTGTACAATTAATTAAGTATGTGAGTCATACATCTCACATCAAGATGTTTACCACCCATTAAATTAGTTCCCCACATATTCAACTGTTTAGAAAATTCTTTAACTGTAACATCATTAAAAGACGCATTGTCAATAGTTATTGAGAATACCTTGTCCAAGTTCCAATCAAGCAAACAATTACTAATAGCCTCTACCATTTGCTCACCCTTATGATTAGAGATTGGGCAAAAATTTAATATTCTTTTATGCAGCACCAATTTCTATCAATAAAATGAGCAGTCAAACATATATAATTAACTCTCTGCAATGACGTCCATGTTTCTGTGGTAAGACAAATCTTTGGTTGTAATTCTCTAAAAGACTTCTTCAAATTTTGTCTCTATTCACTATAAACTTCATAACAATGCCTTGTTATTGTTCTATGGGAAGGAATTCTAAATAGAGGTTGGGCTTTGCTCATAAACTTCTTGAAACCCTCATTCTCTATAAAGCTAAATGGTAGTTCATCGATAATTATCATTTCAACTAAATCCCTTCTAACTACTTCTTATTTAAATTTTCAAAGCGGAGTATCTTTAGATTAAAAAGATATTTTCATTTGAGAAGAAGTTTCAACGATAGGTTTATATACCTTGCACCTATCCAAATGTTATTTCAATCGCATTGTTCCACTTTTACTTGAATTGACAGCATAACTATTTTTAGAATAATTGCACTTCGCTCTACCAATACCATTTTCAACTATCTTGTCAAAATGAGTCCAAACCCCAGAGCTTGGTTTCATTTCTTTCCCTTTCTTTGTATCCCCAGTTTGAGTATCAAGTGAGTTGTCAATGCTATTATCAGTTGAACCAACATCACTTATTCTATTTTCATCAACCATCTATATGAAATTAAAAAGAAAAATCATAAATAATTAACCAATAAGTCAACAAGTCAACAACTAACAATTTTATTAGAACTTAGAACAGTTAGAACTTAGAAAGGATATCCATAAGACCATAACACATATATGCGTAGTTTCCAACTTTCCATACATTTCATAACACATTACATATATCATATATACATAATTAAGTAATTAACCAACAACCAATAGGCAACAATAAAACACCACTCAACAATAAGTTTTAAGAAAAGATTATCTTGAGAAATTTTATTTTGTGAGTCATATAACCAACATTACTTATGTGAGACACTTTATAACTTGACATGTGGATTTTTGGGTCTCATAAGTTTAATTAAAATAAATTATAAAAGAGACAACAAATAAAAGTCTATACTATTTCTAATTAGGGTGCCTATATTAAAAGGAAACTTAAAAGTAAAAAGAACAAATAAATAAATAACTCAATATTAAACAAAGGAAGCCATAGCAGCGGCATTTATGGTTGCTTGGATAAAAGTTTTATTTCAGATTTTATAATTAGTGATTCTTTTATATTGGTATTTAAGTCTAATTTAAAAGTATAAGCAATTTTTATATTTGTATATTTTGAGACTACGCTGGAAAAAATAAAAGATTGTACTCAAAGAATATGGAGGATTTACATTATATTAAAACTTGTTATTAATTTATATAGCAAATTAGACATTTTAAAAATAATGTAATTTTAAGATGACATTAAAAATTTACCAGTCGTACATATGTTGAAGAGACACCAAGATTATTGGTATGAATTTGAAAATTCTAAATTTAACTAATTATATATAATAAAGTAATAAAAAATTAATATAATATAATTTTTTTAAAAATAACCGGTCAAACCGTATCATTATGAATTAAGAAATAAAATTCTATTATGAATTAAGAAATAAAGTAAAAAAATCACCAATATAAAAGTTATTTATACTTTTAAATTGGACTTAAATATCAAAGTAAAAAAAATCATCAATTACAAAATATGAAATAAAACTTTTGCCCAAGCAGCCATAAATGCCTCTGCTATGGCTTGAGTTTTTTTTTAAATTTATTTTTTACTTTTAAGTTTCTTTTTAATATAGATGCCTTAATTAGGAATAGTATAAACTTTTATTTATTACCTTTTTTATAATTTATTTTAATTAATTTATGAAATTAAAAATTCACATGTCAAGTTATAAAGTACCTCACATAAGTAATGTTGGTTATATGACTCACATGTAAAATTTCTCGATTATCTTTATATAAAAATATACTTCTCATTTCACAACATCTTTCTTTGGTTATTAGTATTCTTAACTTTAGAAATTAAAAATTCTTTTGACATGAATGCCTCTTTTCGCTTCTCTTTTTAGCATATTTTTATCTTATTAATAAATTAATACTAAATACGGATAGATTTATCTGAAAAATATTCAACAGGAATTTTAATTTTTCTTTAATAAAACACATATATATTATACTAACTTAAAGGATAAAAGAAGTAAAGGAAAAAAAGTATCTAGTTGAATTAATGTAATAACCCTAGTGATATTCTTCTATATAACCCTAGTGAATCAAAACGTAAATGGGTCAAAGGAATGCCTTTATTTCTTTTGTTTTTTAACAGGGATTACGTAAGAAGATTAATATATATATATATATATATATATATATATATATATATGAACATATATTTACATGTTAAATTAACACCCAAAACAACAAATATATATATGAATAGGAATATAGGATCAGTCTGGTTTTCGACAAATATATGTGTGCTCCCTCCAGTATGAACACATTTTAACTTTAATATTTAAATTACCTTTTATTTTAATTTATTTTTCTTATTTTTCATCCTCATTATACTTTTAAATATATATATATATATATATATATATATATAACATGAGTCTAGTCATTCTTATAGAACAAATGAATATTATATATTTATATTTATATGAATTAGGAAGAAATTATAGGATCATAATTCATAAATTAGAAGGCAAAACCGTAAAAGTGATAAACATTGAGGAAGGAAAAATTCAACAAAAACAAGAAGAAAACAGGGATGTTGTCACACACTTACACTGATAATTTCACCAACAAATAAAAAGAAGAAGACAACAGAAAACCAGAAAACGCCGATGCCGAAGACGAAAATAGTCATGAACTCATGATTTAAAAATCATAAAACAAGAAGAAGAATCATACACTTACCTCAGTCCTAAAAGAGTAATAGGGAGAAGATGCCGATGCCAAATACGGAGAGATCAGAGATAAGAGACGGCCGACGGGCGATGGGGGAGGCATCGGGTCGGGGCTTAGAAGATGAAAATTGAGAGACAGGGGAGGCGCCGAGGTGGGCAAGGCTTTTCTGAGTTGTGAATTCTGATTTCTGAGTATTTATGTATTATATTTTATTAATTTTTATAATTTATAAATATAATATATATGTAAAATATTTACTTAATATTATTTCAGTTTTTAGTTAAACTGAATGTTCGGGACACCATAACCGAACAAAAAATCGAATACCAAATTGTGCTGGAAAAAAACCCATAATCGAACCGAAACATCAAAAAAATTGAAATTGAAAAATCAAATTAATTCGGTTCGATTTGATTTTTTAGTGTTTATACCCACCCCTAGCTCCGGTTCTCTTTGTTCAAAAGAAGGATGGTTCTTTTAGAATGTGCATTGATTATCGATAACTAAATAAGGTCACAATCAAGAACAAGTATCCCCTTCCCAAGATTGGTGACTTGTTTGACCAACTTTAGGGATGCTAAAGTGCTTCTCATAGATAGATCTCAGATCCGGCTATCATCAGCTCAGAGTTAGGGAGAGTGACATTCCGAAGATAGCCTTCAGGACTCGGTATGGTCACTATGAATTTGTAGTTATATCTTTTGGATTAACGAATACTCCTATAGCTTTTATCAATTTGATGAACAACGTGTGCAAGATATATTTGAATGCGTTCGTGATTGTATTCATAGATGATATTCTCATATACTCTCGGAATAAGGAGAAACATGTCGTTCATTTGAGGACCGTGCTATAGACTCTCAAGGATCGCCAGCTATTTGCTAAATTCAGCAAGTGTGAGTTTTGGTTAAACTTAGTGGCATTTTTGGGCCATGTGGGGTCTAGTGAGGGTGTGCATGTGGACTCTCAAAAGATATAGGCGGTGAAGAATTGGCCTAGATCAGTTAGTCCTTCGGATATCAGGAGCTTCTTGGGTTTACCGGCTACTAAAGGAGGTTTGTTGAAGGATTTTCATTCATTACAACACCGTTGACTAAGTTGAGCCAGAAGAAAGTCAAATTTCAATGGGTAGGATGCCTACAAGAAGAGTTTTCAGGAGCTAATGACTCGACTCGCATCAGCCACAATATTGACTCTACCAAAGGGCACGGATGGTTTTGTTATGTATTATGACGCCTCTAGGGTTGGTCTTAGTTTTATGTTGTTGCAGCATGGTAAGGTCATTGTGTATCCTCTAGACAACTTAAAACTCATGAGAACAATTACCCAACACATGATTTAGAGTTGGTAACGGTGATGTTTGCATTAAAGATTTGGAGATACTACTTGTATGGGGTGCATGTGGATGTGTTCATGGATCATAAGAGACTTCAGTATGTGTTCACTCAGAAGGACCTAAATTTGCAAGAGAGGAGGTGGGTAGAGCTCCTCAAAGATTATGACCTGAGTGTCTTTTATCACCCAGGCAAGTTTTATGTAGTGGAGGATGCCCTTAGTAGGCTGTCCATGGAGAGTGTGACTCATGTTGAGGATGGAAGGAAGTAGTTGGTAAAGGATGTGCATCGGCTTGCTCATTTAGAGGTTTGCCTTATCGACTCGAAAGATAGTGGTGTCATTGTTCAAAATAGGTCCGAATCTTCATTGGCGACCGAGGTCAAGGCTAGGAAAGACGAGGATCCTATCTTGGTAAAGCTAAAGAAAGTTGTCCAGAATCAGAAGGTGGAGGTCTTCTCACAAGGAGGAGATGGTGTACTTCGATATCAAGGTCCTTTATGTGTTCCAGATATTGGTTACTTGAGAGAGCGAATGTTGGGAGGGGCTCATGGCTCTCGGTATTTTATCCACCTAGGTGCCACCAAGATGTATACCTACGGAAAGTCTATTAGTGAAATTGCATGAAGAAGGACATAGCGGAGTTTGTGTCTAAATGTCCAAATTGTCAACAAGTGAAAGTTGAGCATCAAAGATCTGGAGGTATGCTACAAGATATTAGTATCCCTATTTGAGAGTGGGAAGAGATCAATATGGACTTCATTACAGGGTTGCCTCGTACATGCCGACAGTATGACTCTATATGGGTGGTTATAGACAGGTTGACCAAAGCAGCCCATTTTTTACCAGTCAAAACTACCGATTTAGCGGAGGATTATGCTAATTGTATATTCGGGAGTTAGTTCGGCTGTATGGGGTTCCCTGTTCCATCATCTCAGATAGAGGGACTCAGTTCACCTTGTGGTTCTAGAGATCGTTTCAGAAAGTACTTGGTACTTAAGTGAAGCTTAGCACGATTTTTCACCCGCAAACAGATGTCCAGGCTGAGTGGACGATTCAGACTCTCAAGGATATGTTGAGAGCGTGTGTGATTGACTTTAAGGGTAGTTGGGATGATCACTTGCCTCTCATTGAGTTTGCTTAAAATAACAGTTACCACTCCAATATTTAGATGACTCCGTTTGAGGCTCTTTATGGGCGGAGACGTAGATCACCTATTAGATGGTTCAAGGTAGGTAAAGCTACATTAATAGGGATAGATTTAGTTCATAAGGTCGTGAAGAAAGTTCAGCTTATTAGAGAAAGGCTGAAAATAACTCAGAGTCATCAGAAATATTATGCGGATATAAGATGGAGAGAGCTTGATTTTGAAGTTGATGATTGAGTGTTTTTGAAGGTGTCTCCTATGAAGGGGGTCATGAGATTTGGAAAGAAAGGAAGCTTAGTTCCCGATATGCTAGTCCTTATAGGATTTTGAGGCAAGTTGGCAAAATGGCTTATGAGTTGGAGCTACCAGCGGAGTTAGCTTCGATATATCTAGTTTTTCATGTATCTCTGTAGAAGAAGTGCATTGGCGACCCAACCTTGGTTGTTCTAGTGGAGATCATAGGTGTGAAGGATAGCTTACCTATGAGGAGGTTCCAGTTGAGATCCTTGATCGTCAGATTCGGAAGTTGAGAAACAAGAAAGTAGCTTCAGTGAAGGTTCTGTGGAAGAACCAGCTTGCTGAGGAAGCTACATGGGAAGCCAAAGCAAATATAATGGCTAGATACTCATATATTTTTCCTTCTAATTCAGTTCCAGCATGAGGTGTTAGTTTCCTCCTTAATATTTTATTCAGTTTCATGTCTCCCAATTCCTTTAATATTTTCGCATGTATGTATTTTCACGAATTCAGTTCAGTCATGTATCTCAGTCAGGAGTCAGTCGCTCCGTCAGTTTTTGGCTTTAGTTGTTCAATATTTGGGATTACAGTTCTTTCTCCAGCCTTTCAGCATGTTTAACCCACACTCGAGGACAAATGTTCCCAAGGGCGAGATATTGTAATACTCCAAAAGTCCCTAATACTAGATTTGGGGTTAGAAATATGATTGGTAGAAAAAGTTGAAAAATGTCTCAGAACGACTCATTGTACGAGTCATGGAAAGCAGTAATGGATCGTAGTCTGAGTCATGGTAAAATTTTGGTCGATAGGTCCAGGACCAATGAGCCATGAATGACTCGTGGGTCCCTGTAATGGGTGTGGGTTGGAGTCATCATTTGGTTCTGTATTGTCAGGGTAGATGGTACGAGTCGTGGTACGACTCGTTGTAGGGAACAATGAGTCATGGTTAGTACTCGTGAGAAGGTGCAGTGACAGCAGACAGTCTAACGACCCGTTGTGACGAATAACAACTCGTGGTTGGTACCCGTTGGGGAAATTCCAGAATCTAAGTATATAAGGTCAGTGGTGACGACGAGAGGAAGTAACGAGTCGTTATGGATTGTAACAACTCATCCTGTCCAGCTGTTGCTCTAAGATTAAAGACTGGGGGAAAAATGGAGGGTTGTAACGAGCAATGTAACGAGTCATGGTACTGAAAGACGACTCGTTGATGAGTCGTGGCACCTGACAGTGTGATTTTTTCTGCAAAATCAGTAAGAATATTTTCGTAATTCCTAAGCTCCCAAGTCCTAAACTACGTCATTTTAAGCTCTGATAAGATGTTTTTAAGAGGGTTTAACTCATTTTAATGCTTTAGACTCCCATGCAAGCAAATTTAGAAGTTTCTCTTTGAAGATCAAGCTTGAATCGTTCAAATTCTTTTCCAAATCTCTTGGGCTTTCAAAGACAAGTTGAGAATCAGTTTACCTAGGTATGTAAGGCTAAGAATGAGAGTTTTCTTTCACTCTCATGTCTAAAATTCTCCTCAAAGTTCATGAATTCAAGTTTATTATCTTATAGGGTTTTAACTTAATTTTGTGAAATTCTCCATGATATATCTATGGGTTAATTCCCCTCATATTTCAAATCATGTTTTAAGATTTATGGGTAGATTTTATATGTAATATAAATTCATGATGTCAAGTTTTTGAAAATTATGCCCTATTATGAAAGTTTCATGAAAAGCCAAGTTTATGATTCATGTTTTCAAGAATGATGAGACATCTAGCATGAAAGAATATTTGTGAATTACCCATATATGAGTTCATGATTTTGGTTTATGAAGTTTATCTCAAGTATGCATGATTTTAAGATTTGGGCAAGCCCACACAAGTTGAGTATGTTTTTATGAATCAGTTCAGATTTAAAGATCAACTTACCATATGGTTTGGAGTCAGTACTCCCTATTCAGATTATGGTATGTTTGGAGACAAGACTCCTGTAATACCGAAAACTCTCAAAGTCTAGACCCGGGATTCGAAATGAGATTAGCAGAGAAAGTCTAAAAAATGTCTCAGGATGACTTATGGTACGAGTCGTGGGAAGGACTAACGAGTCGTAGGATCGAGCCATTGTTGATGTTGAGCTGCCCAGGTTAGATTGTATGGATCGTGGTACGACCCGTTGTGGGAAACCACGGGTCGTGATAGGCATTTGTCAGAAGGTTGGAGGAGTTGGACTGGTAAGCCACGTTAGCAAACCACGAGTCATAGGTTAGTGGTATGACTCGTGGTCAGGATTCACAGTAAGTTACTGGTGTACCAGGTTTGGAATGAACGAGTTATGTTATGACTCATTGTAGGAAACAACAAGTCGTGGTTTGTGCCGTGGGAAGAATCAGAGAAGTGGGAAGTTGGGCATAATAGCAACGAGTGGGTTTAACGACTCATCGTCACAAAGATTGATTCGTTCTGTGTAGTCATGGTTTGATGATCTAGGATATAATGGATAGAAGTAACGAGCCATACCACGAGTCGTGATATGGAAAGGCGACTCGTGGTACGAGTCGTTACAATTGGCGGGGACACTTTCTCCAGCGATTTCATTAAGGATCTTTTCATAATTTCAAAGCTTTTAAGTCCTAAACTACGTCGTTTTAAGCTTGTGAAAAGGTGTTTTAGTTGTATAATCAACCTTAACCTATTCATTCTCTCCCTAACACTCAATTTATAAGATCAAGTTCATCAAAAACCTCTCAAGCTTACTAAAATTCTTGCTCAAGTTTCTCCTAAAAGTCAATTAGGAATTTCAAGACTTCTTGTTGATTTTCAATTCCAGGTATGTGGGCTTATTCAATGATGGGTTCTTCCATCCTCATGCCCTTCTCTAATCAAATTCATGATCATCCATTCCCCTAAAACACTAGTTTCGAAATTCAAGGGGTTACATTGGGTTATGATATTTCTCCATGATTCTTTTTTGGGTATAGTTCAATTGATACGCATTTATGATTTCCTTGATTGGGGTTTAAAATTTCTTCAAGATTTCATTAAATTACGGTTCTTTATATTACAAGCATGATTATGATTTTTTAGGGCTAAAATTCCTTTTTATGAAATTCTATGATTCTATTATGATTTAAATTCTTGCAAGCCCTAATTTATGATTAATGATCTACGACACATGATTTATTACAAGAAATCTTCATGGATTTATGAATTTCAAGTATGGAGATTTTTCTCAAGTATGCATGATTGTCACGATTATCAAGTTTATAATTACGGCAGACCCACGGGCCCTTATTTCATGGCTAGTTCAAGTATGTCAAGCATGTTCACAATTATCATGAATTAAACTAGCTCATGAACTTCATTTATGATTTCATGATATTTATTAAGAGCCATGTGCATGTTTTTGGGAGTAGCACACACCGAGTAGGCTGGCATTCAGGCAAACTCTGAGGTCTCAGAGCTACGTGTCAACATAGGTATATTCAGGTTTAATCCTACGGGGTCCTACTAGTGCTATCACGCCACATATCGTCCCTTGCCTTGGCAAGCTTCCTAATCTCATGAACTTTTATGTATTTCAATTGTCCATTTTAATTATCTTCATATTCAGTACATTCCAAGTACTGATTACATACTCTATGCTATATCATTTCATGATACAGGTCCGATCGATCATATTCAGCCCCGCCGCTAGTCCGACTCCCCATCAGTCAAGCTTAGTCCCAGTTGGTGAGTCCTCATCTTCCGAGAACGTTCAGTTTAGATTATGTTTTATGCTATTTCAATTTTCCCATGTTTAGCAAGCTAGTTGGGAGGTGTTATCCCATCAGCTCATCGTACATTTATAGATGCTTATCAGATATTATGTAGACTTTTAGCTTTGTCAAGTGTTGACTCTGTGTATGATAGTTGTTATACGTTATGTCATTCAGATTTCTGCTTATTTAGGTTTAAGTAATCAATTTCCACTTGATGTATGCTCTTAAGTTGCTATGTTCATGCCATGAGTCGACTTGGAGTCCTTCGTGGTTCCAGGTCTCGTGTCTCGGTACGGGCCTATGTCCGGGTCGTGACAACTCCCCATATTCAGATTTTAGACTATAGATGTAATTATGATTTTAGCTTTGTTGAAAAACGATGGGAGTACTATGCATGTTTTTGGGAGTAGTATCTAGCACCGAGTAAACCAGGAGTTCAAATAAATCCCAAGTCTCAAAACTACGTGCCAATATAGGTATTTTATACAGTGGGACCTCCATTGAGAGTTTTTCCTACCCATCATAGGGCCTTCAGCTTGATATCGATATATGGTAGCGTCCTTAGTCCTGGCAAGGCTTTGGATGGCTCTGCCCACTTGAGTGTGATAATTGGGGCATCACGTAAGCTCTATCGCGATGGTGTCGGTTATGACGAGTCTCCCGTTGCTCCTCATGATTTCAGTTTGTCATGTTCATGACTTATGATATTATGTTTTACAGCAGGTTTGACCCAATGTTGAGTTTATTAGCTTGTACTTATGATTTCAGTTATGACTAGTCATATGATTTCTCTCTTTAGCTTTGGGTCATTCTATTCAGATACGATATTCAACTTGTTATTAAATATGTTTCAAATTCAGATTTCAGCATGCAACCTTACTCTCATGATATTATGATATATGTTTATATGCATGTTTTAGCTAACAATTATTCAACATGTTTTATTTACCTTACATACTCAGTATATTTCAAGTATTGATTGCATACTCTATGCTATATCATTTCATAATACAAGTCCTAGCAATCAGACTCAGTTCCGCCTTTAGTCCAGCTTCGTGCAGCGTAGTTCAATTCCCGTTGTTGGTGAGTCCTCATCTTCCTAGGACCTTCAGCTCAGTACGTGATTATGTCATTTCAGTTTTCAGACTTTGACGAGCTAGTTGGGGGTGTTGTTCCATTAACTCATCAGGTGGTTTAGAGGCTTATCAGACATTATGTAGACTTTCAGCTTTGTCGAATGTTGACTCTGTATTATGTTTGTTATGTTATTTAGACTTCAGCTTATTCATGTTTAAATTATCAGTCTTCGCTTTATTGTATGCTCTTTTTCCGCTATGTTCATACCATGGGTCGACTTAGAGCCATTTGTGGATCTATCGTCTCGGTCTAGGCTTATGTTCGGGTCGTGACAGTAGAAGTATTGAAGAAAAACTTTATCTCGACTTATTTTTCCAGTTTAAATAACATGCATGTATACTTTTTATGAACTAATTAATTTTAGCTACTATTTTATCATAGATATAATATAAATAAAAAATATCTGGTTTGAATAATTTTAGATGAAATTCATTTTGATGTGTGGGTGGGTAGGTTGGGTATAAGAAATAAAATTTTTAATTTTTATTTATTTATGTGGGGTTTATGCTTATATGGCATTATGTCATTTTTATAATGATATATTTAATTGAGTAATTTTGTGAGGAAAAACTACAAGTTGAGTGATTTTATTAGTACAAACTAACATTCAATGACTTTACAACATAAATTCTAATGTTTAATAGAGCTTTTTACATATTGACTCTATATATAGATCAAAAATAAAAAGAACGGGAAAAGCTCACAAATACCCCTAACCTATGAAAAAAGACTTATAAGTATCTTCCTTTACTTTTGGGTCTAAAAATACCTTTAATATTTATTTTTGGGTGCAAATATACCCCTCAAACTAACGAATAAATTTATATTAAATTTGGCTCTTCTAAAAGTCACCTGATATTTTTAATTGGTGGCATATTTTAATTAAGAATAATTAAAAACTCACCTAAACTTTAAAAATCCAAACTTATAATCGATCCGTTTTCATCTTAAAACACATTCTTTTTCTCTTTTTTAGAAATTAGAACTTAGGTCTATGAAGTATCGTTTAGAAAAAGAATGTTTCATTTATTTTCTAAGGTGAAACCGGGTTGGTTATGGTTAAAGAGTATTTATCAGTCTTTTCCATAAAGAAAGAAACCGGTCCTCGACAAGCTCGAGAGTGGAGTCATAATTTGGAGCCAATTGCCACCTTACTCCAAATTCGGTTAAGAGTAAGGCTATTCGGACTTTTCAATGAAAATTGGACTCTTTCTCATTTATCATCATATATATATAGAGAGAGTGGCAAATCCTTGCTGAAAGAAATCTATGTTTTGCTGAAAGAAAAGACTGATCTCAGGTCAAAATTTAGTCTTTGCAGTCTTGTTTCATGTTAAAATTAGTACCCATTTGTTTCTTTCTCCCTATTAGTTCACGCCAAAGAAAAAAAGATGTACGGTTTTTGTCTGTTTTGTGTTTACTTCAATCTTGACTCGTTTTCGAGACCCATGGTTTCAATTGATATGTTTCTTGATAAAATATTTATGTTCAATTTTCTAAAAGTTGGGTATTTTGGATTTGGTAATTTTAGGAAGTTTGGAGGTACAATGGCCATGGATATGAAGCATATGTCCATTATTATTGCAACTCTTGGTGTTTTATCCTTTATATTTGGGATTGTTGCTGAGAACTACAAGGTTAGTTAAATTGATCATTCCACTGTAATTTTATGAAATAATTTACTTACCCTTGTACTCGTTCTGCCTTCAATTTCTGTGAATTTGGTACAATCTTGAATGTCAGGTTCCTTTTTATTCATAACCTTTGTCTCCTTTTTATTCAATTGCGCACCTAGACTTATTCCACTTATAGCACCTGCTAGCTCTAATCATCAAGGCTCAGACAGAAGGCAGCTATTGTTTTTTTGCAGGATATTTTCTTTCGATTTCACCTATTCAAGACTGCTACGAGTCTAGAGTCTAGATGTGATTATCATTCCATCAGTTGAGAATAAGATTGCTATATCTCTAGAGTCTAGATGCATGCCGACATGTTCTTTGAGTTTTTCTATCCATAAATTTCTGAATGAAACCTAAACTGATAACCAGAAGATAAGCATGAAGAACTAGTATAGTAGTATGGAACTTTTACCTTGTAAAGAACGAAACGTTGGTGATATTTGACCATTTTCATGATAGATGACAAGATATTTGCTAAGTATGTCCCACGTTCTGTTATTTCTCCTTTGTTGTTTGGATTTTCTGAGTGTTCTTTTCTTGCAGCCTGCAGCTGGAACTGCAATACCAGGAAAAGGGGTTGTTATTTGTAAATATCGATCTGATCCAACTGTTGCCCTGGGCTTTTTGTCCGTTATCTTTCTTGCTGCATCTGCTGTGGCCGGCTTCTTGTCTTTGTTTTACCCATATAAAGGGAAGAAATCAATTCCTCAGGCTGCTCTGCTGAGAAGCACTGTTTTTTTTATCTTCTTCAATGTTGCTCTGTAAGTATATTTCAGCTCATCACCTTCTCTACTTTCATATGTGATATATAGAGGAGCTAAATAAATAGCCTACCCCTTTTGCTATTTTCATGTGCTTCAGGACAGTTTTACATGCTAACTAAATTGAACCATTTGAACTGATGCGGTGTGTATTAACATGGACTAGCAAGATGATTGAACCAGCTAGGAAGTTCCAATGGATGCATAAGATGGAAACATGCAACTTTTATGTCCTAGTGGGAGTGCAAGATGAAAATCACCTTTAGATGGAACAAAATGCAGAAGCCTCTGCTTCTTCAATAGTCCCATAAATCCAAATAAAGTAGAGATTTCAAAGGTTTACTAACAAGCGAGAAAGAAAAGGGGCACCCTCGCTGCAATAAAAAATAGATTTAGCAAGCAAGAACCCCCTACTAAAGATAATTAGTGATAAAAAGCACTTCTAATGACTATTAATTTTGACCGGAATATTCTAAAGTTAGTGTATGATACTAATCTGCAGTCAGATAATGCGGAAAACAATGTTATGGATGGAAAAGCTGGTAGTGTGAAGATGGTCCTGCAAGTCTATCTGACAGAAAACTAGTCAAAGATTGAACTTTGTAAATTTCTCTGTGTTTTTATGGTGGTGTCTTGCAAAGGCAGTTCCGTTAGTTTCTTGAGAGAGCTTCATAAATATATTGATGCTTGAGAAGAAAGATATAGATACATGTATTATATATATCCAGGCATGAGATAATATCTCATTTTTATATTTCTTTATCTCAGTTGCGTCATATTAGCTCTGTAGTGATGGAGTATTTCCAACTATATTCATGTTGCTTCTCAGAGGGAGGGGTGTAGTGGAAGAAGCAATTCTTGTCATTTTCGTTTACCTTATTTTGCTTTGATTGTTTTGGTTTTGATCTTGTGCTGGTAAAATAAAGGGGTACAACTGGTTTAGCAGCAGTACTGTTGTTGTGGCCTACAATGAGTGAGCAACTTCATATCACGCGGAACATACACCACAACTTGCAAACGGAGTGCCCGACTGCAAAGACTGGTGTTCTTGGTGGCGGTGCCTTCTTGTCTCTTGATTCCACGCTCTTCTGGTTGGTTTGCTTGATGCTAGCTAATAATGCTCGGGAGGATTACTTTGAAGAAACAGGAGATCTAAAAGTAGACTATGAACCAGATGTATAGTTGTCAAGAGTGCCAAAGCTATATCTACTAGTTGAGTCAAATATGCCTTGCGCGACAACTAGTTTGCTGCATTTGTATATATGAAATGGTATTATGGATTCGTCTTGCATAATTTGCTATTTTCAACTCAGTATTACTCGCCCCATATAAATTCCGCCCTATCATGCTCTTTTTTCGTTTAATTATTTACTATTTTGAATATATATGATGCCTAGACAAATATGAAATTCTCATAACTATTCTTTTGATTAATATTATAATATTGGATATTTCCTACTACTTCATCTTTGGCCCAAATCCAGTTGGTATTGAGTTATTCTTGATGGTTTGAGCCAATATATTGTATTTATGCATTTATAACATACTCTCACACACACATATACTAATTGAAAATTAATAACGGCAAAAGAGAATCAATAAAACATAGAAATTCAATTTTAAGTCAAAGTTTAATGTGAATGGGTTCTCAAAATGTAAGTAATCTACTAATCTATACTATTTTAAAAATTCAAAACATAAATTATCAAAATATTCATCAAATATTAAACGATATATTTATTCTTCAATGATATATTATTTTAATAATATTTTTGTACAAAAATAAATGTACATTCAAATAAATATTAAAAAGAATAAATTAGAAAAAGATATATGATCATTAAATGGTCAATTCTAGCAAACTTTTTATTTTCTTGAGAAAATTATATCCTATTTAAGAGCAATTTATTTAGTTAGAGTAATTAATTTCTAATGAATGTAGACCTTTATTATATTCAAGACTGCAACCTTCAAATTATTAAAAATGGAGCTATTATTGTAATTATTATAGGTGGCAAATGGACGGGTTGGACTGAATTTGTACAGGTCAATATGAGCTAAGTTAATCAATAACTCGTTCAAAAGTTACTTGGGTTAAAACGGGCTAAAATGCGGGTCATAACCCAACTCGTCCAACTCTAATTAAGTTTTAGTTGCTTTATTTATTCTTTTATAATCTTTTAATAACGTATAAAATTAATACTTATCTTTATTATGACTAAATATAACATATTAAATAAAATAAAATATTTTTTTGAAAATATTTTGACAAGATTTCTCATGAATCAATTTGGGCTAGATATTAGCCCAAACTTTGATGAATTGAAATGAGTTGGCTAAAATGGGCCGAGCTAATAAATGAGTGGATCAATTATCAGCCCAAGCTTGAATAAATTAAGCAAATTATGATCGTATGGACTGATTTTACCACCTCTAATAATTACGAAAAATCGTGTACATGATAATATCTTTTCTAAAACTAATGCATTTATTATTATTCAATTTTCAAAATTGCTTTTTATCTCTCATTAGTTATTGCAAATGTACCTTTATAACCATTAGAATACTCATTCAGTATTTCTATCTTTCATTTTCCAACTACACTTACAAATTCATGCATATTTATAATCTTTTTATTCCTTTTATTTATTTAGATTATCGAAATTTGAAAGTTATCTTAGAATGTTCACGGTTCAGTGAAAAATCAAATCAAACCTTAAATCTAATTAAATCAATTTAAAAACTTAATATTTGATTTGAATTAGTTTGATTTGGTTTTAAAATTTAAAAATCAATTATATTTGGTTTGATTTTAATTTTACTAAAAAAAAAATCAAAGAAATAACCTAACCAAATCGATAAATTTTATACATAAATTTTATAATTATTTAAATATATATTATTAATTTTCATAAATAATTATAAATATTTTATATCTTTTAATTATTAATTTAAAATTAATATATTTTATTTCACATGCACTTTAACACTTTTAAATCTTATTACTTAACAAATATGTCAAAACCCATTATGCTCACCATGAACACCCCTACTTCACACAACCTATGACATTAAGATATTACTTTATGTATTCTATATTACTTTGGATTTCTTTATTTCTTTTCCTTATTAATAGTATGTTTGATCAAGTTTTTCAAATCAGTTTATTTTAAAAAATATTTTTTTAAAAAGTGCTTATAAAAAAAATACTTTTAGTGAGAAGCAGCTTGTATTTGACCAATAAATTTTAAAAACACTTTTGAACAATAATTAGTGTTTGGCCAAACTTTTGAAAAGTGCTTCTAATAGCCTGTTTGACCAAGTTTTTGGGAGAAAATAAGTGTTTTTAAAAAGTAGCAGAAGTTATTTTTTAGAAGCTAAAAAAGTAGTTTCTCTATAAAAATATTTATTTGAAAAACACTTTTGAGAAAAATACTTTTAGAAGCACTTTTAAAAAGTTTGGTCAAACACTAGTTGCTTCTCAAAAATGCTTTTTAAATTTATTGGTCAAATACAAACTACTTCTTATCAAAAACACTTTTGAAAAAACACTTCTCAAAATAAGTTGATTTTAGAAACTTGACCAAATAGGCTATAAGTGTATTTTTCACAAAGGTGTTTTTCAAATAAGTAAGGAGAAACTACTTTTTTTTGCTTCTGAAAAACAGCTTCTGCTACTCTCTAAAATCACTTATTTTCTCTTAAAATAAGTGTTTTTTTAAATTAAAAAAAAATACTTTTGACCTCTCAGAAGCTTGACCAAATAGGCTATAAATGTGTATCATTACGGCGGGTCCTTACACCTACAAATCTAAATTTAGATTAAGAAATTTACTTAGAAAAACCATTATTTTAATAAAATAGTATAATTAACAACGTATTTGAACCATATTAGATTGTGTTCAAACCTGCAATCCATTCCCCATCAAATTTCTTAAAAATTATTTCAATTCATTTCGCATCAGTCCCATTATACATAACCTTAGACTCGCACCGCCTCTTTGCCATCTCTAGGAACAGAAGCTCCAATAATTTCCTGGCGAAGCCGTGGCAGCAGGGCAACTGCGGATAGGGATTGTTTGTTGCATTTGTATTATATGAAATGGTATTATGGATTCGTCTTGGATCTTATTCCGTGTGGATTTAGCCCCCTGAGGCTCTAATTTCATTTAAACTTTCTCCCCCAACTACAAATAAGTATTTTGGTTATGTATCAATAAATTGTTTTCATTAATTAAAAGTAAAACGTTTGAATTTGAAAGAATATTTAAAAGATTTAGATGTTATTTCAAGATTTGAACATTGAATGATTAATACCGTTTGTTTTTCAACATCTGAATGTACATAATATTTTTATTTGTAAACATAATAAATATAAAATTTAAATTAAATATTTAAAAACAGACAAATTTAATAAAATAGAATTATTTTTGACAAGCAAAAAGTGAAACAATTATGTTCGCTAGTGATGATGGTAATGATTGTTATTAGTGACTAGTAATGGCGGTGGTGATAGTTGTGATGATGGAGGTAGTCGGTATTGTAGTAGCTAGTGTGATGGTGGTGATGGTTATAATGGTGATGTTCGTTGATATTAGTAATTGGTGGTGCTGATAATGGTGGCTGAACAATGAGTGGTAGTTGACGACAATGCTAGTTGTGAAAATGAAGGTGATTAATAGTAGGGACTTACTGCAGCGGTGGTAGTGGTTGATAGTGGTGGTGACGGCAATGACCATGATGACAGTGGTGGTGATAGCTGAAAAATGTGTGGTGGTTGATGATTTCGTGGTGGTAATTGATAGTGGTAGTTTATGATGATCAAGATGGTTGGTAATAGGAATTGACTAGTGGTGATAGTGGCTGATAGTGGTGGTGGAAGTGCCGGAAAAGGTGGTGACGGTGGATATAATTATAATGATGGAGGTAATAAGTGTAGTTGGCAGCGATGGATGTGATGACAGAGATAGTTGGTAGTGATGACTGGTGGTTGACAACGGTAATTGTAATTGTGGTTGTGATGACAGAGGTGGTTAGTGGTGCCGACTGATGATTGTGGATAGAGTAGTGGTGAAAATAACCCACACAAGAATATTTCTTAATAATGTTTGGACTTTGTTCAAGATCGTAATGACTAAAACATATTCAGATCAATTAAGTGGTTAAATTTTAATGAAAACAAATGCATTTAATGATCTCAGATCTGAACTATTCTGATTTAGATCCTCATTAAATACAAACAAATAAGGTCGGTGTCTTTTAGACCAAATATTTCGGGATAATATTATAAAACCATTTTTGCACACACTTTAAACTAGTTACTCAAACATAGAGGCATTTTTCATAATAATATATAGCAACTTAGGAAAATAGGGGTATTCTTTGATATTAGGCTCATATTTAGGTTGTGATCGGTGATTTAAAGGTGAAATAGAATGTATATTTGGTGTATTTTACTGTACCTTATGTACATATCACATTATACATACAGTGAAATGCACACATCACTACGAGTACACACAACGACGACCAGTGTGTATATTGATCTTGGGCAAATTTATATGCCCAAGTGATACTCAAAGGTGTCATTTTAGCCTTGTTTATCTATCAATGTTTATACATTCTCATGTGATTGATAATAAAATGTGAATTTATACTAACCAACATGATTAGCGTTGTTTTGCAGGTGAAATATAATTTTGGGAAGCTAAAATGCGTGTTGGGAGAGATTGGGGTTGGACTCGGATGTCAACAAGGAAAAAATGCAAAATTTGGCCTGTGGTGGAACAGCAACGTGTCACGGAGGCAGTGCTCCGCGATACACACCATGTCATGGAGGCAGTGCTCCGCGATACACAACGTGTCACGGAGGCAGTGCTCCGCGATACACAACGTGTCACGGAGGCAGTGCTCCGCGATACACTCCGTGACACGTTGCTTGTTATTCCGGGAAAAATTCCCACTAGTATAAATAGAACACTTAAGTTCAGTTTTAGTTCAGACTTGGTGGAACTAGGACGTGGGTTAGCAGCAGTTGAGGGAAGAAAAAGCTAAGAGATTTCTTCTCTTCCTTTCTTCTTTCAATCAATTGTATGTATGATTTACACTTGTTTTAGGATGATCAATCCACAAATGAGTGGCTAATTCTCTTCCTTGTTAAGGTTTTGAACATGTGTAGTGAACTTTGATTGTAAATGATATGGTTTTCTTCTTCTTCTTTCATGTTGTTCTATTAATTCTTGTTCTTACTGCATTAGTGCTTGGCCGACATTAATGTACATCTAAAAAGTCCAATTTCACTCGAGAGAACAAGAAATTGGAAAATTGTGAATTAATAGGGTATTGTTCTTAACTTGATTTGGTTAAATTGGGTTTTGATGTGCTTTCCTGATAGAAATATACTTGAAAGCCGTATTAGTCAATTGAGGAACCGGAATTGTATTGCTAGGTCGTAAATTGCATTTGGTCACAGAAATGTAGACAAATGGTTTATGATTCTTAAGTGAAATTAAATACAAGAGTTTTAATTTCTAGGCTAATGTTCTTGGCTAGCAACATGAAGAAGAGATTAACCGAATTATTATTACAATCTAATTCATTACTTGTTCTTAACCTTGGCATGCTCATATCCATAGTTTAAATTCATAGTAAATAATTGTTAATAGTTTTAGTATATATTTTATAAACAAAAACTCAATTAACTGTTGGTTACGTTGTTGTTAGCATAGTTAGAAGTAAAATAAGAATATAGTATACTTAGGCAATTTTTACATACCCTGAGCCTCCTTGGATCGATACTTGGCTTACTTAGCCATTTTATTACTTATTTGACCACGTGCACTTGCGTGTCGGTTTTATAACCCCAACAACGCACCGAACATATATATTACCATATATATTTTGTGTATGTCTGTCAAGTGTATATATACATTGATATGCACATAGCATGCAATGATATATAAGTTTATGGAGAGAAGTAGTTGTGAAAGTCATGAGTGAGAACTCTCAAAAAAATAATTTCACATATAAGTGTTAGAATATTGACTCTACAGTGTGTAGAGTTTTTTTCCATTTGAAGATAAGAGAGGAATGTCACGTCTTTAGCCTGAGTCATCACAGGAAGCTATGTAAGATCGGGGCGGTTTAAAGGTGAGACAAGTAAATTCTTTGTTTTGAAGTTAGTGTAAGTTGAAAAAAAAAATTAATCTATCTTGAACTTTTAAAAAAATAAATATTTTTAGTGAAAATAAGTATTTTGTGATGGAGGGATATATATAATACTAATAGTTTACTATAATTATGATGAACATAGTTGCGGTCAATTCGAAAATTGAACTTTTTAGATATTCAATTTTAAATTTTAAATTATGGATTGAATTTCAACTTTTATTTTAAAGTTTTTCAAATTTAGACTGAATATTTCCCTTGATACTTTAAATTTTTGAATATTCAAAAATTCGAAAGTTTTATATTTTGAATTTAACCAACCCATATGTCCAATAATAATAAGTTGAAAGGTCAAATAGTACCTACCTTATCTATTATACATTTACCTAATGAATTTTGTTTCTCTCAGGGATGACAATAAATATGTAAACAATAAATGACCGGTTGTTGGTGGTAAAAGAGAGGTATTTTGTTTGCAATTATTGTCCATTTCTAATAAATCTGTTTTAAAGGCTCAAAAATTTTAAAAAAATGTTAAAATAATCAAACCAAACTCAAAATTAGAAAAAATTCAATTCAATGCAAGCTTATTTGAATTGAAATTTCTTTATTTTAAAAATTAACGAAGATGTCACTCACCGTATTAGTGCGGGTTGAATGAAATGGAAACTCGCATTGGAAGTTCTGTGAGATAAGAAAGTGCGACCAAAGCTTAAAGACAAGTTTTATAGAATGGTGGTCAGTCCTTCTATGTTGTATGGGGCAGAGTGTTGGTCGGTCAAGAAGTCTCATATCCAAAAGATGAAAGTTGCGGAAATGAAGATGTTGCGATGGATGTGTGACATACTAGGAGAAATAGGATTAGAAATGAAGATATTCGGGACAAGATGGGAAAATCCCTTGTGGAGGACAAGATGCCGGAAGCAAGGTTGAGATAGTTCGGACATATGCAGAGGAGATGCCCGGAGGCCCCAGTGCAGAAGTGTGGGAAGTTATCGAGGGATGGTTTCAAGAGAGGTAGAGGTAGGCCAAAGAAACATTGAGGAGAGGTGATTAGACGGGACATGACATAGTTGCAACTTACCGAGGACATGACTCTATATAGGAGGTTGTGGAGGACACTTATCAGGGTAATAGGCTAGCAGGGGGTAGAGTGTTGTTTAGTAAATCATCTCGTACCAGTAGTGGTAGTATTATTACCTTGCACATAGATTTATGATATTATCTATTGTTCCTTGAACCTTGTGTATTGTAATGTTTAACATGCCTTGTTTCATTCATTATTTCCTTTCGTGGATTGCTTTGATTGGTATATTCTTGTGTAGAAGGTATATCAGAAACAACTTCTCTGCTTCTGAGGTGGACGTAAGATATATATATATATATATATAGGTACACTCTAAACTCTCCAGACCCCACTTTGTGCAATTATACTTGATATGTTATTGTTTTTTTGTTGAAAAATTGAAAATCCAAGTGAAAACTTTTATATCCAATTCGATGACGAGAATGTCAAACCCCTAACTGTAATCACTTAAACTGCAGTAGTAACATAAAAGTTATCTACAACAAGAAGTTGATGCTTTCAAATCAATAGACAACGACATAACTGGTAAACTCAAACTCAAATAATAAAACAAAAAGAAAGCAATAATAAAAGATGAACCCTCTCTTGCACCATCTATACCATCAATACTTGGGGTTCAATTGGCAGGCTCAACTTCAACTTCATCAAATATGAATTCAATATTGGGTGATGCTTGGTGGAATTGTTTCATCTCATCCATCATTTCTCTACTTGATCGAAGAAGGAGATATGAATAATTCCAAATGGAAATTTTCTCAAGTATAAGTGCAGATGCTAATATAAGCCTCACAAATTCCATTTCCATCTCAAAACCACTAAACATACTCATATGCACTCTTTGAAGCAGCTTCATTCCACCAGACAAGCTTGATTGGTCTGGTAAGTATTGTACAACAGGTTCCACAACATAGTCCATTGGTCCCTACAAGATTATTAGGACATTAAATGACCTTAATGAGACAATAGGAGAGAGTGATTATTGGTATTAAAAAAAAAAGGAGAGAATGATTACAAATTTAGTAGTCAGCTTTTGTAATTTGGGGCAGCTTGTGATCAAATAAATAACAGTAGAAACTGAAAGATTTGACAGCAGTCAGATGATTCCATTGTGAAGTAGTAGAAGCATGTCAAAAAATTAGTTTAAAATACAAATGAAATGCATCATTTGGTTATGATAAGCACCAAACCTCAGTAGACTATAATAACTAATTCTATCATAAATGCCACTTACCTCCAATAAAGAAGCACTTATTTCCAGTTCCATTAGGCACGGCATGTAACCGAAGAAGTTTGTAAGATTAAAAGAAACAGGAGATGCATATGACAAGGAGAGTATCCAGTGATCAATATCAAATTCAAATCAAAAGGAAAATAAGGAGAGCAAATGAGAAAGAGTTGAATAAGTCCTAAGATGAAGGATTTTCTTGCTTTCATCAACCAGGGCTCCTTAGTGTTTTTGTTGTTAGAAGAAACAATTAAATATCATGATAAATTCCAAGAGCGAACAACACTATCATAATTAAGAAAGATTGAAAAGGAGCATTATAGCAAATAAAATAATGTAAAATCTCATTTTCTAAATACATATCATCATACAAATTAATTGCGTGTTTAAGGGAAGATAAATTTCTACGAATTTTTCAATTTACTTGTACGAGGAATTTGGTCCCTCCTCTTTAACGATACAACAATGACGAAGCCAATTTTCTTTTTTATGTATTAAATATTAAAACAAATTCACTTACTTATCTTTAAAATATTTTTTAAAAAGATATTTTTCATGACATATCCTTTATATCTGTTAGGCTTTTATCATAATACTTCCTTTATAATTATCACCAAGACATCGCAAAATGAAACGTCTTGAATGATTTCATCTTATTGAATGATTCCCTATTTAATTGAGCAATTTATTTGAACATTTTTTAGGAGAAATCTTTGAGCAAAGGATTATGTTACATTACTTTATTTATGATCATAATTATTATATACATGACATTGTTATATTTATCAATATTCTTTTTCATATTTAAATATTAAAATTAGAATTAACAAAAATAGATTGTATTCACTTTTAAAAATTAAGCTAAAAATAGCGGTATGAAATATATTGAAGATAAGAAAATGTATAAAAAAGACACGAGAGTTTTTCTTATTCTCTTTCTAGTAAATAAGTGTGTATAATATGAGTTTCTACGTCTCTATTTACAGTGTTACATAAAGACATACAATAGGTTGCCATAACATGGCATTAACTATGAAGATTATGGGTGAAGATCATGGGGAGTTAATATCATAACGGCAAGGAGCAGTGAAAGATTTATTTTTAGAGTAGTGGACATCCATACAAGATAATTGTTTCATAACACTTCCCATAGGATGTCCATGCTTTGATAGATAATATGCCTCCTTAAAATCTTATTAGAAAAAATTCAGTAAAAAAAATTCTAGTGAAGGAAAAGAGTATACATATCTTGTAATACACATTGCTTGTTGCCTCATTTAAAATCCTGCCAGAAAAATTTAGTGGGACAAAACTTGGCTAACAAAAAAAGAGTACAAAGCATATTTTACTCCCCATTATGAAAACATCACTTTGTTTTTTAGAAACAATGTATCCCGATCTTATATACATTTGAAGATCGTGCCTGAAAAGAACTTTGACGCAATGTTATTTATTTGATTTCCTTCGATATATTCTTCATTCAATTGAGCTATGTAAGCAGCATCGTCTTCATACAATATTGAACCCTTCTTTTCAAGAAAAAAAAATCATATATCTCCTATGTGTTGAATCACTTGCTTTATAAATTGCTAGTATCTTGGCATGACTTGAATAAGTATGAATAATTGATTGCGTTGTCGACTACAGTAATATGATGGTACCCTGACATATAAATAGATTATTTGAAGAAAGAACTTCAGGTAGTGCCCTGCATTTGCATAACCAACAAAACCGTGACGATATTTGTTAGGATCAATAAATTTATATTAATATTTAATTTCACGCAAATATCTCCACATAAAATTTGTATCTTGCATGTAACATTAATAAATAATATTATCTCATGCATAGTAATAGTCACCAATTACACTAATATATGATACTTTCTGATTATTTTCATGAGATTGAAATTGATATTTCTTTATGTTAAGTGGTCTCACAGTCATTGGAGTATTCAATGGAATCGTTTTAAAACCTTTTAAATCCTTCAAGGATCTTCATATAAACTTCATTGTCTATCTAGACATGAAAACAATTTCATTATATACATATCAAGTTTTTCATGTATTGTCAGACTCATATACAAGCTGAAAAATAATTGCATTCACCACAAGAGGACAATACCATATAATAATGTTAGGGCTTTTGCGAATAATTTTTATGCCACGAAGCACAATCTTATGGCTTTATTCTTCATTTCACCTTCTGCACAAGAATCTATTTGTACTCTACTAACATTAAACCTAGATATCTTTGGACTATAGGTTTAAATTTTCAAGTAAAACAAAATATATTTGATTTGTGTATTTTGATTTGGCCAATCATTTATCATTCCACACTCTTTGACATGTTTGAATTCAAGATCTTCATTATCGTTTATAATATCGAACACTACATTATATCAAAGATTTAATGATTTTGATATTAGTTCCAATGCGACATAACTTATCGAAATCTTTTTTATTTTTCATCATTTTCAGGTACCTGAATTTTTTACAAGATTTTATAAAGTAATATGTCGTGATGCTCTTTAAAAGCATATGCCTTATTATCATGACCATCTTGATGATCATTTGCTCCTCTCCTTCTTCAAGGAGTTTTATCTTTGGAACCGATTAGTCTATCACGTTTCAGGTGTACCGTAGATTTTTTTTCCTTCAAGAATGTTAATTCTAAGTGGAGCATTTACAACTGGATTATGACATAAGGTCAGCAAATACATCTAACTTTTGTTTTGTAATATTCTATAAAAAAATTATCTTTTAAACTTCATATTCACATTTTCTTGTAAGAGAATCTAGATAATTCATTTCGTGCATCACTTTACAGCTACTTATCATTTCTTCTCCTTATGTTAGAAAATTTAACATATACCACAACTTAATTTTGAGAGCCGAGTGTAAAAATCTAACATATATCATCTCTCCCACTTTATAGCTGCTTATCATCTCTCCCACTTTTCAACCTATTTGAGGAATTACTGTTCAATTATTTTATTTTCTGAGTGACTTCATTTAATAGAAGATGAGTAAGCCTCTTCTGCGCAAAAGCCCTTCTTTTTAGATGACTGTGCGAATTTTCGTGTAGTTTTGAGTAGCAAAATTTAACATTTCTAGATTTGCAATTTTTTGCTATTGTTAAGAAATAAAAATTGCTTTAATCTTTTCTGTTGGCTTCTTGTTTGGTGTTTATCTTCTGCAGGTTTCTTTTTTTATGGGCTGTCCGAAAATTATAGATGATTTTTCTATAATCAGAAAAATACAATAAAAGTAGACTCATATGGTCTTGCAGTGTGAAATCTTGGGCTCAAGTTTCCATAATATGTCTGTTTTTTGTGTATTAGCATGTTGAGGTCCTCTGATAGACATAAATAAATGCCGACCAAATAGGATTGTGGAGATGTTACAGAAGGAAATGTATAGCAATGAAAGCTTTATTCCGCAGAAGTTCTAATATTATTATATGGTTGTTACACCCCAAAAAGCTTTTATAGTTAAGTGGATATATGTACGAATATGTTGGGTGAGTAAACAACAAGGACTTTAAGCTATAAATAGATTGGGGGTTGAACGCCTAGTTGGGTTGTCGAACGAACGAACAAAGGAGGCCGAAGCATGATCGTGATTCCCTGTGCACTGGGTTGTCGGGGAAGAAAGAACACAAATACGGTTGTGCCCAAGATCAACACTTTCCCCTCTTGAAAGAATCTGTGAGAAGCACAAACAAGCAACAAACCAAGCAACAAGATGATCCAAACACAAAACAAACGATATGAGGCACACGATTTTAACGTGGAAAACCCTTTCAACGTGAAAGAGTAAAAAACCACGAGACCCTTCGGTCTAACCAACTCCACTAGCACCAAAAGAGTGTACAAATCAACAATCCAACAACACCATAATGATATCTAGCCCATAACAACACTACGAAGGCACTAGAATCAAAATAGAGAAACAAATATCACAAAAATCAACAAAAACAGCAGTCTGGTCCGAAGCTTATAAATCAAAATCTAACCGTTGGAATTCGATCTTCACCGTTCAGATTGAAGCATAACGAGTCCCCTGACTCCTCCTAAAATTTCAGCTCGATCGGATAAGATTTGGACCTCCGATCGTCGCAAACACCGGACCTGCTTTTCACGGAATTGCACAGGGGCAATCTCTCTTTCTTCTCTCTTTTGTGCGAAGATGAAAATGATTTTTCTGGTTGTCCCAAGGATGGTGCTGAGGTTTTTTTTAGCCCTCAAGGTGGACAAATGGGCTGAAGACTTTTCTTCCAAAAATGGGCCATTTAAAAACACATAGTTGGGAGCCCAAACCCAACAAATCTCCC
Source organism: Datura wrightii (assembly GCA_035772735.1). NCBI lineage: Eukaryota > Viridiplantae > Streptophyta > Magnoliopsida > Solanales > Solanaceae > Datura > Datura wrightii. Next base: position 19,333,777 of record JASDFA010000006.1, on the reverse strand, counting down.
CCTCCCGACTATGTGGAGGAAGTTGCCAAACCGGCAATCAAACGACAAACCTCAAATTTCCCCTTCGGCAAAGCCTTTGTCATCATATCAGAACCATTATCATCTGTGTGAATCTTTTCAAACTCTAACAACTTGAGATCAAGCACATCTCGAATCCAATGATAACGTACATCAATATGTTTAGATTTGCCATGAAAAGTAGGATTTTTGCTAAGATGTATAGCGCTTTGACTGTCACAATATAAGACATACCTCTTCTGCACAAAACCAAGTTCAAGCTCCTGCTCTTGCCTCTTTTATATTCTCCTTGATCTCTGTCTTTGCTTCTCCCCCTGTTTTCAGTAACCAAGACATCAGATTTTGAAGTAGATGTCTCATGAGTTCTACGCCTCACCTCTTCATTTAGAACAGCAGCTTTCACATACTCCATAGTTACTGTACCACCGGGAGCTGAACCGATCAAGGACACACGAAGATTTTCCCAAGAATCAGGCAAGGTATTAAGCAACCAAAGTCCCATAATCTCATCTTCAAATTTTACACCCATGTCAGACAACTGATCAAAACACCCTTGAAATTCATTCAAATGGTCAGAAATAGAACAACCTTCTTTGAATCTCAAATTCATCACCTGCTTGAGCAAAAATAATTTATTATTCCCTATTTTTGATGCATACAAGGATTCAAGCTTTTCCCACAAAGTTCTAGCATGAGATTCATTGTAGATGTGATTCAAAACATTATCATCTACCCACTGTCGAATAAAACCACAAACCATTTCGTGTTCAAAAGTCCATTCTTCATCAGATTTGGACTCCGGCTTCTGACTCGCAAAGACCGGAAGATGTAGCTTTTTCACAAAGAGTAAATCTTTCATTTTACCCTTCCATTTGTGATAATTTGTGCCATTCAAACTGATCATCCTGCTATAGTTCGGCTCCATCATTCAATCAAGACAAATAACAAAATAACTCAAGCTCTGATACCACTTGTCGGGGAAGAAAGAACACAAATACGGTTGTGCCCAAGATCAACACTTTCCCCTCTTGAAAGAATCTGTGAGAAGCACAAACAAGCAACAAACCAAGCAACAAGATGATCCAAACACAAAACAAACGATATGAGGAACACGATTTTAACGTGGAAAACCCTTTCAACGTGAAAGAGTAAAAAACCACGAGACCCTTCGGTCTAACCAACTCCACTAGCACCAAAAGAGTGTACAAATCAACAATCCAACAACACCATAATGATATCTAGCCCTTAACAACACTACGAAGGCACTAGAATCAAAATAGAGAAACAAATATCACAAAAATCAACAAAAACAGCAGTCTGGTCCGAAGCTTATAAATCAAAAATGGGCTGAAGACTTTTCTTCCAAAAATGGGCCATTTAAAAACACATAGTTGGGAGCCCAAACCCAACATGGGTTGTGCAACGCGGCTCCCAGGCAAAGCAAGATGCTATATGACGCGGCGCCCAAGCTGTACAAGGGGCTGCCTGATGCGGGCTCCTTGCTCCCCGATGGCCTGCGCGCCGCACACCTCTCACCCTGGCAGTGACATTATATATAGGTGTTAAGTGCTTTGGAGCATCATTTTTCTTAAAACACCAAATGAGCTAAGACTTTTTTCTCTAGTTTTGAGAGAGATCAGAGAAGAATGAGCTAGCAGGACTTCATCAAACATTAATTCTCCTTGGGTAAAGATTTTTGAAGCTAAGGAGAATATTTCTACAGAAACTCGGATCGAAGAAGCTCTAGTTAGTGAAAGTTGTGGAAGCTTATTTCTAGCAAGACCAAGGTCATCTACAAGATAAAAGTAAGTATTCCCATCCCTCTAATCCGTAAGGATTCATGAGTAAGCTTATTCTTTTGGATGATGCTGTTGGGCAAATTCTTGGGATGCAGTAGCTTAGCTTTGGGATTTATGGGCTAAAGCTTGGAAGGATCACAAGTTTAGAGCTAAATTATTATCGGCTAAGTTGAGTTCAACGTTTAGATGTATGTAAAGGCACCCCTTCTTTCAAATGAATGAATCTTAGTCCTTGAATCACTATTGAGTTATTATATCCAAAGCATTTAATGAATTACCTCACAGAATTTCCTAAGTCAATTATGCAAAGTGAGATTATTTTCGAGTAATGAGATTGCTAGCACCGGACCCTCCTAAAATATCAGCTCCTAAAATATCAGCTCGATCGGATAAGATTTGGACCTCCGATCGTCGCAAACACCGGACCTGCTTTTCACGGAATTGCACAGGGGCAATCTCTCTTTCTTCTCTCTTTTGTGCGAAGATGAAAATGATTTTTCTGGTTGTCCCAAGGATGGTGCTGAGGTTTTTTTTAGCCCTCAAGGTGGACAAATGGGCTGAAGACTTTTCTTCCAAAAATGGGCCATTTAAAAACACATAGTTGGGAGCCCAAACCCAACAAATCTCCCCCTCCCGACTATGTGGAGGAAGTTGCCAAACCGGCAATCAAACGACAAACCTCAAATTTCCCCTTCGGCAAAGCCTTTGTCATCATATCAGAACCATTATCATCTGTGTGAATCTTTTCAAACTCTAACAACTTGAGATCAAGCACATCTCGAATCCAATGATAACGTACATCAATATGTTTAGATTTGCCATGAAAAGTAGGATTTTTGCTAAGATGTATAGCGCTTTGACTGTCACAATATAAGACATACCTCTTCTGCACAAAACCAAGTTCACGAAGATATTTCTTCATCCAAAGCAGCTCTTTACAAGCTTCGGTAGCTGCAATGAACTCAGCCTCTATAGTAGACAGCGCAACACATTTTTGAAGTTTAGATTGCCATGAAACAACTCCCCCTGCAAAGGTAACCAAATAACCAGATGTGGATTTCCTGGTATCAATATCTCCTGCCATATCTGAGTCAGTGTAAACATTCAAAACAGGTTTTCCGGTTCCAAAACAAAGTTTCAAACTGGATGTGCCACGGAGATATCTCATAATCCACTTCACTGCACTCCAATGTTCCTTGCCAGGATTGGAAAGGAAACGGCTAACTGTACCAACTGCATGAGCTAAATCTGGCCTCGTACAGACCATTGCATACATCAAACTTCCTACTGCAGATGCATAAGGAATATGTCGCATGTCCGCCTTCTCAGCATCATTAGACGGGGACTGCCTAGAGCTAAGCTTAAAGTAAGTAGCAAGAGGTGTGCTTACCACTTTAGCTTTCTCCATGTGGAATCGCTGAAGTACCTTCTCAATGTACTCCTCTTGAGATAGCCATAACTTTCTTGCCTTTCTGTCACGTGTGATTTGCATGCCAAGAATTTGTTTTGCTGGTCCCAAATCCTTCATTGCAAAGGACTTACTAAGCTCTACTTTCAACTCAGCAATCCTGATAGAGTTATGACCAACAATAAGCATGTCATCAACATAAAGCAACAAAATAATGAAGTCATCATCGGAAAACTTCTGCACAAAAACACAATAATCAGAAGTAGTCTTCTTATATCCCTGCTCGATCATCACAGACTCAAACTTTTTGTACCATCGCCTTGGAGCTTGTTTCAAGCCATACAAGCTCTTTTTCAACTTGCAAACATAGTTCTCTTTGCCCTTCACCACAAAGCCTTCTGGTTGCTCCATATAGATTTCCTTCCCGAGATCACCATGAAGGAATGCTGTTTTCACGTCCATCTGTTCCACTTCTAAATCAAGGCTGGCTGCAAGACCCAAAACAACTCGGATTGAAGACATTCTCACAACTGGAGAGAATATTTCTTCATAGTCGATACCCTTTCTTTGACTATAGCCTTTAACCACAAGTCTAGCCTTGTATCGTGGAGATGAAGCACCCTCTTCATTCTTCAACTTGTAAATCCACCGATTCTTCAAAGCTTTTCTGTCTTTGGGCAACTTGACGAGCTCATAAGTATGATTGTCATGCAATGATTTCATTTCTTCATTCATTGCCTCAACCCATTTTTCTTTGTCCTCGTTCTCCATAGCCTCTTCATAGCACTCAGGTTCTCCCCCATCAGTGAGGAGCACATACTCATTAACTGGATAACGAGTAGAAGGAGTTCTCTCCCTGGTAGACCTCCGGAGAACAACTGCAGGTTCATTATTATCCTCATGAGGTTGATTGTGTACCTCATGTGGATCTTCTTCTCCATTGCCATCGACAAAATCATGTTGAACCTGATTCTGATCATCAACCTGGTCTTCATTGGTTACAACAGGCATATGAGACACGGGAGTTGGATTCAAATCAACAAGATCATCATACCTTTGAGACTCAGACTTCTCCATCTTCTTGATATCTTCAATATTCTGATCCTCCATAAAAATAACATCACGGCTTCTGACAAGCTTCTTCTCAACAGGATCATAAAGTCTGTAGCCAAATTCATCATGACCATAGCCAATAAAGATGCAAGGCCTCGTCTTGACATCTAATTTGGACCTTTCGTCCTTTGGCACATGTACAAAAGCTTTACACCCAAATACACGCAAATGATCGTAAGAAACATCCTTACCATACCATACTCGATGAGGAACATCTCCATGTAAAGCAGTAGCAGGTGATAGGTTAATCACATGTGCAGCAGTGTATAAAGCTTCACCCCAAAAAGATTTAGGCAAATGAGCTTCTGACAACAGACATCTGACTCTCTCCACCAATGTCCTGTTCATCCTTTCTGCAAGACCATTGAGCTGTGGAGTCTTGGGAGGCGTCTTCTGGTGTCTAATACCCTGTTGTCTGCAATACTCATCAAATGGACCAAGGTATTCACCACCATTGTCTGTTCGAATGCACTTCAATTTCTTTCCTGTTTCTCTCTCAACAGAAGCATGAAATTGCTTAAAGACCCCAAGTACCTGGTCTTTATGCTTCAATGCATACACCCATAGTTTTCTCGAGCAATCATCAATAAATGTCACAAAATAAAGTGCACCACCATGTGTCTTTGTCTTCATAGGACCACAAAGATCTGAATGTACCAGTTCAAGCAACTCTGATTTTCTGAAAGATGGATGACTCTTGAAGGAAACTCTATTCTGTTTCCCAGCCAAGCAATGACTGCACTTTTTCAAATTTGCAGCTTTCACTCCTGAAAGAAGATTTTTCTTGGCTAAGTAATCAAGTCCCTTCTCACTGATGTGACTAAGTCTTCTGTGCCATAATTCTGAACAGCTATCACTCTCGACTGCATTGACAGAATCAATAGAGACGGAAGCATTGGTCCAGTATAGACCTGAACACTTCTTCCCACGAGCCACAATAAGAGAACCCTTAGTGAGTTTGCATTGCCCATCACCAAAGGTACTGACATAACCTTCATCATCCAAAACACTGGTAGATATCAGATTCAAGCGAATATTAGGTGCATGTCTGACGTTCTTCAACACTAACTTCATTCCGGTTTTAGTTTCCAGGACAACATCTCCAATGCCAACAACATTTGAACGACCATCATTACCCATCTTCAATACCCCATAATTACCTGGAGTATAGGATGTGAAGAAATCCTTCCTCGACGTCACATGAAAAGAAGCACCACTGTCGATAACCCAACTTGTTTCATCAAAGGCAACATTAATCAAGTCGGTATCACAAACAATTATCAAATCACCTGGAGTCGTGGTTGCAACGTGGCGATCATTTTCACCATCTCTCCCTTCTGGCTTGTTGTTGTCTTTGTTCTTGAGCTTGAAGCAGTTTTTCATCAAATGCCCCCTTTTGTGACAGTAATGACACTCAACATTTTTGTATTTCGATTTGGACTTGCTCCTGCTCTTGCCTCTTTTATATTCTCCTTGATCTCTGTCTTTGCTTCTCCCCCTGTTTTCAGTAACCAAGACATCAGATTTTGAAGTAGATGTCTCATGAGTTCTACGCCTCACCTCTTCATTTAGAACAACAGCTTTCACATACTCCATAGTTACTGTACCACCGGGAGCTGAACCGATCAAGGACACACGAAGATTTTCCCAAGAATCAGGCAAGGTATTAAGCAACCAAAGTCCCATAATCTCATCTTCAAATTTTACACCCATGTCAGACAACTGATCAAAACACCCTTGAAATTCATTCAAATGGTCAGAAATAGAACAACCTTCTTTGAATCTCAAATTCATCACCTGCTTGAGCAAAAATAATTTATTATTCCCTATTTTTGATGCATACAAGGATTCAAGCTTTTCCCACAAAGTTCTAGCATGAGATTCATTGTAGATGTGATTCAAAACATTATCATCTACCCACTGTCGAATAAAACCACAAACCATTTCGTGTTCAAAAGTCCATTCTTCATCAGATTTGGACTCCGGCTTCTGACTCGCAAAGACCGGAAGATGTAGCTTTTTCACAAAGAGTAAATCTTTCCCCTCTTGAAAGAATCTGTGAGAAGCACAAACAAGCAACAAACCAAGCAACAAGATGATCCAAACACAAAACAAACGATATGAGGCACACGATTTTAACGTGGAAAACCCTTTCAACGTGAAAGAGTAAAAAACCACGAGACCCTTCGGTCTAACCAACTCCACTAGCACCAAAAGAGTGTACAAATCAACAATCCAACAACACCATAATGATATCTAGCCCTTAACAACACTACGAAGGCACTAGAATCAAAATAGAGAAACAAATACCACAAAAATCAATAAAAACAGCAGTCTGGTCCGAAGCTTATAAATCAAAAATGGGCTGAAGACTTTTCTTCCAAAAATGGGCCATTTAAAAACACATAGTTGGGAGCCCAAACCCAACATGGGTTGTGCAACGCGGCTCCCAGGCAAAGCAAGATGCTATATGACGCGGCGCCCAAGCTGTACAAGGGGCTGCCTGATGCGGGCTCCTTGCTCCCCGATGGCCTGCGCGCCGCACACCTCTCACCCTGGCAGTGACATTATATATAGGTGTTAAGTGCTTTGGAGCATCATTTTTCTTAAAACACCAAATGAGCTAAGACTTTTTTCTCTAGTTTTGAGAGAGATCAGAGAAGAATGAGCTAGCAGGACTTCATCAAACATTAATTCTCCTTGGGTAAAGATTTTTGAAGCTAAGGAGAATATTTCTACAGAAACTCGGATCGAAGAAGCTCTAGTTAGTGAAAGTTGTGGAAGCTTATTTCTAGCAAGACCAAGGTCATCTACAAGATAAAAGTAAGTATTCCCATCCCTCTAATCCGTAAGGATTCATGAGTAAGCTTATTCTTTTGGATGATGCTGTTGGGCAAATTCTTGGGATGCAGTAGCTTAGCTTTGGGATTTATGGGCTAAAGCTTGGAAGGATCACAAGTTTAGAGCTAAATTATTATCGGCTAAGTTGAGTTCAACGTTTAGATGTATGTAAAGGCACCCCTTCTTTCAAATGAATGAATCTTAGTCCTTGAATCACTATTGAGTTATTATATCCAAAGCATTTAATGAATTACCTCACAGAATTTCCTAAGTCAATTATGCAAAGTGAGATTATTTTCGAGTAATGAGATTGCTAGCAAACTTTATATCATGAAGTGAATAAATGCGCTGCACCAATGTGTAATGTATGAGGAATATTGTGACATCGTTCTTGATTTGAGTCTTCATGTTCTTGACATATCCTTATCACTTAACTCTTGTCTTTTAGAGTGGAACCTAAAGAGCCTTAAGTTGTTGAACTCTTTTTGTTGGAATTGTGATTGTAAATAATGTATTATAAGAGAATGTGAGTGATAAGTTACTTAAGCAAGGAAGACATGCTCTTAATGAGTTGAGAAGCTGAATGGTAGTGTTGTTAAAGCCGTCTAGAGTAAAGGTAGACTAATGATATATTTGTTCAATTGGCTAAGTTGAAGAGATGTAAAGAATATTGAAGACGAATATTGTTGTTGTTACTAGTGTGATTTGGTGGTTGTATATGACATTGGTGAATTGATAGGAGGATCCTATGAAGAGAACATTGGTTACTAGCTGCTAGATAATGTAGTTAAGCCAAGATGAAAACGATAGTTTGGAAGTCCTAAAAAGGTATTCTACATCTTGTTTTCAATCGCTAAAGCGTCAAACCATCTAATTAGAAGTCCTAAGCATAGACATCTAAAGATCCTCAAGGTAACTCCAAGTTCCAAGTTGTGAAGTTCATATTCGTAAGTCTATATTGAATCCCAGTTAGTCCATCGAGTTACGAGTCATGAGTGCAGTGCATCCATTGGGTATGTCTATCTTGCTACTCGCCTCAGTGAATCCATATGCCGGACATGCCTTGCATTTCATTGGCATCATGGTGTGTGTATGTGTGTATAAATTATCCAGTTCGAGTATCAGAACAACTTATATTTGGGTCAAGCGCATCAGAACAGATTATATCCAATTCGAGTATCGAAAGACCTACAGGCGATTATATTATATTATACCCGGTTGGAGTATTCGAAGGCCTATAAGCAATTTGAATCATTAAAATGCCCGGTTCCAATATCGGATGAAGACCCCTATAAAAGGGCAAATACATATATTTCATGCATGTCATGCATACAGTATTTCAGGTTGTCTCTTCCTTACCCTTTCCCTTGAGTTGTTCTTATCCAGTTATCTTTGGTATTACTTACAGTTACAACTTTCAGCCTTACATATCAATACTTTTCATTCGTATTGATGTCCCTTTGTCTGGGGACCTGTATTCATGCTGCAGGTGTAGGTTGAGGCTCCGATCATCAGTTGTTGTAGGAGTTTCAGTTTAGCCGAAAGTTTGTGTGCTCCTTTCTTTCTGGAGCAACATTCTAGTTTTGTTTATGCATGAGTTTTCTTGTACAGTTATGGGTAGGTCGGGACCCTATCTCGATAATTTAGTATTGTTTACTCTATAGAAGCTTTGTGCACTTGGTTGTGCAGTGTAGATCAATTTGTGGCTTCGTTGACTTTCCATTGCTTATTCTGTCTTATTATATTTATCCTTGTTTGTATTATGTTTCCTATGTTATTTGTGTTGGGACCTTATCGGTCCATAGGTGAGATATATCTGACTGTGATAGGTGGCCTTTTGGCATAAATGATACGTTTTTAGATGTCCTATAGCCAGTTTCTTGGTCCGTCAGATATCGAGTGCTAGTCACGCTCTTCCCCGGTCTAGGGTGTAGCATATTCAATGCTCTAATTGATTCTCTAATTCTATAACTCTTAAATCAACTACCAATAGACGATGCGCTTATTCCTAGTCGAAAATATATACAGGAAGAGTTCTCACGGGGTTTTGTAATGCTTTCGGATACCCCACTGAATATCTTAAAGTTTTAGATTGACTGCTCAGATTCTTGCACATGATATTAGAAGGAAGATTTTGACGAGTGTAAATTGCTTAGAGATAATGGTAAGAAATCTGGGTATAGAAAATTAAACATATATAATTATATAAGTTTTATATTAAGTGCAGGATCTAACCATCGTAATAAATTATTTTATTTTATATCTTTTAATACGCCATGGTCCATCAAACTATCTAAAAGAATTTCATTTTATAACCTTAAATTTTCTCAATCAATTCATATGACAATATTTTAAGGATAATGAATTTCAATTGTTAATTTGAATAGCATTGAATACAACAATATTATGAAAAAGAGAAACAAAAATACGTTTGCATAATCAAGGAGACCTAAATGAAGTGATTATACAATATAACGCTTTTACTTTCTTCATTTTGCCTATTTTTCTCATTGGATTTTAAAGTTTCTTTCTCGATCTCTTTCTGCATTTTATTTTTTTGGCTTAGTTCTTTTCTTTTCAGTTTTTTCTAGTTTTAGTTGCTTAAAAATTAATAAAATTATTTTTTTTTGCCTAATATGTTATTCCTTTTAAGTTTTTGATTATTTATTATTGGGAAACAAGCGTAAAAATATAATAGTAATGTATTATTTATTGATAACCTAGTATAAATAATATTTGAATCGTAATGGATATTATCTCTTTTTTAAAATTAAATAAGCCTTCTCTGAAAAATGAACAAAGATAATAAAATTTAAATAATACAAAATCAACAAATGTGCCGTAATTATTCTCTATGAAGACATTTCGCTATATATAGCTGTACAAGGCTGTGAAACGTTAGAAGAAGAAATAATAATAATTATTTAAAAAAGAAAAAACAAAACAAAATAAAAAGAAGAGAGATAGATTTATGTACTGATAGTCCCATAGTAACTTTTGAAATATACGATATTTATGATATATATATATATTATACGATATTTATGATAAGACTTGTTGGATTTGTATGATCAACGCGATTTTGTGCCAATACACTACACGCGTGCCTGGTTATTTATGAGAGCTCTAAAGACATGGCCAAAATCTCATAGAATCGGCTTCACTTCACTTCTCATATAGGTGAATTCATCAAGTGTATATTGTTTTAAATACACTACTCTCAAGGAATATGAATACATTTAGAGGTAATAATTCATCCTCACAATTAGTAGCGGTTCAACAAACTCTCTTTTTATGCACAATATCAATATCAGCTCGTTATTATCCATATGAATCTATGTCATGGAATTTCTGATCACATATGTTGGTTTACCTTCTCTGTTGATGATCATATCGGCCTTACCCCCATCTCTCTTAAAGTTTGAAGAATTAATTTTTTTTCACGGATTTAGCGAGAGGATCGGTCAAATTCATTTTCAACTTCACATAGTCGATGCAAATTATTTCATTTCTCAACAACTGTTTAACGACATCATGTCTAAATTTCATGCGTCTACTCTTACAATTTATTAGATTTATTCTTTGCAATGACAATTGTTGTTTGACAATGCATAGACACATGAGGCAACAAATCCTTTACTAAAGTTATATTAGCTAAGAATTATTTTAGCCACCCAACTTCAGAACCAGCTAACTCCAAAGCTATAAACTCTAACTCCATAGCTATAAACTCTAACTCCATAGCTGATCTAGCATAACTGATTTTCAAGACATTGCACCACCACCTATGATGAACACATAGCCACTGGTGAATTTTATCTCATCCAAACCAGAGACGATTCAACTTTCATCACAATACCCTTCTAAAGTTAAAGGGACTCCACTATACAAGTTACGATAATTCATGGTTACTCGCATATATTTCATTAGTCTAATTAATGTAGATCAATATTCTTTATTGGGATTATGAATATATCTACTTAGTCAACACACAACATAGGTTATATCATGCCTTAAAAAATTCATTAAATGCACTAGACTCCCAATAATTTGAGGATATTTAAACTGAGCAACTAGGTCACCAGTATTCTTTTTCTATTGAGAGTTAGCATCACAAGGAGGGGTCACAGGTGTCACCTCAAAACATTCAAACTTCTTGAGAAGTCTCTCTACATAATATTCTTGTAACAACATTATACCATCTTCACTCCTTATAACTTTAACTCCCAATATCGTATTTACTTAACCCAGATCTTTCATATCAAAATTGATAAACAAAAATAATTTCATAATTTGCACAATATTTAACTTTGTACCAAATATAAGCATGGCATCAACATATAAACATATTATGACATAATCATTGATTTCCACTTTAGTATAAATACATTTATCTACTTCAGTAGAAGAAAAACGGTCTCTCGATAACACTTGATCAAATTTTTCATATCACTGTTTAGGAGCTTGTTTAAGTCCATAAAGAGATTTTATTAATTTACAAACTGCATTTCTTGTGTCGGAATAATACATCCCTCAGGTTGAATCATCCAAATCTCTTCTTTTAAATTACCATTTAAAAAGTTATTTTTACATCCATTTGATGGATAAAATTTTTTAAATTGATGCCAAGGTAATAAAAACTCTAATAGAAGAAATTCTAGCCACCGGAGCAAATGTATCAAAATAATTAATATTTTATTTAAAAAATGCTTTAGCTACTAATCGAGTTTTATATTTATCTATCAAGCCATTTAGATTAAGTTTTCTTTCGAAAATCTATTTACAATCAATAGATTTTGCACCACGGGAAACATCAGTCAAAATCCACGTATTATTTTTCTCGATTGAATCAACTCAATTTTCATTGCCTCTTTTCAAAATTTAATACCAGAAGAAGGTATAACTTCAAAATAATTTAATGGTTCATTATCAACAAGAAAAGTTTGAATACTAATCTCTTAACACGTGCGATGCACATGTTTCATTAGTGATTTTGTATATCATTTAAAATAATCACATAAAATTATTGAAACATGTTAAGAATAATAAAAAATAAAATAAAACATAAATTAAAACATGATAAAAAATAAATTAATAAAGTACAAAAGTTTACATAAGATAATTGGAACATTACTAAATTTTGAGTTGACCCTAAATTTTAATACAGTACACACATTTTGCTTTTTGGGTTAATTTCAAAAGGAGTCTTCATATTTTGTATTTTTTTTCCTAATTGAAATAACTTATTGGCACATAAATTCTTTAAAAAATTGAATTGATTATAAAAGTACTTCAATATTTATATGATTCTATTCTAGAAAATCAAAAAAATTACTAAAAGTCAACTCATACATTTCACTTTATTCAAATTTAATTGTAATTATTTATCGTCATCTTTATCGGAATGTAAAAAAACTCAAAGCCATAGTATCATGGTTGTTTCTTTCATTTAATATTTTCTCTTTTTTGTTGTTATTTTTAAAAAAATTTATATCTATGTTTTTTACTAAAAAATATTTTGAAATAATATTTGGTTGAAGGGTAAAAAATATCATTTAATATTGAGGAAAGGTCCAAAAACACATCTGAACTATATCCTTTTGCGAGTTTAGTATCTGAAATATGCGAAGTTTGCATTTAGTACCTGAACTATCACCCCAAGCTTACAGAAACACACCTGAACATTTATATTTCTTGCATGTGATACATTTGCCAGTTTACTTTTTAAAATATTTCACGTGGCACTCCACGTATATAATTATTTTCACCGTGGCAAAACTTCAATAAATTGAAAATTAAATTTACAGAATATTTTATAATTACTTTTTTTACTAGAAATTGAAAATCCTCTTTTCTCCCAATTCAAGAACCTAAACATACTGCAAAAACTCCACTACCAACTTACTCATCCACTTCTGAAGAACCCACCAAGATTTTTCACACTACTACACCAAAAACTATAAGATCGAGCAAAAAAAGCCACAAATTTTGAAAGAACCCATCAAAATTTTTTACACTACTATACAAAAAATTATAAAATGGAGCGAAAAAAGTCACAAATTTCGAAAGAAACTGAATATAAAATCAAATAGAACAAACCTTTTAATAGGTTTCAAAGATCTAATGGCAATGGACAGAGGGGAGATAGATAAAACTAAATCTGTTGAATAAGAAGGGATAAGTTGTTACAAAATGAAGAATAACTTGAAGAAAGATGAAGAAGAAGAGTAACTAAAAGTGAAAAAAAAAATTTTTTAAAAAAAATGCCTACTCAGCAAATTGTAGCTGTTGAAATGTCATGTAAGCGATTTTTAATGTCTAAAACATCACCCACGCGTGTGGGAGTATTTGAAGTCACGATTTTGGTCCAGTCAGCACTCAGATGTGTTTCTATAACCTGAAGTCGATAGTTCAGGTACCTAACGCAAACTTCGCATGGTTCAGGTACTAAACTCGCAAAAACGATATAGTTCGGGTTTGTCTTTGGACCTTTACTTTTTAATATTTGATTAGTATTTTAGGCATTCATTTTATATTTGAGACTTCTCACTTTTATAATAATAACTATATTGAAATATTAATATTATAACTCATTATTTAACTTCTCTTCTTTTTTCAAAAATAAAATAATCAAACAGCTTTTAGTTCAGTAAGTTATTATTGAAAAAATTAGTTATCTTCTTAAATATTTTGATGGTACCTATAGATTTTTTCTTTTTTGCTATATGTTTTACCTTTATTGCGATAGAAAAAATGGATAACTATCAATTTACAAAATTAAACTTACAATAAATAATAGATTCTTTATCATTGAAAAAAAACTAAAGATTTCAATATTTTTTTTACATAAAGCGAAAATAATTTATCAAAATTAGAAGGAGAATACTTAAATGATAAAATCAAAATATTACTCCCTTTGTTTTATTTTAATTGCTAGATATACTAAATATAGTTATTTCAAAATACTTGCTAGTTTCAAAATTCAAAAGATAATTGATCATTTTTTTTTTCCAATTATATCTTTAGTACTTAAAGTCAGTCTAAAATGTGAAAAGAATTATTATTCAATATTTTTAAAAAATTAATAGGGTTATATTAGTCAAATTACCATCCCTATTGATTTTTTCTTAATGAAAAATCTTATCCTAACAATTAAAATAAAATAGAGGGAGTATTTGATAGGACAATAAAACACTAAAATTTCATCAAATATTGTGTGCCTTAAAATTAATATTGTATTAAAAACTTCTTACACTCTCGTAAGAAGAAGTAATGGGAGAATTAATTCTTCACAACTATTCCAATGTCAACTTCCAATAGCTATAGATACTCTTCTTCTTCTTTTTTTCACAATTTCGATTTTCTTTTCTTGCAAAAAAATATAATAAAAATGACTCTACTAAAAATAAATATGATAACACACTTATATAATGCTAGAGCATATAACAATACATCAAAAGAGATACTTTAATTCTTTATTGCCTTTTTATAGTTCTTTTTAATTGATATTTTTTAAATTTTTTTACCATGTATTAATTCGATTAATTTAAATTAATTATTTATTGTGATTTTTCAACTTCTACATTTATGTTATAGCAATGAAGAGGTGGCCGTAACATAAATATGATTAATAATTTAATATAACTGATGAAGAATTAATTTATTTTTATGTTGTTAATAACTAATGTAGTAGTAATTGATAAAGAATTAGTTTGTTTATTTATTTTAGGGTATTTTTTTTAATGTCATAGGAAGATTTTAGTTTTATTAGTAAAAGATTAAGAGCAATTTTCATAAATAGCACTATCTAGTAAAATAATTACATAAAATAGTATATTTTTAACTTAATTACATAAAGTAACGTTTTTTATTTTCTGATACAGATTAATGAAAATCTTGAGTATTGTATCAAAAATTCAAACCTTTAATTTTCTATTATAATGGCTCTATGTAATATCTAATTAACTAAATTTGCATATTTAATGGGAGAAAATTTCTCTCTATTTTGATCTCGGTTGTTTTTTTACCATATTTAGAAAAGTTTAAATAATTAATCCATATCTCAAAAAATAATCATCTTTGAAAAATCACAGATTTTGGGGAGATTTTTTTTTTGGTGTATCATCGTTGCGGGTTTGGTGATTTTTTTCTGGTGTATCATCATTACAATCGTTTGAAAAATATGTCCTTGTTTATGCATGTATCAACAATATACAAGCATGTCACTGTGTATTATTTTTTGTATTGTAAAAATTAAATTGATACTTATGCATGTATCAAACAACATTGAAAAATATTTTACTGTGTATATTTCATATGTATCACAAATATCATTAGTAAACACCAATTGCCATTTTTAAAATTGATACAAACAATATTATTATAATGTGTTCAATGTATATATGTATCGGAAATAAATTAAAACAGTTTTTTGTGTATCTGGCTATTATTGATTGATATATTTTTGTATTGTATCATTAATATGAAAACGATATTGTTCAAGTAGTTGGTTGCATCAAAAAAAGGGGGGAAAAAAGAGAAGGGGTTGATATATTGTATCATTAATATGAAAACGATATTGTTCAATTAGTTGGTTATATAAAAAAAAAAAGACTAATATATTGTATCATTAATATGAAAAATAAAATTTATATCATATAATGTAATAGCTCTAATACAAGATAAAAATAGTTTGTATGAATTGCAATACATAAAAACTTCAGATGCCACACAGTCATATGGTGGTGTGAGAGGCGGCATAGGAGAACTTATGCACCTATGTCATCGTGTTGTTCTTGAGTGAAAATAGATAGGTCAAACGACGGACAGTCGTCTATAGAGTGTTGATAAGGTGATGTACCTCTGGTTAGTCTTCTAGAAGATGAATCTTCTGTCATTTTTAAACAAACTTAAAACATGAAGAAAATAATAGTAATGTATTATTTATTAATAACCTAGTATAAATAATATTCGAATCATAGTGGATACTGTCTTAAGAAACTATTTCAACACTATGAATTTTTTTTTTCAAAATTAAACAAGCCTTCTCTGAAAAATGAACAAAGACAATAAAATTTAAATAATACAAAATCAACAAATGTGACATAATTATTCTCTTTGAAGATATATCCTTGGCTATATATAGTTGTATAAGGCTGTGAAGCGTAATGATCATACATCTGTAATGCATTGTATGTCCCATAATAGGTCCCATTCTTCTACTCTTTCTCAAAAGTCGTTGGCTATTCATAACTATTATAATAATTATTTTTAAAAAAATAACAAAATAACCAAAAAAAAAAGAGAGAGAGAATTAAAAAGTGGCAGCTTCAGGAAAAAAAAATTATACTTGGGCATCATATTAGATGATTTATGTACTAATAGTCCCATGGTAACTTTTGAAATATACAATATTTATGATATATATATATATATATATATATATATATATATCACAATCCCCTACCTATTTCAAAAGATTGGAACCAAAGGATAGGAAATGATAAACAATCCCCTACCTATTTCAAAAGATTGGAACCAAAGGATAGGAAATGATAAAACTTGTTGGATTTGTATGATCAACATGATTTTGCGCCACCACATCACGTACGTGTCTGGTTATTTATGAGAGTTCTAAAGACATGGTCAAAATTTCACAGAATCGGCTTCACTTCACTTCTCATATAGGTGAATTCATCAAGTGTATGCTGCTTTAAATACACCACTCTCAAGGAATATGAATACATTAAGAGGTAATAACTCATTCTCATAATGAGTAGCGGTTCAAGCAACTCTCTTTTGATGCACAGTATCTATATCAACTTGTTAATATGAATCTATATCATGGAATTTCTGATCATATATGTTGGGTTACCCTCTCTGTTGATAATCATATTGGTCTTAACTCCATCTCTCTTGAAGTTTGAAGAATTAATTTTTTTCCACATATTTAGTGAGAGGATCGGTCAAATTCATTTTCAACTTCACATAGTCAATGCAAATTATTCTATTTCTCAACTATTTAACGACATCATGTCTCAATTTCATGCGTCTACTCTTACAATTTATTAGATTTATTCTTTGCAATAGCAATTGTTATTTGAAAATCACAATGCATAGACACATGAGGCAATAAATCCGTTGCTAAAGTTATATTAGCTAAGAAGTTTTTTAGTCACTCAGCCTCAGAACCAGCTAACTCCAGAGTTACAAACTCTAACTCCATAGCCAATCTAGCATAGATGATTTTCAAGATAATGCACCACCACATATGGTGAACACATAGCCACCAGTGGATTTTATCTCATTCAAACCAAAGATGATTCAGTTTTCATCATAATACTCTTGTAAAGTAAAAAGGACTTCATTATATATACAGGATACAATAATTCATGGTTACTCGCAAATATTTCATTAGTCTAATTTATTATACCCCATAGAATTCCCGGCACTTAGATGACCTATTCCCACGTTGGTTAAGCATATTTGAAGGCCATACGTGTTGGAGAGGCCCGGGAAAAAGATCGGACGAGAAACCCGTCGAACCATCGCGGGAGGAGCCGAGGCAGAGCCCCTCCGCGATGGCAGCGTGTCACGGAGGTGAGGCCTTCGCGATGGCTCCGTGACACGTTGCCCAGGTTCAGGCCCAAGTATATAAATCCCCCACTTCGGTTTAAATTCATTTAACACTTATAAATTTCCAGAGAAACGCAGTGAAGCCGAGGAAGATGAAGAAAATTATATATTTTCGTCCGATTACGCTGCCAAACGCTGCCCAAACTCAAAATTAATCCCAGATATCAAAGTATTTAGCAGCAGAGAGCATTTCTACGGATTTAGTTTCGTGAAATACGGCCGACGAATCGGCGAGCCACCGAACTAAGGTAAGTAGAATTGCTCTAAATTAATGTCTATGTGTTCCTAGCTGAGAAGTGAATACTTCTCCCTTCTGGGCCGCTGAGAAATAGCGAGTTTTCGACCGTCTTTCGATAAGCCTAAGTTTAGGCTATAAACTATATCGAAAGTAACGTTGCTCTTTACAATAAAGCTATATTTAGTATTGATTGACGTATTTATGAATGCAGTTGGGAGAAAATAGTTGAAGTACCGGTCGAGCCTCGTCCAACGGATGAATAGTCAAAGATAAGGTATGTAAAGTTAGTTTTCTTCGGCAAGTTAAGTAATATCAGTATAGTGTAATAAATTACAGACCAGTAGAATGTTCAGAAGTCGAGTATTGCGTTATTATGAATATCGGTACGATGTGAGAAACATTGGGTTGTAATGTGTATGAAACCTATCAGTATGATATAGATTCTAACGCAAGTGTTAGAGATTGCCCAGTATACTCAGTATGTGATGTGATATGCCATGTTAAGATATTGTTGTGTTCAGTCGAAACCCCGTGAAGTAGTACAGTATCCGTAAAGCACTTCAGAAGTAGAATAGCAGACTAAAATGAGGTTCATAAAGCATGTCAGGATTAGTAAATCATGTTATTATAGAAAGTCAGTATACAGCGTAGTTTAGCAGAAAGATTATATTTGTACATACATATATAGTACTTCCAGCCTCAGCATGTATTAAGTATGTACTTATTTCTATCACTAGTCCAGCATATAGTGTATACAGAAACTTAGTAAACAGTAGAGTTTTCAGTAAAAACATTATCTTATATAGCATTTGCCCAGTACAGCCCGGCAGGAGACTATATTCATATTTATATATCTTTACCTGCCTCAGCACGTATTAAATATGTACAGATTACTATCATTAGCCCAACATGTAATATATATGATACCTTACCCCTATTAGCCTCAGCATGTGAGATACACAGACAGTATTACCAGTTGAGACCGTTGTATTGTTTGGGGTTGGATTACCTAGCATCCATGACCGCCCAAGGTTAATAGCTGTATCGACTCGTCCACTAGAGGATGAGGATACGTCACTCTACGGAGTGGCATGCCGTCCCGCCAGGGGACGAAGATGGGATGCCAGTTTTTCCCCATATTTGTGCCTTGATCGGCCTTACACACCCCAGTCGAGCGGATACGCCCGGGTGCAGATTCAGGAGTCCTCCGGACTCAGATACAGTTATAGTCAGGGGCTCAGCGAGCCCAAGTGCATACCCAGGGGACCGGCAGGATGCTTACAGCCAGTATAGGAGATGGGTTGACCGGGGTAGGGGTATAGATTCTGTGTTGATTGTACCTCCCGGCTTATGGGGGCCGGGTAAGGTTGTGTATGCCATGTTATGTTATGTATGTTATTTCATGTTATGCCATGTTATGTTAGATACAAGTAGATCAGCAGTAGCACGATACGTTTCCAGGTATGACTCTCATCCCTTCCAGTAAAGATTGAGAGAAGGTAAGGTTTACATTATCAGATAGTTAAGTTATTCCTTCTTATCTCAGTTTCATTAGTTATGTATTTGATTTCAGATATCTCTTTCAGTTGTTGCTTTACATACTCAGTACCAGCGGTACTGACGCCCGGTGGGGCGCTGCATTACTTACCTGTAGGTACTTATAGACGAGCAGGTGACGCTACGTGATCCCTGTCAGCGGTTGAGTATTCAGCTCCTGTCCTCCGGAGGCTGGATTTCAGAGGTGTAGCTCAGATCCTTTTGTTGTATATTATGGGTAGGTCGGGGCCCTGTCCCGATCAGTTCTATTGCTATTCCTAGAGGCTTGCAGTCTGTATATTTCCCTGTGGTCAGTTGAGCCGGTCGTGTGAGGCCGTGCAGTTGTTAGCTGTTAGTACTCTTGCTCCTTTTATGTTGGCCGTGTGGGGCCATAAGTTTGACAGTAGTGGTGACCTTGCCGGTCACGTAGCCTTCTAGTATTTTATTGCTGAATGCAGATAACTAGACAGCATGGTGGCCTTGTCGGCCCGCATAGGCTTTCCTATAGTTGCTTGTTCTGGTTAGCTGTTATTACAGGTACAGGAGGCTATAGGCCAATGGGCCGGGGGCTGTGTTTACAGCCGTCATATAGCCCTTTGTTTCCAGAAATGTGAATTAGAGCCAGCCAGGTACCAGATGTGCCTAGGCTTAGCAGTCCAGTAGTTCAGGTCCTAGCAGGACACCAGGTGCCAGTCATACCCCCCAAGGCGGGGCGTGACAAACTTGGTATCAGAGCAGGTCGTATCCCAGGGAGTCTGCAAGCCGTGCTAAGTAGAGTCTTTTCTATGGATGTGTTGTGCACCACATACTATAGGCAGGAGGTTGCGAGGCATGATATGATGGTTACCCTTCTTTCTCAGTCAGTCGTGCTTTAGAGCGGTACAGTATAGGGTTGAGTCCCTGAGAACTTACCGTATTCTTTGATTACAGATACAAAGGCAGATCAGCATTACCCTATCACAGGCAGAAGATCAGAAATAGCAACGGAAGAGAGCATCAATCAGTTACATGATAACTACAGCAACAGGAGGAGGTATCAGAGACCTCCCAGCGTGATACCTTCATTGGCATTATTCCTAGTATACGTTGATAACGTCAGAATAGGAAGTCAGAAGTATAATGTACATATGAGTTGACTTACTTATTAGTTATATAAGATCTGATTGAGATTACAGACAAGGTCAGACCACCAGGTAAGTATAAGAAAGAGAGAAAAATGCAGGAATCCCAAATACATCTTGTTAGATATGGTACAGTTGAATGCTTTTATTTGTTGCAATAAGAAAAGGGCTATTCCCACCTCTTGGTTTCGATGCCAGTATAGTAAAGGGGCATAAGACTTGAGATGGGGTTGCCGAATTCAGCGGTAAGTAAAGATGGGCTGATTGATCCTAGTAAGTATTAGAAAGTGTAAAGAGCCCCTAAGATTATGTAAGTTGTGCAGACCCTTATGACAATAAGCCAGTAGAGAAAGTAAGACCGTTAGCTTACCCAAAGCAGGGGTAGAAGACCTGTTAGTAATGAATGCCGGGTAATAGTCAAGTTCGGGTCAGAAAAAGGCCAAGTCTGTTACATATGTTAACAGATAGTAAGACAAAGACATACCTGTAAGATTATAGTTATGATCTAGCTGTGACATCGAAAGATATAGAGGCCATGTGAATCAGATGGGCTTGAATACACGTCAGAAGAAGTATAGGCCGAGGCTTGATCAGTAAAATCATTAGCAACGAATGGCAGGTACCTTGAACCCCAGAGTTCAGTTTAAGTAAGATAAGGGGAAGAAGCAGGAATGTCAGATCTTGTGGGGAAATTAGAATTACCCCCGGATTGATAAAATACCGTATTAAGGATTAAGCCTTGGGCTGACAGTAGGATTGCGGTTCAGAATACCGCAGTATGTCCGCTATGGGAAGGTTAAGAAGTTACTGATACAGCAATTCTAATCTAGTGTAGCCTAGAGATAAGGCCCAGCAGACAGTTATGGGCTCTCAATATATGCCTAGTAAGGCTACAGGATTCGAACGTCGATCCCCACATCGCAAGAGTGGCTGAATTTCAAACAGCAGACAATACCTAGAATGTTTATGTCGTTATTTTTAGAATGGGGTGACAATGCAATAAAATGATAAGTTAGGGCAGGAGATATTATTAGGCCATAGAAGCGATGTATCATGTATGGTGTGAGACTCAGCAGAACCGGTCAGAGATTATGAATTACCGCAGAAATCAGTACATATTGTACGTAGCTAGTGATATATATGTATACAGATAATAGATATGTTGTGAGTGGCTGCCTATAAGGGCTACAATCACAGATGCCGATTAGTAATAGAAAGCATATACAAATTGCATTGCAGGACACCCCCTTGCCAAAAAAAAAAGAGAGAAGAAAGAGGGAGAAGAAAGAGAGAAAAGAAGAAGAGAAGGGCGGATTAAGTGTGAGTCACGTATGAAGTCATAGAAACTATCTCAGTTCTCATTTATTAGATTAACAGACTTATGTGATGTTGTCAGATCTAGGCTCTAGGAGCTTACCAGAGTTATTGGCCTAAGACAGATGGCTAGAGGATAAGGGCGCAGTTAGACAGTCTACCGACCAGCTGGCGCCTGCATTAGCAGGGAGGCATCCCTGAAGATCGGTAACAATAGTGCATGTGCCAGAACCAGGATTAGAGACCGAGTAGGCAGATTTCAGAGATTAGCAATATCAGAATTGTTCTAGCATGTTAAGTGGTCATACGTCGTTTTCCCAGCCTTGTGGGCGACAGTCGGCCTTAGTCAACCTAGCAGTTGTTATGTAGAATAGCCCATAAGTCAGCCGGTCGTCCCAGTCAGAATACCCGTGGGTACCCCAAGGAAGGGTCCACATCAGTAGTCAGTGAAAGACTAGTACTTCAGCTGGGTTTCGTAAGATATTCAGATACAGAGCCCTAGCGGAAGGCCAGTAGTTACAGAATAACCTATAAGACCGAGAATTCCCCAGAACAGCAGTATAGATCCAAGTGGATACACACAAGACGTAAGGGATTGATAGTACCCTGCTAGAACAGTGTTTATTAAGACCAGGGGATCAGTAAGACTCCCCGTGAAGATCCAGAGATTGATCGCCTGGAAGTAAATTTGATTAAGCCCAGCCTTACAGTGGTTCAAGCAAATAACAGAGCAATTAGATGCCCACGAGTTTACAATTATGCATGAATTACAAGTACTCAAAATAGAACAGTTAGAGCATTGCTAGACTACTACCACATTCGGGTCATTCAACCCGGCTACTCAGTCATTTAAGGTTATGCAGCCAGATCATTAGAGGTCATGGTAGATATCAGGACCCCCTGATCAGATACGGGCACATGGTGTGCAGATAGTCGTTCAAGGTTACCTTAGCAACAAGCAGCTTTAGCATGCGGCCAGAAGGCCATATAAGCTCTAGTTATACCGGTAGACTACTTGTCGGATTCTCCGGTATAATAAACCAGTATGATCGTCAGTTATATGTCGAATTTTGTAAATGTGAATTTTTGGTTGAGTTTAGTAGCCTTTTTGGTCACATTGTGTCGGAGGCTGGTGTACAGATAGATACACACAAAAATATCGAAGTAGTGGAAACATAGCCTAGACCTACCACTCCGATCGAAGTACGCAGTCCCTGCGGTTAGCCGGGTACTGCAGAGGGTCTGTGGAAGGATTTTCCACCTTAGCAGCATCTCTGGCTAAGTTGACACACAAGGCAGTAAAAGTTCCAGTAGACTGAGGCGTGTGAGCAGAACTTCCAAGAGTTAAGAGCCAGGTTAACCTCAGCCCCAGTGTTAGCATCGCCAGAAGGTACAGAGGGTTGATGCAGCATGGTAAAGTAATAGCTTATGCTTTTAGGCAGTTGAAGAAACGTGAAAAGAATTACCTTACCCCCTGACCTGGAGTTAGCTGCAGTAGTTTATGCTTGAAAAAGCGAGAATTTTGTATCACCCGGGAAGGGCTAATACGGTGGTAGATGCCCTTAGCCGTAGATCTATGGGGAGTTGGCATACTTGCCGCCTGAACAGCGGGAATAGACCCAAAAATTTCACTAGTTAGCTGGTTTAGCCGTTCACATAGCAGAAATAAAGGATAACAGAGCGATAATACAGAATATCGCAGCATTGTCGTTAGTGGTGGAAGTAAAGGAACGGTAGTATAGAAACCCTAGCCAGGTTTAACTTGAACACAAGGTTCAGTAAGGAGAAGTGACATAATTTCAGATAACCGGGGATGAAGTGTGGTGATATAAAGGCCGCATTTGTGCTCCAGATATTTTGGGGCATCGCCAGCAGTTTATGAGCGAGGCGCATTACGCCCGCTATTCTCTTCATCCCGATATGACAAAGAGGTACCACGACATTAAAGAGAACTACTGGTAGCCCAGTGTCCTAACAGCCAACAGGCGAAAGCAGAACATCAGAACCAGGTGGGTTTGACCCAGGACACAGCTGTGCCTCTCCGGAAATGAGAAGCGGTGCATATGAATTTTGTAGCAAGATCACCCCGTACTAAACACAGACATGACTCTATATGAGTGATAAGTGACAAGTTGGCAAAGATCAGCTCATTTCTTGCCAGTAAGAACTACTTTCTCGGCCGAAGATTATGCTGAATTGTATATCAGAAAGATAGTCAGATTACATGGAATACCAGTATCCATTATTTCAGACAGAGGAGCACAATTCACAGCTAGATTCTGGCAGTCATTTCAGAAGGTTTGGGAACGCAGATTAATTTAAGCACAGCGTTCTATCCTCAGACAGATGAGCAGGCTGAGCGCACAATTCAGACGCTCGAAGACATGTTGCGAGCGTGTGTGCTAGATTTCAGTAATAGCCAAAATTAGCATTTACCATTAATTGAATTTGCCTCTAGAATTAGAATCCATTCATCCGGTCGTTTATGTAGCTATGCTGAGGAAATGCATAGGAGACCCGTCCAGAGCAGTCCCAGTCCAGAATATCCAGGTTACAAAAAGCTGGCCTATGAAGAGGCTCCAATAACTATCTTAAACAAACAAATTTGCAGATTGAGGACTAAAGA
The DNA here is from genome assembly GCA_035772735.1 of Datura wrightii. Taxonomy (NCBI): domain Eukaryota; kingdom Viridiplantae; phylum Streptophyta; class Magnoliopsida; order Solanales; family Solanaceae; genus Datura; species Datura wrightii. The sequence goes on along the minus strand of JASDFA010000006.1, from coordinate 19,309,128 downwards.
TATTGCGTCTATCAAGGTAGTGAGACGTAACAGGAACCGAGAGGAGATGACTTGAGAAGTGGAGGAAGATATAAGGACCAGATACCCTCATCTATTTCAGGCCTAATCAGGCGACAGGTATTTATTATTATTTATGTATGGTTGTATGTTGTAAATGATAAAGAAAGAAGTGATATTTAGTTATCCAGTGGATCCTAGAATATTATGCGCAGTGCCTGTGTTGGACTTTTCTGCGTTTCAGGTTTTTGCGATAGTCCATATTACAGAGGAAACTCTGCCGAAATTTTTCTAGAAAGTAAAGTAAGCAGTCCTTTAGATAACAGTATACATTCGAGGACGAATGTTCTTAAGGGGGGGAGAATGTTATACCCCGTAGAATTCCTGGCACTTAGATGACCTATTCCCACGTTGGTTAAGCTATTTGAAGGCCATACGTGTTGGAGAGGCCCGGGAAAAAGATCGGACGAGAAACCCGTCGAACCATCGCGGGAGGAGCCGAGGCAGAGCCCCTCTGCGATGGCAGCGTGTCACGGAGGTGAGGCCTCCGCGATAGCTCCGTGACACGTTGCCCAGGTTCAGGCCCAAGTATATAAAGCCCCCACTTCGGTTTAAATTCATTTAACACTTATAAATTTCCAGAGAAACGCAGTGAAGCCGAGGAAGACGAAGAAAATTATATATTTTCGTCCGATTACGCTGCCAAACGCTGCCCAAACTCAAAATTAATCCCAGATACCAAAGTATTTAGCAGCAGAGAGCATTTCTACGGATTTAGTTTCGTGAAATACGGCCGACGAATCGGCGAGCCACCGAACTAAGGTAAGTAGAATTGCTCTAAATTAATGTCTATGTGTTCCTAGCTGAGAAGTGAATACTTCTCCCTTCTGGGCCGCTGAGAAATAGCGAGTTTTCGACCGTCTTTCGATAAGCCTAAGTTTAGGCTATAAACTATATCGAAAGTAACGTTGCTCTTTACAATAAAGCTGTATTTAGTATTGATTGACGTATTTATGAATGCAGTTGGGAGAAAATAGTTGAAGTACCGGTCGAGCCTCGTCCGACGGATGAATAGTCAAAGATAAGGTATGTAAAGTTAGTTTTCTTCGGCAAGTTAAGTAATATCAGTATAGTGTAATAAATTACAGACCAGTAGAATGTTCAGAAGTCGAGTATTGCGTTATTATGAATATCGGTATGATGTGAGAAACATTGGGTTGTAATGTGTATGAAACCTATCAGTATGATATAGATTCTAACGCAAGTGTTAGAGATTGCCCAGTATACTCAGTATGTGATGTGATATGCCATGTTAAGATATTGTTGTGTTCAGTCGAAACCCCGTGAAGTAGTACAGTATCCGTAAAGCACTTCAGAAGTAGAATAGCAGACTAAAATGAGGTTCAGAAAGCATGTCAGGATTAGTAAATCATGTTATTATAGAAAGTCAGTATACAGCGTAGTTTAGCAGAAAGATTATATTTGTACATACATATATAGTACTTCCAGCCTCAGCATGTATTAAGTATGTACTTATTTCTATCACTAGTCCAGCATATAGTGTATACAGAAACTTAGTAAACAGTAGAGTTTTCAGTAGAAACATTATCTTATATAGCATTTGCCCAGTACAGCCCGGCAGGAGACTATATTCATATTTATATATCTTTACCTGCCTCAGCACGTATTAAATATGTACAAATTACTATCATTAGCCCAACATGTAATATATATGATACCTTACCCCTATTAGCCTCAGCATGTGAGATACACAGACAGTATTACCAGTTGAGACCGTTGTATTGTTTGGGGTTGGATTACCTAGCATCCATGACCGCCCAAGGTTAATAGCTGTATCGACTCGTCCACCAGAGGATGAGGATACGTCACTCTACGGAGTGGCATGCCGTCCCGCCAGGGGACGAAGATGGGATGCCAGTTTTTCCCCATATTTGTGCCTTGATCGGCCTTACACACCCCAGTCGAGCGGATACGCCCGGGTGCAGATTCAGGAGTCCTCCGGACTCAGATACAGTTATAGTCAAGGGCTCAGCGAGCCCAAGTGCATACGCAGGGGACCGGCAGGATGCTTACAGCCAGTATAGGAGATGGGTTGACCGGGGTAGGGGTATAGATTCTGTGTTGATTGTACCTCCCGGCTTATGGGGGCCGGGTAAGGTTGTGTATGCCATGTTATGTTATGTATGTTATTTCATGTTATGCCATGTTATGTTAGATACAAGTAGATCAGCAGTAGCACGATACGTTTCCAGGTATGACTCTCATCCCTTCCAGTAAAGATTGAGAGAAGGTAAGGTTTACATTATCAGATAGTTAAGTTATTCCTTCTTATCTCAGTTTCATTAGTTATGTATTTGATTTCAGATATCTCTTTCAGTTGTTGCTTTACATACTCAGTACCAGCGGTACTGACGCCCGGTGGGGCGCTGCATTACTTGCCTGCAGGTACTTATAGACGAGCAGGTGACGCTACGTGATCCCTGTCAGCGGTTGAGTATTCAGCTCCTGTCCTCCGGAGGCTGCATTTCAGAGGTGTAGCTCAGTTCCTTTTGTTGTATATTATGGGTAGGTCGGGGCCCTGTCCCGATCAGTTCTATTGCTATTCCTAGAGGCTTGCAGTCTGTATATTTCCATGTGGTCAGTTGAGCCGGTCGTGTGAGGCCGTGCAGTTGTTAGCTGTTAGTACTCTTGCTCCTTTTATGTTGGCCGTGTGGGGCCATAAGTTTGACAGTAGTGGTGACCTTGCCGGTCACGTAGCCTTCTAGTATTTTATTGCTGAATGCAGATAACTAGACAGCATGGTGGCCTTGTCGGCCCGCATAGGCTTTCCTATAGTTGCTTGTTCTGGTCAGCTGTTATTACAGGTACAGGAGGCTATAGGCCAATGGGCCGGGGGCTGTGTTTACAGCCGTCATATAGCCCTTTGTTTCCAGAAATGTGAATTAGAGCCAGCCAGGTACCAGATGTGCCTAGGCTTAGTAGTCCAGTAGTTCAGGTCCTAGCAGGGCACCAGGTGCTAGTCATACCCCCCAAGGCGGGGCGTGACATAATTAATGTAGATCAATGTTCTTTATTGGGATTATGAATGTATCTACGCAGTCCACATACAACATAGGCTATATCAGGCTTTGAAAAATTCATTAGATGCTCCAGACTCCCAATAATCTGAGCATATTTAGATTGAACAACTAGATCACCTATACTTTTTTTCAATTGAGAGTTAGCATCATAAGGAGTGGCAATAGATGTCACTTCAAAACATTCAAACTTCCTGAGGAGTCTCTGTACATAATATTCTGGTGACAATATTATACCATCCTCAATTCTTATAACTTTAACTTCCAATATCGTATTTACTTAATCCAGATCTTTCATATCAAAATTTATAGACAAAAATAATTTGGTAATTTGCACAATATTCAACTTTGTATCAAATATTAGTATGTCATCAACATATAAACATATTATGACATAATCATTGTCTACCACTTTAGTATAAATATTTATCTACTTCAATAGAAGAAAAACTGTTTCTCAGTAAGATTTGATCAAATTTTCCGTATCACTATTTAGGAGCTTGTTTAAATTCATAAAAAAAATTTTTTTTTTTTACAACCATTTGATTTTTGTTTTGGTTTAAAGCTATGCGTTAATCAAACCTACAGTTTCTTTCTCGTCTGTTTTCCGGCAGCTTCTTTCTCCTCTGCTTCTGCATGTCTTTTGCTTAGTTCTTTCTTTTCATTTATCTTTCAGTTTTTGATTATTTATCGTTGGGAAACAAGGGTAAAAATATAATAGTAATGTATTATTTATTGATAATCAAATACAAATAATACTTTAGTCGTATTAGATACTGTCCTAAAAAACTATTTCAACAATGTGAAATATTTTTCAAAATTAAATAAATCTTCTTTAAAAGAGAAACTAGAACAAAAAAATTTAAATAGTACATAACCTAACAAATATGAGATAATTATTTTCTGTGAAGACATATCCTTGGCTATATATAACTGTATAAGGCTATGAAACTTTAGAAGAAGAAATAATAATTTTTTTTTGAAATAACAAAAGAGAGAGAGAGAGAGAGAAAATTAAGAAGTGGCAACTTGGGAACCAAAAGAAGAAAAAAATTTATACTTGGTCATCACATTAGATGATTTGTGTACTAAATTTATACAATCAAAATGCAGTAGTTTGATGTCTTTAGAATTATGAACTGAATTTAAGTTGCAGAATTAGTGGTGAAATTTGACTAGAAAAGGAAGTATCATTTAACTCTGATATACTATCTAGCACAAGTTAGATTATGAAATTGGATAAACCAATGGATAATAAGAATGTCCATATTATCCATTCCGTCTTTTTATGTAAGAAAATAAGTACTCTCACGTTACAAATTTTTTTTTTTTCGTTTTTTGCTTTTAGGGTGTGCTTGTTATATACGAAGGAAAATATTTTCGTGTTTTCATAAAAAAAATATTTTTTTCTGATATAAGTGGTCCTAAGTCGGGTCTTGAATCGGGATCAAAAATTGAATCTCGAATACCGGATCGGTGTTAAGATTCGGATATAAAATTAAGTGTCGAGTGTCAGATTTTAGGCCGGTATCGAGATTTGGGGTCGGAAATCTTATTAAGGTTTGTGCTACATTCATTTAACTTTAATAAATTCATCTTCTATTTTAATGGGTCAAGACCTGTTGGTCACATTTTAAGGAAAAATTATATAATTAAGCAAATTTTACTACATATTTACAATATATAACAACACTTTTAAAAAATTACAAAAATTAGCAAAATAATTACAAAAATAGCAAGTTACCATATGTATCAATTTTTCTACCTTCTCTCTCCAATCCACAACCAGTATTTCTCTCTAATTCAATGCCCGTTTCTCTCTCTTTCAAAATTTCCAATATATCTGCCGATTTCCCCCCCCCCCCCCCCCTCTCTCTCTCACTCTCTCTCTCTCTCTCTCTCTCTCTCTCTCTCTCTCTCTCTCTCTCTCTCAGCCATTTGGATGCAGAGAATTGCAGATCTCTGGAGAAAGTAAAAAAAGATTCGAACTTTTGGCGAAGAAGATGCAGAGAATTGTAGATCTGAATTATTGTCCTTCTTATTTATCAGAGCTGCTTGTTTTTTGATTCATTTTGGCCTGATCTTTAATTGAAGTTGTAACAATTGTGTACTTTAATATATTTCAGATGCAGATCTTTGTTAAGACACTCACCGGAAAGACCATCACTCTTGAGATCGAGAGCTCAGACACCATTGATAATGTCAAAGCTAAGATTCAAGGAGAAACCGAAGCAGGAGATTTTATTAGCAATAATATTGCCGAATTTCACAAGTTGTTATCTATGTTTCAATGACAAAATTGATACACTGCAATTTTTCAAGTTTTTTTTCGTCTTTGTGTATCAATGATGAAATTGATATATGTATCAGTATCAGAATTTTGATATATATATAACTCCAACATTGTTATGTACTAATGTATTGCCTTGTGTGTATCAATATATTGTATCAATTTGTTATTAGTGTGTATCAATATTTTCAGCGATACATGAATGTAAAATACTCATATTGCTTTGTGTATCAATTTAAAAATTTTTTGCTAATTTTTTACTTTGTTGCCATGTATCAGTATTATCTTGAATAAATTACAAATTGAAAATTATTCATTCATATTCATCAATGTATGACAACTGCATCATTTTTTATAAAACATTTAATGTTATAGAAATTTGCAGATTATAGATTCTTTGATTGTATATCTGTTTTTTTTTTAATTTTACTATTGAAACTGATGAGATTGTGTTTATGTATTATATATGTATATATATAAAAAAAATTATGCTTATTAGTATGTACTAATTTTTCTAGTGAAACACATAACTTTCATTTATATAGATGAGCTTTTGATACATGTATCATCACAAATTTGTAAAAATTTTCTAAATCTGCAACGATGATATCCCCAAAGAAAAAAATTCTCCAAAATCTGCGATTTCAGATTGAAAAATTACACAAATATGAAATTTTGATTTAAAATTTTAAATATGGAAAACGATATTATTCAATTAGTTGGTTGTATCAACAAAAAATAGAGAAGAGAATGATATATTGTATCATTAATATGAAAAATAAAATTTATATCATATAACGTAATAACTCAGATGCAAGATAAAGATAGTTTGTATGAACTGCACTACACAACAACTTCAGACGTAACACAGTCATATGGTGGTGTGAGTGGTGGCATTGGGGAACTTTGCACCTACATCATCGTGTTGTTCTTGAGTGAAAATAGATAGGTCGAACGATGAACAATCGTCTATAGAGTGTTGATAAGATGATGTACCTCTGGTAAGTCTTTTAGAAGATGAATCTTCCGCCATTTTTAAACAAACTTAAAGCATGAAGAAAACCTAGAAATTTAATATGCTAAACAAATTGATATAATATGAAAATACGAAGTAAAAAAAATTAAAAACACAAATCACAAAAATGGATTTTTGCACTAGCTCAAACTTATCCAAGGATCACGACTGATGTGTTAATTGTGAGAGAGAAAATCGGAACAAAATTTGAGGGATTTGTGAGAGAAAATATGCCATCGAACTTTATGAAAAGGTTCATCCATGCCATCCGTTAAAATTTGGGCTCATTTATGCCACTGCCGTTACTCAAATGTCTCATCTATGCAATTATTTTTTAACAGATCTAATAGCTGGTTTTTCAAAATCAGATTGGACATATGTCCTATTTTTATTCGGCCATGTCAATTAAAAAAAATCATCAAATAAAATACCCATCCAACCTACCCATGACCCACTCCCTCATTAACCCGACCCATGACTCATTCCCTAATATCAATTAAAACCCACTTCCCTCTCCCACCCCCACTGCCAATATATACTCCAAAACCTAAAGCCCCATCATCTTCTTGTTCCTTTCCTTTAATGTTTCTTCTTCGTTGCTTCTCAAAGCTTCTTCATTTATATAGAAAGTGATCTGTCATATTCAGGTGATATTAGTGAAAGATGAGCTTTGAAAAATACGCAATTGGCAATAAAATGTATTCCAACCTCTGGCAAGCAGCAACAAGGCCAAAACATACATAAAAAGGTTGTCTTTTTCTACTTATCAGCTCAAATCACAATTTAAGCTTCCACTCACAGTCATGGGTTTGCGGTCAATTTTCAGAAAACACGATACATAAGAAAAGTGGATGAGTACTGTAACTACTTCTAATATTTTTCTAAAGGGTAATAAAGAAACTCAAGAAAGAGAGAGGAAGAAAACAAAAAGATGTCGGTATGGGTGGTGGTAATGGTGTGAACAGGTAAAAGATAAAATTAATTGAGAAAAAAAAATCCCCCTCCAAGAAAAAAGAGAAAAAAATTAATAGGTGATGTCAATGTGCGTCTGTACTCTTCCTCTTTGCTCTTTCTTTCAGCTAGTGCTCTTTCTTCACTGATATTTATCTCCTTCAAGTTAGGGTTTTGACCCTCTTCTCTCTTAATTTTTCTTTTTTTCAATTATGTACAGCTCTTTTATGTAAGCTTTACATGGAGTATATACGGGTAGTGGGTGTCGGGGTGGGAATTGGATTTTAATTTATATTAGGCAATGGGTCATGGGTCGGGTTAATGAGGGAGTGGATCATGGGTAGGTTGGATGAGTATTTTATTAGGTGGTTTTTTTAATTGACGTGGCCAAATAAAAATAGGACACGTGTTCAATCTGATTTTGAAAAACCAGGATCTGTTAAAAGATAATGGCATAGATGAGCCATTTGAGTAACGGCAGTGGCATAAATGAGCCCAACTTTTAATCGATGGCATGGATGAGCCTTTTCCTAAAGTTCGATGGCATATTTGAACTTTTTCCCTTTATAGTATTAGTTTTTCACGTTTCTTATAATGTATCTTTTATTTTTATGAAGAATATGAAAATTCCTCAATCATCAGTTAGATCCAAGATAAATTACGATGAGTTATGCCTTATAGATAGAGCTAAAACACGCACTATTTTAAGAGATAAGAAATATTTCTCATATTTGATGATAAAAAAATCAATGTCAATACAATATCTGGTAATATAAGATTAATTGAAGGCTTTGATAAAACTGATTTATTACTTACCGGAGGAACAAATTTGACAATTGATGAAACTTATATTATAGTAAGTCTCAAAGAAACTTGCCAAGTTTCAAAGACATTCGCCAAAATAGCTATTATATTGAGACTATAAATGATAAAAAGATTGAATATCTTTATATTACTACAATAATGTCGAACAAAAAATATATGCTCGAAAAATTTTCCGCTCTTTCTTCTAACTTATACTACACAAGCATTAATATGGTTGAAATACATGTCATAGTAAACCAGAAGTTTACTAATCTAAATAATTTTAGTATGTGGCATGACCGGTTGGGCCATCCCGGTTCTACTATGATGCGCAAAATAATTGAGAAGTCACATGAACACTCTTTCAAAAGATTCTTCAATTTAAGGAATTCTCTTATGCTGCATGTTCTCAAGGCAAATTGATTACTAGATCATCAACAACTAAAATGGGAATTGAGCCCACTGCATTTCTAAAACGTATACAAGGTAATATATGTTGGCACATTCACTCACCACGTGGACTATTTAAATATTATATGGCTTTATTAGATGCATCTACAAGATGGCCATATATGTGTTTATTATCAACTCGTAATTTGGCATATATGAGATTGCTTGCTCGGCTAATAAAGCTAAGAGCACAATTTTCAAATTATGCAATTAAGATAATTTGTCTCGATAATGCTGGTGAGTTTACACATCAGAACTTTAATGATTATTATATGTCAACTGGGATAACATTTGAGCATCCAGTGCTCAAGTTCATACTCAAAATGGTCAAGCGGAATCATTGATCAAACGCCTCCAATAAATTGTTAGACTAATGCGCACAAAAACAAAACTTTCAATTACGGTGTGGAGTCATGCTATTTTTTATGCAGCAACTCTTATGTGGGTCAAGCCCACAAGTTATCATAAAGTCTCCCATTATAATTGATTTTGTCAGGAGTCGAATATTTCTTTTTTTAGAATGTATATATAGATATAAAGGAAGGTATAGACAAGATGATGTGGCACTTCTCTATGACCTAGAAAAATATTTATCTTTTTTCTCCTTTTTTTGATATTTTTCTATTTTTTCTCATTTATGTGTCATGTTAAAAAACTGAAATATCACTCTTTTAACTTTCTTTAATATACATTAAATATATTACATTAGAAATACGGAAAAGGATCAAAACTACCCTTAAACTATTCGATGTGGTACAAAAATACCCTCCGTTAACCTTTTCGCTTCAAAATACCCCCACCGTCAACATATTGGAATGCCCTTACTTTGACGGTCAAAATTTAAATAATTGTTAAATATTTTTATTTAATACGTGACACTCCCTGATTGGTTGATTTTTAATTAAACTAATCTAATTAGTATGATCTTGGGAATACTACTCTTGGTCAAGGATACCATTTTCTGAAGGATATGAATATGAGAAAGAAAAAGAAAGAAAAAAAGTATGTATTATGATTTATAATTTATGATATGTTTTGTTAAATATATAAATTATATCTTGAAAAAGAATTAATATACATATAAGATAAATGTTAGATCATAAATCTTTTAAAAGTAGAAAAGGACCATGATAATTAGATAAAAAGAGTAATTAAATCGAACTATTGTTGATGCTACTCGAACCGCAACAAATGTTTCAATATTTTTTTATGAATAAGAAGGATAAAAAAATATTGATATTTTGACTTTCTAAATTTATAAGGCTTCTTTATGTAAAAAAAAATCAAATATATATATATATATATATATATACACACAAATTTGAAAAATATCGTATGGAATTATACGATCAAGGTCATTCATCAAAGAAATTATGAAAAATAATTGTTGAGAAACATTGAAGTACATTAGTTAATGCATTTTATTGGCATATGATCTTTAAAAATTTTGGAAAAAATTATGGAAAAGTAATCAATTATAATCAAAATTATTTGTGAAATTATTTTTAAAATTTTTAATATAACATAAATCATGAAAAATGTTTTTAAGAAGTTAATAATTAAAAAAATTAATTTTTGGAAATTTTCATAAAATTAGTAGAAAAATAAAGGTGGATTACCTTGATTATTTTAAGAAACGTAATTATTGTTGTTTATTATACAGAGGAATTGAAGAAGTAAAAATTAATAAATGAAAAAGAGAACAAATTAAAGGTGGGAGAATCGAGAAATAATGTTCAAGTGAACACCAAAAAAAATGTAAGATTACATAATAAAAATTATTATTAAAATAAAATTAATAGAAAAAATAATTATCAAGAAAATAACAAAAAAAAGGTAATCTAAAAAATATCAAAAGGCAATAAGAATATTTTTTTTGCTTTTTTTAAATTAAATTCTTAAATTTGTGAAACTATTTTAATTTAAAATATTTACTAGCAATATTAAAAAAATAATTAAGACTAATAGATCAAAATTACATGATTCTTAATTTGACATATGCAATTGGAAGATCAAAATTAAAGAGAATCATTTGTTCAATAATTGTTAAGTTAAATTTTCTTTTACTGTTTGATATGAAAAATAGAGAAAAATAAAATTAATCGATGTGTAAAGACCAATAATTTTTATTAAAATTTTTAACAATAATTATTTCGTTATAATTTATTTATTTTTATAATAACCATGCGAAGCGCGAACAAATTCCCTAATATTTGAATATATATATTATAATTGCCCCACCACGATGCACAAAGATGGGTCTCCAAAGTAGGTTGGAGATATATATTGAGTATGAAACTCCTTCAATTATAAAATATCTGAAACCTATGATTGGAGATTTATTTAAGATTTGTTAATTGTCATTCTGATGAATCGATTTACCTAATATTAGGAGAGAAAATAAACAGCATAAAAAGGAGATAGATTGGAATGAATTATCACAATCTCATTTAGATTCTCGTAAATATCAATGTGGACTGAAAATTCAAAAGATAATCTATTTGTAAAATATTGCAAATCAACTGCCAGATTAAAATACTGACATATCAAGGATTACTAAATCTCATATTCTAGTTGTTAATGCTTTAATTGAAGTTGATGTTCAGATAGGACAATCAATTATTGTAAATGAATCTAAACTACGTTTAAAATGTGGTAGACCAATTGGTTCAAAAGATAAAAATTCTCAGAAAAAGGAAGAAGCAAACAATCAAGATGGTCATAATATGGAGGAAGCTACTCAAGAAGAGAAGTGAGACATAACAATTGATAAAACATCGGAAAGGTTCAAGTACCTGAAAATAATGAAAATGAAGAGAATCTCAATAAATTATGTCTCATCGGAAAAATTATGAAATCGAAATGATATAATTATCGATAATATTTTTGCCTATAATGTTGTTGTTCAAATAATGCAACAAGATGAGGATCTTGAACCAAAATTTATCGAGAAATGTAAATAGAGAAATAATTGGCCAAAATGAAAATATGTAATCCAAATTAAATTGGCTTTGCTTGAAATACGCAAATTTCAGACCTATAGTTCAAACACCTGAAGGTCTAAAGCCAATGAGGTATAATATGAATTTTTGTGCGAAAACGAAATGAGAAAAATAAAGTCGTAAGATATAAAGCATGCAAATACCTAGCATTGATTATATGTGGTGGATTCAATCGCCTTTAGGTATCTTATAAATCTGGCAGTTCATGAAAAACTTAATATGCATTTAATAGATGTTGTCATAGCCTTTTTATAAGGCTTATTAGACAATAGTATTTTCATGAAAATTCCTGAAGGGTCCAAAATATATGAAGTATATAAAGATTTCAGGAAAACTTGTTCAATACAACTTCAGAAATATTTATATGGGTTGAAACAATCAGGATGCATTTGGTATAATCGCTTTAGCAAATATCTACTAAAGGAAGGATACAAAAAGACTCAATTTGTTCTTGTGTCTTTATAAAAAGGCCTAAATCAGAATTTGTCATAACAGTTGTATAAAAATTTAATTTTTCCTTGTGTCTTTATGAAAAGGTTTGAATTAGGATTTGTCACAATAGTTGTATATGTTGATGACTTGAATATAATTGGAACTCTTGAAGAGCTTCTAAAGGCATTGGGATATTTGAAAAAGGAATTTGAAATGAAAGATTTTTGTAAGGCAAATTTTTGTCTTGATCTACAAACTGAGCATTTTTCAAATGGAATATTTGTCCATCAATCAACATATGCTGAAATATTTTAAAAAAATTTTACATGGATAAAACACGTCCATTGTGAACCCCAATAGTTGTCAGATCACTTGATATACATAAAGATCCATTCCAACCTCATGAAAATGATGAAGAGCTTGTTGGTGCTGAAATACCATATCTTAATGCAATTAGTGCATTAATGTATCTTACCGATAATTTTTGACAGGATATAGTTTTTTGTCTGAGCTTGTTAGAAAGATTTAGCTCTTCCCTCGCACGGAGACATTGGAATGACATTAAACATATATTCAGATACCTCCGAGGGACTATTGATATGGGACTGTTTTATTCAAATGAATTTAAGTCACAACTGATTATGTAGGAAATTTTTCTGAACCCCATAAAGGATGATCTTAGACAGACTACTTATTTACATGTGAAGGTACAGCCATATCATGGCGTTCAACAAAACAAACTACGGTTGCACTTAGTCAAATCATGCAGAGATAATAGCCATTCATGAAGCAAGTCGAGAACGTGTTTGGCTAAAATCAATAGCTCAACACATTTAGAGAACATGTGGTCTTTCTTTGGAAAAAGATACTCCTACCAAATTTTACGAAGACAATGTAGCGTATGTAGCTCAACTGAAAGAAGGATACATTAAAGGAGACAGAACAAAACACATTTTACCAAAAAAAAATTTACTCATGATCTTCAAAAGAAGGGTGAAATAGATGTTCAACAAGTTCGTTCAAGTGCTATTTAGCATATATCTTACCAAGAGATTGCCTACTTCAACATTTGAGAAGTTAAGATTCAAAATTGAAATGTGTCGTCTCTGAGACATCAAGTAAAGTTTTCATCAGGGGGAGTAAAATACGTGTTGTACTCTTTTTCTTAAAAGGTCTTGTCCCAATTGGATTTTTCTAGTAAGATTTTTAATGAGACAACCCTCAATGTATATTACTAGATATGTGCACTTTTTTTTTCTTCACTAGAACTTGATTTTGTTTTAATAAGGTTTTAGTGAGACACATTATTTATTAATGGACATTCAAGGGGGAGTATTATAAAATATATTGAATATATGCATGTCCATTTTGTATTTCTTGAAGGGCACTAGTTACTAGAATTAGTTAGAAAGAAACCACTAATTACAAAGGAACCAATATAGTTAGAATTAAACCAAATTAATCTAATTACTTAGTGACAAAAAAAAATTTCTCCGATAAATAGAAATTTTTCTTTATCCATTATACACACTAAGAGAAGATATAATACAATCTCTCTCTTCTCTCGATAAAGTTATTAATTTATTTTTTTAAATATAATTTTATAATTTTTATAACAGCAGATCATTTGAGAAATTTATTCGATTTTTACTAAATAACTTTATTTAGAGTTAGAGTTGTTTATATTGTCTTCTTTCTTTGACGCCATTTTAGATGGAAAAAAAAAGGGAAAGATACTATAGTATAGTAACAATCAATGAAGAAATTATTTGCAAAAGTTTTAATACACATTAACACCTTAACTTTTAGTTTGTGACATCCAATAATCTCTAATTTCAAACCACACATACAACCTCTAACTTGTGTTTTGACATAAGTTCAGTAGTACGAACTTTTTAAGGTATAAAGTTTTAAAATTGAACTTATGTCTTGTAAGACATTGTTTGTGTTTTGGGACATAAGTTCAGTTTTAGAACATTATGTCATAAAAAGTTCATATGCTAAACTTATGTTTTAGATATAACTTGTGTCTTGGAGCATAAGTTCAATCGTATGAGCATGTGTCTTAGGGCGTAAATTCAGTTTTAGAACATTATGCCTTAAGAAGTTCATACACTAAATGTATGTCTTATGCATAACTTGTGTCTTGGGGCGTAACTTCAATAGTATGAACATGTGTTTTGGGGCATAAGTTCAGTTTTAGAACATTATACCTTAAGAAGTTCATACACTGAACTTGTTTAGGCATACCTTGTGCCTTGGAGTTTAAGTTTAGTAGTATGAATTTATGCCTTATAAAACGTAACTTGTGCCTAACAATTTTTTTTTTTTAATATTAGGGGTAAAGGTTGGTCTTGCGAATTAGATGACACTAAACATGTCTCAGATAAACATTCTCTAAAAAGATTTATCTGACTAAACTTAGTTAAGAATACCCTGGACAACAGTATTTTATTAAATAAGCAGTAAAAATAAAAATTAAAGACGAAAATTTAGATTCCTATTTTGCAGATTTGGAGCATTAGATTCCTATTTTGCAGATTTAAGAGAATAAAGTAGTTTGTTTATTTCTTTTTAACTTTATTCCTTTCTATAATTTTATACTCATTTAATGCATTAGAATAAAGAAAAGAAATGATTCTTTAGATATTATTAGTTGTGTAATATATTGTCCCCCTATATGTTTTGTGGAACACGACTTTATATTCATATTCTGAGTCATTTCACTTTAATTGATACCAAAGCTAGCATTTTTAGTGTTAATCCTTCTAATAAATTTGCTATAATCCTTACTTTTTGCTAATATACTTCTAATATATATATATGCTACAAAAAAATTAATTTTTGCTTGCCAAGAATAGATTGAGATGTTGTATAATAATTGATAGAGTAAAGAAAATACTAATTAGATATGAGTCTCTATTGATACTCTAATTCTTCAAGATGGGAATTGGGTTATAAGTTTATGGATTAATGAAGTGAAATTAGTTAAGTAAAATGCAAATTGAAAAATCTATTATTTGAAACTTAAATTTGAAGTTTTGATTTGAAATCAGTATTTGTTTATAAAATTTAAATAAAATTTTAATTTCAATTTTAAATCATGATGTGAAATATTAAATTATTCGAAAAAGTAAAATTTCAAATTTCAAGTCGTAATTTTAATATATTAAATGTAAAATCTTATCCTTAAGTTTATATTCTGCAAACAAAAACCCATCATTTTAAAACGTATAAAGAAAAGATCCATGTACAAGAAAATGATCTTGTTGACATAAAGTTTATGTGAAACTGAATAACTTTTGACATGATACTACTCGCATCAAATAAAAATATTAATAAACAACTTAAACAGTTAATGAGTAGCAATACAACTGACTAAATAAAAATATTAACTTAATTCTGTTCCAATAAATTACAATAGAACAAAAAACATAGATGACAAGATTTCATCCATTAAAATGATCGTTTAAGTAGACTTTAGGTTTGAAGTATTCAGGTTATTTTTAGTATTCTATTTTATATCTTAATTAATTTTTTATTTGGCCCATGGACAAGGGCAACAGACTTATTCGGGCCGAGCTAGAAAGACTCGTTCTTAATTGGGCTCCAAAAAGCACATTCCAACTCTATCAGATTACGAGTTGGGCTGCGGCAATCCACTAGGCGTGACTCATATTGACGACTCTAGTGTTCGATGTGAAGATATTGTACCTTTTCATGTGCAAAAATTATATTAAAAAATAACTAGTTACTACTATGTTGATTTATTAGACAAGTGAATCTTTGTAAAATTATGTGTATATGAAAGTTTGTAATAACAACATATAATCACATATATTTATTTATAAAAGAGAATAGAAATATACAATTTATTAATGCGATGTCTTATGATATTATGTTACTATGAACTAATGACTTGCTTACTTTGTAAGATTATATAAGAGTCGAAAAAATTATAATAATTTTCTTAAATTATAGAGTTGTCATGATTATAAATATATATATATATATATATATATATATATATATATTGTTATACCCCGTAGGATTTCCGGCAGCTAGATGACCTATTCGCACGTTGGTTAAGCATATTTGAAGGCCATACGTGCTAGAGAAAGGCCCGGGAAAAGATCGGACGAGAAACCTATCGAACCATCGCGGAAGGAGCCGAGGCAGAGCCCCTCCGCGATGGCAGCGTGTCACGGAGGTGAGGCCTCCGCGTTGGCTCCGTGACACGTTGGCCTTGTCCAGGCCCAAGTATATAAAGCCCCACTTCGGTTTTAAATCATTAATCACCCATGTAATTTCCAGAAAACAGAGCAAACCAGCAGAAAAGGAAAAAGGAACGAAGAGATAATATAATTTTCGTCCGATTACGCTGCTAAACGTTGTCCAAACTCAAATTAACCTCAGATACCGAGGTATTTAGCAGCAGAGAGCATTCCTACGGATTTAGTTTCGTGAAATACGGCCGACGAATCGTCGAGCTACCGAGATAAGGTAAGTGGAATTGCTCTAAACTAGTGTCTATGTGTTCCTAGCTGAGAAGTGAATAGTTCTCCCTTCTGGACCTCTGAAAAATAGCAAGTTTTCGACCGTCTTTCGATAAGCCTAAGTTTAGGCTATAAACTATATCGAAAGTGACGTTGCTCTTTAAAATAAAGTTGTATTTAGTATTAATTGGCATATTTATGAATGCAGTTGGGAGAAAATAGTTGAAGTACTGGCCGAGCCTCGTCCGACAGCCGGATAGTTCGAGGATAATGTATGTAAAGCTAGTTCCCTCGACAAGTTAGTAATCTTGGTACAGTACAGTAATTTAAAGGCCAGTAGAATATTCAGAAGCCATGTATGATGTTTACTATGAATGATGGTATGATATTAGAAACATCATGTTATGATCAGCGCGAGACTTGCTAGCACGATATAGATTCTAATATAAGTGTTAGGAACTGCACAGCATGCTCAGTATGTGATCTGACACAGAATGTTAGGATATCATTGTATTCAGTTGAAACCCGGTAGAGTAATGTAGCATCTGTAAGGCATCTCAGAAATAGAATGATAAGTTAAAATGGAGTTGGAAAGCATGTTAGGAATAGTAAATCATGTTACTATAGAAACTCAGTATACAACATAGTTTTCAGCAGAAATACTATATCATGTTCAGCATTAGACTCAGTACAGTATGGCAAAAGATTATATTTATATATATATACTATTATCAGTCTCAGCATGTATTAAATACGTACATATTACTATCACTAGCTCAGCATATAGTATATACGAATACTTTACCACTATTAGCTTCAGTATGTGGTATATGCAGATAGTATTACTAGTTGAGACTGTTGTATTGTTTGAGGTTGGATTACCTAGCATCCATGACCGCCCCAAGGCGGGGTGTGACAAACTTGGTATCAGAGCAGGTCGTGTCCCAGGGAGTCTGCAAGCCGTGCTAAGTAGAGTCTTGTCTATGGATGTGTTGTGCACCACATACTATAGGCAGGAGGCTGCGAGGCATGATAGGATGGTTACCCTTTCTTCTCAGTCAGTCGTGCTTTAGAGCGGTACAGTATAGGGTGGAGTCTCTAAAAACTTACCGTATTCTTTGATTACAGATACAAAGGCAGATCAGCATTACCCTATTACAGGCAGAAGATCAGATATAGCAACAGAAGAAGGCATCAGCCAATTACATGATAACTACAGCAGCAGGAGGAGGTACCCGAGACCTCCCAGCATGATACCTTTATCGGTACTATCCCTAGTATACGTTGATAACATCAGAATAGGAAGTCAGGAGTGTAATGTACATACGAGTTGATTTATTTATTAGCTATATAAGATCTGATTAAGATTACAGACAAGGTCAGGTCACCAGGTAAGTATAAGAAAGAGAGGAAAATGCAGGAATCCCAAATACATCTTTTTGGATATGGTACAGTTAAATGTTTTTATTTGTTGCAATAAGAAAAGGGCTATTCCTACCTCTTGATTTTGATGCCAGTATAGTAAAGGGGCATAAGACTTGAGATGGGGTTGCCAAATCCAGCGGTAAGTAAAGATGGGCTGATTAATCCTAGTAAGTATTAGAAAGTATAAAGAGCCCCTATGATTCCGTATGTTGTGCAGACCCTTATGATAATAAGCCAGTAGAGAAAGTAAGACCGTTAGCTTACCCGAAGCAGGGGTAAAAGACCTGTTAGTGATGAATGCCGGGTAATAGTCAAGTTCGAGTTAGAAAAAGGCCAAGTCCGCCACGTATGTTAACAGATAGCAAGACATACCTGTAAGATTGTAGTTATGATCCGGTTGTGATATCGAAAAGGTGAGGGGTCATGTGAATCAGATAGGTCTGACTGCAAGTCAGGGGAAGTATGAACTGATACAGGACCAACAATCTTGTTAACAATGAAGAGCAGGTACCTTGAACCCCAGAGTTCAGCTTAAGTAAGATGAGGGAAAGAAGCAGGAATGTCAGATCTTGTGGGGAAATTAGAATTACCCCCCGGATTGATAAAATATCGTATTAAGGATTAAGCCTCGGGCTGATAGTAGGATTGCGGTTCAAAATACCGCAATATGTCCGCTATGGAAAAGTTAAGAAGTTACCGATACAGCAATTCTAATCTAGTGTAGCCTAGAGATAAGGCCCAGTAGACAGTCATGGGCTTTCAATATATGCCTAGTAAGGCTACAAGATTCGAACGTCGACCCCACACCGCAAGAGTGGCGGAATTTCAAACAGCAGACAATAACTAAAGTGTTTATGTTTGTTACTTTCAGAATGGGGTGACAATACAATGAAATAATAAGTCAGGGCAGGAGATATTATTAGGCCGTAGAAGCGATGTATCATGTACGGTATGAGACTCAGCAGAGCATGTCAGAGATTATGTATTACCGCAGAACTCAGTACATATTGTACGTAGCTATTGATATATATATATATATATACAGATAATAGATATGTTGTGAGTAGCTGCCTATAAGGGGTATAATCACAAATGCTGATTAGCAATAGAAAACATGTACAGATTGCATTGCAGGACCCCCCCCCCTTGCCAAAAGGGAGGAGAAAGAAAGAAAAGGAGAGAAGAAAGGGGAAAGGGAAAGGAGAAGAGAAAGGGCAGGTTAAGTGTGAGTCACGTATGAAGTCATAGAAACTATCTCAGTTCTCAGTTATTAAGTTAATAGACTTATGTGTTGTTGCCAGATCTAGGCTCTAGGAGCTTATCAGAGTTAATGGCCTAAACCAGATGGCTAGATGATAAGGGCGCAGTTAGATGGTCTACCGACCAGCTGGCGCCTGCATTAGCAGGGAAGCATCCCTGAAGATCGGTAACAGTAGTGTATGTGCTAGAACCAGGATTAGAGGCCGAATAGGCAAATTTTAGAAATTAGCAATACCAGAATTGTTCTAGTATGTTAAGTGGTCGTACGTCATTTTTCCAGACTTGTAGGTGAGAGTCGGCCTTAACCAACCTAGCAGTTATTATGTGGAACACCCCATAAGACAGCCGGCCGTCCCAGTCAGAATACCCGTGGGTACCCCAAGGAAGGGTCCACATCAGTAGTCAGCGACAGACTAGTACTTCAGCTGGTTCTCGTAAGATATTTAGATACAAAGCCCTAGCAAAAGGCCAATATTTACAAAATAGCTCATAAGACCGAGAATCCCCCAGAATAGCAGTATAAATCCAAGTGGATATACACAAGGCGTAAGAAATTGATAGTACCCTGCTAGCATAGTGTTTATTAAGACCAGGGGATCAGTAGACTCCCCGTGAAGATCCAGAGATTGATCGCCTAGGAGTAAGTTTGATTAAGCCCAGCCTTACAGTGGTTTAAGCAAAATAACAGAGCAATTAGATGCCCACAAGTCTGCGGTTATGCATGAACTATAAGCACTCAAGTAGAACGGTTAGAGCATTGTTAGACTACTGCCACATTCGGGTCATTCAACCCGACTATTCAGTTACTTAAGGTTATGCAGCCAGATCATTAGAGGTCATGGTCAATATCAGGACCCCCTGATCAGATACGGGCACACGGTGTGCAGATAGCCGTTCAAGGTTACCTTAGCAACAAGTAGCCTTAGCATGTGGCCAGAAGGCCAGATAAGCTCTAACTATACCGGTAGATTACTTGTCAGATTCTACGGTATAATAAACTAGTATGACCGTCAGTTATACGTCAATTTTTGTAAATGTGAATTTTGGTTGAGTTTAGCAGCCTTTTTGGTCACATTGTGTCGGAGGCTGGTGTACAGATAGATACACAGAAAATCGAAGTCGTGAAGACATAGCCTAGACCTACCACTCCGATCGAAGTACGCAGTCCCTGCGGTTAGCCGGGTACTGCAGAGGGTTTGTGGAAGCATTTTCCAACTTAGTAGCACCTCTGACTAAATTGACACAGAAGGCAGCAAAGTTCCAGTAGACTGAGGCGTGTGAGCAGAACTTCCAAGAGTTAAAAGCCAGGTTAACATCAGCTCCAGTGTTAGTATCGCCAGGGGATACAGAGGGTTGATGCAGCATGATAAAGTAAAAGCTTATGCTTTCAGGAAGTTGAAGAAACGTGAAAAGAATTATCTTACCCATGACCTGGAGTTAGCTGCAGTAGTTTATGCCTTAAAGAGCGATAATACAGAATGTCGCAGTGTTGTCGTTAGTGGTGGAAGTAAAGGAATGGCAGTATGGAGACCCTAGCCAGGTTCAACTTGAACACAAGGTTCAGTAAGGAGAGGTGACATATTTTCAGATAACCGGGGATGAAGTGTTACGATATAAAGGCTGCATTTGTGTTCCAGATATTTTGGGGCATCGCCAGCAGCTTATGAGCGAGGCGCATTACGCCCGCTATTCTCTTCACCCAGGCGCGACGAAAATGTGCCATGATATCAAAGAAAACTACTGGTGGCCAGGTATGAAAAGAGAAATTGCTGAATTTGTAGCCCAGTGTCCTAACTGCCAAGAGGCGAAAGCAGAACATCAGAAACCAGGCGGGTTAACTCAGGACATAGCTATGCCTCTCTGGAAATGGGAAGCGGTGAATATGGATTTTGTGGCAGGATTACCCCGTGCCAGACACAGACATGACTCTATATGGGTAATAGTTGACAGATTGACTAAATCAGCTCATTCCTTGCCAGTTAGAACTACTTTCTCGGCTGGAGATTATGCGGAGTGGTATATCCGAGAGATAGTCAGATTGCATGTAGTGCCAGTATCCGTTATTTCAGACAGAGGAGCGCAGTTCACGGCTAGGTTTTGGAAATTGTTCCAGAAGGGGCCGGGGACGTAGATTAATCTAAGCACAGCTTCCCACCCTCAGACAGATGAGCAGGCTGAGCGCACAATTCAGACGCTCGAAGACATGTTGCGAGCGTGTGTGCTAGATTTCGGTAGTAGCCAAAGTGAGCATTTACCGTTAATTGAATTTGCCTACAATAATAACTATCATTCAGCCATCCAGATGGCGCCTTTTGAGGCATTATACGAGCGAAAATGCAGATCGTCGAACGGTGTTTGAAATCGGAGAGTCAGTGTTGGTTGGCCCAGACATTGTTCAGCAGTCAAAGGAAAAGGTAAAGCTTATCCGAAGAATGCTTACTGACTGCACAGAGCCGCCAGAAATCATATGCAGATGTGCGGCGCAGAAAATTGGAGTTTGATGTGTATGACTGGGTATTTCTAAAGTATCCCCAATGAAAGAGGTAATAAGGTCCGGCAAGAAAGATAAGCTCAGCCCGAGGTTTGTTGGGCCTTATCGGATTCGTCGAAGGACAGGCCGAGTAGCATATGAGTTGAATTTGCCTCCAGAATTAGAATCCGTTCATCCGGTCTTTCATGTATCTATGCTGAGGAAATGCATAGGAGACCCGTCCAGAGTAGTCCCAGTCCAGAATATCCAGGTTACGGAAAAGCTGGCCTATGAAGAGGTTCCAATAACTATCTTAAACAGACAGATTCGCAGATTGAGGACTAAAGATATTACGCTTATCAAGGTATTGAGGCGTAACAGGAACCGAGAGGAGATGACTTGGGAAGCGGAGGAAGATATGAGGACCAGATATCCTCACCTATTCCAGGCCTAGTCAGGCGACAGGTATGTCCGTATTATTGCTTATGTAGTATCTTATGGTTGTATATGTATAAGTGAGGAAAATTGATACGTAGCCATCCAGTGAATCCTACAGTATTATGTACAGTACCTGTATTGGACTTTCCTGCATTTCAGATTTTTGGTATAGTCCATATTACAGGGGAAACTCTGCCAAAATTTTTCTAAACAAGTAAGTTAAGTAGTCCTCTAGATGGCAGTATACATTCGAGTACGAATGTTCTTAAGGGGGGAGAATGTTATACCCCGTAGGATTCCCGGCACCTAGATGACCTATTCGCGTTGGTTAAGCATATTTGAAGGCCATATGTGCTAGAGAAAGGCCCGGAAAAAGATCGGACGAGAAACCTGTCGAACCATCACGGAAGGAGCCGAGGCAGAGCCCCTCCGCGATGGCAGCATGTCACGGAGGTGAGGCCTCCGTGTTGGCTCCGTGACACGTTGGCCTTGTCCAGGCCCAAGTATATAAAGCCCCACTTTGGTTTTAAATCATTAATCACCCATGTAATTTCCAGAAAACAGAGCAAACCAGCAGAAAAGGAAAAAGGAACGAAGAGATAATATAATTTTCGTCCGATTACGCTGCTAAACGTTGTCCAAACTCAAATTAACCTCAGATACCGAGGTATTTAGCAGCAGAGAGCATTCCTACGGATTTAGTTTCGTGAAATACGGCCGACGAATCGTCGAGCTACCGAGATAAGGTAAGTGGAATTGCTCTAAACTAGTGTCTATGTGTTCCTAGCTGAGAAGTGAATAGTTCTCCCTTCTGGACCTCTGAAAAATAGCAAGTTTTCGACCGTCTTTCGATAAGCCTAAGTTTAGGCTATAAACTATATCGAAAGTGACGTTGCTCTTTAAAATAAAGTTGTATTTAGTATTAATTGGCATATTTATGAATGCAGTTGGGAGAAAATAGTTGAAGTACTGGCCGAGCCTCGTCCGACAGCCGGATAGTTCGAGGATAATGTATGTAAAGCTAGTTCCCTCGACAAGTTAGTAATCTTGGTACAGTACAGTAATTTAAAGGCCAGTAGAATATTCAGAAGCCATGTATGATGTTTACTATGAATGATGGTACAATATTAGAAACATCATGTTATGATCAGCGCGAGACTTGCTAGCACGATATAGATTCTAATATAAGTGTTAGGAACTGCACATCATGCTCAGTATGTGATCTGACACAGAATGTTAGAATATCATTGTATTCAGTTGAAACCCGGTAGAGTAATATAGTATCTGTAAGGCAACTCAGAAATAGAATGATAAGTTAAAATGGAGTTGGAAAGCATGTTAGGAATAGTAAATCATGTTACTATAGAAACTCAGTATACAACATAGTTTTCAGCAGAAATACTATATCATGTTCAGCATTAGACTCAGTACAGTATGACAGAAGATTATATTTATATATATATACTATTATCAGTCTCAGCATGTATTAAATACGTACATATTACTATCACTAGCTCAGCATATAGTACATACGAATACTTTACCACTATTAGCTTCAGTATGTGGTATATGCAGATAGTATTACTAGTTGAGACTGTTGTATTGTTTGGGGTTGGATTACCTAGCATCCATGACCGCCCCAGGGTTAATAGCTGTATCGACTCGTCCGCCAGAGGATGAGGATACGTCGCTCTACGGAGTGGCATGCCGTCCCATAGGGGACGAAGATGGGATGCCAGTTTTTCCCATATTGTGCCTTGGTCGGCCCTTATACACCCCCGTCGAGCGGATACGCCCGGGGTGTTGATTCAGGAGTCCTCCGGACTCAGATGCAGTTATAGTCAGGGGCTCAGCGAGCCCAAGTGCATACCCAGGGGACCGGCAGGATGCTTACAGGGTTTATAGGAGATGGGATGACCGGGGTAGGGGTATAGATTTTGTGCTGGTTGTACCTCCCGGCTTATGGGGGCCGGGTAAGGTTTGTGTGTGCTATGTTATGTTATGTTATGTTATGCCATGTTATGTTAGATACGAGTAGATCAGCAGTAGAACGATACGTCTCCAGGTATGACTCCTACTCCTTCCAGTATAATTGAGAGAAGGTATGACTTACATTACCAGACAGTTAATCTATTTCTCTCTACTTCAGTTTCATCAGTTATATTATTGTTTTCAGATATTTCTTTCAGTTATTGCTTTACATACTCAGTACCAGCGGTACTGACGCCCGGTGGGGCGCTGCATTACTTGCCTGCAGGTACTCATAGACGAGCAGGCGATACCACGTGATTCCTGTCAGCGATCGAGTATTCAGCTCCTGTCATCCGGAGACTGAATTCCAGAGGTGTATTTCATTTTCTTTGTTGTATAGTACGGGTAGGTCGGGGCCCTGTCCCGATCATTTCTATTGTTATTCCTAGAGGCTTGCAGTCTGTATGTATATTACCCTGTGGTCAGATGAGCCGGTCGTGTGACGCCGTGCAGTTGTATAGCTATTAGTACTTTTGTTTCCTTTATGTTGGCCGTGTGGGGCCATAGTTCGACAGTAGTGGTGACCTTGCCTGTCACGTAGCTATCCAGTACTTCAGGGTTGAGTTATAGATAACTAGACAGCATGGTGGCCTTGTCGGCCCGCATAGGTTTCCTTATAGTTGCTTGTTTCTGGTTAGCTGTTATTACGGGTACAGGAGGCTATAGGCCAATGGGCCGGGGGCTGTGTTTACAGCCGTTATATAGCCCTTTGTTTCCAGAAATGTGAGTTAGAGCCAGCCAGACACCAGATGTGTCCAGGCTCAGCAGTCTAGTAGTTCAGGTCCTAGTAGGGCACCAGGTGCCAGTCATACCCCAAGGCGGGGTGTGACATATATATAATTTAAAAAATTTAAAAATTGCATGTTGAAATAAAATTGTAAATCAAGCTAATTTCTAATACCGTTCAAACGAGCCCTAAGTTTGAGGATAATTTTAAAAACTTTGTTAATAGTGGGATAAAATTGGTAACATATAAAGAAACGGAGGAGTAAAAGGGTAAATTAGACCATTACCTTAAAATAAAAAATATAAAAATGTAAAAGTTTAATTTTGTTTATTTATATCTCTGCTAAATCTCTTTACCCATGAGCATTGGGGTTTTTCACTTCTCCTCACACTCGCCGGCCTCGCCGGAAGTCGCTGCCTGTGCTGGAAAACCGTTTTTCTCCCCTGAAAATCACATTATCCTCTTTGAGTAGCAATGGAGAAAACGGAACTGAAAGACGAAAAAAGCAAAGAGGTGGAAGAGGAGCAAGTAGTGAACCCATGGGAAGTTTCAGCAAAAGACGGCGGCAAGATTGACTATGACAAGTTGATCGACAAATTTGGCTGCCAGAGGCTTGACGAGTCCTTAATTCAGAGAGTTCAACGCCTTACAAATCGGGCACCCCATGTTTTCCTTCGCCGGGGAGTTTTCTTTGCTCATCGTGATTTCAACGATTTATTGGATTCTTATGAAAAAGGGGAGAAGTTCTATTTGTACACTGGCAGAGGACCCTCTTCTGAAGCCTTGCATTTGGGTCATCTTATCCCCTTCATGTTTACAAAGTAATTGCGATTCAAATGCTCGATGCTTATTTGTTTTTTTTTTTCCTTTTGACATGTTTGTTTATTTTTGGGTTTGTGAATTTGTTTTATTCTGCTGCAGGTACTTGCAGGATGCTTTTAAGGTGCCACTTGTAATACAGTTGACTGATGACGAGAAATGTATGTGGAAGAATTTGTCAGTGGAAGAAAGCCAAAGACTTGCTCGTGAGAATGCTAAAGACATTATTGCTTGTGGATTTGATATATCCAAGACTTTTATTTTCTCTGATTTTGATTATGTTGGTGGGTGAGTAGCCTCTTTTTTACTTTCCGAATGCCTTCACTGCTAAGGGAAATGTTTATCTTGAGACTTCCAGTGTTTGGTGGGTATAAAAGCAAGTATACATGTGGTAATCATACAAGGAGTGGTATATGGGTCAAGGATAGTGATCTGGTAATATATTTGAGTTTTGAAAGTTGAAAATAATGTCTAAAGGATTATAGAAACAACTGATATGGAGTGAGAGTTAGGATACTTCTAAGTGACACAAGTCATTTTCCTATTTCTGATGGAAAGTGATTCAGTTATATGGTTTTCATGTTTATGTTTGTTTCTTTGGATGTGATTTGAGTGGGTCTTTCTATTTAGAATGATAATTTTGGTTTACAATCGGAAACAACCTCTCTACCTTCACAAGATAGGGGGGTAAGGCTCCATATATACCACCCTCCCTAGACTCCGCTTGTGGGATTATATTAGGTATGTTGTAAGTAGAATTTAAATGGTCGTATAAGGATGCAATCAGCTTGTGCTTTCTTTCAAATTCATGTGTACAGCTCCATGATTTTTATTTACATACCTTTGGTTTGTTTCTTGTTTGACAACTTAGAGTATTGGTGCTAACAAGAACTCTTTGTACAGTGCCTTTTACAAGAACATGATCAAGATTGCAAAATGTGTCACATACAATAAGGTGATTACTGCTACTTTATATCTAGAAGATCATCTTATGTTAAAATTTTAAAATCTGTTGTGCTATGTGGTTTGTTTTTCAGGTTGTTGGCATTTTTGGTTTTACAGGTGAAGATCACATTGGGAAAGTTAGTTTTCCACCAGTTCAGGTAGCGTACTCCTCGATGTTGTAACTATAGTCTTTTTATAACTTACTCTGTTGTGCAAAAAATTTTCAAGTTTTGGACAAATGCTTTTGAACAGATCTTCATACTTCTCTATTTTTAAGTTATTTTTATATTTCCATTCCTCCTGTGTCCCCATTTTAAACCCTAGGAAATGAAAACAGAAAGAAATATAGAGAAGACCACAATGCTTTGATAGACAGTCCAGAATAGAAAACAATATAGTTATGTGCTTCCATTGGTGAAGCTTATGTGCCTTATGTTCCATATTTGTTTTCCTATTTTCATGTCCAATAGATAAACTTTTGAAAGGTCAGAAGCTTGAAGAAGCTGGAATAGTATACTTTACCTTATCCCAAAGAAAAGAAGAAGCTGCAATAGTAGCTTACTCTGAATTTTATATGGATTTTGTCTTCTCCTCAAAATTGAGGAATTTGTATTTGGTTTTGGACGTATGGAGAAACCTACATAGCTGAATTTATAAAATTGCAGGCTGCTCCATCCTTCCCCAGTTCATTTCCTCATCTGTTTGGCAGTGATAACATTCGCTGTTTGATTCCATGTGCCATTGACCAGGTCTCTTCTTACTCCTATTTTTCTTTGTCAGATTGGTTTCTTCAAAATGTCTTATTATATTTGAATGATCAAGCAATGTATTCCTCACTTAGTAAAAATATGAGCAATATATATTGTTGTCAATAAAATAGTACTAGTTATATAGTGGGATGGACATATTTTTGTTTGAGAGTGGTGGTTATTTCCCAATCAGTAGAAGCAATCTTCATTTTTCAGTGCCACAAAGATCTCCTCTTAACAAACTCCACTATGATAGAAACCAATGAGTTTATTTAAGGAGTTCTCTTTTGATTTTAATGTATTTTTGGTGTAATCTGTATAGTTGGCTAGATTAATGAGAGGCTTGAATTGATTTAAATGATTTGCATTTTTTAAGTTGACACCATCTTGGGGTGTTATGCACTTAAGATATTTGACTTGTCAAAAGAAAATGCCGGATGGGCCATCTCAAAATTCTGCTGAAGTTCCTGTTCAAATGATGGTATTACATATTTTAGGGCTCAAGTTATTGCCTCGTGATATTACCAAAAGTTGGAAGCAACAATATCTCTTGATAAGTGCCTCTCTTTGTACGCGTAATCTGCTGATGATATATCTCGCCTTCTTTTGGGTGGTTAGATTTGTATGCGCGGTGATTATACATTAGCCTTAGAGTTTGTGGTGCTGTCTTTCTCTGTTAATCTTGAGCTATTTTCTAGTCAAATATTCTAATTGGTAGTTCGTTGGCGTATGGTTATCGACACAAATGAGCAAATTCTGGCTTTCATGTAGATCTGCTGGATTAAGTAGGCCACATAAGCAGGAAATCTCCTATTTTGTTTTATATTAAAATGATTAGATGATATATAGGCAGTTGGATGTTATCTTCAAAGGAAAAGAAAACAAATCAAATGGATGGAGGTCATGTTGGGTTTTTCCTGCTTCCTTTCTTTCTTTTCCTACATGAATGTCTCTTGTGATCTTTTCTGTTGATAGTTTTCCCCCGTGTTTCTACTGAAAAACTAACATCAGTAAGTGATTTTTCAGGATCCTTATTTCCGAATGACTCGAGATGTTGCTCCTCGGATAGGCTATCACAAGCCTGCTTTGATTGAATCATCATTCTTTCCTGCCCTTCAGGTTTTTTCACTCCTTATAGACCAGTGACTGACCAATTTAAGTTTTGTTACAAATTTACAATCAAATGTCACTTTGATCACGCTTCTATGACTAAGCCTTTTACAGTTCATTAGTAGGAGTAATTTGTTCTATTATGTTTTCATGTCCTCAACTTGTTGCCACGAGGGTTTAGCTCTTCTGGCTGCAAGATGGCCCGAACGCCACTGTTAAAGGAATAACATTGCGTCATCATTAATCAGACACCTCAGTGACCCGTTGATAGGATCCTTTGAAGCTGTGACAATCTCTAAACCCTAATTCCTTACAAATGAAAGCTCTGTTCAGCATTGGTGCTACATTCTGGTTATTTCAGCATCTAATTTTTTAGTAGTTAACTTCTTATCTTTCTGAATGACAAAAAATTGCAGTTCACTGCATGTGCTTCTTCACAGCTCATATACCAGTAAATGCTGCATCTTTTGGTCATAGACCTGCAAAACATAGTTAAATCTAGTTTGTTTATTTATTTGTTTTATTTTTGTATAGGCTGACTAATGCAGCATTTCTGAGAGCTTTATCTTCCCATGGAATTCTTCCTGTACCTAGAACCTGAGTCATGATTCTTCATGCTAGAGAAGGATTTCGCGACTACTCGACCTAGTTGCCTGCTCCATAGGAATGCAAAGTTTAGTTAACACTTTCCAATTACCATAAGCATCAACTTCTCAATAGATATTAATCTGATTTAGGAACTGTTTAATGAAAAATCCATAAAGCATGTGAATGACAGTCCTTCATGAAGGAAACAAAACAAAAATTATTTCCTTTGTGAGATGTTCATTTCAGTCAAGCAAAGCCCCACATTTCAGTAACTTTTTCACAAAGGAGTAGTCCTAGTTGGGTAGTGTTTGGTAAAACCTTGTTGTCCATACTGCAAATAGTCTCCATATAATGATGTTTTCTACTAGGTAGATGGAAATGCGTGTGACTAAATCATCTTCCGCATATTCAAAATGTCAAAAAGATTCTGTGTTCTTTTTTTCGTTTTCCCTCCATTTTTACCATTTTCATGCTCTTCGCAGTTGAATTTGGTTCTTAATTTGTGCAATTGCAAATGATTTGTGAGTTCCACCTTATATGAATGTATCACTAACTATATGATGGTTATTTCATTTCATCTTTGTTCTTTGTCTGATGTGCCCACCTCCATGCCACTAGTATCTGTCTGATTCCAAATAAGTAGAAATAAAACTGGTTCTCATCCTTGCTATTTGTCAAATTAGCTTGTGCACACATGTTTCAGCTCATGTTGTTTAATGTGTCTGCTTGTAAAAATTGTTTTGGTTTCTTCTGTTGATATTTTACTTTCCGTCATTGAACATTTGCAGGGAGAGAATGGAAAAATGTCTGCTAGTGATCCAAATTCTGCCATTTATGTGACCGATTCAGCAAAGGAGATAAAAAACAAGGTTGGGCTTTTTATAATATTGCACACCTCAAAAAAATTTCCTTCTCACAAACTATTCTTTTACACATTTCATACACATAATATGTCAATGCTTGTATCCTTTTAGAAGGACATCCATTTTGTGCATAATCCAGTTTCTAAAGGACATCCATTTTGTGCATAATACAGTTTTTATTGATCTCTTTTTTCTTTGTGCTGGCCTTCCCTTCTTGGAAGGGGGAGGGAGGATTACTATAGATAGACATTCTATAAAATTCATTACAACCAATGCCCCAAGGGTGTGGCCTAATGGCAATGAAGTATACTAAGGTGGAAGAGGAATTAATTCTACAAACATCTTTTACCTTAACTAAAGTAACTAAAGTTTCTAGTAAGAAATAAAATACACTTAAGCTCCCACAAGGGTTTCCTCAACCAAATTCATTCTACAAAAAAGAACACTAATAAAATTAAGTATCTATAGTTATGGCAACCCAAGAGCCAAACGTACAAAAATTCCCTTAATAGTTAGCCTCTAACAAAAATGAGTTAAACAACAGTTTTATTTTTATTTTTTTATTTATCTTGACAATGGTAAACAGAGTATATTTATATACCAGGATACTTAGACAAGTTGTGTTTGTATCCAGATCACCAAAGGGATTACATAAGGAAGACAAAAAAGCTCTCTAAATGTAATCTAGAACATCAAACAGTTCATCTTTATCTTCTGGATAGAGTTCTCTTTGTCTTCAAAACATTTTTGATTTTTTTCCTTCCATAAAGTCCACCAGTTACATGCAGGGACAATTCTCCATCTCTCTTTCTGATTGGTTAATCTGCTTTCTCTGTTCCAACTAATTAGAACATCAGTTAGAACTGAAGGCATCACCCAACTGATACCTCTCAGGTTGATGAAAATTCTCCATAGTTGGTCTGCCCATTTACAATGCAAAAAGAGATGATTGGTTTTCTCTGCTTTCTCTCCTCATAAGAAACGTATGGAGCATAGATGGGAACCCTTCTTGGGTAAATTTTCCCAAGTAAGGACTTCTTTTCTAGCCAGTAACCAAACAAAACAAGCCACTTTGTGAGGAACCTTCACTTTCCAAATCATTTTCCATGGCCAGCCCTCAATAACAAAATTTGATCTGTTGAGTTCTTTATACACTGACTTGACTGAAAATAAGCCATTGCTATCCTTTTACCAAACCAGACAAACTTCACTAGTAGATAGACCACTGAAGTGCTCTAGAATATTTAAAAATTCTGTCATTCTACCAATCTCCCAGTCATTAAGGAGTCTTATAAAATTGAAATTCCATCCTTGCTCTTACCACATTTCTTCCAAAGTTTCTTATTGCTGCTGACAAAGATTATAAATATCAAGGTATGATATGAGATCCTTTGAACAAAAATCGTGGAATTGTAATTTCTTAGCTTGACTCCTCGTAAATGGTCTACTTGAAGGATTCACTTGACTTGTTTTAGCTTCCAGATATGCATCATATGCCTAGTATATGAGCCCAATTCCATTACAGGAGCTCTGGCCTAGGCAAAACCGGAGACTGAGGCAATTTGAATTTTCTCCACTGTAGAAGTTCTTATGTAATTTAGCACCATCTTAGTTCTTAGTTTTTCTTAATCAATGAATACTTATCAGTTCAAAAAAAAGTTCTTATGTAGGTTTCCTAGATGGGTATTATCCAGATTGATTGCTTTATGCTAAATAAGTTATGTCGATAAAGATAATAATGACTCTTTTAATTGTAACTATGTGCAGATAAACAGATATGCATTCTCTGGTGGACAAGACTCAATTGAGTTGCACAGGAAGTACGGAGCAAACCTGGAGGTAACCAAATTTATATGAATCCAATTGCTAATTCATAGGATGTAATGCATTTCTATTGTATGACTGCACATGCTTGAATATAGCAGCTTATGAATTAATTTATCTCTGCCTGTTTTCATCTCTGTTGGATCAATATAATTTTGTACCATCTTAGCCATGGGAAAGAAAGACAGCAAACTAAACCTCTTGTCTTGGATACTAAGCAGGTTGATATACCATTTAAATATCTTAGCTTTTTCCTGGACGATGATGCAGAGCTGGAACACATTAGGGAGGTTAGTGTTCATACTCTCTCTTAGTGTTTCTTTTACTAACTCAAAATTTGCATTTTTGTAGAACTCCAGGTTTTAGTGTACAATTCAGTTCATGCATGGACTATGATATTACCAATAATGCTCATATGCTCAACTTTCAGGAATATGGTTCTGGTCGTATGCTGACAGGTGAAATTAAAAAGAGGCTTGTTGATGTTCTAACAGATATAGTCGAAAGACATCGACGGGCTAGGGCAGCAGTGACAGATGAGGTAACTAACAATAATTCCCGTTAAAATCTAAACTTAACTAACTTTGCTGAATTTCAAAGTACTCATTCTCCATTTTGATTTGCCTTAGATTATCAATTCAATTTGTCCCAGCTATATCTGAATTTCAAATGACGTGATTTTCTCTTTAGTAACTTGGGGGATTGAAGTTAGCACCAAGTCTCCATTTTCCATATCTGTTTAGGATGCCTTACCTAACTCATTGTTGCTGAGTGGTGTTTCCACTCTTCCTCGCACAAGTCACTAGATATTTTAAGGGTGTGTTCCGCTCTAGCTGGCCTGAGCACCACCGTCATTTTAAAGGGTGTGAAGAGCTCCTCTTATGAGCATGACACTCCATCACAAGTATTTCAAGTTTCAACAGTTAATTTGATGCCTCTTTTTTCGAGGCCCTCTCAGGGAGTAACGAGGGAGGGGGTTGGAGGGTCCTGCTCTTCCAAAGTGTTCTATCGCTTGTCCATATTTACCGGATGTCTCTGTCTCCTTTCTAAACTTGTCTCTTGTAGTGTGCTCTTAATTTACTTGGTTGTTGAATGGTGTTTTTCCTGCAGATGGTAGATGCATTCATGGGTGTCAGACCACTTCCTAATATGTTCAATTGAATGGGCAAAGTATAATTACTACTTGGGGCTCATCATTATTTTCCATTTACTGAGAGTTTTTCCTTCTTTAATTGTAACACTTGCTTTTTTTCTTTCCTGTAGTTTTTGTTACTCGTTAACTCAACTCATATTTGCAAGAACAACCTCAAGAAGATGGATTTGTGGTAGTATTAGATCCTATGGTCTTACCTAAAACGGATACTCCTAAGTCCTATCTATCTATCTTTATATATATATTATAAAGTTGGGCAAAAAGAGTGTACTTGTGCTTTCTTTGGATATTTTTACATATATAAACTGTTTGTATATTTCTTGAAAAGTCGAAGTTATAATAATATGTAAGTTGATGTTGAATAAGTTGTGTGAATCCAACTTTTAAGTATCAAATCATACGGAATTAATTTGGTATGATAATGATATAATAGTTTTAAAAATTAAAATTATTGAATTGAAATGTTCAATATGACACTATTATGTCCACCTCTAAGTCCAGTTTATGATTTGTGTAGGAATAAAAATATCTTTAAATTATATTAAACTGAATAAGAATATTGTTCGTAGATAGTTTAATTCAAAAATATTTTTGTCATTAATAGGTTAATTTTAAGATGTTCTTATTCTTAATAATTTGGTCCAAAATTATTAACATCAAGGAATTTATATTATTTTTATAAAATATTATATACATTTATATTGTCAGTTTAAAAAGTACATGAAATATTTTATTGTTATTGATAAAATGAGGTTAAGAAGA
Organism: Datura wrightii; assembly: GCA_035772735.1. Lineage (NCBI taxonomy): Eukaryota > Viridiplantae > Streptophyta > Magnoliopsida > Solanales > Solanaceae > Datura > Datura wrightii. The sequence continues at coordinate 19,275,429 of JASDFA010000006.1, read as the reverse complement.
AGAAAAAATTATATAAAAGATTATAGGATTTCATCATTAATTTTCATTCAGATAACGAAAGAAATCTTTTTCTCCTAATAAAATAGGAAATTTTTTTAGTTTCTTAATATTTTCAAATTGAAAGAGGATAACCATTTGTTAATATATTGATTGATTTTAAAGTTACAATGAAAAAGGAGTTAATAATAACTCCATCGATGATATTTTAAGAATATTTTGTGATTTGATATTTTAAAAGATATTTTATAATCTAAAGCAATACGATAAATCTTCATATTTTATGAAATTATAATTGTTGTATCTTTAACTTAAAAATCAATGACAAAAATAGAACCTTGGATTCAAAGAGAGAAATGGATATTCTTGCTGGTTAGTCTTGAAGTTTCTTCTTCAGTTATTCTGAGACCAAATTTTGCACTTATGTTTTTTTTAGTATGAGGTTTATATTCTGTATTTCTTATCTGATGGTCTTCTTACTTTTTGATCTTCAATTTTTCCGGTCAAAGACACGCAATTCAGTTGCGTGAGGGTCGGACCACAAGAGTCTATCTAGTTATTTTATATTTTAGTGGAACCCCTCTTTGGTTTTTCTGGCTGGAAAACATTGACATGTTAAAAAATGGTTTTGGAAATGTAGATAGAGCATATAGGGATACCCACTTTTCTGCCATTGCTTTAATAAACAAATATTGTGGTAAGATGACAGTCTTTTCCAGCTAAGCTAATTGAGTTACAGGGAAGAAAAATTGTGATACACGTAATGATATAGCAACATTGCTATAAAATATTTGAATTTGTATTCTTAAGGTGACTCCTGCAATAATATATTGTGAATTTGCAAAATGACAGCATAGAATATGACACACGTTTTGTGGGGAGTAAATATCTTGTGTGGAACAATTTTGGGATACTTTTTGGTTGTGGTTTCCACTTGTCAGATTAATGGGCAATTCTTACATACTCTATACAGGCATGTTCATCCTAAGCACCTCAACTTTGTGACTTCTATATAAGATAAATGTTCATATCTTATTTTAAAAAAAAAAAGAAAAATTAGTTGTCCTAAGTTTTATGGTCTTTGTGACTATTTATAATGTCTATATATATTATAAATGAAGTTAGACAAAGAAGAGTAATGTGACATTTCTCTTTATTCAAGGAATATAATTATTTCTTTTTCTCTTTTTTTGGCCTTTTTGTTTCTTATTTCTTTAAATAAAAATAGCTAAATTATTATAAAATTATAAAGTAAGAAGAAGAATATTGTAGAGAAAGAAAGAAGAGAGAAAAATTCTTGTTTTTTTCGAGAGATCAATTACAATGAATGAGAACCCAGGGAAAAACTAACTTGCTCCCAAAATTACTAATCCTAACTTTCTTTTAAAGAAATAGATATTTCCCATCATTAGAAATTATATTTATAACACTCCCCCTTGAATGTCTATTTTGACAAATGATGTGCCTCGTTAAAATCTTATACATATCTAATAATACGCATTTTGTTTGCCTCATTAAAAATCTTACAAGAAAAATTCGGTGGGATAAAATCTTGCAAGGAAAAAAGAGTACAACACGTATTAACTCCCCTGATGAGAACATCAATTCAAAAATTTGAATTTTAGCATCCCAATCTTGTGCACCATCTTCTCGAAAGTTGCAGTTGGCAGAGACTTTGTGAATAAATCAGTCATATTTTCACTAGAACGAATTTGTTGCACGTTGATATCACCATTCTTTTGGAGATCATGCGTGAAAGAAAGTTTTTGGTGATAGGTACTTCATTCTATCTTCTTTTATGAATCCTTCCTTTAATTGCGCTATGCATGCTAAATTATTTTCGTATAACATCGTGGGTATTTTGTCACATTTCAAATCATATTTTTATCGAATAAGATGTATAATTGACCTCAGTCACATACATTCTCCCCTTGCTTCATGAATAACTATTATCTCAGCATGATGAAATAGCCACACTATTTTGTTGATTGCCAAAATATGACAGTACCCCCACATATGAACATGTATCCTATTTGAGATCGAACTTTGCGTGAGTCAGATAAATATCCTGCATCGGCATAACCAATAAGATTGAAACTTGCAAACAATTAACCGAATGCCAGGCCTTGTAGTATTAACAAGATATATTACTGCACTAGTCACACTAAGATATGGTACTCTAGGACCAACGATTTCCTCATTCTTTTCTTGAGGTCGGAACAAATTCTTAGTTCACGTCAAGTGATTGAACAACCATCAAAGTATTTAGTGTCTGTGCTTCATCCATATAAAATAGTTTTAACACCTTTTCTGTATAGACAGATTGATGGACAAAGATACTGTTTATCAAATGTTCAATTTGCAAATCAAGACATAATTTTGTCTTTCCAAGGTCTTCATCTCTAATTCATTCTTTAGATAATTGTCTTTCAAAAATCTGATGGAGTTCCTATAAGGTTTATATCATCAATATAAACAACAAGTACAACAAACTCCAATTTTATTTTCTTATTTAATTTTTTTATATAAGAATTATGAACAAGTTTACAGAAATTTGTAAATCTTCAGGCATTTCAAATCCTTCAGGATTTTCATATAAATTTTGTCAAATGATAGCATTCATTAGTATTTAAATGTGTGACATCTTCTAGTGTTTGAACTACAGATCAAATAAGCTTTATGCTTATCAAGATGCATTATTTCACTTGATAAGTATTTCTACATCAGTATGCTTTAATAGACGTAGAATTCATATCTTCACAATCTTTCCCAATATTGCACGCTATATTGTATCAAAGATATCATCAATGATATATCATTTATATCGGTTTGCAATACGACATAACTTACTGAGATCTCATTACTTCATTCTTTTCAGGTACCTGAACCTCTCATAAGGTTTCATAAAGTGTTATGTTGTAGACTCTTCAAGATCAAATTGCCTCCTTATTATTATTTGCTCCATTCTTTTTTCAAAGATTATTGCAATAGAGACTGATTGATCTATAATGCTTCATGCATACTGTAGACTCTGTCTTTCAGAGACACTAATTTAATAGGAGCTTTTGCCGTTGAAATATGAAATTAACTTTGGGTAATTGGGTCAGCAAATGCTTCAGACATTTGACTTGAGTTATTTTTAAATGAGAATCATACTAGTGTAATTCACAATATATTTTTAGCTACTTATTCTCTCCCCCTCATGTTAGAAAAACTAACATATATGTCTAATTTTTACTGGAGAATTCATCTTTGTGTATCATGGTATATTTATTAATCATATACCATACATAAAAAATAATTAGATTAAAATATATCTGATTTTTGACCTTGAACTAATTAAGAGGGGTAAATTAATTATAATTTATTGGTCAGTTGCATACAAATGTTTGTATGCAATATATCATATGTCAGACCAATACATGAAATTTTATTCTCATATCCAATGGTTCGGCTATATATCAGAAACACCATGTCAAACCAATCTGGATATCAACCAACATTATCAAGATAAGTTGTCTTGATTACATAATCTGAAAATTATGCTCTTAACTCAATTTATACTTAGCAAGCAACTTTGTAGATGTCAAAATAAAGATTGACAATAAATGCATAAGTGATCATCTTATGGATGCATCCAATCTAAGACATCACATGATAGGTGAATGAGTCCATATTCACCTTTTATATTTTTCAAAATTTAGGGGATTCAGTCCCAATATTAGCTGATATAATCAACTTGTCTGAGAACAAGCAACACAAAAAATTTCTTGAAGAATCTTCTAGTTTTTCAATATATTTTAAATACTCAATTAACACATCATAAGAGGATGGCCAAAATGTCATAGCAACTAATAAAATTATTTGTACTAGTAAACTTTAGGTTTACCATGATATGTATTATTTATTTTAGTAAACTCTAGGTTTACTGTGTCATTAATTCCATGTTTGTAAACTTCTGATTTACTATATTATGTAATTTCATCATGCTTATATTTGCAATACAAATCGGGTAACTTTTATATACATTTTTTTTACTCACAATAATTTAGAGATATTTAATCTTTCAATCATTTATAGCCGCAATATGATAACCATTTTTATTGCTTGTTAACTATAGGTTTACTATAATTTGTGTTTCGATCGTAACAACTTCATATATTATGATTTAGCATGAATTGTGTTATCATATATAAGCTCTTCGAAAGACTTCAATTTATTTCAAGGATACGATATTATTTGAATACTACTTGTATAATGATCCTTTTAGACAAACAATTAGGCTCTTCTAGAGACCTTGATCATTAATTTATATTACCAAATATTGCTTAGATACTTCTGGTATCATGAAAATAAATTTAGACACTATTGGTATCATGTAATAAGCAGTAAATAGGAGAACATTTAAATGCAATTGTAAATTCATAAATAATGAAAAATAGACATTAAGTTCTAAATTTCAGTATTTTAAACATCTCATTCAAGAGGCTAATTAACATATGAATATTTTGTATCAAAAGTGGCAATAGAACTAGTAATTATATGCTCCAGGAAAAGATACATGAATTGTTATTTTCTTTTAAGATATCAATAACAACTGACTATGATATATCAATACGGTTACATTAGAAAATATTTTACTCTACTTTCTTTTTTATTAAAAAGATACTTTAATAAAATTATTCAAAATATTTCTACGTATGCAGATACACATTGCAATGACTTTCATACCACAAAATAACTTATACATTATTTATTTTATTTCTTTAATCTCTCTAGAAGGTAATTCGTGGTATTTTTTTCATTCACTTTGGGGAATGAACGTGATTATTTGAATGTACTTGAAATACAATATTTATCAATAGCTCATTATTTCGGTCAAATACAAAAAGACATTGCTTCAAAATATTTCTCGGATATCTTTCAAATTATTTCTGCTTCAAAGTTTTTTTAGAGCGTTACTACTTCAGGAGTAGATGTCAATTTTTTAATATTTTAGGAGTAAATTTTAGAGTATTTACTACTTTGAAAGTAAATTTTAGATCTACTGTTTTAAAAGGAAATTTTAGAATATTTACTACTTCGTGAGTAGATTTTAGAATATTTACTATTTCAGGAATAAACTTCAGATTAACTACTTCCGGAGTAAATTTCACATTTACTACTTTGGAGTAAATTTTAATATTTTACTAAATATTGTTACATTCACTTTGGGGATTGGATCTGTATTTAGGGGTGGCAATTGGAGGGGGGGGGGGGGCAAGTCCTTAATGAGGCAGGGCAAGAAAAAATTTAAGTAGGGCGGGTCAGGAAAAAATATTATCTCTAAAAAATTTTAATGGGTTAGGGTAGGGTAGGATAAGACTCAAGTTAAAAAAAACTGAAATTGCCGGTAACAGTTTATACTCGAAAGGACGTGGCCTTCTTGCGCAATATCATGTCAATATTTTAAAAGATGGGAGGATTTTAAGAGAAATAAATTTTTTTATTAAAGTATATTTTTGGTTCTTTCATCATAAAAATTTATGCTCATTATTTCATTTTAATTTATTTGTCTTAGTTACAATTAAATAATTAAAAGAATATTTTCTTTAGTCATAATCTTTTCAAATATTTTTTACATAATTTGAATGGTAAATTATTATGACTTATAATAGTTTTTATGTAATTTCTAAATATGTAAATTTTATTTTTTTAATACTGAAGATTGTATGTTCATGTTCACATCGAACATTAGTTAGTTTAATCTTCATATTCCAAATCAAGCCAAATAAATTATAACAAAGAGTAAATTTTACTTACCAAATTAGAAGTAAGTAATATTTATTAAAAGTTCTGATTCTTCGAAAGTGGAACATAATCATCTAAATGTGTCATAATCATATTAAATTATGATAGCTTAAATCCTCTTTTTAATATATTGTTACTTAGGGAACAAATCGAGGCATGCATATAACGTAGAGAGTTTTTCTAACATATTTTCAGTTGTAACTGTAACAAGCCTATAAAAATATTATCACTTCTAGTGATCATATATTTCTTGCAAATTCTCATTCTTACTCATAATGGATATCAAATTAAACTCATCATATATTTTTATAATATTATTCTGCTGGAACAAAATATTATAAAGTAGATAATAAAATACTTTAACCTAAATATTATAATAAAATAAAATGCATGCTACAATAAAGGACGACATGAAAACTATATTGAAATTGCATTTGATTTTATTGGCCTTTTTAGATTTTTCATTAGCATGAGTCAATATTTTAACATAAGACTTCGTTTCTATTACTGAAATTATGTCATCATCTAGTGTTTTTGGGTATATGAAAATTCGTCGAGTGCAATTATAAATGAACGAAGAGAAAGAGAGAGAGTGCGTGTGTGTATATATATTTGTAAATATTAATATTTTTGGAAGTTTTTTTTCTCTTTGTGCCTAGTTATCATAATTTTTTTTTTGCTCGATCCATTTGTCTTTATAAACTAAAAAGATGAATAACCGAATTGAAGTCATCCGAAGTTGCTATTTACAAAGTCAAAAATAGGTTAAATATGTGATTGATTTGATTAACACATCTATATTTAAAATCATATGGCACCCGTAATCATCAAATCCTAGATCCGCCTCTGACAAGACATAAACTGATATTGTCCATATTTACATCTAAAACGTGTTGTTAAATTATCAAAAAATAAAAAAATATCACTTTATATATTTGATATATTAGAAGAACTACATAAGAAAAAGGTCATACCAATTCAATTGATATGTACAACTACTTTTAAAATTTTAATTAGCTATTATTAACATATTTAAAATTACCTATATTATTTTAAAATTTATACTACTTAATATGATACACACATGCAATACACGTATTTCAACTAGTAAATATAAAACTTGGTTTATACTTGCATTAAAAAATATGTATAGAATTCGTTCATGTAGTACGACTTGGTTTAATTCACTTGCAGAAAGAGATATTTTTAAAGGGTCCTTTTATTCGTTGGTTGGTCATTTATGATTGATCTATGATGATAAGATAAAGGACGATAACTTTATAAATTTTACGAAAAAAGTTGAAAATATTTTTAAATTATATTAAATTAAATAAAAATATTTTTCATGGATACTTTAATTTAAAAATATTTATATTATTAATAGTTTAATATAAAAATACTTCTGTCGTTAATAATTTAATTAAACTATTAATATCAAGAATATTTTTAAATCTAATAAAATTATTGCTTTTATAAAACAATTTTTTTGTTTTCTTTTAAAAAAATTTTAACTAATAAAAATAGTGAAAAATAATTGTTCTTCTTCTTAATCTTATTTTATTAATTAAAATAGGACATTTCATGTACCTTTTTAACTGAAAATATAAATATATAAAATATATTTATAAGATTATAGTAACTCATTATTGATTTTCATTTAGATAATGAAATTTTTTTTTCTAATAAATTAGAAAATATTTCTATTTCTTAATTTTTCTAATTGAAGCATGATAACCATTTGCTAATATATTACTTGATTTTAAAGTTAAAATGGAAAAAGAGCTAACAAATAACTCGATTGATGATATTGTAAAGGTATTTCGTGATCTAAACCAATGTGATAAATTTTGAACGAGGCTTCTCTCCATTTCTCCAAATTCTTACTTGGATGAGAGGCATGTGTCATAATTACAAATTAAATGTTGAGATCTAATTACCTAAATTAAGATCCTAATCGTGCTTAGAATAATGAATATTCCGTTATTTACTTTAAAAAGAATAGCAATCTCAAATATATAAATTAATTCTACAATTTTCTTTCTTTTCTTAATTTTATTACGAGCTCTTTTTTAATTTAAATTAAAATTTAAGAATATTTTGTCTTTTTAGATATTTAATGTTACTAGTATTAGAATCCACATGATGCATGATTAATATTAAAAATAATTAATCATATCATATTAGTATCATATTTTATTTATAATATCACGTTAGATTTATTTGCTTCAATACTAAAACTGTCATTTTTGTTGAGGTCACTTTATTTCTCTTTTTACATTTATTCTAGCATCTACACATAAAATATAAATTAAGAGTTACTCAGGTGATTTGTTTAAGAATTTTTTTAGTAAAAAAAAACTTTAAAATCTAACTTTTATATAACAACTTTGTTTGACAAATATTATTGTTAATTATTACTCATTCTCAGCTATTATACTAGTACTTTTAAAAAGATTATATTATTATTAATCCCATTCTATTTTTGTTTATATAAAAAAGATAAATTTTTTCATCTTAGACATTTATTTTTCCGGCATGTTCGATAGAGCATAAAGAGGATGAACGGTACAAAAAATTAAGAAGAACTGTAAATAAATAAATAAATAAAAATTGTTCAAAAGAAAAAAAAAACTCATGATAAAATAGAAAAAGAGAGAAATCTGTAGAATTAATTTATAGATGAGATAATATTTTAGTTAGGAATGTAGTATATTTTTTAGAGTAAGTAAAGGAAATTTTTATTAGTTTAACTACGATTAGGACTTTGATTTAAGCAATTAAATGTCAACCTTTAACTTGTAATTGTGACACATGTCTTTCATCTAAATAGGAACTTGGAGAAATAAAGAGAATGAGAAATGGAGAAGAGCTCTATCCATAAATTTTCATGTTTTATGACATTATGATTGTTGTATCGTAATTTTAAAATTAACATTTATATTAGAAAATACTTATCCTTCTTCAATTTGGGAGAGAGTAAAAGATAAACATATTTTCTATTTATTAGGAATTCTTCTTTTAAATATTTATCTAAATAAAAATTAATGATGGGTTACTATGATCTTGTGTATATTTTAAAATATATGAAATTATTCTATTTTAATGATAAAAAAGGCATTAAATTTTTTATAAAAAAGAAAAAAGAAAAAGGGTCTTTAAAAGTAATATTTTTAATAAGAAAGTAATATATTTAAAAATAAAAAAATAATATATTTATTAGAAAAAAATGATATTTTTAACTCAATTAATTAATAATAATAATATTTTTAGAGTAAACTATTAACAATAAAAATATTTTTGAATTAAACTGCCAACGATATAATATTTTTATTCTATTTTAAAATGTTTTAAATCCCTTTTCTCAATATAACTGTGATAAATTGGGATGTAAATTGGGAAAATATATTCATTTTGAAGTTGATTTTGAATAAAGATAAATTGGTCGATAAAAATACAATATCTGGTAAAGTATTATTAGAAATGAAGTGTACGTATGTGATATGTTTTATGGTGATGAGGTTATTTGTAAAGCAAATATTTGAAGGAAGGGTTGGTTTTTGATTTGTTATATGGATAATAATACATGAATTAAAAAATTAAAATAAAAAAATAAGATAAATATGATAAATTACAAAAAATTCAGAGTTATGAAATAAAATTTGATTGGAGGTCTATACAATTAATTTTAAGGAATAGTTATCAATATATGATTCGATTAATTAATTTATTAATATAGCTAAACTTATATATATATATTATATAATTTATAAATTAAATAACCAAATAATTCAGACCGTGTTATAAATATATTTTCTATTTATGGAACCAAATTAGTTTTCCCCTATAAGTAAGGGGGTTTTCCATTCATTATAAATAATTTCAGAATCCCTCAACAGAAATAAGAGTTTCTCCCCTTCTCTATTTCTCTACAATATTCTTGTTCTTTCTTTATTATTTCATAACACGTTATCAGCACAAGTGTCTAATTTAGTTTGATTTTCCATTACAAAAATTATAAACGATGATGGATAGTGAAGAAACACCGTAACGGTAGTTGGTTCAACCACCTGTGTACAGGAAACTCAAATTTGAAAATGTTAAAAAGGCTATGTACTTGGGTTGTACTCGATCGTTGATCAAGACATCAAGTGATGAACTTGGAGGAAAGAGAGAAGAGGATTGAAGGATAAAGAGGCAGATTTTTATGTTTATTTTCTTTTAAGTGCTAATTATGAGCAACTTATTTATATTTATAATTATTTGATGTAAGAAAAATTAAATTTTTTTTTTGAAAGATGTATTATTTAACCACAGGAATAATATTACTTTGGTGATATTGTTTCTCTACCGTCTCAAAATTTAAAGGCCAAGGTATTCTTTCTCTCTTCCTTTTAATATGACTAATCTTATGAAACTTGATTTCATTGCCCTTCAAATTTGGGGCAAGAACTATTTTTCATGGGTGTTGGATGTTGAAATTCATATGAACGCAATGGGTCTTGGAGACACCATTAAAAAGGAAAACAAAGATCAAACTAAGATCGTGTTAAGGCTATGATATTCTTGCATCATCATCTTGGCGAAATTCTTAAAACTGAATATCTCATGGTTAATGATCCACTTATTTTGTGGAATAGCCTAAAAGAAAGGTATGACCACCTGAAGATGGTCATCCACCCAAAGACACGATATGATTGGATACATCAAGACTATAAGTCTGTTCATGAGTACAACTCTTCAATATTCAGAATTGTTTCTCAACTGAAACTTGGTGGAGAGACTATTAAATGATGTTGATATATGTGTTAATACACAAAATTAATTGACAGCTCTGGAAGAGCTAATGTGTTACTATTGTAATAAGTCTCAAAAGGAAACTTATAAGTTTCAAAGACATCAAAAAAAATTGAGACTATAAATTAAGGGAAGATCTAATATCTTTATATTACTATAATTGAAGTGGGTTATAAATATTTACGTAAAAGATTACCCGTCATTTTCTTTTATTTGTAGTACATAAATATGAGTATGATCACAAAATCATATATGAAAGTAAACTAGAAGTTTACTGAAATAAAGATAAGTTGGCATAACTGGTTAACCATCCCGGTTCAAATGTGATATAAAAATAATTGAGAATTCACGTGGTTATCGATTGAAGAAATAAAAGATTCTTCAAGAATGCTCTTGTGTTGCTTGTTCTCATGATAGAATAATCACTATATCAACTAAGATTGAAATTATATTTTCTGAAATTTTAGAACTTATAAAAAGGTAAATATGGGCCTGTTCACCTGCCATGTGAACCGTAGATGCATATATGGTATGGTCACATGTGCTTTGATATCAACTTGCAATTGGTTCTTGTAAGGTTGTTTGCTCGAATTGTTAAAGTAAGAGCACAATTCCAAATTATAAAATCATGTTGATAATGTTGATTCATATCTAAGTTGGTTTAGCAAAAATTGTATGCCTCCAATTTTAGGTAAACCATTGGTTATGAGAACAGAACTCTCAAATAAAATTTGGTATGAGATATATTTATTTAACATGTTTTTATTTAACTTGTCGCAACACTTGAATGCATCAAGCCAACAAGGTTCCCCTATCATAATTGGTTCAGGGTCAGGAACCAAATAATTCCATCTAAAAATTTGAATGTTTGATATATGATTCAATTGCTCCACCAAAATGCACAGAGATGGGTCCCCAAATGAGCTTGGGGGTAAATATTAGTTTTCTTAACATTAGGGGGAGAAGTGATTAGCAGCTGAAAATTGAGTGTGGAATGAATTATCTAGATCCTCGGAAAAAAATGTGAATTTAAAGTTCAAGAGATAATTCACTTGCAAAATGTTTGTCAGATGTATTTGCTGACCCTATTTTATAATTCAGCTGCAAATGCTCTAATGAAAATTAGAGTCCTTGAATGACAAGTCTATGACATGCCTGAAGCATGATAGATCAATTGATTCTAGAAATAAAATCTCATTGAAGAAGGAGAAGAGCAAATGATTAAGATGGTTAGAATGAGGCAAGTGTTTTAAAAGGATTACCACAACATAATACTTCATAAAACCTTGACAAAGGTTCAGGTACCTGAAATTATGAAAAATGAAGAGATCTTGATAAGTTATGTCATATTGGATCGATATCAAAATGATAGTCGACGATACCTTTGATATAATGTAGTGCTCAATATTATAAATATTGACGAGAATCTTGTGTCACGCCCCACCTTGGGAGGCATGACTGACACCTAGTGCCATACTGGGATCTGACTGACCTGGCTGATGCATGCCCGTGCCTGCTTGCAACTCAACTCAAGAAAACAACGAGCTATATCTCGGCTGTAAACACAGTCCCCGGCCGATAAGGCCGTATAGTCACCTGTAATAAAAATAGCTAACCAATAATAGGCAACAAAAGAAATCCTATGGGGGCCGACAAGATCACCATGATGTCTAGTTATAACAGAAATGAGATCAGACCACTACACTAGGCCCCACACGGCCAACATACGAAACAAAACTAATTTAGGCCCCACACGGCCAACAACAACTAACTAACTGATGACTGTAGTCTGCAAGCCTCTAAGAATATAAATAGTGGTCGGGACAGGGGCCCGGCCTACCTCCAAATGCTATACAACTGAAGGACTGTAACCTCTACAACCTGGCAACTCCGAACGAAGGGAGCTGGCCAAATTTATGACTCTGAACAACTTCTATTGAAAAGCCTGAGCTCTGTCCATTTAAACCTACAGATAAGTAATGTAGCGCTCGAGGATAGGGTCAGTACAATATATACCGAATATGTAAGACAATAAGTAAGTTATTAAAGACTGAAAGTAAATAGAGAGAAGAGGCAAAAAAGATTAACATATAAACTGGCTTAATCGTAATCTGCATCTAGCAAAACACGACATCGCATATGAGCTACGATTGTACAATCATATATTCATAAGCTATAACTAGCGAACAACAATACAAATAAGAAACTAACCTGGCCCCCATAAGCCTGGAAGGTACAAGCAACACAGAAATAACCTACCAGGACCCCCATAAGCCCTGGCAAGTACACCTCAATCTATATACCCCTATCCAGGTTTCTATGACTCTACTGGTGCTATAGCCAACCTACCTATCCCCCTGGGTCTGCAACTGAGCCCACTTGACTCTTGATCTGTAACTGTGTCTGAGTCCAGTGGACTCCTGATAACTGCACCATGGGCACCAGGCTCGTCGGGGGCGTGGTGTCGATATGATATAAAAATAGTCCAGCCATGGAATGGACTGTATAAGACCCTCGGACCTCATCTTCGTCCCTCGCGGATGGCATACCGCTCCTTGGAGCGATGTCATCTAGCCCCTCACGGGCGGCGACACAGCTAGTAACCCTGGGGTGGTCATGGAAGGCTCCTGAGTGAGGGTAACCCCAACCAAGGTGTTGTACTGAAATCTCAATCTAGCTACTAAAAAGGCGTATCTGGCCTTTTAGGCCTAACGCTATCGCTGCTCGCCTCCTAGGATAGTCTGTAAGGCTGCTAGCAGGCACACCCCGTGCACCTGTACCTGATCGGAGGATCCTGATAGTGATCATGATCTCTAATGGTCTAGACTGGATAGGGCGAGATCTGGAGTGGCCTAACAATACTCTGAATGTCTTGCCCGGACAACTATAACTCATAAACAACTGTGGGGTCGCGGATGACTAATTACTTAGTTCCTCTGCTTAGAATGACTATAGGGTTGTTACTGACCGAACATGCTTTTGAGCGATCAACCCCTAATCTTCCACAGGCAGCTTACCGACATTCTTAGCCTGTGAGTAGTACTGTACTAACATGGTGGTAGTCCCTTAGGCCTCATCTTGGTCTGCTCAGATCTTGTATGATTTTTCTGGGCGATTCCTAACCATATAGACAAGTTTATATACTTAACCACTCTAGGCAATCTATACCTGAGTATCTTATAAGAACCGGCTAGGGCGCCGGACCTGTCTCTAACTGTTAATAAGGTCCCCTTCCTTAGGGTACCCATGGGTCTATTTGACCTAGACGACTGTACTAGATTCTTGGGCGACCTGTATGATGAATGCTAAGTTAATTGAGACTGACAATCACTGGTAATAGCTAACTAGATGGTAGGCTGTCACTCAGTTCACTAGGAAACCCTAGGCTACTGACTCTAAAGTATGGCTTTCCTATCTAAATTTTTTGCCCTGGGGCGTGAGGGTACGCCAATGGCCTCTAGGCGTGCTTTCTTGACAATACTGGCGCCAAACTGGTAGTTAAAGCACCTAGTTGCGTCTATGTTATTCAACTTACTAGCTCAGGCTTGATAACTATTCACGAGCTTCTAGGGTCTAGGCCTGGCAATAAAACATATAATTCTACTAATACAATGAACTAGAGAATATAAGAGTTTCTATGACGCTTCTAGCCGTATCACACTTAACATGTTCTTTCCCGACGAGGGATACTGTGATATAATCTATATGCGTTACCTAGAAGCTAACCACAACAAATATAACCGCAATCTACTGATAGCATCTAATCATAGCATATCTGATTTTTATATACCAGTAACAACTAATTATAATATGTCTAACCACAATCTACAGGTAGCAACTATCTACAGCATATAGGATCGTTATTTCCATTTAAGAACATAAGTCGTGGCACTATATGACGAGAATAACTTGTCAAGGGTTAATCCTTACATACCTCGACTGTTGTTTTCCGAATAACCGATGAGTTTCAACTTGGATTCGTCAGCTCTTTTCAGCTGTAACCGTCATACTGGGAGAAAGAGACGAATTTCAATACCAAATTCGGGTAAAATGATAACTTTTGATATTAATAGCAATTATAATTCAACTACGTAAAATACGACCGAAAACTTATAATTCCTGAGAGTTTAGAAGGGAGAAATTCTTACCTAAAGCCTGTGGCCGTATAGGAATTAACTTGGAGCAATTCTGACAACTTTTGCTCGGCGGGGTTCCGGTTTGTCGGGTGTATTTCGAGAAAATAATTACGTAGTAATGCTCCCTGCGGGCTTAGAATGCTTTTATTATATGGTCAATACCGATCTACTTTATTAGATCATATGGATGTAGAAAAAGCTTCTAATTTGGATGAAATAGAAACATCTCTTTTCCATTTCTATTTACCCAGTTCATATCTTTCTTTCGTATGTTCCTGGGAGAATTCGATCTCGGAATACCACCTAAATAACTATGGCCAGAGAGTCAAATAGGTGGGGAAAAAAGAGTCTGAGGTCGGGTCGGACGACATACATAATTTGTGTTTGGACCGCGTTTGATAGCATAATCAGGTGAAAAACTATAGAAATCCTCGTTTCCCCTGAGCTCCGGCCGAAAGCAAACATTAGAAATGATTTTCAAATGAATAGAGGGGCTTTATATATGTATTAGGGCGGTGGCAGGGGGCGCGGCGCGCCAATCCAGGGTGTGCCATGCGTCGGCCAAAGCACCACACAAGGGTGTGCCGCGCGCCAGCCATAGCACCAGACCGGCTGGCGCAGCGCGGCGCCCAGGGCGCCTGGCCCCTAGCCTCAGGCTCCTGCTCGCTCGATGCTATGTTCGTGTACTCATCCCCTAGGCTTTTTTTTGCAAGCATCGTACTCTTAAACTCCCCACATCCATACAAATGCATCAGTTAAACGATAGAAAATTACGGGGTGTAACATCTTGAATTTAAATCTGTCAAAAAGTGTGGACAAATAAATCATTGGCCAAACAAAAATATGCAATTCAAGTATAATGCCAATAGGTATAAATGGATTCTTGTGACATAAAGATTTTTTGCAAATTTTGACATTATTATACGGAAAGGTCCTTTTGTGGTGGATGCAATTATTTTGAGGTTGTTCATAAGTCTGGCAATAAATGAAAAACTTGATATACGTATAATGAAATTATTTTCATGTCTAGATAGACAGTGAAGGATATATGAAAATCCTTGAAGGATTTAAAAGTTTTAAAGTGATTCTATTAAATACTCCAATGGCTGTGAGATCACTTAACATAAATAAAGATCAATTTCAATCTCATAAAAATGGTTAGGAAGTACCATATCTTTGTGCAATAGGTGCACTAATGTGTCTTGCTAATACTATAAGACCTGATATAGCTTTTTTGGTTAATTTATTAGCAAGATATAGTTCTGCTCCTACTAGGAGGCATTGAAATGGGATCAAAAACACAATGCGGTATCTAAAAGGGACTACTGATATGGGCTTGTTTTATTTTAACAATTGCAGTCCCGATCTGGTTGGTTATGCTGAAGTAGGGTATTTATCTGACCCACACAAAGCTCGATCTCAAACTGGCTACGTGTTCAAATGTGGAGGTATTGGCATTTCGGAGATCTACAAAACATAGTCTCTCGTAGCTACTTCATCAAATCATGCTGAGATAACAGCTATTCATGAAGCAAGCCAAAAATGTGCATGATGTCTATAATACATCTCATTAGAGAAAAATGAGGTTTAAAACATGACAAAGTACCCACAATTTTATATGAAGATAATGCAGCATGCATAACACAACTAAAGGGATGATTCATAATAGGAGATAGAATGAAACACATCTAGCCAAAGTTTTTCTACACATATGAGCTCCAAAAGAATGGTGATATCAACGTGCAATAGATTTGTTCAAGTGACAATGTGGCTGATTTATTCACCAAGTCTCTACCAACTGCAACTTTAAAGAAGATGGTGCACAGGATCGGGATGCAAAGATTCAAGGATTTTCTAATTAGGGGGAGTTAATACGCGTTGTACTCTTTTTCTCTTACGAGGTTTTGTCCCACTGAATTTTTCTTGCAAGGTTTTTAATGAGGCAGCCAAAATGCGTATTATTAGATATGTGTACTCTTTTTCCTTTACTAGATTTTTTTTTCACTGGGTTTTTTCTAATAAGGTTTTAATGAGGCACATTATCTATAAAATAGATATTCAAGGGGGAGTGTTATAAATATATTTTCTATTATGATGAATGTCTATTTCTTAGAAGGAAAGTTAGAGTTAGTAACTTTGGACCAAGTTAGTTTTCCCCTATAAGTAAAGGGGTTTTCCATTCATTATAAATGATCCCTTTAACCCCTCAAGAGAATCCCTCAAGAGAAATAAGAGTTTCTATTTATCTCTCTTTCTCTCTTTTTCTATAATATTCTTGTTCTTTCTTTATTATTTCATGACAAACCGATAATTATCTCTAACTTTATGTTTTCTGATTCGTCCAATTTAGAAGGGGAAAGGAAGGTATAATTGAAAATGAATGGAAAAAAAAAGAACAAGAAAAGAAAGAAAAGAGAAAAGTATGAAAAAAGGAGAGGAAAAAATAAACTTTTTTCTCGAATAATATATCTTAAAGGAATGAAATATATTAAAATAATTAAAATATTGGAAAAATATAAATATATATTTTAAATTTAATAAGAATTTACGGCATGAATAAACCTACTAGGAACAATTAAAATTATTCTTAAGTTTGGTGGTGTAATTTTTTTTTGAAAAATAAAATAAAAACTTAGAATTTATATAAATAATATTATAAGTTGGGTAAGAAAATATACTGTAAAATTCTCGTGTAAAGTGTCAAATTTTAATAAGTATTACAAAGTGATTGAGAATCCTAAGATATTAATAAGATTTCAGAAAAATTACTTTTCCCATTTTAATTTGTTTGTCTGGATTGGCTTGATACGGAGTTTAAGAAAATAAAAGAGACTTTTGAATCTTGTGAGCTTAACCTAAAGATATGTAGAATGTATCAAAATGTCATTTGATCTTGTAGTCTTAAACACGTCATGTGAAAAACTGGAATTAAAGAGTTACAAAAAAAAATATTATTTTTTTTGAAATGAGTTAAAAAGAAAAATAACACAAATAAATTAAACAAAATCAATAAAAGAAATAAACATAATAAAAATAAAATTAATATATGAAATCGTTGCTCTGTTTGTTATCACACAAAAACATATTATATACACACACACACACTATTTAAAAAGGTGTACAAGGTGTGTAATTAATAACAAATCATCGAATATTACCAAAAAAAATGAAACTAAGAAAAAATCATTGGGCCAACGCATCGGACGGGATACACAATTTAGTGTGTATATATGGTACAATGTCAGTTATTTATTTATGTATTTTACAAAAATTGATGAACAAACATCAAATTTTAAAAGTACAAAATTACAATTGAAGAATATAAATAAAAATAATGAAAGTATTTCATCAAAGAGAATGAGTTATCTAGTGGTAGAATTGTTTACGGTCATGGTGTATACTTGGTTTTGATTAATTGTTGCACCTCTTATATATATATATATATATATATATATATATATGAAAAACCGAAGGTCTCCTCTGTAATTTTTAGATTTATTCTTATACCAATTTTTTAATAAATACCATATTTATAAATATAAAAAATCGACAAACGTCTCTCGATTTTAACAGAAGCACTCTATCTTTTTCTTAAACCAACTCATTATTTTTCAATATAACCGAGTTTATCGGTTTTGGATCAATTTTAATTTAAAAAATAGTGGTCATTCGTCGATTTTCGATATATTTCTAATAGTATCAACTCCTCAAAAACAAAAGAAAAAAAAATTAAGAAAGTGAATATTCTCTTCTAAATTTCACTTTCATTTAATATCCCATAAAATATTCAAGGTAATCTCTTGAAATCGGAAAAAATGTTAAGTCGTCGGAAATTCCCCTTTTCCAACAAAGTTTTATCCAAGATTGATTTCACTTTCTCATATAAAATTTCTTTTGGGATTTTTAAAGGGGCGTGAATTAAATTAGTTGAAAACACATGGACGAGGTTTTATACAAAATTTATAATATTAAAAGTGATTTAACTAATTCAGAGTTAAATTTTTAGACTTGAAAAAAGTTACTATGACATGTGTATATCACGTTGAATATCAATATATATCATAGACAGATTTTCAAAGATATGATTGATATACATGTGATATAAGGATACGCAGAGGGATATACATTAATATGCTTGTAGACATATATGAGTTTGAAGATGAGATATACAAATTATACACAAAATTGATATACAAAAATAATCTCTAGAGTCAACTTTGTTTTAAATTTTCCAAAATAAATATTTTTAAATCAAGATAAATATTACACAATATTGAAGAAATCATATATACTAATAAACTTACTTAAACACCTAATTCATACAGTATGTAAAACAAAAAAGAAAATTCATACAATCCACCAAACAAAAAGAAAATCTAGCTGAAATACAATCAAAGCTCCACTTCATCTCATAATCTTAAATTGTTGTCTTTTACGTGAACTCTAGTTCGACAAGGAATGAAACACATCTAAAGCTTTATTTCATCACATAATTGTTGTCATCCCTGTTTTGGGCCTCTAATTTTTCAGTCTCCTCTTCTTACACCTCCAATTACTCCGTTGATTTTTCTTAGGCCTCCAAATCAACCGATTTTATTTAGACCTCCAAATCAATTAAACCAAGTTCATCTGGTGATATCAAATCATTATACTATTCTAATTTAAACACGAAATTGATAGGGTGATACGGTTCTAATTCAAACATGAAATTGAAAGGGTGATCTGTTTTGCATCTTGAATTCTTGTTCTTGCATTTCTAATTATTCAGCCGATTTTTCTTGTACCTCTAATTTAGTTAAACCAAATTCATTTTGCAGTTCTAATTCAAACACGAAATTAAAAGAATGGTACGATTCTAATTTAAACACAGAATTAAAAGAGTGGTGAGTTTTGTAGGTGGTGGTCATGGATGACTCAAGGTTAAGGCCATTAAATCACCTGCTTTGCGCATAAAATTTTTCTTTCAAGTTAATAAATGTTAGTCATTTATTGCAAATACTAAACAAAGTTCTACTGTTATTTTGACTAAAAGCATAAACATTTGAATAAAAAAATTTACTTCATTGTTAATGTCTTGAAAATATAAGGAAAGAATGAACTTTTCTAAATATTAATGGTAATATATATAGTAGTATTTTTTTAAGGGTTAAAAGAAGACTTTTGTTTAAAAATTAAAATTAACTGTAATTTGAATTACTGAATAAAAACTTGATAATATTAAAATAAGATTTAATGCATTCATAATTCATGTGTGTACAAAAAAAATTATAAAACAAAGACTTGAAAACATAGTTTTTTTTTAAAAAAATTATCATAAATAAAAGGTTTAATTTGAAAATTTTCAATTATGTGAGCAAATTAAATTAAAATTTTCTCTCTTATTATAAATAGATTATTTGATAAATTGCCCGATAGAAATATAATGTAATATGTTCCATAATGACGAGGTTATTTTTAAAGCAAGTATTTAACAGAAGGGTTGGTTCTTGATTTTTGTATGAATAACCAAAGCCCGAAAAAGAAAACCCCGTCTCAGCAAACCCTCGTCTGTGTTTCTTCCCTACTAGCAAATCTTCTTCGTCTTCAATTTGATTCAACTAATTTCGGTTTCCATTTTTGGCTTTGACAAGAAAAAGAAGAAGCCATGGGAGAGAGGAAGGTTTTAAACAAGTATTATCCGCCGGATTTCGATCCGGCAAAGATTCCGAGGCGAAGACAGCCAAAGAATCAGCAGATGAAAGTGCGCATGATGCTTCCTATGAGTATTCGTTGTGCTACTTGCGGCAATTACATCTATAAGGGAACTAAATTCAATTCTAGGAAAGAGGATGTCGTTGGCGAGGTATTTCCAATTTACCCCAGCTCTTGCTAATCTTTCACTTTTGGGGTTTGTGTATATGTATTTCTCAATTGAGATTCTGATTGGTCTGTGCAATTTTTTGAATTATATGATCAAATGCGGTGAACCTTAATTTTTTCTGTTGTTTTTGTTTCGTTCAGTTGATTCAAAAGTTTCATGAGTATATGATCACCTGTGTAGTGTCAGATTCTCGTTAGGTTTTAGAATTGGGTGACTGTTGGTGAAAGAATTCTGACTTGGCTTGGGAACAGATAGTCTAATTGATTTATGTGGATAGGGATTGCATCAAATATGTATGGTGATTTGTCAAATTATTGTTAATTAGGACTAGCTTTCCCTTTTTTGGTTAAGCAATAAATTGCTTCTTCCTTGCTGTTGATGTTCTTTAATTTGTAGATTACCCTATAGCAACCATTGATATCTATGTTTTGGCCAAGAAATCTGGCGATTTCCATTCTAGATTGGAAACTATACTCTCCCTACCATCGACTTTGTGAGCTGGTGTACACTCAGTATCACTCAAACTAGAACCATAATGACGTTTAAGATTATCTTACTGTACACTGTATCACTTAAATTAATATATCACAGGGGAACGAAGCTGAACCTCCCTTGTACTGTGGCGTTGACTTCCAGTAGCTTGGAAGCTATTTATGTAGCTTTATCCTTGCACTTATTCATCATTTTGCTGAGGACCTCCATAAAAAAAATGTAAAAGATAGCAAGTCAGCATCGTGAACTCAACATATGTAGAATTTTGGATGCAACACTATTATTTGGATCCGGAACATGAGAATGAAAATAATACACCAGATCTACCTTAAACTCATTTTTCCCAGAACAATATCTGAAAGGCCTTGACTCATGCATTTTGCAAGTCAAGATTGCAGTAAAATCTAGAATTACATCCTTAGCTCTTGAAAATGCTCTTTTCTCCTTTCTTTTTTGATGAAAAAATGAAAGAAATTGATAGTGGCTCCTTAGTAATTAGATAAGCATTTAAAATTTGGTTACAAAAAACAACAATAGAAACACGAATCTATTGTTTGTTTTCTTGTAATGGAAACATTGTATGTATAAGAGCTCTCTTGTTAAGCAATTTATTCAACTTAAAAGAGAATAGCTTGATGCATCCAAGGGTGTGGCCTAGTAGTCAATGAAGTGGGTTTGAGAATCATGACATGTCAGGTTCAAATCCTGAGGTAGAAACACAGACAACTAGGTGATTTTTTCCCTATGTCCAAGCCTCGGTGCACAAATTTATCAATGCCTGTGCTGGTGGGAGGTAGCATGTACCCCGTGGAATTAGTCGAGGTACGTGCAAGCTGGCCTGGACACCACAATTATAAGTAAAAAAGAGTGCTTGACAGTAGACATACTCACAAACCCGTCAGTTTGAAGTCCTTATAGTCAGTTAGAAATTTGATAATTTGAGCAGTAGCCCGCTTCCTATTAGAAATTTGAGCAATAAGTCTGGCACTCATAATTCTTTAACAAGTTACTCTGTAGTGGAAATGTTCTAATGTTTGTGTGTGTGTGTGTTTTTTCTTGATCTCAATTATGATCATGTGTCAAATAATGCAGACGTACTTGGGAATGCAAATCTTCAGATTCAGCAGAAATTTGATAATTTGAACAGTAGTCCCTTTGCTATTAGAAATTTGAGCATCAAGTCTGACATTGATAATTCTTTAAAAAGTTACTCTGTTGTGGACATGTTCTAATATATGTGTGTATGTTTGCATGTTCTTGATCTGAATTATAATCATGTGTCAAATTATGTAGACCTACTTGGGAATACAAATCTTCAGATTCTACTTCAAGTGCACAAAGTGTTCCGCAGAGATCACTTACAAGACAGATCCCAAAAATTCCGATTATACTGTTGAATCAGGTGCAACTAGGAATTTTGAGCCTTGGCGTGGCCAAGATGAGGTAAGAATCTTATCTACTTGTAATCCTATTCACCACTTTTTTCCCTAGATGAAGGAGTGTGAACCTTATGTTTTATATAAAAAACTTCATTTTTTCATTTTTCAGGTTCCACTATCTTGTGTATTCATGTTTATGTTTTCTTTTTGTTGTAGGAAATGGAGAAGGAGAAACAAAAAAGAGAAGCTGAAGAAATGGGTGATGCAATGAAGTCATTAGAAAATAGAACCTTGGATTCAAAGAGAGAAATGGATATTCTTGCTGGTTTAGATGAAATGAAATCCCTGAAGGTGAGTCTTGAAGTTTCTTCTTCAGTTATTTTGGGACCAAATTTTGCACTTATGTTTTTTTAATATGTGGTTTATATTCTGTTTTTCTTGTCTGATAGCTTTCTTACTTTTTAATTTTCAATTTTTTCAGTCAAGACATGCAACTGTGAGTGTAGATGCAATGCTTGAAGCTTTGCTACGGTCACATGAGTCAAAGGTATGATGGTGTTTTATATTGTTTCGAGTCTTCCTTGATGACGTGTTCTGTGTTACCTTGATTCTGTTGATTGGTAAATTTAGAGAACTTCAAATTCACTCCTACATAAAGTTGCTGGATGTATAACGTCAAAACACACAATTTGGATTTTGCTTGAGATTAATTATGACTAAAGCTTTCAAAAGAAATTGTTCTTTATCAGATCAAACAACACTCCCACACTACTGGGATTCTGTATGCTATAATGATGTAGCCCTTGTAATTAAGAATCAAATCACAGACTAAATTCTTCTATTTGCTTCTTCATTCTTGAACAGTATTTCTTATTAGATGTTGTGCGGTTGCATACTCAAGCTCAAGACACCTGTTTAAAAAGAAGAAGGAAAGAACAAAATTACTGAAGTTAAAAGAGAGGATATTTTGTGTGAAACCAGGCATTTTGAACTTTGATTAGATCATATGAGGTGTTTAATTGTTAGTGGGGAATCTTAGAGGAATTTAATTGAAATTGATAAATGTAAAAGAAAAATATTCTTTTAAAAAACATATAGAGAACTAGAGTTGATGTTTTTTGGCTTAATTTTGGTCGTTCTTATCTTAATTGTATGTTTTGGAGTTCTTTCTGTAAATTTGATTGTGGCCTTTAAGGTTCCATTTTTTACTTTACATGCAAGGAATGTAGCTTGGAGATGATATCGGTGTTTGTTCTTAGGAAGCACTGAAGATATCGGTTAATCCAGTAAGGAGTATGAAGAGTCCAAATAGTTTTAAAAGAAAATATCGACTTAAATGATAGGTTATTCAGGATGACGAGAACAATTATGTGATTAAGCTCTAATAACTGATGAGGGAGCTCCATTTCCGCAACTCTTCACATGAAAATATGTTGAAGTGTACCTTCTTATAATTAGATGATGGGGTATGTGAAACATTTTGACAGAGTGCCTTATTTATCATATTAATATTAATCACCTTGACAGGAGAGGAAGATGGAGGAAGAAGATGAAGCTCTCATAAGATCAATTTTCCAGGTTGGTATGTCACAGTCTGAAGAATTATTTTTTGTTCATAGGTGTACTTTTAAGAGTGTTAATTTCTTTAAAAAATTCTTGGCCTTGTAATTTAAAATCAGGGATCAAGAGAGATTGTCAAAAGAATCCATGATGACCTTGAGGACGACGACGATGACGATGACGATGACGATATAGCTTTCTTTCCCTCTGAAAGTGCAGGGTCAGAGAGCAACTCTCTTAAGGTACAAGTGCCTGGTCATCTAATTCAGTTTTCCAACTATTATGTTGCATCAGCTTACTTCCGTACAAAACCGAATTAAATAATTAACGTCTTTGTTCATGGGTTTGCATACCTTGTAAGTGCCATACATTAGTGTCACAGTTGCATCGAGCCATAAACACCAAGCAAGTGAAATCTAAATTTTATCCGTGTGATTTTCCTGACATGCAAAACTTTCCTTCCTCAAATCATATGTAAATAAATTTCTACTTCGTTCAGTTGATCAAACTTGAAAAAATTTGATACTTCCTCTTTATTAAGTCATAAATTTGAAGTTGGTGTCTTTTTTTTAATCTTGGTAGTATATATGTGGATACAAATAGCGTATAAACAATAATTACATGGTCCATTAAACTGAAAGAATAAGGAGGGTTGGCTTGAGAAATAATTAGAAATATTTCAGGGCTAGCACTTGGGGAGTCTAGAGATGGTTGTTATGCTCAAAGGTGATGCACTTTGTACGGCTGTTATCGTTAGTTGAGCAATTTGTTGTGTTTTTTATAAATTGGTAATGGTCATAGTTTGCCTCCATCAATGGATGAGTAAATAGGTGAAGGAAAAAATGGATGAGGAAACAGATTTGGGTTTATATATAGAAAGTCACTTTTAGGCTCCTTGATCTATGAATTATTTAGGCTGTAAACCGCATTTCAGGTAAACATATAATGTCAGGTATTCCTTTTTTACACTAGAATATTAAGTTTAGTCCACTCGGCACTTTGAGTGCACAGTAAAGTACCATAATGCTGTTGAATTAGTTCAGAATATCTGCAAGTATGCAATCTTGAAAGTGAAGGTTTTTTTTTTCCTCGATAATTGAGTAGAATTTCCTGGTAACACGTTGGGTGCACATTGTGCAAGCTGGCTGGATTCCATGGTTATCCCAAAAAAAAAAACCTTGGTTTCACATAGCTTGTCCTGGAATATCTTTTAACTAGGTAACAGAATGTCCTGGAATATCGTTTATAGTTATGAAGTTTATATGATACATGAATAGCATAAGAACATTCTTCTTATTATTATATGAAAAAATACACATACACAACACCATTTGTATGGTTTAGATAGAACATGAAATGTGCGAGTATCCAAGGGTGTGATCAGTGGTCAATGAAATGGTTTAAGAACCATGAGGTCTGAGGTTCAAATTCCAGCGGAGGCTTTCTGGTAGTGGATATCTTTCCATCTGTTCAAGCTTTGGTGGACAGAGTTATCTGGTAGTTGTGCTGGTGGGAGTTAGCTGGTATCCTATGGAATTAGTTGAGGTGCGCTTAAGCTACCCTGCCACCACAGTTATCAACAAAAATATATAAAATGTGCGAAGCAAAGTATAAAATTCAATTGACTTCCTTGATCAAAGAAGCTCAAGCAAGTGGCAGCATTTACAAAATGATCAGTCTCCTTTAACACCGGATCTGTTTTATGTCTGACATGCAACTAAAGGAAAGTAGAAAATAGTGTGTAAATCTGTAAATTAGATTACAGTTTTGTTGGGAGCTGCGCATCTACTGTTAGACTGAAATCTGAATGCAATATCATGCCTAAAGTTTAAACCTTCTTTTTGTTGTTTCTTTTTAATACTAAGCTTGTTATTGTCTAAATGCAGAAGAGAAAGGTTTCTGAGGAACCTGATGAAAAGCCCACAGATTTTTTGACAAAAGCCAGCATTACTGACAGCTCTAAAAACAAAGGCAGGTTCATTTTATCCGTCTGATTCTGTTCTGAATGTATCAGTGCCTCCTGTATTTCCAATATCCTTGCATGATTCGATATATTTCTTGGGTCAGAATACCCTTTATTCATGACAATCATGAGAATGAGTTTCCATTGTAAGAATAGTCTTTGAAGTGATTTCTGGATTATGATTATTGTCCTACTTAAAAAAAAAGAGGGAGAGACAAGGTTCATCATGCTCTTATTTTCTGGATTTCTTGTTTACATCAGAAATTGAAATGTGCTGCTCAAATATATGGTTTGGGCTACTGTAGCTAGGACTATTAAATGTCACCAAACCAGGTTGCATCCTCCAAAAACAGTGCATTTTTTATAGCATGTAGTTTCTCATATTACTTGATGTATATCTAGTTCTGGAAACTGGAGGCTGGTAATGCTACTGCTGTATGGTTGTCCATGAGCATTGTATTTCCTTGTGGGGGTGGGGTGGTGTTAAGAGTTATCAGCCTAGAAATTTGGTGGATGAGATGTTAACTCCAATAATCATTAGAATTTTGTTGGTTTGACGTGGAAAAAATAGTAATAATTGTCATGGTACCTTTTTTGGAAAATAACTTTTGAGGGATCTAACCCTGTTTTCATGACCTATCTTACAGATAAGGCATCGGCAAGTGATAATAAAATCATTTTGAAGTCCTCATCAGTCAAAATATCCATAGTCAAGAAGCCAGTCTCGGACTCCAATAGCAAGAAGACAGTAGAAGGAAACAAGCAAGACGTGCAGAGCAATGGTGCTGCAACAAGCAGTGGCCTACTCTCCCTGTGTCAACAGTATGAAAGTGATGAAGATGATTGATTCAGTGATCCCTGCAACCTTATATGTCCAGATGTCTGCCAAAACTATTAACCACCGGTGTGATTTTCAACGGGTACGCTCTTTCTATGGGCACTTGAAATATATGCAAGCTCAAGCTTCGACTCTCTGCAAACCGCCAGTTGTTGGTATAAGAATGACACTGTTGTCTATGGTTCATGCTCCAAATCTCAACTGCTTTCTTCTTGTGGCAATCTAGGGGTCTTTGCTGCTACTCAATTGGGCTGTATACATTATATCTTACAACCATCTCAATGATTCGAAAACA
This sequence comes from Datura wrightii, assembly GCA_035772735.1. Lineage (NCBI taxonomy): Eukaryota > Viridiplantae > Streptophyta > Magnoliopsida > Solanales > Solanaceae > Datura > Datura wrightii. Next base: position 19,248,325 of record JASDFA010000006.1, on the reverse strand, counting down.
CAGTTCCTCCATGGTTAATGCATTGCAGCCGTCGTTTACTCTTTATACTTTGTCCTCATTAATTTCCTTCTCCTCTTAAATAGTCTTCATACAATTAGAGCTTTTTTTTCCAATCAGGGTTCAATTTTGGGTGTTAATTCTTTTGTTAAAAAAGTTAAACATCCAAAGGAAAAAGGGATCTAGATTTAAAGCCTATTTGGATGAGTTGAATTAAGTGCAGAAAAGAAAAGCACGTAAAAGTGGAGCTTAATTTATGAGAAATACAAATAAGTATAAAGGATAAAAATACTAAAATCATTAATTAAAGCAAAACAGCTTTTAAGCTAAAATAAGTTAAAATAAGCTTCCTTCTATTTTTTCTCGCTCTCTCTTCGACGGCTCTGAAGAAAGATGATGCCAAAAAATGAATGGAGAAGGGTATTGAGCTTGGGGGTGGTAAGCGTTAGCCCCCCAAAATTGAGCATGGGCAGCATGCTCTCTCACTCATCTCCTGGAGTGAGTGGATTTTAGCTTAATAAGTAATAAGGGTGGAGAAAGAGCCACCGCAAGCCAGATCTACTGTTTCTCTACATTCTGCTGATAAATTGTCGAATCTTGCAAACAAAGCTGAAATTAGAGGGGAAATTGGAGAGAAGGGTATAGAAGCCAAAAGGAGAAAGGATATAATTGAACGAAATACTACGCCACTAACCACTTGGCCGAGTGTGGCGGCAGGGAAGAAGCTAACGACAAGAGGAATGTCGCTGACATTTATTGCCCCCATATTAAGGGAAGGGGAAAAAATCACCCAGCTAGAGGAGGGGATATAGTAGCAAAAGAGAGTGATAAGTGGAAGTATGCGATGATATTGTATGTTATTGCTGATTCTTCATTGATTGGGGCAGTAGATAGGTTTCTAATGTCTAATTGGAATGTCAACGCTAAGCCCCAAATCTATTACCATTATGAAGATTACTCTGTGATTCGATTGATGAATGCGGAGGAACATCAAGAGGTCTTATATGCAGGACCACTATAATTAACAATAGGCCAGTGATTGTTAATCTCTATGATGAGGTTCTAAGCACCGTTCCACTATGCCTAAAGTTGCCTAGCTTACCTTTGAGCTGTTGGGGCGCGAAGTCTCTGAATAGTATTGGTGATATTCCGAGGAATCCTCTGTTTGCTGATGACTGTACCACCCATACTAGTTGGATATCTTTTGCACGCTTATTAGTGGAAATGGATACCACCAAGCCGCTATCCAAGAGTATAAGGATCCAAAAACCGTCAGGGAGAATATTTGAGCAAGCGGTTACGTATGATTGAGAGCCACAAATCAAAATATTGTCAAAGATGCCTACAATTGGACATGATTGTGATAAGAGGAAGCAATCGCAACAAATCCAACCACACCAGAATAGGGAAAAGATTAAGCAAATCTGGCAACATAAACACCAGACAGCGGAAGGACGGGGAGAGCAAGTGGAGGGGAAGAAGGTAGAAAAAAAGCAGGCTACTCATGAACAAGGGAAGGGACAATCTACGCTCGACCAAGAAAAGGATTTACTACCCTAATGCATCAATTGAGCATGAAAGGAGAGTGGCAAATGGCTTCAAGTAGATCTTCTGCCAAACCTAAGTCGAATAGTAATCACGAGAAGAATGTTAGTGCAAGTAATGGGTTCAACCTGCTACAAGAACAAGAGTGTCATGCCAATCCTGTTATGGTTGGATGTACTGAGGAAGGGCAATGTGGTTTGAGGCAGGAGATAAAAGGAAGACGGGATTCCCAAATTCCAGGATGAGTGTAGTTACTTGGAATGTGAGGTGAGCGAATAAAGATCTAAGGCAAAAGGAGATAAAGGTGGCTATTAAGGAGATAGGGATGGATTACTTAACTGGTTTTGAACATAAAGTGTTTGCTTCTAAAGAGCAGCATATAATCGATAAAATTACACCAGGATGGAAATGGGTGTCTAATGCTGGAGCTAATAATAAAGGGAGAATTTGAGTGTTATGGAATCCAAGAGTAATGGAGTTCACTGTGAGCAGAATGATGAAACAAATTTTTGATGGAGTCATTAAGATTTATGATCAAAATATATGGGTAAACTTCTCAGCGGTCTATGGTTTGCACATAGTCATGGACAAAAGAATTATGTGGGCTGAACTCAGAGTATGTAACAGTTCGGTTCAAGGATCATGGTTGGTAATGGAGACTTTAATGTTGTGCTAAGGAATGAAGACAGAAGAATAGGTAGCTCTATCCAAGATGCGGAAACAAGGGACTTTGTTGAATTACTAAGTGACACTAACATGGAGGAGGAAGTGCACTTGATCGAGGAATCATACCTACAGTAGAATTGATAGAGCCGTAGCGAACCTTGACTGGATGTTGGCAAAATCAAATACACATATTGCTATTTCGGAACCACGATTTTCAGACCATTCCCTATTGAAGATCATCCTTGCTATGCAGAATACCGAACCTGCTAAACCTTTCAGATTCTTCAATTGTCTTGCTGATAGTGAGCAGTTCCAAACTTGTTTTATGCAGTACTGGAAGTCTTCTCAATGGTTAAGAGCCGTCTGTGGCAGGCTGAAAGAGGTGAAACTTAGGCTTAAGAAACTGTACACAAAGCTGTTTACTAGAATGGCATAAAGAATCAGGGTTATTAGAAGCCAAATCTAAATTGTTCGAGAACGATTGGATACTTTACTGCTGGATCCTAGATTGATGGAGGAAGAACAAGAATTAAATATGCAGCTGGAGAAGTGGGGAAAGATAGAGGAAAGTATATATAGTCAGAAGTCAAGTGTGAGATGGTTGAAAGAGGGTAATTCTAACTTTGCTTATATTTTTGCTAATATGAAAAACAGGTATTCCCAGAATTACATAAGTTTTCTGACTGATGCACGAGGAGTAATGTTACAAAAGCAAGAGGAAGTGGTTGTTGAGATAGTTGCATATTATAAGGGTTATTAGGTACATCGAATGTTGCACTAAATGTTATTAACCCCAACATTATCAAGCAGGGAAATATATTGACAGGGGATCAACAAAGGGAAACTTATTAGAGTTGTATCTAGAGAAGAGGTACTTTTAGCTCTTCAGGGAATTGATGACAATAAAGCACAAGGATGCGATGCATTAAATGCATTCTTTCTCAAAAAGGCATGACCACTGATAGGAGAGGATGTTGCAAATGCAATTCTACATTTCTTTGAAGCTGGAATACTTTATCAGCCTATAAAGTTCACTACTGTTACGCTCATTTCTAAAGTTAAGCAACTAATGACTATCAAAGAGTATCAACCAATCTCTTGTTGCACTACACTTTATAAGATCATCCCCAAAATTTTGACAAAGAGGTTGCAAGCAGTGTTAGCGAATCTTGTTGACAATTGCCAGTCAGCTTTTGTACCGGGTAGAACTATTATTGATAATATTATTATTAGTCATGAACTGACCAAGGGATACGGGCGGAAGGGATTGTCACCCAGATGCATGCTTAAGTTGGATATGCAAAAGGCGTACGATTCAATAGATTGGAAATTTCTAGAGCAAGTATTAAATGGGATCGCTTTTCCTGGAATATTTATGAAGTAGATCATGACATGCCTGAAAACAGTCTCCTATTCCATCCTGATAAATTTTAATATGTCAAAACCATTTGAGGCAAAGAAAGGGCTTAGGCAAAGAGACCCACTGTCTCTGTATCTATTTGTACTGGCCATGGAGCATTTGACGAGAGGATTGAAAACACTCCAGCAAAATCCTGATTTCAATTATCATCCACGGTGTGAAAAATTGCAGATTGTCCAACTAGATTTTGCAAATGATCTGCTTATGTTCTGCAGGGGTGATCCAGAATTTGTTAGACTACTATATCAATGTCTTGAGCACTTCTCAAAGGCATTTGGACCGAATATAAACAATAGTAGAAGTGTTGTATACTTTGGAGAGGTCTTTCAGCAAGACAAGCAGGAGATATTGAATATGTTGGAGTTTCTTGAAGGGGCACTGCCAGTTCGACATCTTGGCGTACCTTTGAGTATAAAGAGATTATCAGTAGCTTAATGTAAGCCGCTGATTGACAGTATGGTTTCCAGGATAACTATATGGACTGCTTAGATTCCTATCTTATGCAAGTTGCTCGCAATTGATCAAGAGTGTTCTTTTTGCTATTCAGATATTTTCGACTCAAATCTTTATCATCCCGAAAAGATCATGCGTATGGTTGAGGCACTGTGCAGACGGTTTCTTTGGACAGGTAGCAATGACGGCTCAAAGAAGGCTCTAATGTCTTGGAAGGCAAAATGCTCCCCGAGAACTGCAAGAGGTCTCAACGTGATTGATGTGTCTCTGGAATAAGGCAGCTAGTAGCAAGCTCCCGGAGAACTGCAGGAGGTTTCAACGTGATTGATGTGTCTCTGGAATACGGCAGCTAGTAGCAAGCTTTTTTAGAATCTGTGCAATAGTAAGGACAAAATGTGGATAGCATAGATTCATAGCTACTACATAAAAAGTAGGTATATTTGGGATGTTACCAACTCGAGCAACTTGACTGCCTAGAAGATTTTCAAAGCTAAGGAAACCTTGAATCAAGCAGGGATCACGTATGAAGATATAATAGATATGTAGAGTTTCTCCATTAAGAAGGTATACCACAAGTTAGGGACCAAATACATAAAATCCTTGGAGGAAAATTGTGTAACAACTATGGATGTCCTAAATGGATATTTTACTTGACTTTGGTAGCTCATCAATGATTATACACCTGAGAAAGACTCGTTAGATGGCGCATAACAACGACTACTGAATGTCTCCTTTATGCGAAAGGTGAGGAAACTATTGAACAGCTTTTCTTTAGCTGTATCTTCTCAAAAACTTTGGGAAAGAATACTTAATTGGCTGCAGATTCAGAGGACTGCAATGGAATGGTCAGAGGTGAATCCAGGATTTGAACACAACGGGGCATCATTATGTTAATATAAACGTAAAAAAAAAATGCAATGACCTACTATGGTGAAAATAAAAGTATATAGTTAAATATGATTTTTGCAGTAATATAACAACACAACAACAATATACTCAGTCGAGTCTGAGGAGGGGGGGGTATACACAAATTTTACCCTCCGCCCCTTCAATGAAAAATTATACTGCTTATATATACATGGATAAAAATAATTTTATATATATAATTATTTATATAATAGATGTTGAATCCCCTTTTGACTTCTTCATGTTTGAATGAAAATTCTGGCTTCGCCACTGTTTATCCTACTTTTATGCGGTAGAAATGTTATTTCTAATAGAACCTTGACTCAAGAAAAATGATTTTCAGAAGCAAGAGTTAAAAAAACTACGATGAAAATATTTAAGACATAAAAGTACATGATCTTTAAGTACTAATTTTAAAAAATATGATTCAGTACTTTTCCACTATCACTAATATAGAAGATAAGCAAAACCAATATTTTAAACACCGATAAAAGGATTTTATAAAACTTTAAAAGTATAAATTCACAATTCATATATTAAGAAGTAATCACTTTGACCTTTTTCTTAGAGTAATATTTATAAAAGTGATGTAGAATACTTCAGGTTAGTTCAATAAAAACACACAATTTTGTAGCAATTGCCACGTAAAGAAAATGAGAATACAATATTAACACACTGAGCAGAATAAAAAACTACAAAAAATAAATTTTAAGCCTTTCTTAGTATAAAAGGAACAGACACTAAGCATTTCGAACCATAAAATTTCGGCTCTACCAAGAAAAGTTGAATTATGTGGTAATATTAAAATTAACAAAGTTGAAGCAATTGAAACTGATAGCTCAATGGTTAAGGTTACGTGAATTATGTGATGTGTTGCAGATTCGATTCTAGGCTTTCTCAATTCCACTTAGTATTTTCCTGAAAATAGGTGTAAATCGGATGTTTACAAAAAAAAATAACTAAAAGTGACAATTGGGGTTCAATCTTGGGTCACAAGTAAGGGAGGCGTCAGCTGAAACCAACGTGCCCTCACTACACCTTTGTATGTTGGGGTGTACAACTAATTATATCCTAGTTCTCAAGGCATACACACATATATACACAATTTTTTTCAAAGTTAACGGGTGCACGTACATTCCTACATTTCTACGTTGGTCTGCCTCTAAGGATGATATGAGGATTTGGAATGGGCTACAAAATACGCAGCAGGGAAATCAGCAAAGGCACAACTTATATCGAAGGGTGCTAGCCAGTTGCATGTATATGGTGTGGCAAGAAAGGAATCAACGCTTGTTTCATGGGAAGAGGAGAACAATGGATACTCTTTGCCGACAAATTGTCCAAGATGCGTTTTGTAGTGGATATAGTAATTTGAAACTAGCTAGTAATGAAAAATTTAAATTATTATCCGTAGCTAATAGGAGATAGATAATATAGTAGTTGATGGTGTTTGAGTTGGATTTTGTATGGGTGCTGCTTTAATTTGTATATATTTCCCTTGGTAATAAAATAATTAGCTACCAGAAAAAAGTTAAATTAAGTCAAAATAATTTATCAATTTTGACTTTTTTTTTACTTAAAAATTATATTGAGTTTTTAAGTCCATCCAAATAGGCTCTTAAAATATAATTTTTTTTTATCTCGTATTTGATTGATATAAAATGTAAAAGGAAGTGAATATAAGTAAAATTGACGTTTTCATCCATCAATTCTTGTGACACTCTTAAGAACGGCATATTTTTATATTTAGTGTCAATTTAAGTTCAAAATTTTTATTTGAATGAAAAAGTTATAACCACAAAATTCTTATGACTTATATTAAATCACAAGTGTTAATTCATTTTTTCTCTTAAATTATATGTTTACTCAAATACTTGTATATAAATTGAAGCGGATGAGAGTATGTATTCCAAAATGGAATGGGGTTTGACATATTAATCCAAGCAAGCAGTCCGACCCGATAAAATTCCGAAACCCTAGCCACCAGTCTGTTATTCTTCTTGGCAACACACTATATAAATACCCCCCCAAAACCCTAGCAAAACTCCGCTCCAGCTCCTTGTCTTCTACTCTCAAATGGCTGCGGAAGTTGAATGAAAGAAATCTCTGTTGTTTAGGTACGATACTTCCCCCTTTGAAACTGTATATTAGAAAGAATTTATGTGAAGAAAAGGGTGACCAATTAGCCAGTCACACACATCGGCCCCTAATAAGGTCGATTTAACTGCGTGTGAATGGTCAGTATGTCACCGACAGTAATATCAATGGTGTTTGATAGCCTTGTATTCTGGTGAGAATTGCGTTTAATTCCGCTCACACTGATCGGCTATTCACATTACATTCCTGTATATTTTTGGTTGTTGATGGCAGTGCCTTGGGGAAACTGCAGAGGGGACTGGGTTAATAGGGTACCTAATCTGAATTAACAGCTCTCATGCAGGGTTTGAGAATTGCTGCACAACAAAACCTCAATCCTTGATAATTCCACAGAGTTAATTACAATGCTATCTAATGGCTCCTTAATTTGTGATTACAGGGAAGTAAGGTGACAGACAAGCTTTCTAAAGAAAGAGCCAGGAAATAGTAATGGCTTATTGGTTCCAGTACAATGGTATCACAAGCCATTTTAATGATCTGGTAAAAAATTAAATTAAATTAATTAGAAGAGTTCGATATTTGATTTGGAGTGATTTTAAATTTTAAAAATTGATAAACTCACTAACTTCATATGCATATCTCAATGATACAAAAATTAATCAACTAAGAATCCAAACATTTAGGCCTAAGCCTTAAAATTTCCAATTTTGACCACTTTAGATGATATCAGAATTTTTGATCAAAATAAGTTATAATTTAAATGAATTTATTAAAATAATATATTTTTTAAAAATTTTACGAAATTAGAAGAAACATATTTGGCAATAACATATTAGGTAAAAAAAAATATTTAATCAAGGTTAACGGAGTTAAATATAAAAATGTACCCGGGGTTACATTTGTACCTAAGATGTTAGTAAAACGTTACTGGAGTTATTAATTATTATGCCACATTATTAAATAATGTGATAATATTTTAAGGACAATGTCATGATATCAAACTAGTGAATTTCGTAGCAAAATTTTACTTTTAAGTGTAAACTTCTCTATTCTTAGAGTTCGAATGCAAAATTAATATTCACTGATTAATTTTTTGCGCTATAATTTTGAAATATAATCATTATTGTAGGATTTTAAATTTCACAAGTTAAACCTTTAGGATAACATCATGAAATTTTACCCGTTAAATAGATTTTATGATCATAATTGTTTTTCAATTATAATAATTTGAAGAATAACTATTATGAATTTTATCTAAATTTAAATTAAAAATTAAAAAATACTTATGACATTATCCTCTATCCTAAAGTGTAGAGATGAAAATGTCTTCCTTGTTCTTCAATGTCCTAAATTTAGAGTTAATTTCTCCGTTACTTTTCTTTGCTTTATAACTCAAAAGTCACTCAGTTATTGGTGTTTCACTCACAAAGATTTCACTCACAAAGTCACTCAACCAATTAAATAAATTTTTTATTAAATTTTTCTAATATAAAATTTTTATTTTAGCCCAAATTTATATAAGAAATAAAAAACTGCTCGTTTTAACCATTTTTTAAACCTGTCCCACTTGATCCAACCCATTACAAGAATGCAATTTTAACATTTTTTATTTTTTGTTTAAAAGAATGCTTCTTTCTTTTTTATTTAGAAGTAATTCAGTTTAAATTTTTCATACTATTTCTTAAATAACAATCTCTTATAATTAAACAACAAATATTGAAATACATTTATTCTTTGCTAATCGATGCTAGCATTTTAAAAATGAAAACTGTCAAAATAAGAATAAGAATGAATATTATTAAAAATGACAAAAGAAAATCATATTGGTAAATTAAAATCATATACTTTTAAAATTTAGGGGCTGGGTCAAGGGGGTCGAGTAAATAAAATGGTTAAAATGAATGGGATTTTGTTTCTTATAAATTTAGATTAAAATAAAAAATTTATATTAGAAAAAATTATATAATTGGTTGAGTGACTTTGTGAGCGAAACATCAATCATTAAGTAACTTTGTGAGTAAAACACCAACAATTGAGTGACTTTTGAGTTATTAAGTAAAGAAAAGTAACTTTATGAGTGAACTATCCATAGTTGAGTGACCATCTGAGAAATTAATGAATTAGTAAAACGTTACTGCCAGTAACGTCTTAAGCATAAAACGCAATTTCCGATTACATTTTTTGTTTAACACCGTCAAACTCAATTAAATATTTTTTTACCTAATACGTTACTGTCAAACAAAAGCGAACCCAGGATTTGAATATGACGGGGACACCACCGAAAGAGATGCATGTTAGTCGAAGCAGTGCCATGTGACACCGGCACTGCTTCACTAGAAAATGATATTAAGCAGACAAAAAACTCAGTGCGCTACTAATAAATATAAATTAAATGAGTTTAAATAGCACAATTTGATGTATGATTTGATGGTTTTGAAACTCATTTAGACCTTGAAGTTTCTGGTTTGAACCTCGCTAAAAGCATTTTATTTATAGTTTTAATTAATAGAAGAAAAAAAATGCAGCGAAGGGAATTCAGACACAGGCTTGCAACCTCACACAAACATATTGCTTGCATCAAGTAGTCCTTTGATTTTGAGAGACACAAACCTATATATAATCTTTTTATAGGTATATATATGTATATGTACATAATTTTTTTTGAAATTAATGAGTGCACGTGCACCCCCATCATCCCGTGTAGGTCCGCTTCTACTATCAAGTACATTTCTTTTAATTTCATAAAGTTTTTAAAAAATATATTAATAAATTAATTTAAATTATGACTTATTTTGATCAAAAATATTCAATTACCTTTTAAAAATTCCCAAAGATGGTGTACTACATTCATTGATGAAATACTTTTGAATAATAATGACTATGAATAGTATACATTTTTCTAAAAAAGGTTTTACTTAACGTTGATAATTAAAGTAAATTTTAATTACTAGCTGCCAGTAATACAAGCAGCAAGACAAATTCAAAATACATATAAATTTAAGAAGCAAAAGAGGCTTTGAAAATTTACAGAACTAAAAGATAAAAGAAATGGGGAAAGAGTTAAATTTATCTTTCTATTTTTAAAAATTAGTTAAATTTATTCTTCATTATATCATTGGGTCATATTTATCTCGCTGTTATGAAAATTTTCATCTATATCTTTCATTTAATAGAAAAATTCAAATCAATATAAATGATCCATTTTAAGAAAATAAAACTTATATCCTAATCTAACCCGCCCATCCCGTCCCGCTCCGCCTTAACATAGACTGAAGCATCTATGATAATTAATTCCATTAAAAAAAAAAAGGGGGGGGGGGGGGAGGGGGGAGGGGTCACTTATGTGAATAAAACAACTTAAAATAGAATCAAATGAAAAATAATTCACATCGAAGAATTCTTAAACCACCATAGTGTGTATCCGCCATGATGATCTGCCTAATAAAACTTATCTTATTACTCTAATCTAATAAAAGCAAAATAGGCACTCTGAATTTAAGAAAAGCTCACAACAACTTTAGCAATTTTTTCTATTCAGAATGGAAAGGAATAATAACAAATATTCTTCTCTCTTTCTGGTTTCCTACCACTATTAAAACAATATGATTTCAACTAATGATTGAAATTTCTTTTTTCTTTTTCTCTTTTTGATCTAATTGTTTCAAATCCTTAAAGATGCAATTTTTATCAAGGCAAATAACTAAAGTCCAATAAAAACTACTTTTATTAACACATTCACTGGTTATCTGCAGAAACTCGAAGGAAGCACAAGGTTTTGCAGCAATTTGCATTCAGGATTAGAATAACTGAAAAGAACAAAAAAAAAACAAAACCCAAACAGAGAATAAATCAGAAATTTAAGAACAAAACAAACCCCACAATCTAGTGAAGCTCACAATATAACAACAATTTGCAGATTTCATTAAGCTCACGATATCAAGAAACAAAGAAAATATAGAATTCTATTTTTAGAATTAACACAAACCCATGAAAATTTCAAAATATATCATCAAGAGTATCATAAGATTGAAAAAGAGGTTCTTAGAAAATCGACTATCAGCCGTAATTTTAACAAAATAAACATTAAAACCCATCACAAATGCTTTTGGTAAATCAACATTCAAATTTGACCCATCTTCTTCAAATAACTAAATTCTTTGCGACAAGCTGAAGATTAACTGTAGTCCTAAAAAAATAAAATATAAAGATTCTATTTTCAGCCGTTTCTTTCACTTAAATCATCTTCACCATCTATCGGAATATGAACAATAAATAAAAAAAAAATCTTTACAACAAAAATGCAGCTAAAAAACAGTAAAAAATGTTTCAAAAAAGAAAGTTGAAACTCATCTTTTGTTTGCAAAATGAGAAGTGAACTTAAAAATTAGAAGAAACATTAGAGAGAATTAGAGAGAACAAAGTTGTGTGGCGAAGGTTTATAAGATTGGTCGGGTCAGATCGGAGTTAAATTAGAATATGGGTTTTATTTTTTTAAAAATAGGTCATTTATGTTGATTTGAGTTTTTCTGCTAAATGAAATGTATAGATGAAAACTTTCATAACGGCAGGATAAATATAACTCAATAGTATGATGAAGGATAAATTTAGCCAATTTTCAAAAATAAAAGAGTAAATTTAACTCTTTTCTCTAAAAAAAAAAAAAATATACTGCTGTGTTTATTTTAAATTATTAGAAAATTTACTTGTTAAAATTCATATTAATTGGTGATATTTTAAAATTTTATCCGATGAGTGATGACCTTATAGAATATAAAAGAAAAATCTAATGATGTTATTTATATTTTCTAAGACTATTTGAACTCCTACGGAGAGAAATATTTATCTAGGTGAAAGAATAAAGAAGTACACTGAAATGAAATTAAGAAATTTCACTAAATAAAATATTTTAGTTTAATAACTATAAATAATTTATATATTAAAGTGTAAGAAAATTATTACTACTAAATTAAAAAAAAAAACATATTTGTTGTATAGTTGTATTATTCTTTCCCTAACCAAAAAGGTTTAGGGAGTTAATCTCTCTTTATATAATACCACAAACAAATCCCAACTGCAGGGCAAAACGTTTCAGATATTTTCTCTCTGTTTTCCGGCGAATATGTACAACGGACTTGGCCTAAAAACGCCGCGAGGCTCCGGTACCAGTGGCTACGTCCAAAGCAACAAGTTCTTCGTCAAGCCGAAGACAAACAAAGTCGTCGTAGACGGCGGCAAGGGTTTCAAGTCCGGCGGAGGAGCCGAGAGAAAGCCAAACAAGGACATTCTCGAACATGACCGGAAAAGGAAGACTCAGCTCAAGCTTCTAGTTGTAGAGGAGAAGCTGGGGTATACTGATGCTGAAATCGCCGAGAAGCTCGAGGAAGCCCGACGGACTCTCGAGGCAGCATCGGAAGATTCCGGAGGATCTACTGCTATCATCGCTTCAGAAAAGTACGCTTTTGCATAATATACTTTGTGGATCAATCCTTCGTTGAAGAATTTGTTACATAAGTTGTAGATTAGAAAATTGAAAATTGGTAAAAACAGAAACGTATGTGTCAGTTGGATTTTTAGAGAATTTCCGATGTGCTTTTGAACAAATTATCTCTTTGAGGCTAGCATAATTCAGGAAATCGATATTTGAGAAATTGTTGGTCGTTTCTATAGAAGCCAAAAGAAGATTCTATAAAAAAAAAGTGTGTATGGCATAATTTTTTGAGTAGTTGTAACTTGTAAGTTTGAATTAGTAAACTTTTAAGTGGTAAATATGACCTCCAGTAATTCTCAATAGATTCTTTGATTAATGCTCTACCTATCCAGAAAAAGTTTTCATGTTCTGATTGAATTTTACCTTGGAAATGAGAAGCTGGTTTTCCTTCCGAAAATTGTCCTTCTAATCTCAATATTCGTATCTTAGGGTAATGGGGTGAAAAATTCAAAATTCTAACTTAAATCGACATACTGTCTTCTGTCATCCGCTGCAGCTGACCCGCTATGGCGGTCAAGGTCTCACCATGGCGGACCCAACAATCAACTCTCCTTCCCAGAGGCGGACCTTCGATCGGCATGATGGTCCAGCTGTCCCCGTTAACTGTTAGTTTGAAATTTCCTACACATTTTCATTCCTCAAACACAAAGTCTTACATCCAACTTCCCCAACACTTTTCACTATGTATCTAGGCGAAAATATATTGTTCTGGACTTAATTTCCCTCGTAATGACGGACGAATTGCTACGTTTAATGTGTCATTATTTCTAAGATTAGAAGATATAATTTGAAAAAAAAAGAAGAAAGATTAATAACACAACCATGATAGATGAAGAAAATTTTAAAAAAAATAAGAGAGAAAAATCACATGAAAACACAGGAAACAAAGATTGCGAAATGAAAAAAAAGGAAATGAAAGATAATAATAATATATAATAATAATGATAAATAAATAAATTTAAAAATAAAATAAAAAGATTAAGTAATAGAAATAAAAAAGAAATGAAATAAAAATAAAAAAGAAAAGGATATAAATTATAGAGTAAATATGTAATTACCATCAATTCTCACCTCATTCCTAGGAAAAATGTAATTACTCTCTTTTAATTACGCCCAAATATATGCTAGCAAGTGATTAGATGGTCACACAAACATGTCAAATTGTGTAATTACATCCAATTACCTGGTAGCTTTTCAAACAGGCTCTAACTTTGCAATGTTTGCCGTTTAAGTTTGTATGTTTTGATTTTGTAATGTTTGTTGTTTAAGTTTGTATGTTTTGATTTTGCAATGTTAGGCGTTTAAGGTTGTACGTTTTGATTTTGCAATATTTGTTGTTTAAGTTTGAAGTTTATTAAATTTGTCTTTTTTTTTTCAACCAACCTTACTATATTAATGCATAAAAAGTCGCAAAGAGACATTTACTTCATCAAAGGATCTCATAAGTATCCAAATATCTTCACAAGTAGCCTCTATCTCTCACGCAACATTATTTTTCTTCAGAATCATATCCACCATAGTTTTTGCATCAGACAGGATTTGCATCTTTGACCATCCATTTCACATAGCGTTTTCTAACGCTTCCTGAATTGCTAGTGCTTCAGCAGTAAGGGCTTTCCTAACAAATTGAATTGGGTTTCTAAAGGCTTGAAGCAAATTTCTATAGCTATCAATAGCCGCCACTCCAGTGCTTGCCATCTTTTTTTCCTTTTGTAAGCTAGCACCTGCAAACATAAGAACACCATCTTGCGCCACAATGATATTTCTTTCGTTAGTACAATTACATACAAGTGTAGGAGAAAAAGAGGTAGCTAAATTATTTTCATAGTCTTGAAAATCAAATAGTGCCTGAGTAACGATTTCATTTGGCTCACAAACTTCTCCGTTAAATGTCATAGAATTTCTTGCCTTCCAAATTTACCACATGATAGAGACACTAAGTTTAGCAAGATCACTTGAATCAGAATATTGATTTGCATTAATAAAAATATCATTCCACCATCTAGCAAAATCCATTATATTTTCTATATTAGGTCAATTAATCGGGCATATTTTTCAAATCATTTGTGCTTTAAGACATCTAACAACGTACGATCAATTGTTTTACTTTCTAAACAACATATTTTACACACATCATAATTACCTCTTAATCTTTTTGATATAACACGATTTACAGGCAGCACATCATAACACATTTTCAAATAAAATGTTTATATTTGTTTTTAATTTTCATAGCCCATGTAAAGTCCCAAAACTTTTTTGAAAAGAATTGATAACTAGATTGAGGTCTGTCACTACTAGATTCTTGACAACTAGCCACTTCTCTAGCTAAATGGTATCTCGATTTAACCTCAAACTTGCCCGACTTAGTATGGTGCCAAATAATTTTATCGGATAAGCTAGTAGTAGATATTGAAATAGACAATATTGCCTGGATGTCTTCCCTACCAAACCATTTATGAAGATCATGTATCTTCCAAGCGTGGGTGTTTCTATCTATAAGATCACTCACTTTTAATGTTATATCCATTTGGCCATGATAATAACTAGGTTTGAAACTACTAGAGTTGGAAATCTACGAATCCAAGAATCCACCCAAACCTTGATATTTTCTCCATTTCCTACCCTCCATCTAATACCTTTTTTTAAAAGATCC
This sequence comes from Datura wrightii, assembly GCA_035772735.1. Taxonomy (NCBI): domain Eukaryota; kingdom Viridiplantae; phylum Streptophyta; class Magnoliopsida; order Solanales; family Solanaceae; genus Datura; species Datura wrightii. Next base: position 19,233,097 of record JASDFA010000006.1, on the reverse strand, counting down.
CTATGTCAAACAATACTCTTTCATATCATGAGCTAGCAGAAGAACACGACACTTTAAGAAAAGATGTGTCAGGAAAATATTTACTTTTGAGAATTCTAAAAAAGAGATAATCTTCCTATGCAAAATTAGCCCTGCAAGTTTAGCCAACAAAGCTTGATTAAAGGATTTTAGCTCCCTAAACTCTATGCCCCTTTAGATTTTGCGACACAAAGATTTTCCTATTTTTTCAAAATGCATTTTCTTCTATCCTCATCATGGCCCCACCATAAATTTGAAAAAATAAACGTGATCTCTTTACATAATTTATCTGGGAATTGAAAACATGATAAAGCATAGGAAGGAATCACCGATAAGACAGATTTAAGCATCACTTCTTTTTCGGCAGAACTTTAAAAAATTATTTTTCCATCCTTTTATTTTGGCCTTCACTCTATCTTTAATAAACTCTAGTATTTTACTTTTCGATCTTCCCACTACTGCCGGTAAGCCCAGATACATTCCTAGATTATTCCTCTGTACTTGTCCTACTGCCGCAATGATACCATCATTATCAATTTCAGGCGTATTTTACTAAAGAAAATAGCAGATTTTGCATAACTCATTTTTTGACCCGAACACTCTTCATAAATGTTTAATAATTCAGATATTTTAGCGGCATTTTGGACAGTAGAACTACAAAAAATAAAGAAATCATTAGCAAAAAATAAATGATTTACTGTGGGTCCACCTTTAATCAAACTTAATCCTTGGATATTCCCTTGTGATTCGTCTTGATTAAGAAGTCTCGAAAGGTCTTCCGCAGATAATAAAAATAAATATGGAGATAGAAGATCCCCTTGCCTTAATCCTCGAGTAGGTATCACTTCTCCGGCTATATCCCCATTAATGTTAAATCTATAGCTCGGAGTAGTAATACATTGTAAATTCCAAGAAACAAACTTCTCATGAAAATTCATTTTAAGAGCAATTTTTGAATATAAAACCACTCAACTCGGTCATATGCTTTGGCCATGTCTAGCTTAAAGCCATATATTTTTGTTTTCCACGTCTTTTATTTTTCATAAGGTGAATAAATTCATGAGCAATAACCATATTATCCACAATTTGTCATTTCTCAATAAAAGTAGATTGATTATGAGAAATAATATTAGGCATATGAGGTTTAAGTCTCGCAGTAATAATCTTAACAATAATTTTATAAATCGTAGAACATAGGCTAATGAGTCTACATTGACTAATATCCTTAAGATTTTTCACTTTTGATATCAAAGTTATTAAAGTTTGATTCCACGAGGGTAGCAAATAGCCTAAATTAAAAAACTCTTAACCGCATCACAGATATCATTAGATAAGAGATCCCAATAATTTTGAAAGAAGAAAGGAGTCATACCATCAACTCCCGGAGCTTTTAGGGAATGTATATCAAACACTGCTTGTCTAATTTCATCATTCGTGACATCTCTTATAAGTCTATCATTCACATAGGTATCTATTAAAGGAGGAACTAAACTCAAAACAGGCTCAAAGTTATTATGTCGCGAAGTACTGAATAAATTCTTATAAAATCTCTCCACTTCCTTCATAATTTCACTATGTTCAGAAATTCACCGGCCATCATCTAATTGAAACCCTCTAATGTTATTACACTTACGCCTCTGAATGGTTTTCATGTGAAAAAACAAGGTATTTTTATCTCCTTCTTGAAGCCATAAAGCTCTAGATTTTTTCTTCCAATAAATTTCATCCTTTTACGTCTGACCTAACTCTTTCTTAAGTAGGCTCAACTTATTTAGATGAAAACTCCTTGGATCATTTTTTAAATCGGCAATTTTATCCTCGATCCCTTGAATTTTTTCTTAGAATTTTCTTTCCCCCTCGCAGCCAAGCTAATAAAGAGAAATGACACTTCTTTAACTTAAAATAAACTCTAGACTGTTCAGATCCTCCCACTTCTCTATTCCATGTTCTTGCTAATGTTGCATTCACTTCCTCATTTTCACTTCGTCTTTTATCAAAACAAAACTTCTTCTTTTTTATAAGACTAGGTTCTGTATTCATTAGTAAAGATATATGATCAGAGGCCTCAATTTCTATGTGAATAATATTTGCTTGGTTGAATTCTAGCCTCCATCCCAGGGAACTTATGGCTCTATCAAGCCTTTCTTGAATAACTTCATCATTTTTGCGATAGCACCACCAAGTCCACAATTTTCCATTAAATCCTAGATCTATAGCTCCTATATACCATAAAAAATTTCTGAAGTCTCTAAAAGAAGATATTTCCCTAACTCTACCCCCTGATTTTTCTGAATTATCAATAGTATCATTATAGTCTCTGGCCATTACCCAAAGTGAACCCCAACTGTTTGATTTAGCAACAAGTTCTTGCAATTGAGTTCAACATATAGATTTATCAGTGCTTAAATATATAAAAACATACCAATATTTATCAGCTACACTATCATGTATATAAGCTTCAATATAAAAGGAGGATGAATTATATTGACATATCTGAACATCGTCGTTCCAAAATAAATACAATCCTCCAGCCAATCCCACCGGATTTACAGTAATCCTATGCGCCATATGTAGTTGTCTCTAAACTCCCAATATCATCTTTTCTCAATTCTTTGTTTCACTCAAGAATACCATGCTCGGGGAGTGGAGACGTATTGTCTCCTTCAAAAAGGGAAATGTCAAGGATCCTCCCCCCTCTAAGGCCTCGACAATTCCACACCAACGTCTTCATTGAGAAGAGGGAAGCCATTTTGGGCTGGCCTCCCAATCCACCTCACTTTTTAGTTTTTTATTTTCTATATCAGTAGTCTGGCTAACAACACGTTTTCATTTTCCCCCGCATTTTCGGTGCATATCTCAGCAATCATAACATCAAATAAATTTTTCTCTACCCCAACCAAATCCATAATTTTTTTTCACCTTTTGATTTATTAATTCTAGCCTTACGCTTCCAGTAAGTAGTCCTAGTTGTTATTTCTTTATCATATTTCTACCCAGTTAATTTTTTCCCTACACCTCTACCATTTTGAGCCTCTATATTCACTATTAAAGATGATGTAAGCTCACAATTTTTTCCTGAAATAAAATATACCTGTTGTTGTGAATTTTTCATGTTTGTCATCCTGTGTTGCGCCATTTGAACAACGATTTTTGGTCGTTCTTGTTCGGAATCTGCTTCCATATTATTCTTATAATATTTGTCAATATCATCTTGATCAAAGGTGTCGCCTAGACCCATCTTCTATAGCAAATAATATTCTCTTGCTTCCCTATCTCCTATTGTATCCGCAAACATGGGTTCATCCCCTGCAGGAATCTGCTTGAGGCTCCGATTAACTAGCTCATTCACTTCCAACGTCTTATCTACCAACATATTATCCACCTTCGGGATCATATTATTGTTTTTTCCCTTTCGGGCTTCTGCACGACCTTCATAACTCTGTGGAGCATCATTAGTGATATGTTCCAACTCATTCTTATTCGTACTAGCATGTCTTTGAGCAACAGTAGTAGTATTCTGTTCCCCCTAACTATCATCCTCGGCATGTCCTCCTTTCTTTTATTTCTTAAAAAACTCATGATGAGTAAATGAGGGCTGATCCTCCTTGCTTCCAGTTTGTCGGAGCACCTCTATTCCATCTTCATTATATAGTAATTCATTAGATTCAATACCTTCCGCACAATCCATAATCTTCTTTCCTTTATCATTTGTGAAGACAGGGGGTCGTATATCAGTATTTCCTTGGCGCCTTGCATTTGTACCAGCAAAACCATGATTATCAACCTTCATCAAAGCTCCAAATTGGTCTATTTTAATTGCACCTTGTCGCATATTATCCTCACGGATAACATATGACCTTTCAGTATGACCTAATATTCTACAATAATAACAAACATATGGCAGATTTTCATAGTGAAATTCTACCCATTTTTTCCTCCGAACCCATCTTTATTATTTTTCTACGAGGTAAAGGCTTGTTTATACTCATTAAGACCTTTAATTGTATGTGTCGACCATCCTTGCTTCCGTTTTCCGGTATAGAAACATCAGATGTCCCTCCCAACGCGTGTCCAATCTTACTGCTGACATCATAGGAAGCCCAATGTAGTGGTATATTCCAGACTTGGAGCCACAACTTGCACATGTTGAAGATGTGAGAGTTAGCATTAAGCTCCGGTTTCCATGGATGTAGGTTGAGAAGATACTTATTGTATAGCCACGGTATCCCATACATCACCTTCTTCATATCATCTTTGTGGCGGAGAATAAATTGAAACAAGTTCTTGCCCACCAGTAATACTTTCAGTCCTACTGGATTCCCCCAAATTAGGTTCATTGTATTCCTCACCCCTATCACATTAACTTGTTTATCCACAATCACCTTTCCGAGAAGACTTACCTCACAATGCTCCATACTCGACATAATATCTTGAACTGCAATTTCAACCGAGCCCTTTTCCTCCTCCGTGAGAATGAACTTTTTGAGTCGTTCAGCAATTTCATCTGCATTGTAGTTACGTTGAGATGTGGCAAGTGTTTTTTTGTGATGTTTAGCTTGTGTGTTTTAGGTTTTGTATAAGAATAATGAAAAAGCCTACCAACACTATTGGAAAGCTACTGTAGCAGAATTGAACGATGACAGTTTAGAGTTGTTGCAGAAGAAAAACACATGAATGTGGTAATGTTATGAACAACATGGTAGTTATCTTCATTCTCGACAGTTAAAATCCTATTACATACCCTCACTAAAGGAGAAATAAAACCCCACTAAGGGGAGACCTAAACTTTCACGTAGAGAGAAAAATCCTCAGATTTCACAAGGGACTAACAGGAATATTAAATTTGTCTTGATTTATTAAATTTATGTAGTCTTCCATATTCTCATCTTTTATAATTTTTAATGCTTAAATATTTAAATTAATTAAATAAATTTTTAAAAAATCCACTAAGAGCCCCTCAGCCGTCCTCTTAGCTTAGTGGATTGGGATGAGTCCAAGGGTTCGTTCATCTATTATGGTGCGATAAGGTCTCAGTTCCCCATATTCTATTAAGAAATCCTTATGTCATACTCCATCCGGTTAGACAATCTTAGATCCTATGATCAAGCGTTTGAGAGGTTAATTTTTTTTTTCTTTTTTAAAAAAATTACTTTTTTTAGTGGAAAATTATGGTGTTTGGCCACTCACTAAAACTGCTTTAAAAACGGAAGCAGAAAATTATTTTTTTCAAGATAAAAATATTATATATATATATATATATATATATATATATATATATAGTATGTATGTATGTATCCCTCATTAATTTATTAGTATATCTCACAAGTTTTGTTAATTTTTATTTAGGAATTCTATTCTTCCTCTTTACACAATATAATTTAAATCATCATGTTAATATTATATTAATATTTAATATTTTCATTGATTTATTTATGCATTATATTGATTGAAAATTTTGTAACATATACTTTTTAATTAAATAAAAGTAAAAATATAATTAAAATTTTTTATAATAGTTATTTAAAACAATTTCTCTCTATAAAATTATCCTAATAGTAATAGTGCATTGATATCTATTCCTTTTGGTAATTTTGATTCTCAAAACTTTTTTAAAAAAAATTAATCAATCACAATTTACTTATCAAAAATATTTTTCAAATAAATTAGCTAAATAATACTTTTTTGAAAAATTATTTTAATAAATAATTTTTAGCAACTTGACCTAACCGACTCTTGATTAGGAATAGTCACAATTCAAGGATGATTTTGCAAAAAAAATCATTTGTGAACAAAATAACTTGACCCCCCTATCGGTCCGGGTATAGCCTAATAATATACCACCACAAACAATCCCATTTCTAGGGCAAAAACCAGCGAAGATGTACAACGGAATCGGCCTCCAAACGCCGCGAGGCTCCGGTACCAACGGCTACATCCAGACCAACAAGTTCTTCGTCAAGCCGAAGACAAACAAAGTTCTTGTAGACGGCGGCAAGGGTTACGAGTCCGGCCAAGGAACTGCCGGTGTGACGAGGAAAGCTAACAAGGACATTCTCGAACATGACGGCAAGCGGCAGATTCAGCTTAAACTTCTTGTCCTTGAGGAGAAGCTTGCCGATCAGGGATACACCGATGCTGAGATCAACGAGAAGCTCGAGGAAGCGCGACGGAATCTCGAGGCAACATCTGAAGATTCTGGAGGATCCACCTATGAAAAGTAACTTGCTTTACTGAATTATAGTTATACTTTTTGCATAATATACGCATCGGATCAATCGTTGTTTAACAACTAGCTAAAGAATTTCTAGATTTGAGCCAGAGCCCGACCTAGTATTTGTAGAACATGGCTGCACCACTAAATAAAGAAGAAAAAAGTAAGTATTTAGGGGGAATTGATCCCTGTCACCCTAGGTAAATAACTCAGCACTCACTGAACCTTTTTATAGCAATGTTGGACTAATTCTAGGAAATATGGTTTTGCCGAGAGTTCACGGGCGGATTTGACTGATTTGATGTTGTCACCATTCGTGTCTCGGAGAATTTTCCGTGCATCATATTTGGAGCTAGCAGAATTGTTAAGGAAATGGAAGTATGATAAATTGTACATGTTCTTTTCTTTAGAAGTTAAAAGAAACTGAGGAAATTATAAAGGGAAAAGAAGTGTGGTTATCACAATTTTGTGATGCCTTTTTAGTTCATTTTTTTTTGTTTTTGACCTTTAAGAATTTGTTATTGGTTTGTGGTACAATTTTGAGAAGTTGACATCTTTTTGAATTATTGGGCTTTTTAAGGATACAAAAAATGTTTTTTTCTTTCATACTCTAAATGAGAAGAGAGGGAAATATCAGTTTAGCAGGATGAACAATAGATTTTAGATACATATATTATTAGGTCTGGTTGATTCTTGCATCCTCTAACGTTAAATTTCTTAGTGAGTTTCGAAAATGAACTAATTGGTTAGATTCTTTTGAAGTCTTCCTAAAGATATTGCGAGGTTGATATGCAATAACTAATTTGTTCATTTCAGGGTTTCGGAAACACAAACACACCAGATTGCTGCTTTGAAAGAAAAGCAGATGGAAACCTTAAAAGCTGCTCTCAAGATAGGGCCTGAACATGAGACGCAGAAAAAACAGCATGATGCTTTAGCTCATTCTGAAGAGAGTGAAGATGGAGATAATAACTTAGCAAAAGACAAGGATGAGGGTAAGCGTCATAAGAAAAAAGAGAAGACGAGAAAACATGATGATTCTTCTGACACTGACAGTAGTGAAAACCATGCCAAAAAGTCCAAGAAGAACCGTAGAAAAACTCATGCTAGTTCTGATTCTGATACTGCTGGTGGTACTGAGTCAAGAAAATTGTCTTCCAAGAACAAGAAGGTTAGAAGACATCATTACAGTGACGATTCATCCTCTGATTCTGATTCTTATTCAGAGTCTGATCATGAGAAGAAACATCTGAAAGCTCATAGGAGACATTCTGTGGGTGATAATGATGGCCGTGATACAAAAAACAGTAAGTTTCAACAAGGTAGAAGACATGATTCTGATGAGGATGACCATGAAAATGACCGTGATGCCAAAAACAAGTTGGTTCAGAAAGAGAAAAGACATGTTACTGAGGGTAAGTATGATGTTGGTCGTGTTGCTAAAGATAAGAAGTCACAAAGAGGTAGAAGACACGATTCTGATGATGATGATGATGGTAGTGATCGTGAAGTAAAAAGCAAGAAGGTTCCTGAAGGGAGAAGACATGTTACTGAGGGTGAGTATGATGATGGCCGTGATGCTAAAAATAAGAAGCCACAAAGAGATAGAAGACACAATTCTGATGATGATGATGGTAGTGATAGTGATGTAAAAAGCAGGAAGATCCAGGAAGGGAGAAAACATATTACTAAGGCCGAGTATGATGATGCCCGTGATGCTAAAAACAAGAAGCCACAAAAAGGTACAAGGCACGATTCTGATGACGATGATGACGACGGTGATCGTGATGTCAAAAGCAGGAAGATTCAGCAAGGGAGAAGACATGTTACTGGGGATGAGTATGATGATAGTCGTGATGCTAAAAACAAGAAATCCCATGATGATGGTCGTGATGCTAAAAACAAGAAGCCACAAAGAGGTATTAGACATGATTCTGATGACGATGATGATGGCGATGATTGTGATGTAAAAAGCAGGAAGATTCAGGAAGGTAGAAGACATGTTACTGGGGATGAGTATGATGATGGTCGTGATGCTAAAAACAAGAAATTCCAAAGAGGTGGAAGACACGATTCTGATGACGATGATGATAGTAGTGATCGTGATGTAAAAAACAAGAAGATTCAGAAAGGGGGAAGATATGGGTCTGATGACCGAGGGTACGATGAAGGCTATAATGCAAATAAGAATAAGACTCGAAAAAATAAACTATACAATTCTGATAAGGACGAAGGTGAAATCAGCAGTAGCGACTATTCTCGCGGCACCAGTGATTCAGACAGTGAGAGAAGTTATCATAGACGGAAGGTTGTAGATAGGACCAAGGATGAGAAGATCAATAGGTGGGAGAGTTCAGCTGCGAAAGGTGGGTCATTTCAGGAGGAGGATTTGAAAAAGACCGAAGGTGCTCAAGTTCTTGATAATGGACTGGACACGTTCAAGAAATTGGAGAAGTTGTATCAATCGAAGGACGATGTGGTTGGTGGATCAAGTGCTAGTCAGGAGTTGTTGCGGAGTAAGAGAAAACTAGATGATGAAAGCCTGGATCAACGTGAGGGGAAGTTGAGGAGGAAGGATTCTAGAAAAGACGACAAGTATGGAAGGGCTAATTCTGAAGCTGAGAACCAAAATAGGTCATATAGGAGTATGGAGGATAGGAGTAGAGATCAACAGGCAAGAAGATCTGGCAGAGAATATGAAGGTGATGATGAAGAGCGTGACAATAAAATTCAGAGTCGGAACGAGCTGCAGCGTGAAAGCCGGCAGGAGAGAAGAGAAAGTAGGGATGATGATCGCTGGGAAAGGAAACACAAAAGAGATGAAGAGGAAGATCAGTACCGGAAGCATGTCAAAGAAGGGGATTCTCAGCGTGGAAGGCATGAACAGGAGGAGGAGCATAGAAGCAGAATGCGTGATAGTTACAGAGGTCATGATTCTTACAAGAGGGCTAGACATGATGATTTACATTCTAGTGGAAGGAGAAGACATGATGATGAGAAGTATGCTGATAGGCACACTAGGCGGTGAAAGCTGCTTTAGATTTTGTGTCATGCCAGAAGATCAAGAGGTGAGTTCAAACTTGAGATACACTTGCCTTGTTCTTTACGGAAGAGGTCCCTTAAAAAGTGAATTTCATAAAGAAACTCATAATTAGAGTATGTTTTTTTTTATCAATAACGTACTGCTTAATTACATGTAAAGTCCTTCCACTAACAAAAATATTCCCATTTAAACTATGTACTGCTTGGATGTGAAAAATATACTATTGGAAGTGAAGACAAAAAGTGAAAAAAAAAATGAAGACATTAAAACTTTGCTGACCTTAATCCGAAACAGATTCAATCAAATGGGATAGTCGCTTTCTGTTTACATCTGAGGTCTTGGTTTATAGGTGTTATGCAATAGGGGTTTATATCCCCCTTTGGTTTTTCTTCCAATAAGTTTTTAAAAATATGTCCATGCTTTTTATGGAAACTGGAGCTTTGATCGCACTAAGCTGCCATTGGCATTTGACTGTAAAATTCTTCAATTTCATAATTGCCATATGAACCCTGGAAAGAAATTTATGTGCACGATTGAATGAGCCTTTTAAAAGAAAGGCAAGTTTTTCCTCTTTGATGAGTGTTTTGTTAATCAACACAAAAAATGACAGGAGGCTCTTCTTTTCTTTGGCCCTGGCTCCTTACACTGACATTAGGGTTGCTCATTATAATATCCCCTTTCAAACTGGTTATACCATTGAACTCCAATTCCCTTGCAAATTTGACACAGTAAATTAAGGATTTATGGTTACCGCTCTGAGCATGCTATGCTTCAGAGAGAAGCTTCAAAAGTGTGCCATGTTAATACCTTAGCGTGCTCTTTCCTGAGCACGCTATGCTTCAGAGAGAAGCTTCAAAAGTGTGCCATGTTGATACCTTTAGAAGAATTACATAATGTGTGATTGGCTAACATCCTCACAATCCGTTTTCTTTGCCAGTTTCAGCAGCTCAGCGGCGGGGAAGAAGTGTCTGGTGTTCAGAAAACAAGCATACATAGGCAAAGCTTGTTAGCTGCTTAGTATCACATGTAGAGATGTAGGCTTTCTACAAAGGGATCTGTGTGGGGGTTAGTTCTCGAAATACTCTGACGTGTAGCTAAACAGGATTTTCCTGATGCCCCTGAAATTGTTGTGCAAGAGTTAGCTGTAATAAGTAACAAGTAATGCTTCCTCTTTTGTTGTCATTCCTTCAACTCTTTATGATGTCTTATTTGGGAGTGTGTGGACGACATTTGCTTCCTTGTGCGAAGTAAGGTTCCAGGCCAACATGCATGTTTTTCCTTCTGGTGAATTTTGGTTGCAATGCCTTCCCAAGTGCGACTGTACATCAGCTTCGAATGCTGTCATCACATGCCTTAAGGCCCCGGCTTTAACTGGTCTAAGAATGACCAATAGATTCCTTGCAGAACATGTTGTGGAATGGAAGATTTGATGCATGCTTGGAATATTAGTAGTTTCAATGTAGGCTTGAGCTCTTCTATTAATGAGGGTGATAACACACTTGCCTGTCACCGTTCTGTACAGAGCTTTTTCCTATCTTTTGCTCAGACTTGCTTTATACTGTGACAAAAGCCAGCTGGTAGCTTCCCATCTCCTTTGGGGTTCCCTTACCTTCCCTAAAATGCTTGAGTGGTTTGTTCTCCGCGCACATTTGCCGAGTCGACCAGGCATTTTAAAAAAGGGAAGGGCACTTCCCGGCCTAAGGAGGCGAGAAGTATAAGCAAATAGGTGTGGCTCACAGTGCTTATTCTCTTTCTAATGAACTCATTTATTGCGTTTGCCCCGTTACATTTTGGCTGCTTGTAAGTTTTTCTTGTCCAAATAACAGGGATGCAGTTTCAGATTGTGACCTTATTCTTTTGTTCTCTTGAGTAATTACGTCGGTAATTTGAAGAAATTCTTTTTCTATTTCAGGAGTCCTAATATGACTTAGAAAATTTGTGGTGAAAAAAAATTATCACTTGAGATACTCTTGAAACAAGTTTATTATTAGGCGTTTGGACAATTAAGTTGAAGTTGGAAAAGAATATCTTGAAGTAGTTGTATGTGGACATGGATCTTGATTTGGGAAAAGATCTGTGGCTGAAAATCATTATCACTTATAAATACTTGTCAACAAGTTATACAATATTGTATCGGTATTTTAAATACTGAAGTTCAATATTTGCAAATAGATAATTTTGTTGTGGCTTCACAAGAAATTCCGGCAAGAGCATATCAAATATGAGGTTTCAGTTATGTGTAAATGCTAGATAATTGGAAGTCCCTCATATTTTGAGGCAAAGATGGAACTAAAGTTACAAAACGTAGAAAACAAGATAGTATGTAGCAAGCGGGCCAATTGATTTTGTAGCTTTTTACAATTTTCTTTTTTGGTAAGAGAACTTTACTTTTACGCGATCTGAAAATAACACACAAGAGATCTTCGCAAGATAATTTTCTTTTATTCAAAATTTGAATTTCAAATTCTAGAGGGTTCTGTTCACCCATTTCCTCGTAGCGGAAAGCTTATATCGACACAGTAACTGGAGACCTTCATGAATTGATATCACCAAAGGGAAGATGGTATTTTCCAGGTGGGGATTGATATATTGTATAAAAGAAAGGAGCAGCATCAAATAGGAAGCTTAAACTTCGGCCATGGAAGGATGAAGTTTCATTCATATATACATTCATATAATACATTCATACACTTTTCATATAAGATGAGGTCTGAACCAGCTTGTGCGCACTTAGACTGGTCCACGGGTAAAGCCTTTAAGAAAGTTGAGATTGAAGCTTGCAATAACACACAAGTTACAGGTGTCTGGTAAACGTATCTGCCAAGGCAGGAGCACATGGGCTCACATGGAGTATTATAGCTAGATGGAGTTCCGTTATATTTTCCTCCCCGAGCCATAAATATAGTTAACTTGCTCGAGGTACAGAAGAGGTTGGGTTCACGACAGAGATTTCTGATGTTGCTGAACCCAGTTGTCATAATCCTGAAGCAGTTGTTGCAAAAGCAACGGTACTAGCCGGTCCACTAAAGCTTGCATCATTCTGTGTGAAACATAATTCGTGATAAGGATTGAGATGAAGTACAAAAGTTAAAGAAATAGGTAAGAGAACTTTGATTTTAAACATGATCAATATGTATGAAAATTATGACTGTCATTTCTATTTTGCGGTAGAAAGAAATATTATTTGAAACTATTAGCTTCTGAACGTGGAAATGAAATGTCTGCAGAACTATGTTAATGCAACGATAAAGAGTGTTCAACTTATGTCTATAGCCAGAAGTCCTACAAAAAGATTGATCCCAACATTTAAAAAAGGAATTGGTCACCATTACAGTTAGTAAAAGATCTATGAAGACCTCAATGTTCATTTATATGCTGATAAGCTGAAATTATCAAGAAAAAGTGTCACTGCTAACTGGTCACGATCAACTTATCTTCTGAAGGGAAGGAATTATCAATAGAACTTGGCAAATGGAAACATGCAGACGTAGTGAGGTTCAATGAGATGGAACAGCTCTGAAGAAGTGCATCTGTAAATCTAGCATAGACCACTTATTATGACACTCAGATTCTTTGGTTTAATATGGACCTTGCTCTAAGAAAAATCCAGGTACAGCAAAGCACACATGTCAATTGTACAGCGTTTCATTAATGTGTAATTTACACTGCATTATTTGTTTTGTTACTATTTCTGATCACAGAGATAAAGACATTGTAGCAACAGACTCACATGTTGCCGGGACTCTCAACAGCAGAAGTAGGCAGCATGGTGAATGGCATGGTATATATCTGCAAGAATAATCTAAGGTGACGATTCCATCTAGAGGGTCATAACATGCAAGAAACTTTTCTTGTCAATATGATAATTCTACTGCAAGTAGTAGAGATTCAAAGGAAATATATCAACAATAAGTTTCACTATGGCATGAAAAGAATCTAGTCATTCTAATACGTTTAGACCTCGGTTCTGTGGAGTGGAACAAATATCTGAAGATTGATAGATCGTTCATGACCCATCAGATCTGGTTAAATCCCACATACCAATGTTCTGGTGTCACTGTACCTGACTGGTGACTACAAGTCTACAACCAGATGGATCAGTGATATTTACCTTGGGAAGTTCAGATTTAAACAAAAGAAGAAATTGTAACTTGAGAGTTTTCAGGGAGCGGGAGCACATTAAAGAGTTCATCCCTACTCACTGTTAAGCCTTAACAAGTCAATGATGAGAAAAGTAACCTTAGATACGATATATATATATATATATATATATATATGACACTACAAACATATAATGTGTTATCAATCCAACATTCCTGATTATAGATCTTCTTGTTTCTGACTGTTTTATGGATGACATGCTAAGAGTTCTTTTTTCTGAATAGCAGGTAACCTTGTGGGCAGATCCCCCCTATTGATAACTAGAGAGGCGGCTATGATTCTACAGAGGAACAATATTTATTTTTCCTGGTTAGTGTAGTTCGAGCCGTGGAATCAGCCCTTGATGCGTTGTCAGGGTAAATTGCCTACATAACACCCCTTGGGGTGCCTTCCCAAGACCTGCATGAATGCGTGATGCATTGTGCACCTGGGCCCTTTTAGCGTAGGAAAAAGTATGCTGCTGTAAATCAGATATCAGGACAAGGAAGTGGCTCTCTTTATCCCTTGTTGTATGTATCTACGTGCACGAGCATACAGTGATGTCCTGGAGAAATTCCAAGATGAAGAACCGGTAGCCTTTTGTTTCTAAGAAACTTCCCTACATTTGTCAAAGGAGATTTTGCATGAAGAATAAACATAAAAATTCTAGGGAACAGAGAGATAATAACCTCGAGAGAGATATTCAATTTCACATCAATATCGAGGAAAGGCTGAGACCCAACTGTTTCCCACGTTATATGGTTTACCATTGATGCTGCAAGATAAAAACAATTGGTGTTGTAAACATGTAATATAAATTCAGATAAATATGCTACAAAAGCTCAGTTTCATTCAATTTGATAACAATGTCATGCTCTAATCTTGTTTTGGTATACCTGAAAAGTGGTCATTCTGCTTTTCTACCAGATCAGAACCCTCAAACTGCAATGAACATCAAGCGTTTAGGATTATATATCATTTTCGTAAAGGATAACTAATGTAAGAAACCTAGATCTCAGCTTTATAGAAGAAAAAGAACCTAAGTCTCAGAACATTAATCCCATTCCCAGCGAGGGATTGTTAAGTTAAATGTAGGAGAAGCTAATGCCCAGAAGAGAACTGTTCTCTTGCCTGTATAAAGACAGGGGAAGCATACCTTAACTCACTCCTTGCTCTCCTCCTCCCTAAATCACTTCAAATAAAAGTTACTCGCTCACGGTACTTACTAGCTTAAAAGCAGATAGTTGCAACTTGCAACTGTGAACATTTTTACTCTCTGTATCAGTTATATAACTGGTGATCATACAAACATACGTCAGACAAGTAAAGATCGCCCGGCCTTTAGGTAGCTCATGAAACATTCCCCTAGAACCTCAATTGTGATAGAAACTTTTGAAGATTCTTGATCTAGAAGAAAAAGGTGTGGACAGCACATCAGATATACTAATTCCCTGGGTTGGTGATGTTTCCAGAATCAGGAGCCTTACCTTGCAAGATAACATCTCCACAGTGCAGTCTTCGCTGGTTGGGTTCACTTGTAATGTTAGAACCGGGGCAACTTCAAAATTCAGAAGTTGAACTTGTGGCAGAGTACACCTGCACTTAAACATAATCAGCAAGATCTTATAACTCTTATTTGGGATGTATACGCTGCGAAGGACCACATGAACTATTTTCTCTGATGAAGATTGGTGTATCTTGTATCGATACATGAATGTTCCCGATTTTCAATCACCAAATAGGAAGGCAATTAGCGCTAAAGTAGTCAAATGCTCTGAGACTACAGACCATTTTTATAATGTGATTATTTGACAGTTCCACTGAACAGTTCTATCCAAATCTCCTAATCTATGCTGCACTTACCCTTTCTTTTGCCTTGCCATATCTTTTATGGATTCCTCAACATACACACAAAATCTGCTAAATATTAACCTTACGGTGGACACCTATAAAAGTCTAGGACACATCTCAAAGTTTGCAAGATAGTTCTTGAGAATCTCAAATCTTGTCAGTTTACACACTTGTGTTTCAGGTTTTACTATGATGATTACCTTCTGGAATTGAACTATTCTTCCAAATGGTTAGAGAACCTAATTAAGCATATCATCTCCTCCATTAGGTTAAATTAGTTAATTAATGTGAAGTGATATCCACACACCAAAGGGGAGAAGAAAATTATTCTTACCCCATGTTTGATATCTCTATTGAGGAAGGCAAGAAAATGTATAAACCTTTGCTTCCAACTAAGAGTTGGGAGTTCAAGTCACAAGAGGGGAAAATATAAAATACCACTGTTGGGCCTGGGGAAGGGAGATTAGGGGCTGGGGTTACCAAATTAAAAAAGTATCTTTCTTTAAGAAAATCAATCGTCACACAGCATCTACTTAACGTTGACAAATCATGGTCATCTATGCTACAGAACAACCAGATTTCTATATTCTGCTCACTAAAATGCTATAATTAGATTCCATAAAAATCTCAAAAAAATAATGAACTAATATATCATTAGTGCAAAAGACATGCCGTGTTCTTTTCAGCTAGTCGGACTTCAGATCTGAGTAAGAAGTTAGGCTACTTAGAATGGCCACTGTTGATTAGTCCCCCTATTGGAATTTGTTAGTCATCCTTTATACTTGGGGGGTCGAAAGAATTAATAAGCAGTTCTACTTTAGTCATCAGAAGATCTTGCTTGGTAGTTGCTGGAGTTTTTGTTGCATAAGCTGCTTGTTGCACATTTCTTTGCCTGTTGCTCAATTCACATTCAATTGGCTCTTGCAAACATCCATTCCGACTTGGTTAGTGTTACTGGATGCTCATAAGAATTGGGTTTCAATTCAATGAGCCTCCGTTTTAAATACTATCTTTCCTAGCGGGATAACCGGACAACTGGCAGTTCTTTCTTGAGTTTCTTTTCACAAAGAGTTACAGTAAGTCTTGGTTTGAGGTGGTACCTTGTGGTTAGGATCAGTTAGCTAATTACTTTTAATTATAAAAATGTTGAGGTTATAATCTAATGTTGCACAAGCACAGGGAGCTAAATAATATTCTTCTTTTGAAGGCCCAAGTGTTAACGGAGCCTATTGTTTGCTAAACTAGCATAGACCAAAATAAACTTCTTTTTTATCGGTACATAGACCAAAAGAACCTATACCTAGGATGTGTGAAGATTTTGGAAATGGAAAAGCACAAGAACTAAAGTCTCACGACTTTGAGCAACTGATAAGGACAACAATACATGAAAACAAGAATCAGGTTATATCAACAAATATCAGGCAGTCATTAGGCAGCATCTATTAACAAAGCTTAGAAATCTCAAGTCTTTCCTAACAACTGATGAATCTCCGAAACAAACTTCTCAAGTTATCAAAGAAAAACTAGACACACTAATTGATCAAATATATAGTAGTTGTTATACATATTTCAGGACCTGTCCATGCAAAAAGGGATCCTCAAGTCATTTAGAGTGCAGTATAGGGACTAATTCTATACCTTTATGGTTCACATACCAATAGAAGTCTCAAGAGATTCATAAAACTGTATGAAGTGAACCTAATACCTCAGAGGCTTAATAGTTCCATCAACTTTATCTCTTGGCACAGTGACTTATGTTCTGCAAAGCTTCTTTTCCATGTGTCAATGACATGTATCACCACATGGTTTGCAATATTTTTGTCAATACATAAACAGATAACTCGAAAAGTACTTAATGCAACATGACATGTATGACTCAATGGTTTTGAATCTTTCTGTCAATACTTAAATAGACAACTCGATAGCTACTTAACATCTAGCCACAATATTAAAAAATTGTTCAAGGTGGTTCTACAAAATAATGCAATAGTTTCACACAGCAGGAACAAAAGATAGAAGACCAAGATGGGATGTTCTTGGACCAAAGACACTAGGCAAGAAGAAATAAATTTTTACCTGTACATGTTAGAATCAATAGATTCAAAGCTTTGCAAAGCTCTCTTGTTCAACATTGCCTCAACACCAGATTTATGGCTCAGAAACTCACTTATGTGCAATGATTTATTATCTCCACCAATACTGTCATATTTGGGGAGCTTAATTCTTTCCTTCTTCCTGGCAGAAAGGTTTGCTCTCTTCGCATCTGAATTTGACAAGTTAGACTTGATCACTTCGACGACTCCAACTCTCTTGCTGAAAATCCTGCTTTTGATTTAGCCATACTATGAGGAGGAAAAAAAAGAAGATTGAACACTCACTATTCAATTTGAACATTAGGAGTATGGCTGGCAGGAAACAGAGTTAAAGCAGAAGTAGAAGGAGACAAGTGATAGTTATATTCTTTTTAATTATTTTGTATTTTATTTAGATACACAATCATTCCCTTTCTGTCCTTCCTGCTTCTACTCCTCTACTCTTTATCATTGTGAAACAGACAGAGCATAAGGCTCACAAAAAGTCCATGAATTAGATATATCTCTGTCAAGCATGAAATTTCTTGTTCAATGGGAACAAATTGGTAAAAAATTTCTTGATTCTACCATGAATGAACTAAAATCATATCATTTAGCTTTCCCAGGTCAAGACATGAACACAAAATGACACTAACCCCTCTCACCCCACCTCCACACCAAACCAACAAGAACAATTTCACAATTTAACAGGAGAAACATAGTCAGAAATCAAAAAAAGATTAACACTTGGGTAGCATAAGGGTAAATTCACCTGGAGAAGGAGCATTCTTGGAATTGAAATGATGGAAATGAGCAAGACCCATATTGAATGACCCTCATAACTACTTGTTGAGGAGCAGCTTCTAAGCATTAAAGTAGGAATTAATGTGAAATAGCCATGACATTGGCTTGTTTTATGCTTGTAAAGTTGCAGCAAAAGGGAACAAAGAGGAGGAATTGAGGCAAAGTTGTGATTTTTTTACCCGGGAAAGTGGGGTGTATCCACATTAGCTGTTCCACCATATTTGGGAGTTTTAAGTTCATCACCCCACATTTATCCATTCATTCACGTGTACAACTTAGAACCAGCCTACTCCAAAAATAGGGATTTTGGTGTTAGATTCGAAATTTATGAATTTTAAATTATTTTATAATAATAATTAAATTTATAAATAAATTATAATATAATGAATAAAAGTTATTAAATTCTAGAAAATCATACATAAAACTTTGGATGGATCGTTGCTTCCACACATAGGGTCAGGTATACACTTTAGATATTAAGTAAATAAAATTATTTGTATTAGATATTTATACTAAATCATAAATATAATATATATGTCTTACATATACTTTAACACTTAACTTAGGTCAAGTATTTTTATTTTGAATTGTTGATTTTTAAGATTAATAGTGAATTGATAAATATTTTGTGTGAGTAAGTATTTATTTTAATATTATTGATTTGAGCTTAATATTGGAATAATGACGTAGGAATATCATTAAGCCATAATATTGATACAAAATAGTTCAGATTTTAGCTTTCAACATTTCATAGTCTAAATATAAAATTATATTAATTAAATATAAAAATTAATAATTATCTCTCCAATTAATTAAAAAGATATTTCCTTTTATCTTCCCATATTCTCTTAGTAACCATATTTCTCTTCCAAATATCCTTCATTTTTCTTCCTTCTTCCTTCTTTAATATTTAGAGGAAATCAATCTTCACCAAATGTGATTATACTCCAATCTTTTAGGGTTCAATTTATACATTACGTGAGAGACATGTACATGTTTAAATTTCTGTTAAATAGTATGTCGGTATACATCTATTCATACAAGTTTTAAGAGCGATATACATGTATGGAGGAGAACCCGTACAATTATACACATTAAAAAATAACAAACATGACTTATGTATATCATGCTTAGTTAGTTACACGAGTTTTTATAATAGATATACATTTTGATATATATTTAAAAAAAAAATCTAATACGGTATTTATGTTAAATAGTATGTTGATGTGTAATTATCTGTACACATTTTATGAGAAGTATACATGTATGAGGAGAACTTATACAGTTAGTTATACACATTCAAAAATGACAAACACAACTTATGAATATAATGCTTAAAATTCTATTAAGTAGCTGATATGCCGTAAGTTATACAAGGTTTTATAATGGATATACCTTTTAACATACATTTAACAATAGACATCTTATACGGTTACTGATTGTATATCATCATATATTCTATATTAGTTTCTGATTATAATTAATAAAAAGAACTTTTCGAACAAGAAAAAAATGTGTTGCAATTATTTTAGGAGTGTTAATAATGGGTATATATCATGGAGCATGAAATAAGAAAGAAAATTTTTACCTTTCAATTAAAAATACATAAGAAATTATTTATTTATTTATTTATTTATAGAATATTAATTATTTTAGGTTTTTATTTGCAAAAATTAGTTCATGGTTATAAATATGCAAATAATTACTAAAGAAATCAAGAAAGTACAAGAAAGGAGTTTTGATAAAATCATAGATTGCTGTACCTAATGAACCTATGGTTGAACCCTTGAAATTTGTAGATGCCTCTGTC
This sequence comes from Datura wrightii, assembly GCA_035772735.1. Taxonomy (NCBI): domain Eukaryota; kingdom Viridiplantae; phylum Streptophyta; class Magnoliopsida; order Solanales; family Solanaceae; genus Datura; species Datura wrightii. Next base: position 19,213,148 of record JASDFA010000006.1, on the reverse strand, counting down.
GGAGAATCTTTGGGGAAAAGACATTGTACCATAGTTAGAGCAAAATAATTATCCACTTTAATTCATAATTTAATTTATTATCTATTTAGTTATTTCTAATTTTTTTTTACCTCTTTTTCTTCTTCTCTTCTTCATTTTTCTTCTGCTATAAATTTTTTCTTCTTTTTCTTCTTTTATAATTTTTATAATTAATTTCGTAGATATTATATATAAATTTATTTTTTTTAAAAAAAGATATGCGTAGATTTTTATAAATACATCACTATAAAAATGTATTCGCGTAGCATTGATATATTACATTATTGATATCTAATGTATTTAATGTGATTATAAGTTTCATATTTTGATACTTACAAAATAATCAAGACTGATACTCATATTTATCATTACAAATTTAAACATTAATTATTAGGTGAATTAAATTGAAAATTTGAAACTCCATTGTTGGAATTCATAAAAATTTGAAAACTCACAAATGAGTTTTTAATTTATTAAAAATTTTAACAAATTGATGATTATGATTCGTTGGAGGTGTCATTTCAAAGTTGTGGTTAAAATTTGAAGCCATGTGAAAAAGATTTACCCATTGTGGAAGGTTAAATTTATCAAATTTACATTCGTAAGAAATTTGAATGATATTAAATTCAAAATATATTAATCCAATAAATATTATGAAGTAATGTAATTGGATCAATCATCTGAGTCCAATAACTACAGATTGCATTAATGATGGCTAGTTCATCAAATTGGGCTACAAATGATGAGTTCACTTTATTAAGCCCAAAATGCCATCTTCCTAGAAGCCCACATTGATGTCATGTGTCAAATGATGTGTCACGCCAAGTCAAATAAAAGATCCGAAAAGGATTATACCACATGTCAAAATGACACAACATGACCAGTCAAATCAAAAGCCCATGAAAATGCGTTACGTATACAAGTGACATATTCTGATCAATCAAATATCGTCATGTCAACTTAAATCTGATTGATTGAAAGAAGTTCGTCCTTATTGAAACTCTTCTATCCTACAACTATATATAGGGGTCTCATAATTCAGAAAAAGGACCTGAATTCCAACAAGAAGCCAGAGATAGCTCGTGGATCAAACATCATAGATTTCTCTACAAGCTACAAAAATTCAAGAACTCAAGTATTTCTGTACAAGTTTCAGAGATCAAGACAAAGATTCAAGATCAAACTTAAAGGCCCTTGAATTCAAGTACAAGTCAAGATCAAGACGAAGATTCAAGATCAAGCTCAAAAACCCTTGAATTCAAATGCAAGTCGCAACCAAAACGAAGATTCAAGATCAAGTTTCAAGCCGTTAGATTTAAATACAAATCAAAATCAAGACCACTAGATTCAAGATCAAGTTTCAAGCCCTTGAATTCAAATACAAATGTCACGAGCCCAATTGGGTGGGACGTGCGGGCACCTATATCAACTCTACTCGATAGCAGAACCCCTTTTTGAACTTTACATGAAATACCAATTTTCGTATTAATTTACACAAGTCAACAATATTATAAAATATCAACAACAAGTTTTCTAAAACCTCGACTCTCCCAAGATCTAGTCTAAACAAGTATAAGAGCTATAATAGAATACTTGACAAGATAAATGACACAACTTCATCGGAGGAGAAGAATACGGAAGCTGATCCTGAGTACTCCACGTCATTCAAGAAATTTCGAACCTACCACAACCTACACCAAAAAAGTGTAGCAAGATAGTATCAGTATACCACATGGTAGGCATCATCGGCCGACTTCACATAACAACATATAAATTAACATACAATTGACTTTAATAAATTAAACAACTACTCCACTTATGCAACAACTCATTAAGTTTATGAACTACATTATCGTCTCTTATGGCTCAACAAGGTTCATGCAATTACCCTACAACTCTAGCCTCAATTGGTCTTTTAATCTGTCTCTCCCTTATCCTGCTGCAACGGCGGCTTAGCATGTTATAGTTGTTCCGCAACAACGGTAATTTACTCACTGCAGCAGTACCTCGGCAATCAGTAGCCCGATTTAGCTGATTTAGTTCTCTTGTATTTTGCCATATAACCTTATAACACGTCTATCTCATTTTCCTTTTCACTATCATTAACGAAGTCTGTTCTATCCTTTATTGATCTATTTAATTACTTACAAGATTTTTTGACTCTCCCAATTTAGTACATGATTATTAAAGTTATACCCACAGTCTTCTGGTAACTCACTATCTTTTTTATTGAACCCGTTATGCTGCCTTCTATGACCTATAAAAACCACTTAAATTAGACATTCAATCACACTTACAGATTTAATAATTCAATAACACACACAAGGAAGCATCAAACCATACCGATGGAGTCAAACTTTCCATGATCAAATACCTGTACACACCTATTTCTTTGCATCATAATTATTTCATATGACACCATACATGTACGTATCATCATGTATTACGTCCCAACCGTGTCTCTCACATCATACCCAAATCATTTCAGTATAACATTGTATCACACCTGTATATATATGTACCTTTTGGTCATCGTAGCCGTATGCATATAATACCATATCCACACCATCTTTGTCTCACAATCCTATCATGGTGATATGCTGGGCACACGCCTCCGTCACATCACTGTACACACATGCCAGGGGGTCTTATGTTTGCCCGCCTAGTCATGACCTGTAGGGGAATCTAAAAATTCATGTATTGTACACCTAGCTGTATGAGTCCTTTATCATACTTGTTTGTGTACTCATGTTTGTACACCTAGTCGTATGATCATTTAATCATACCTGTTTGTGTACCCACTCATACCGCTTGTCCGGATGCTCACCTCGGGCATGAGCCACTCATATCTAAGCCATTATTCACGGCTTGATGGATGCTTTTTGAAAGGTGTTTGTAAAGGCCAATTACTTGTGGTTGTTTGTAAGGATGGAAACAATCAAATGCTACCGTTGGCTTGGGCAGTAGTTGAAGTTGAAAATAAATTCACTTGGAAATGGTTTGTAAGCCTTTTAAGGGATGATCTTGAGCTTGGAGATGAGACAGAATTGACTATTATTACAGATATGCAGAAGGTGATTTATATTTTATTATTCATTATTTATATTTTTGAAATTTTTTTATTACATTATATTATTGTAATCTGATATGTTTAATAATTGTATTATAGGGTCTTGACTTACCTATCCAGGAGTTGCTGCCAAATGCAGAACAAAAGATGTGTTCCAGACACATCCTAGCCAACTGGTCTAAGAATTGAAGAGGCATTGAGAGGAGGAACTGTATTTGGAGATGTGCTAAGTCTAGATTTCTCCAAGATTTGAGAAGAAATTTAGATCATATGCAGAAGTTAGGGGATAAAATATATGATGACTTGTTGTGGTACAATATAGAAGGGTGGTCTAAGATTTACTTCAAGACCTTTAGCTGTTGTGAAGGTGTTGACAACAACATGACTGAAAGCTTCAATTCATGGATATTGGGGCCAAGACACAAGACTATCATTACAATGCTTGAGGAAATAAAGTCAAAGTGATGAAAAGAATAGGAAAAATGAGGGAGTTTTCCAATACTTGGATAACTGACATTTCTCCAATGGCCCTAAAAGTATTTCAAGAGAATACATCAAAGTCAATGAGGTATAGCCTTGAATGGAATGGTGAAGAAGGCTTTGAGATTAAGTATAACTTGGGTAACACATTTATAGTGAAACTAAACAATCAAACTTGTACTTGTAGATCCTGGATGCTAAAAGGTATACCTTGTTGTCATGCTATAGCTGCACTTCATTTCAGAAAATTGGATCCTATTAACTATGTTGCATATTGGTATAATAAGGAAACTTACCTCAAGACCTATAGTTACTTCATTCAGCCTGTTACTAATATGCAAATGTGGCCAGAATCAACCAACCCTTCTATTAGACCACCCGAAATAAAAAAACTGCCAGGCAGACCTAAAAAGTGTAGGAGGAAGGAACAGACTGAAAATAAAACAGAAAAATTATATAAAAAGATGTTGAAATGACCTGCAGCATTTGTCACGCAAAGGGTCACAATCAGAGGGTTGTCATTTGGGTGCACAAGCTATTACAGGCAAAGGAAATGGAAAAAGAACAAGTTCAGCAAGGTCAAGTATTGGTTCTTCTGCAGCACCAACTGAAACTCAAAAAAGCACACGCAGAGGAAGAGGAAGACCAAGTGGTTCTACAAAACAGGTAACCTTTGTTAATTTACAGTTTAACCAATTCTCTTTAAACTTCCTGAAATATGTTATAGAGTACTTAAATGTGTTATAGAGTACTGTTGCTGTTGCCACTGAAAGAGGAAAAGGTACACCTTTTAAAAGACCAAGAATGATTGGAATGGGTGTTCTACACACACAAAGTGGTTTTACAATGCATAATGTAAGTTACAAACTTTTTTCAAGTTTAAACCAAACTTTTACAAGCCTAAGTCCACTTATTTTTGTAAATGCAGCCTGGAATGCCAATGAACACATCAATACTGACCGGAAACCTTGGGCATCACAAGCCAAGAACAGGGGTGAAATGGAGAATAAAGGCTGTTGTAACCCAACAGAGACTTGAAGAGATGAGAGAAAAAAAGAATAAGAAAAAGGTCCAAGGCTTCTGAAAATCATTTGAGTCAAACTAGTTCATCAGCTGTTCAGTAGTGACTGATATGCAATTGTGACTGCACTAACTTGATGACTGTTTTTTTGAAACCATTATGCAGTTGTGACTGCATTAATTTGATGTCTGTTTTTGAATTACTCTGCAGTTGCCACTGCAATTTTGTGTCCATTGTAACTCTAGTTTTGATTGGAGTTGTTGTGAACTATGATTTCCTTTAATATTATGCAGCAAAGACTGCACTTGTTTGGTGTCGATTTTTGTTTCTTGTTAATATTATAGCCGGTATTATAATCAACTTGTTAAGTAAATTTATAAACAACATATAACCAATTATTAAAAAACAAAATACACAAACAAACTACATTAGATTATAAGATTATTTTATACACTAAGTCAAACTTGATTACAAAAGAGGCTACACCTAATTGGTTTCAATACAAAGGATCTTACACACCTACATATCATCTAATAGCATCAAGAGTCTAAGGTAAGTTCATTGAACTTTTCTTCATGTAGATGACTCCAAACCAATAGCTTAAAGCTACTGCTATAATACAACAACAAAACACAACAAAGAAGAGTGCATTGTCTCCAGTCCTTTGTTTAACCATGTTGCTCCTCCACTTCTTCTTCTTTTTTTCATCTTTTCAATCTCTCCTTCCAACTTCTCCAATTTTATTTTTATGCAGTTATCATCTTGTTTGGATTCTGTAGGCTTGTCAACTTCTTCAGAAGCTTCCTCAATCTCAACGAATTTCTCATCTTCATTCGTTGTTGTATGCTTCTCAAGATATTGCGAACAATCCAATAGATTCTCAAGCTCTCCCATTTTCTCTATTAGTTTTGAAATCACAAATTTGGACCTAGGGTCAGTGTTTTCTTTATCCCTCCAACACCAAAAGTCACAAGATCTTGGACCCTACAATGATGAAAAATAATGAAGGAATTAGTGTTCAATTACAATTAAAATATAAAAAATTTGCTTAATGAATCTTCTAATTGCCCCATAATAAGGACATGACCAATATCTTCTACCGGGATTTCTTGAAATCCAAGATGTTTTCATATGTACCACAAATCCATGATTGCAACAAACTTCTTCCTTCAAAGTAGGATCATCCTCTTCCATACAAAGGTTAGTCAAGTTTATTGATCGCATTGTGTGCGACGAAGAAAAAGGACAAAAACACGAGCTTAGTCAAGTTTAGAAGAAATCTCACCCCAAGCAGTTCCATATACTTCCAACAACACAAGCAACAAAGAAAAAGGACAAAAACAGAATCAAAATAAAAGAGAAGGAGAATAAGATAGCTCAATGTCTACCTTTTTTCGGACAAATTGTAGCAAAAATATCCCTTCAAAGATTCAACTTTCGGTTTAAGAACTAAAATTAGAGGAGATGAATGAGACTATTGAAGATGAGGGAGAAGAAGAAATTCCATAGCTAACAGATCTGGTGTTAATTGAAGAAGGGGGAGAAGAGGAAATTTAGGGTTCTTATGATGGAAGAAGAGATTGGGTCGGATATGACCGTTTGATTAGTTTTTAAATTAATTTATTTTAATATTTAATTATTAAAATAAAGAAATAACGCGCCCAGTAATGTTATTACAACACGCAACTTGGTGTGGACAAGGGAGGGTTGATTAAAATTCACCTTAAAGTTGTTAAGGGGGATATTTAAATGCCTGTAAAGTTAAAATATTAAAGTAAGTTTTGTGGACAAGTTTGAAGGAGATTTTATGCATTTTCTCTAGTTTCAAACTAAACTTGCATGCTTACGTAAGCACATCTGAATCTACGAATTGAATCAATGAGTTGAAATGAAAATTTTATTCGCAAATTTTTTAGGTATGAAGAAAAATTATAGCAAAGCTTGTATTTCTATCTTGAAATGAGCATGAATACTTTTCAGAAATATCCATTTATTTTTTAGTCCGTATCTTCTCATGCAATAACCCAAGTATAATTCTGGCACATTTAATATACCTGAATCAGCTCATTATTTTGCAACTTCAAAATACAGAAATATCATCACATTATGTTCATACTCACGTAAAAATAAGACAATTATTATTATCAATATAACAGAAAAATAATTTAAAAACTATAGTTTTATTTAACATATTATGACATATTGGCTGATTTAATTAATTCATATTTGTTGATTTTTTTTGTAAATGTTGTTCCTAACAATTGGCCACACAAGTAGAAAGTTTTATGAAAATTGTTGGAATGTGTCAGAACATTTATAATTATCTATTCAGAGAACTACATTTAAGAGATTTTAGCGATATTTAGTTACTGTATGTCGCGTTTTAAAATCAAAATATGATCATCAACAACATTTTATACAACACACAGTTGTAAATCAATCAAAAGGAATGTAAATTTAGCGGGAGATTGGCGGCTGACGCTAATGGAACAGTAACAGGTATTCAGCAGAAATCGAGTGTTCCAAGACTGCCACAACCAGCTAAAGTAAGACTACAGGAATGGACAAAGAATATCAACGGTTCCAACTCGAAATTATCATGCAGTTTGAGACTACTACCAAGGTGACCTCTGCTAATAGGAGAGCTGCAGAGATAAGCTCAATTTGAGAAAATTTTGACACATCTAAGATAAAACCTTAGATGTGTATCAAGCTTCCTGGCCATGATTTCAAGTACTGGAGTGCAAAGGGGCTGAACAAGATTGGCAGCCTAGTTAGAAAACCTGTTATGGTGGATAAACACACTGAGAGGAAGGTTGGTTTGAACTTTACTAGATTGTTGGTTGAGGTGAAAGTGGGAGCAATATTGCCAGATGACGTATTGTTTAGAAACGAAAAGGTCGCAGTGATCTCACAAATGGTGACCTATGATTGAAAATCCTTCTTATGCGAATGTTGTCATAAGTATGGACATGAGAAGGATAGTTGTAGGAAGCTGCAGCAAATCCAGAAAGTAGTAATAAATGTAGGTCCAAACCCAGAACTAGGTAGCAAACTACCAGACCCTCCCGTGAATAAGGAGCTGGTGCATGAAGCCTGGAAGAATGATACTAGTGTAAGGAAGAATGGCCATAAAAGGATAGTGAATGTGGCTGATCCATAAAAAAAAACTGCAAATTCTTTTCAAGTACTTGAGCTAAGGATAGAACCTATTAAACAAATTGGAGTAGATGAAATTAAGAGTGGTGACCTAACCCCTTTGGGGGATGGTTAATATTCTTTGTTGGAATGCAACCGGTCTTAATGGCCTCTCAAAGCATAAGGAAGTGAAGTTCCTCTGCAACCACTTGAAAGTGACTATTATTGGTCTATTGGAGACTATAATAAAAAGTAATAGAATTGATAGAGTAGCAACTAGTATGTTTGGCGGTTGGAGGTATTATTCTGACCATAATTCTCATTATAATAGGAGTATATGGATAGTACAGAGAGAAGATGTGTGAAAGTCAGTGTTTGTAGTGAAACTGCCCAAGCAGTTACATACGTAGTTAATTGTATTCCTCTATAAAAGGAATATTACACAATTTGAAAGAGGAAAAAAAGCATTATGGAGTTATTTGTCTCAGATGAATAGTGGTATCCTTAGGCCTTGGATACTGCTAGGAGATTTCAATTTCTCTACTACATAGTGAAGATAGAATTGGGGGAAATGAGGTAACATTTGCTGCGGTGATTGATTTTCAAGAATGTCTAAAAACTATAGATTGGAGAAATTGTCAAATACTGGATATACTTATAAGGGAGCTTCAAATAGAGTTTTCTCCAAGATAGCTTGGGCCTTTGTCAATAGGAGAATGGAGTGATGAGATGCTTGGATGTAAAGCTAACTTTCTGAATGAAGGTACTAGTGAGCATTGTCCCTTGCATATTGGTTTAATTGATTGACTACATAAGAGGAGGAAAGCTTTCAAATATTGTACTATGTGGAGTACTCATCAACCGTTTATGAATATTTCAAGAAGATTGGCAAAGTACAGTTCAGATTGCCACATGTTTTGAGTAACAACTAGATTGAAGAAGCTCAAGTGTAGCTTGAGGGAGTTGCACACAAAGTATTTTAGTAATATTTTGGATGAAGTTGCTGAAGTGAGGGATAAATTAAAGGTTGTCTAGGAGTTATTACAGCAACAGCCTTTGCGCCCTCAGCTACAAGAAGAGGATAAATGTCACGCCTCGAGTCTACACCCTGGACGGGACATGGTACTTGAAGCCACAAATGACCCCAAGTCAACCCCTGGTCTATCATACACTGGTATTCTGTGTAAAACAAATATAGCGGAAGCTTTGAAATAATAGAATAAAAGCATTTATAAAAATAAAACTGAAAATATAAAGTTTAAGAACATCTGAAGTCTGGAATTATTTCTGCGTCTGAAAGCCCTCTAATTGATGAGTTGCTGGGACAAACCCCCAACTAACTCTGAGTCTAGCTAAAAATAATAAACTAAATAAAAGAAGTAAAATAAGGCCCTCGAATGATGAGGACTCAAACTTCAACTGATGAGGAGGAGGATCTGAACCGCGGCGACTAACGATACTAAGTCTGAGAACCTGGCTGTATCATGAAACGATACAACATAAAAGTATGCGTTAGTACTTTGAATGTACTGAGTAAGTGAGAGATATAAATAGAATGAAAGAACTAGTAACTGAACTGAAATGACATGAAGTGACCAACTAAAAATACTGAAAACTGATACAACTGGAATATAGATAAAATGGTTAATAAAGACCCTGGCTGATGGTCATAAATATGCCCTAAGTCTGAAATACTGAGTCTGAGAGACCACACTGAACTGATCTGAACTGAGATGGACTGTCAAAATTGAGACTGAACTGAACTGACTAGTGGAGAATCTATAACCGACATTTAACCACGTGAGCTTGACGTGAAGTCCGATGTATACACCCCACCAGTAGGACCCAATATACCTTGCCAGGGTATAAAGACATGAATTGGGTGATCACAAAAGTCTGGGGCCAATCAGGCCAAGTAATACTGTAACTTACGTTGGCAACGTAGTTCTGGGAACCTGGGTGCGCTGGAACCCCGGTCTGCTCGGTGCTAAGTCCTACTCCCATTGGAAAACCTAAACTGAACTACTAGGGTGATAACTCGAAACTGGGGCCCAAGACTAGTCAGGGACATATAACTGAAAGTACCTTGAGAGTCTTAACGGACCAGATTCTGAATTGGGTTCTAGACTGGTCAGAGCTGCTTATCTGAAAGCGTCGTAACCGTCTAAGAACAACTATAATCTGAACTGGGGTCCTGGGCTGGTCAGAGCTACATAACTAGGATGTCATGACCGCCTAGTGGACCAAAGAACTAAAATCTGAGTTTGATTCTGATAACTGAGAGGCACCACTGACACCTCAGAAGAAGACTGAAGTCAAACTGATCAGTTGACAAATAGAAATTTCTAGGAAATTCAGCCCAAAATATTCTGCATTCCCTAGATGGAATTTAATAAGCAAAAATTATTACTCGAGAGTTTGGGCTTAAATTCACTTTTGTACGAACATTAAAAATTTAATTAGGAACTGATAAAGATAATATGAACAATCAACATGGATATTATTCCAGGCTAAATTGACGAAAAAAAATAGCATGAAATTCATTCGATAAGGGAGTTATGGGAGATTTTGGGGGAACACAAGGGAAGGACAATTTCCTTGTTGAATTCCCACATACTTGACTAAAATCCTTCCGGAGGAGAAGCTTGAACTACTGCAAGAGATGAGAAGCCCTAGTCTTGCTTGGAGGGTTCTTGAGAGGAGAACTTTTGATGTTTTTGAGAACTGAGAGTGGGGAAGGAGGAAATGAACCGTTTCTCCCCACTAAAACGTATGAAATTATTATTACTAAAACGACATAGTTTAAAACTTGGGAGAGTAGGAAATTACAAATTAGCCCTTAGAAATTCGCTGGGAAAACTGCCAGGTGCCCCTAACGGGTGACCTAACGAGTCGTGGTGGCTGACCACAACTCGTGGTTACTCCCGTCAGGTACACTGGCTATAAAATCAATAAGGCAGGTAACGGGGGACATAACGAGTCATTACTGGGAACCACGACTAGTTGCCCCCACCCGTCAAGTACACTGATCAACGAAAGGATTCCTAACTCAGGCCTGGCCACGAGTGACCTAACGGGTCGTGGTCAGTGACCACAACTCGTGAAGTCCCTCGTTGGGTACACTGCCTAACCTCTTTAAATTATTAAGCCTCCTTCTCACGACTCACCTGACGAGTCGTGAGGTCACTTAACGACTCGTTAGGTGGGTCGTCCTGAAGCTTTTCTGCTGCTCTTTCAGATTTTCTGATTTAAGTCCCGGAATTAGATTTTGAGTTTCTGGGGCATTACAATAAAGAATTGAGAAGCATTTTCAAAAGAGTGAGTGATATGGCTAAAATGCTATGGTTCAAAGGAGTAAAACAACATGGATTAAATTGGGGGATGATAACACAAAATATTTCCACTCAGTAACAAAGTAAAGAGGAATAAACCATGCAGTAACTCAAATAAAAGATGAAAATCAATAGGTGCAGACAGATCCAACAAAGATAGCAGATGTATTTGTCAAATATTATTCACAGTTGCTTGTTTGGGGGGGGGGGAGGGGGGTTGGTAATGATACCAAGCATAGTGCTTCTGCTATTTACTTAGGTAATGGTTATATATTATCGATGGAACAACAAATGTTGCTACTCACAAACTACACAAGGAAAGAAGTCAAAGATATAATGTTCAGTATAAAAACTACAAAGAGTCTAGGTGCAAATAGATATGGTAGTGGTTTCTTTAGAGCCACTGGGGATATAGTGAGAGAAGATATCACAGATGCCATACTTGAGGTTATGCAAAATGGAAGGATGCTCAAGCTGCTAAATGCTATTGTAATTACTTTTATTCTAAAGGTTACTAAATCAGATGATGCTAGCCAATTTAGATCAATTTATTGTTTTAATGTAGTATATAAATGCATTTCAAAGCTACTGTGTGGAAGGCTAAAATAGGTGCTGCTTGCTTTGGTGAATGAAACTCAGGCTGCATTTGTACAGGGTAGATTATTGGTGCATAATATACTTATTTGTCATGATATGCTAAGGCACTATAACATGAAGACATCTCTAAGATGTATGATGATTATAGACTTGAGAAAGGCATATGACATGGTAAGGTGGGAATTTTTGGATGAAATGCTGCGTAATTTTGGGTTTCCTCCGAAGTTCTGCCAGCTCATTATGACATGTGTAACAACAACTAAATTCTCCATTAGATTTAATAGAAAATGTCATGGTTACTTTGAAGGTAAAAGGGATTTGAGGTAGGGGATATCCCCATTGCTATTTGTGTTGGTGATGGAGTACTTATCAAGAATCATGTCCAATATGGGCCAACTACCTGATTTTAAATCTTATCCAATGTGTAAAAAGAAAAATTTGAATCGTCTCATCTTTGCAGATGATCTAATGATATTTGGTAAAGGGCATATGGCTTCTGTGAAGAGAATCAACACTTCTCCAACACAACTGAACTATTTGCTAAAGTTGATAAATCAAATATGTTCTTAACTGGGGTAGATGCTGCCGCCAAGGAGGGACTCTTAAACCCGACAAGATTTATAGTTGGTTCTTTTCCTATTAGATGCTTGGGGCTTCCACTTCCTCATAAGAAGTGAAACAAATTAGAATGTCATCAGCTAAGACAAAATATCATAGTCAAATCCAATATGTAAAAAGCAGAATTTGAATCATCTCATCTTTTCAAATGAGAGATAAAGGGCATATGGCTTCTGTGAAGAGAATTAAAACTTCTCTAACACAACTGGACTAGTTGCTAACGTTGATAAATCAAATATTTCTTAGTTGGAGTAGATGATGCTACCAGGGAGGGACTCTTAAACGTGACAGGATTTACAGTTGGTTCTTTTCCTATTAGATACGTTGGGCTTCGACTACCTCCTAAGAAGTGGAACAAATTAGAATGGCATCAGCTAAGACAAAAAATCACAATCAAAATTAGAGCAGTTTCAATTATAAACACCTCTGATATGCTAGAAGGTTGTAGATTATAAACTCTATGTTCTCCGTCTGCGTAACTTTTGGGGGTTTGTTTTCATCCTGCTTTAGAGTGTCTTGAAGGAAGTAGACAAAAAAGTGTAGAGACTTCCTATAGGGAAGAACTAATGTGAATAAGAAAATCTCCCTGGTGGCATGGGGGCAACTTTGCATACCAAAGAAATAAGGAGGACTCAATATGAAAGGGTGTAAGTATTGGATAGGGATTCAGTGGGTAAATTCATTTGGTTATTAATGGAAAAGAAAGACATCTTGTAGGTTAAATGGGTTACTAGTGTGTATATGAACAATGTGGATGATTTCTAGTATCATAAACTCCTATGGACTGTAATTGGTACTGGAATATGTTTCACAAATTGAAATTGCAAATGGACCATTGATATAACAAAGTACACTATTGCCTCATGATATTAGGATAAAAGTATATATTTATATTATATTATTGCCTCTCATATATTGTCCATGATTATGTTATTATATTATACTTGGGTGTTTTGAACTCATTTTGAGTTTTATAAGTGTAGAAATTGTGTTGGATGAACATGATCAAAAGAAGGAGATTTTGACTTGATTTGAAGAAAAATAATGAAGATTGAAGGGTGGACAAGCTCGTATATGGTCCACTCTTCGCGAGGCAAATTGACGATCTAAGAAATAGAAAGTCTGGAGTTGGTCAGGCTTGTCTATGGTCCTCGCGAAGCGAGAGAGAGTAGGCGAGCTAAACAAAAATCATCCTACGTGTTTTATTTAGTGTCTATGATTTTCTATACATCCTAGATTGTATAAGTACCATAGAAAACATATTAAGAAGGGGACATAACCCTTGGAGGCAGAAACTTACAGAGAACACAAGATTTTAGAGTCAAGAACACGCAAGGAACAGAAGCAACGAAAATTCAACTTAGAGTTTCACTTTCTTCCCTTCTTTTACTTATTTATATGAAATTCTATGCTATGTTCTTAAATAATATTATGAGTAGCTAGATTACTTATCTAGGGTTTTTATGGGACCTTTTGTTGGATAAATTCATGTTACGTTTTAATATAATTTAGCCTTTGATTCTCTACTTGTTCTACTACGTGTTTATTTCAGTTGATGGAATGGCCATCGGTTGACTGTACCTATTTATTATGTATTACTTGAGAAAGAATCCATATCTAGAATATTGTTGAACAACGTCACACCTTAGGTATATGAGAGATCAATACTGCAGCTTTAGATAATGACAATTTGACGTGATCATAGTGAGTAGTGAGAAATTTCTAGCTAGAGTAGTTCGAGAGAATACGTTAGTAAATTATTGTGATTGCTCGATGGAGAATTATGATAAGCAGAGTGCTCACGATCCGTAGAGAATAAATCGGTGAGATTATAGATAACGTAGCGAGAAAGATTCTGATAATTGAAAAAATCATAACTCTAGGCCTCCTTAATCTTGTTTTCAACTTCATTCTCTTTAGTTAATAGTTTTACTGCTTTAATATTTATAGTTACTTAGTTATAAATATCTTAATCTTTAAAATTAAATAATTATTGAAACTTATTTTCTGTAGTGATATTGAATAATTACAACTAATATTAGTTCTTTGTGGGATTCGACTCCAGAATTTTAGCCCGATTTATATTTGCAGCAATCGCTTAACTTTTTTAAGACGAGTTTTGGGTGTGATGAAATTTTAACATTGTTGTCGGAGAACTAACTATTTAGTTGTAGTTGTAAATATTGCTAGATTAAAGTTTGAATATTTTATTTTTATTCTTTTTTTTTGTTGATTTGAGAAACACGACATCTTGAAATTATGAGAGTTTAAGTGTTGGTAATTCTACTTTTGATCTTCCTTATATTGTGGAGGAAATCACATGCGGCAAAGCAATCAAAATATTTTCAGCAGTGAGTTATGTGTACCAACTAAATCCTATGTGTCGGATATGTGTGGTGGTCAAGATGATCATTTTTATGGTTATGCTCGTGCTTCTGATCCTCCCTTACCCCTTATTATGATGGTTCTACTTTTTTGTTTGTGAGGTTAATAGAAACAATTAACCAAGTGATAGTGACATGAAGGATATTAAGGATATGTTCAAGTATCTTGTGGAGAAATGTGATGAGAAATAACTACAGTTAAAAGGCAAGAGGCAACTATCCGCAATCTGGAGGCTCAATTGAGCTAACTAGTTCAAGCTTTTAATGCACAACAAACAAATACTGTGGATAGTAGTCAAGAAAAGTGTGAATTAGAAGAAGAAATTAATGTTTAAATGGAGGACTTCAACATCGAACACCGAGAACCTAACCAACTAGAATTCAATGGTGACGATGTGGAAGAAGTGGTACTAGAGCCGCCGACCAAGAACATAGAAGATATATTTTATGTTGACTCGAATTTTATGTCAAAAAGAGGAGGTCAATAACAAGTTGAATTTTTAGTTTGAGCGCATTGGTCCTCACTGCAAGCATTTTTTGATATTATGTTTGGAAGGAGATATGAAAATTGATCCGTATGGACCAATGCAACAATTAAAGGAAGAGGTAGATGAGGCATTCATTATGAAATTTTCAAGGTCGTCAAGGCAAGGTGATACTCCTCTGCTGAAAGTCAAAAGGTGCATAAGAAATTATTTAATTTTTAGCGCGCAACAATTTGTACCGCCCCAAGAACATAATCATAGAATGGAAGCAAAACTAGAAATTCAATTTATACGATCGAGATAGAGGTAAAAAGTGATTCATGTCATGCCGCGACGTTAAATTAGGAGCTTGTAGGAGGCAACCCAACTTTACTAATTTTTTCTAATTTTTTTATTTAATATTAGTGTTTTTTTTGTAGAAGAATCTAAAGCGAAGCCATTTGAAGGATGAAAAAGTGATCTAAATGGTTGAATCTAAGTGTGGGGTTTCAACATAAAGGACCATTCCCGGAAGGATGGAGATTTACTATGAAACAGAAGCTCGGGATATTAAGGAACATGACTGGGTAAAAAGTTGAACCAATTTAGGAGAATAACTTTAACCTTGACCCATTTTTTTGGTCTCGCTTCGCCTGGAGTTTGCCGAGCTACAATGAACCAAGAAAAAGAATTTATATTTTCACGTCTCATCTCCAATCCTTTCTTCGCGAGGAAATAGACGAGCTAAGAAAAACTTTATTTTCTTGTCTCGTCTCCAATCCTTGCTTCGCGAGAAAATAGACGAGCCAAGACAAGTGAAAATAAAAGTTAAACAGTGACTTACAGGCATTGCAAGCTCTAGCATGAGAATTCTATTTTCTTGCCGCATCCACTGCCCTCGCATCGCTAGGAGATCAGCCTAGCAAGGTAAGTGAATTAATCAAATAACTAAAACACAATACTTGCCCTTTCCCCTCGTCTTTGTTCTCGTCATCTCTCATACAAAAAACCCACCAGTTCACTGCTGCAAATCCAGGTAAAATCTTATCCTTTCTCTTCTCGTCACTCCTTCATCTTCACTCTGGTTGTATGCATCCCTCTATTGTCAATTCCCCGAACCCCCAGGCAGTAGCGACTTTGACATTGTTACAGAATGGAAGCAGCGGCTAGAAGAGCAGCTTGGAGGATTGTACCTAGTGCTAGTGTAGTAGTATTAGTTAGTTAATAAAAAGTTGTAACGACTCTTTTTCAGAGCATTACAATTGAGTCCCTTAGTTTATAATTACTAGTTTTCTTATTTACGCATTAGACCCTCAATTCCCTACTTAGATTCTAATTTAGTCCTTGTCAGATTCTGTTAGAGGAAATACAATCTTATCCCTTATCTGGAAATAGTACAATTCCGTTAGGAATGGAAATGACTTATATATTGTACAATCCACCATTAGAGGGAATCTATCAATCTATCAATTTTTCAGTAGCATAATTTAGTCTTAGTTATTGCTTTTTCTCTTCATCATGAAAGCTTGCGCTGTTTCATTGGATTTCAATATTCCAACCCATAACATTTAGTATCAGAGAACTTTCCTTGAGATCTGAGGGTGACCTTAAGGTTTATTTAAATGGATGGGATTAAATCGATGTTTGAGAGGATGGCAATAGAGATTGCCAACTTCTCAATAACACAAACTCAGCTGGAAGCTCAGCATGAAAAGGCTTTTGCTGAACTCAAGAAGTCCATAGATGAGGTTAGAAGGTATGATCAAGGAAAAAGTGTTGACGTTCATGATGGAGGAGGGGATATTTACACTCCCTTTGGTAACCCTACGGCTTGGTTGCCTCCTGCTTCAGGAGGGTTGCCTCAATATTCTCCTGCTGGTTATACCATGGGAGCAGGACAATGTCTCCCATGCCTTCTCACATGGAAAGTAATTTTCATTTTATTCCAGGTCCAGAGGTAGGATTTCAGGGACAGATTCCGGCAAAAGCGCAAGGAGGAAGTAGAAACATTGGAGGTCATCCATAAAATCAGGCTACTCAGAACAATAGCATGAGTCAACGAGGGTCGTCTATTACTAGAATGACCAAGATGGAGTTCCTTAGGTTTGATGGAACCAACCTGAGAACTTGGTTATGTTAGGCAGAATAATTTTTCTCTCTTGATGAAGTAGCTTATAATAGGAGAATAAGGGTAGCTTCAATACATTTTGATGATATAGCTATTGAATGACATTTAGCATACTTGAGAAGTATGGCTCACCTACCATATCCTTCTTGGGAGGAGTATATATATGCTCTTTTTGACAGATTTGATACTAAGTATGCAAATCCAATGTCTGAACTTAAAATGGTGGTTCAAATTGGTTGGGTGGAGGATTATCAGAGAGAGTTTGACAGGATAATGACTAGGTTGGTTATTTATGCTATAAGTGCTTTCATCACTGGGTTAAAACCATAGATAGGGTTCACTGTAAAAAATCACAGACCATATTCATTGCCTCAGGCTTACCAGTTGGCTAGAAACACAAAAGCTCAGGTCAATGCTCAACTAAAGTTGACAAAATCTTCATTGCATAGTGGGGGGTTCTCTCAACCAAAGGGAAATTACTCTGGAGGGAACTCTAGGATCACATTCAACAAGAAGGATAGTACTCCACCGAGAAGGGATAGTTTTGTCAATCTTAACAGAAAAGGGACCAAGAGGCTTACCCCAACAGAAATGAGTGAGAAAAGACTCAAAGGGCTATGTTTCTTTTGCGTTGAAAAGTTTGTTCCCAGGCAAAAATGCCAGACTAATAAGCAATTGTATCTACTAGAAGTATGTGATGAGGATGCTCCAAGGGAAGAGGAATAAGATTTGGAGAAGGTGGTGGAGTTAGATCAGTAGGAAAAGTGTGAAATTTTTGTTCATGCTTTAAATGGAATTTCTGGATTCTACACCAAGGGTGATTGTCTATAGTGAACACAGACCCTTAAACATATTGATAGACCCTGGTAGCACTCATAACTTTGTTGATGATGAGCTAGTTAGTCAACCTGGGTGGGAAGTTCATACTATGAGGCCACAGTCCATCAATGTAGCAGATGGGGCTGACAGACAAACCACTAAGTTGTGCAAGAACATTACCTGGATGGTACAAGGCATAAAATTTGAGGACAGTTTCTTGTTATTACCTCTAAGGTCATGTGATTTGATACTAGGGGTGTAATGTTTATTGCCTCTAGGAGATCTCCAATTGAATTTTCAAAAGTTAACTTTGGGTTTCATGTACAAGGGGCAGAAGGTGGTTCTCAAGGGAATTAAGGAGGTTACTAGGATGGTAATGCCAAAGGACTGGGTAAAATGACCAATAATGGTGGGCAATTATTTATGATCAAGGTGCTACCCACTGAGGAAACATTGAAGGAGTAGGGGGAAGGAGTTCAACCCCAAATATTGGCACTAACTGAAGAGTTCCAATTGCTGTTTGGAGAGCCAAAGCAGCTGTCACCCTTCAAAACTACTTTTGAGTACAGAATTCCTTTATTGCAAGATAGCAATCCAGTGAGTGCCAGACCATACAGGTATTCTTCTAGGCATAAGGACTTTATAAAATAGTTGATGCAGGAAATGCTTGATCAAGGAGTTATCTAGCCAAGTTGTAGTCCATATGCATCTCCTGTGGTTCTAATGGGAAAGAAGGATAGATCTTGGAGGCTATATGTTGATTATAGAGCTCTTAGCAAGATCACCATTCATGACAAGTTTTTCACTCCCATTATTGAGAAGTTGTTGGATGAACTAGGAGGGTCAAAGATCTTTACTAAGTTGGACTTAAGGTCAGGATATCATCAGATCAGGATGGCCAAGAAAGATGTTCAGAAAACAGCTTTTAAGACTCATTCAGGCCACTTTGAACATTTGTTCATGCCTTTTGTGCTCACCAATGCACCCTCCAATTTCCAAGGACTCATGAATCACATTTAGGTCTCAAATGTGATTGATCCGGCAGAGTGGAACGCTAAAGGGATGCACTACCATCCGAACATGAAGTTTTAAAATGCACTTTCAACTCTTAGGTTCACCTCAAGAAGTTTATTTTGGTGTTCTTTTATGATATATTGGTGTACAACAAAAATTTGGAGGATCATTTGCAATAGTTAAGGTGCACCTTTAACCTCCTGATTCAACACACACTGCTGGTGAGAAAGTCCAAGTTCTCTTTTGGGGCTGCAAGGGTGGAATACTTGGGGCATATTATATCTGGTGAAGCAGTGGCCATTGATCCAAAAAAGATTGAGGTTGTGCAGGAATGGCCAACTCCTAGGACTGTGAAGGAATTAAGAGGATTCTTGGGCTTAGAAGGATACTATAAGAGGTTTATTAGAGGCTATGGAATGATTAGTAAACTTCTTACAGATTTATTAAAGAAAGAAGGGTTCATCTGGAGTGAGAAGGCCATTGTGGCTTTCAAATAATTGAAGAGTACCTTGGTTACTGCACCTGTCCTGAGCTTTCCAGATAATTCTTAGCAGTTTGTTGTGGAGACTAATGCATGTGACATTGGAGTAGGAGTTGTGTTAATGCAAGGAGGACATCCATTAGCCTATTTCAATAAGGGTCTGTCAGCAAGGCACCAAAGCTTATCAGTTTATGACAAGGAACTATTGGCATTGGTACTAGTTGTTACTAAGTGGTCACAATACCTGTTGGGAAGAAGCTTTGTGGTAAATATAGACCAAAAGGCTCTTAAGTTCTTGTTGGATCAGAAGTTTCATATAGGAGCTCAAATGAAGTGGATAGCCAAATTGATGCAGTATGACTTCCAGATTGAGTACAAAAAGGGAAGGGAAAACAAGGCAGCTGGCTCCTTGTCCAGGTTATCAGCTGCTGATTCAGTTGCTAAGTTATTTCTTATGTTTGTTATTCCTACAGGTGATACAATATTTCAAAGTAATCCAGTTGGGATGCTGACCTTGAGATGATGAACTTAATTAATAAGGTTCAGGGAAGGAGGAAAATTTGAAGGGATTCAACTATATAAATAACCAATAGAGGAAGTATGGAAGGTTAGTAGTGGGCAATGATCACCATCTTAAATAGGATATCTTGCAATTCTGGCATAACAACTCTAATGGGGGACATTCAGGAATGGAGAACACTTATAGAAGAGTCTCCTTCTTGTTTTATTGGAAGAAGACAAGGGAAGATATTAATATTTACATTAGAAGGTGTCCTATTTGTCAGAGAAGTAAGTATGATACATCTGCTTCACCTAGGTTACTTCAACCTTTTACTATTCCTAACACCATTTGGTCCAACATTAGTATGGATTTCATTCATGGGTTGCCTAAGTCTAAAGGAAAGACTACTATTATGGTAGTTGTGGATAGGTTAACCAAAAGTAGGCACTTTATAGCTCTCAGTCATCCTTATATAGTTGCAAAGGTAGCACAAGTTATTCTAGATCAAGTGTATAAGTTGCATCTGATGCCAGAAAACATTGTAAGTGATAGAGATCCAATCTTCATCAGCTACTTCTGGCAGGAACTCTTCTCAGCACAAGGGGTTACTCTCAGCACATTCACAGTTTATCATCCTCAATAAGATGGGCAAACAGAAGTGCTTAACAAAAGTGCTTAACATAACCTTGGAGACCTACCTCAGATGCTACTATTCAGACAGCCAAGATGATTGGTCCTTATACTTGCCCCTGGAAGAATGGTGGTACAATACCACATTTTACTTAGCCATACAGAACAATCCTTATGAGGCTTTGTATGGGCAACCTCCTCCTATCCACTTGCCTTATATGGCAGGAGAGGCAACAGATGAAGAAGTAGATAGAAGCTTGGTTGCTTGGGAACTCAAGATTCAACTATTCAGGTTTCATCTCCATAGAGCTCAACAAAGGATGACTTCTCTGGCTATTAAGGGCAGAAGTGGTGGGAAATTTCAAGAAGGTGATTGGGTATACCCTAAGATACAATCTTATAGACAGCTAACCCTATCAGGTCATAACTTCAACAAGTTGTCCTCTAAGTATTATGGTCCATACCAGATAGTGAAGAAGGTAGGATCAGTTGCATACAAGATGCTCCTTCCCCCTCAGGTCTTAATTCATCCTACCTTCCATGTGTCACAATTAAAACTATGCCATGAAGTGCCTAAGGTTATTATTCACCCCCTATAATACACTTGGCCAGTCCTTATTGTGTTGAACCTCAAGCCATACTTGAAAGGAGAATGATCAAAAGGGGAAACAGGGCAGTAGCACAGATTCTTGTGCAGTGGAAGGATATGCCTAAGGAACAGTCTACTTGGGAAGATCATCATGCTATGAAGCTCAGGTTCCCTGCATTCTTCCTTGAGGACAGGGAAGGTTTTAAGGAAGGGGAAATGTTACAGAATGGAAACAGTAGCTAGAAGAGCAACTTGGAGGATTGTACCTAGTGCTGGTGTAGTAGTATTAGTTAGTTAAAAAATAGTAACTCCACTTGTTCAGAGCATTACAATTAAGTCCCTTAGTTTATAATTACTAGTTTTCTTATTTACGCATTAGACCCCTAATTTTCTACTTAGATTCTGATTTAGTCCTTGACAGATTCTGTTAGAGGAAGTATAATCTTATACCTTAGCTGGCAATAGTACAATTCTGTTAGGAATAGAATTGACTTATATATTGTACAATCCACCATTAGTGGAAATCTATCAATCTATCAATTTTTCAGTAGCATAATTTAGTCTTAGTTATTACTTTTTCTCTTCTTTATTAAAACTTGCACTGTTTCATTGGATTTCATTATTCCCACTCATAACAGACATGAATATCACTTTCAGGCCTCGGTTTTAATTAATATATGAAGCAAGTTCAGGTAAATTTGGGTTGTGACACTGATTGTATGTGGTAGAAAACAATATTCCTGCTATCATATAAATTTTTGGGAGGGCAAAGAATGAACACAAAGTGCTAAAACATCCAAGGCAAAACAGTGGAACCCATGTGTTTGAGTAATTGTCCGACCAAATTTTCTAAAAGGTTTTATGAAGTCTAAGTAGCAAATTGACATTTAATGGTAAGATGAGCAGTTCCTTAAGGGTGGGGTAGTCGTTTGGGTGTTGTCGGGCTATATTTGCATTCGTTTTGGTGAGTGTCATTTCATGAGCCGCTATTTCTTTGGTATCTGGCCTACCAGGAGTTTTTCCACCTCTTTTATTATGTATAGCATGCATTAAGGGCAATGCACAGTGTTAAGTGTGGGGTAGGGAGATACTTTGTGCTCAGACTTAGTAGTAACTAATAATCCTTCTTGATTTTTCTTATGGTCTCGATTATTTTTCAGGGGATGACTTTTTAATCGGGTAGTAACTTTATTTTTTTCATTTTTAGGTAGATTATTTTTTAGTTTGGACTTTTTTCAATGATTGTGTGACAACTTTTTTGAAGGAATTAGTCTTTAGGATGAACGAGCAAGTAAAGAAAAGGAAGAACTCTAGTATCTTAAATTATGTGACATGCTTTATGTTGGGGTTTAACACCAAGCATGTGTGTAGTGTATACCTTCTTTAGATGCCTTGAGAATTTTCATGATTATCTTTTGACGCTTGAGACTCGATTTTTGACTTTTATGATTGTCTCCTATGCTTGAAAGTATACTTATTCACTATGCACTATTGCTTTAACTTGAGAGTCATGTTAGAACTGTCTGGAGCGGATCATGTGTATGTGTCATGTGAGGTTTAGATGATAATTTGTGTCATCCCTCATTAGTCTAGAATTTACACTGTGTGTGGTCAAAACAAAATAATTAAGTCATGTTGAGTTTAGGAAATGATATAGGCATTTTTTTATTAGCTCTTTTTAGCTTTTTCTACCTGCCAATATTAACAATATCACTATTCAACTCTTTTGAGCCTATAAGCCTTTTCTTTGACACCCACATTACAAGTTTTATCCCTTTACTCTTAATTGACTCTTCTTTAATCTTTACCTTTGAAAGCACTTGATTTGCAAGAATAGGCGCTAGAAAGAAGTATGTAGGGAACATGAGTAACTTTTTAGTGAAACTGAAGAAAAGAGTGAATTTTTTTATTTCATTAGCTAAACCAAAAAAATGAAAGGGGGGGGGGGGGGAGAGGGGAAGAAGAAAAAGAATATTACTTTGCTCTTAGCTAGTGGAATTATTTATATGAAAGGGGTTGAAAATAAAATGAAGTTTTCTGGGACATTATATAATGAGCAATTTAATTGGGGTTATGATAAGTGCGCCCTTAAAAAAAGTTGTATTGTATTAAAATGCTTAGGAGAATTGTGCCATTATTTTTCTAAATATATCTTACTTATCCCTTAGCCTACATTACAACGTATGAAAGTCCCACTTGATCCTAGATTTGACATGCTTAGATTAGTTAAGTCTTGGACTATGGGTAAGCCTATGATATAAACTTGGGAGGCACATGATTTTTTTTGTGAGAGAGAGTGAATTCTTTTTATATATGAGTCCTTAAAATACATTTGAATTTATTTGAGTGTGGGGACTGATTTCTTTCTTGGTTGGATTGGTGAAGGCACATGATTTACAAAAGATTTGTGAGGTACTTGGTTCTTAAGATGATGTAGGAAAGCAAGTCAAGAACTGGATTGGAGAAAAGTCAATTTTTGAAGTTAGGATGTTAGGAGAGATCATTTAAAATTTTTAACTAGTCTTGGTATGAAAAGTTTGAAAAAGGTGTCTATATCCATGTGCTAGATTCTAAACATTTGTATAAATCATTTTCATGAGTCACAATGCATGAGCAGATTTGAAAGTTGTTCTTAGCCATGATGTTAATTTTGAACTTGCTCGAGGATGTGTAAAATTATAAGTGTGGGGTGGTGATATTCGACTAAAAGTATATATTTATATTACATTATCACCTCATAGCTGGTGCATAATTGTGTTGTTATATTATTATTTTGGGTGTTTTGAACTTGTTTCAAGTTTTATGTGTGTAGGAACTGTATTGGATGAACATGATCAAAAGAAAGAGATTTTGACTCGATTTGAAGCAAAAAAAATGAAGATTGAAGGGTGGTCGGGCTCGTCTATGGTCCTCGTTTCGCGTGATGGATAGACTAGTCAAGAAACAAGAGAAAGTCTGGAGCTGGCCAGGCTAGTCTATGGTCCTCGTGAAGTGAGAGAAGGTAAACGAGCTAAGCAAAAATGATCCAGCATATTTTATTTAGCGTATGTGATTTCCTACACATCCCAAATTATGTAAATACCTAAAAAATATATTGAAAAGGAGACACAACCCTTGGAGGCAGAAACTTATGGAGAACACAAGATTTTGAAGTCAATAATAAGCAAGGAGCGGAAGTAATGAGAATTCAACATAGAGTTTCACTTTATTCCCTTCTTTTACTTATTCATTATGGAATTCTATGCTATGCTCTTAAATAATATTATGGGTAGCTAGATTCCTTATCTAGGTTTTTGATGTAATTTTTGTTGGATGAATTCTTGTTACTTTTTAATATAATTTAACTTTTGAATTTCTCTACTTGTTCAACTACATGATTATTTCAGTTGATTAAATATCCATCGATTGACTGTGCCTAGTTATTATGTATTTCTTGAGAAAGAATGCATATTTAGATTATTGTTGGACAACATCGCTCCTTAGGTATATGAGAGATTAATACTGTAGGTTTAAAAGTGTTACACCCCGTAGAATTCCCGGCACTCAGATGACCTATTCCCACGTTGGTTAAGCATATTTGAAGGCCATACGTGTTGGAGAAAGGCCCGGGGAAAGATCGGACGAGAAGCCCGTCGAACCATCGCGGAGGGAGCCGAGGCAGAGCCCCTCCGCGATGGCAGCGTGTCACGGAGGAGAGGCCTCCGCGATGGCTCCGTGACCGTTGGCCTTGTCCAGGCCCAAGTATATAAAGCCCCCACTTCGGTTGGAACTCATTTAACACTTAATAGATTTCCAGAAAACGCAGTGAACAGAGGAAAAACGAAGGAAAATTATAAATTATCGTCCGATTACGCTGCCAAACGCTACCCAAACTCAAATTAATCCCAAATACTGAGGTATTTAGCAGCAGAGAGCATTCCTACGGATTCAGTTTCGTAAAATACGGCCGACGAATCGTCGAGCCACGGAGCTAAGGTAAGTGGAATTGCTCTAAATTAGTGTCTATGCGTTCCTAGCTGTGAAGTGAATATTTCTCCCTTTTGGAACTCTGAAAAATAGCGAGTTTCTGGCCGTCTTTCGATAAGCCTAAGTTTAGGCTATAAACTATATCGAAAGTAACGTTGCTCTTTACAATAAAGCTGTATTTAGTATTGATTGACGTATTTATGAATGCAGTTGGGAGAAAATAGTTAAAGTACCGGTCGAGCCTCGTCCGACGGACGAATAGTCGAAGATAAGGTATGTAAAGTTAGTTTCCTTCGGCAAGTTAAGTGATATCAGTATAGTGTAATAAATTACAGACCAGTAGAATGTTCAGAAGTCGAGTATTGCGTTATTATGAATATCGGTACGATGTGAGAAACATTGGGTTGTAATGTATATGAAACCTATCAGTATGATATAGATTCTAACGCAAGTGTTAGAGATTGCCCAGTATACTCAGTATGTGATGTGATATGCCATGTTAAGATATTGTTGTGTTCAGTAGAAACCCCGTGAAGTAGTACAGTATCCGTAAAGCATTTCAGAAACAGAATAGCAGACTAAAATGACGTTTAGAAAGCATGCCAGGAATAGTAAATCAGGTTACTATAGAAAATCAGTATACCGCATAGTTCAGCAGAAAGACTATATTGGTACATACATATATAGTACTTCCAGCCTCAGCATGTATTAAGTATGTACATATTTCTATCACTAGTCCAGCATATAGTGTATACAGAAACTTAGTAAACAGCAGAGTTTTCAGCAGAAACATTATCTTATATAGCATTTGCCCAGTACAGTCCGGCAGGAGACTACATTCATATTTATTCATCTTTACCTGCCTCAGCACGTATTAAATACGTACAGATCACTATCATTAGCTCAGCATGTAATATATATGATACTTTACCCCTATTAGCCTCAGCATGTGAGATACACAGACAGCATTACTAGTTGAGACCGTTGTATTGTTTGGGGTTGGATTACCCAGCATCCCTGACCGCCCCAGGGTTAATAGCTGTATCGACTCATCCGCTAGAGGATGAGGATACGTCACTCTACGGAGTGATATGCCGTCCCACAAGGGGACGAAGATGGGATGCCAGTTTCCCCATATTGTGCCTTGGTCGGCCCTTATACACCCCTGTCGAGCGGGTACGCCCGGGGTGTTGATTCAGGAGTCCTTCGGACTCAGGTACAGTTATAGTCAGGGGCTCAGCGAGCCCAAGTGCATACCCAGGGGACCGGCAGGATGCTTACAGCCAGTGTAGGAGATGGGATGACCGGGGTAGGGGTATAGATTCTGTGCTGGTTGTACCTCCCAGCTTATGGGGGGCGGGTAAGGTTTGTGTGTGCTGTGTTATATTATTTCATGTTATGCCATGCTATGTTAGATACGAGTAGATCAGCAGTAGAGGGATATATCTCCAGGTATGACTTCTATTTCTTCCCAGTGTAAACGAGAAGGTATGACTTACATTATCAGACAGTTAAGCTATTCTTTCTATTTTAGTTTCCTCAGTTCTATTATTGTGTTCAGATGTTTCTTTCAGTTATTGCTTTACATACTCAGTACCAGCGGTACTGACGCCCGGTGGGGCGCTGCATTACTTGCCTGCCGGTACTCATAGACGAGCAGGCGACTCTACGTGACTCCCTGTCAGCGGTTGAGTATTCAGCTCCTGTCCTCCGGAGGCTGAATTTCAGAGGTGTAGCTCAGTTCCTTTTGTTGTATATTATGGGTAGGTAGGGGCCTTGTCCCGATCAGTTCTATTGCTATTCCTAGAGGCTTGCAGTCTGTAAATATTCCCTGTGGTCAGTTGAGCCGGTCGTGTGAGGCCGTGCAGTTGTTTCGTTATCAGTATTCTTGCTTTCTTATGTTGGCCGTGTGGGGCCATAGTTTGTCAGTAGTGGTGACCTTGCCGGTCACGTAGCTTTTCAGTATGTTATGTTTGAGCTATAGATAACTAGACAGCATGGCGGCCTTGTCGGCCCGCATAGGTTTCCCTGAATTACTATTTTTCTGGTCAGCTGCTAATACAGGTACAGAAGGCTATAGGCCAATGGGCCGGGGGCTGTATTTACAGCCGTTATATAGCCCTTTGTTTCCAGAAATGTGAGTTAGAGCCAGCCAGGCGCCAGATGCGCCCAGGCTTAACAGTTCAGCAGGTCAGGTCCTAGTAGGGCACCAGGTGCCAGTCATACCCCCAAGGTGGGGTGTGACAAAAAGCGAGTTTAGAGATAATAAAACTTTGATGTGATCATGGTGAGCGGTGAGAAATTGCTAGCTAGAATAGTTCGAGAGAATACGCCTAGTAAATTATCGTGATCGCTCAAGAAAAAATTACGGTAAATAAAGTGCTCATGATCCGTAGAGAATAAATCGGCGAGATCATACATAACATAGCAAGAAGAATTTCGATAATTGGGAAAATCATAACTCTAAGCCTCATTAATTTTGTTTCCAAATTCATCCTCTTTAGTTGATAATTTTATTACATTAATATTTGTTAATTAATTAGTTAGAAATAAAAATATAAATCTTTAAAATTAAATAATTATTCAAACTTATTTTCTTAGTGAGATTGAACAACTATAATTTTTTTATTTGAATCATCAACAATTAATATTTTTTTATGAGATGGATAAAGAAAGATTAATATAAGGTAAGATTTTTATTCTTTTTTTTTTCAATCTAATTGATAAAATTCAAATAAAATTCAAAGAATTAGGAAGGTTTTGTATCCATCAATTAGATTAAATAGATTGAGCAGTTGTTACTGTTTATAGATATTGAAATGAATATTTTTTCATTATTGATTAACTTCTATCTACCCATTCTATGGGATTGATGAAACATAAATCAAAAGAAAAAGAAGGGGGTGTCCTAATCTTTTTTATTTTTATGAAATGCGAGTTGCCTAGGCACAAAGACAAATAAGTCTAGATTAAGTCAAGTTTTTTTAAGCCTAACTCGTTGATTAAGAATTAAGAAACTCAGTAAATTTAATTAGTACCAAAAATCCCCTCTTAGCAAAAAGTCAAAAAAATTCTACGAGACATTTTCTAAGAGAAAAGGCAAAAAATCCACGAAATAGTTTCTATAGGGTGTAGATCTCCCAAAAGGTAACAAAAAGTCAAGAAATTCATGAGACAGTTTCTATGGGGCATAAGCCTCCCAAAAGTTAATGGAGGTGTGCAAAGGTTTTCTCGGGCTGCACGGAGATTTGCCCTCGAGTTCAAAAGCAGAAGAGAACTTGACTACAAGACTTACCCGTTAAGCTGGGACGAAAATCGGCCTTAATGATCTGAAAATGTTAGTTCTGTGTCTGATTCGACTCCGAACTTTTAAACCGAATTATATTTGTAGTGAGCGCTTATCCTTTTCAATGACGAGTTTTGGCTTGATCACCTAACACACAATGGAGATTATTCTGTCTCAATGAGATATATACAACTGATTAGGTTACATCGAAGTTGGGGGCTGCTGATTTAATGAAAATAGAAGTGACAAAGCACAGGTTCATATTATGGCTCGCTGCGCAGTAAAGATTACTAACAAAAGATAGACTGGTGAGGATGAGACTAGGCAGCACAAACAACATATGAGGCATGCGTAATGATGTAGCTGTAAAGGATACAAATCACATTTTCTGTGATTGTTCATGGACTAAGGTTATATGCAACGCATAACTGGATGAGAATTCGTCTATAGTAAGAGGAGTGAAAGAAACACTAATGAAGATCAAGCACAAACATTGGAGTAAGTTCAAAAAGTATGTGATGATTGCTGTTTGTGGAGCAGTGTATATCAAACTTGGCTATCCAGGAACCGCAAATTATTTAATGATGTCAATCGCAACGACGATAATGACGTTTACTGATACCAAGAGTAGCAGCTATCTCATATATACTATTTGTAATTAGATGTGCATCTACAAGTACTAGCCAACCCTCTTAGAAGGTGGTTGAGGTTTGTGGAGGCTCTGTTAGGTGTATTTTTTGTTTTGTTGATATGGTAATATTTCACAGTTTATCATCCAAAAAAAATTGAAATAATGGCCGATTGAAAATTCAAAAAATATATATATCATACATGAAGTTTGGGATGTTATATAAGAATGGATGCTTAACTAACCTCTCTTTATATAAAATATAGCATGACTACTACAATAATATAATTAATACATCTTTTCTTGATGTTTTTATTTAATGTATTTCACTAGATTGGATTGTATAACTAAAGTTTGATACGATTTACTTAAGAATAGAAAAATATTTGGAGAATTTGAACAAATTGAGTTCGACTGATATCAAAGTCTTTCTAGTTTTAAATTAAATAAAACGTTGATAACTTCTACATCCTCTAATTCTACACTTATTTTTAATAACTAATTGAGGTGTGCTTTGTGTGAGGAGGTCCTTCTCAAAGAAAAATATTTTTCATAAAATATATATATCTAATAGATTTTTTTTCATTGTTTGATTAGTGAATAAAATTATTTATTTTTAAAAATTAACAATAATATAAGCTAATTGAAAATTGTTTTGATGAAATACTTTATTACTAAAGATTAACGACATTTACGTATTAGCTGGATCAAGTAATGTGACGTTAAAATTTAAAATAATTGTAAGAAAAATAACTTTCACATACAAGTGAAGGAAGTCATTTCCCCTCCTTCTGGTGAAAGATTTTTACCTTGAATTTTTTTTTTCTTACTAATTAAATATCAAAAAATACCTTTCTTAAAATTTATTTTTCTGGAAATTGGCTTCAATCGTACCGGACACATCTAATTAATGTAAAATCTAAATACTTATTTTCATGATAAAAGCTTGAAAATATATCTTGATTTTTTATTTTTGCTTTTTTTATTAAGAAATTGACAACCTAACATTATTGGATTTTGTTGTTTATCAATGAAAAAATTATACAATATAGTAAAATTATGAAAATAATTACAAAATATGACCACAGTTTCAAATAATTATAATATCTATATTTTAATTTATTGACAATTTGTCTATTTTAATCGTGTATTTTTTCCCTTTTGCAAATTTTTACTGTAAATACGTCGTATTATACGCCATCAACCAGTCATTCAATCAACTTCCTCTAATCTCATCTCTCTCAAATTACACAAATCTTGCGGAAACCATCTTCAACCCACATTCTACATGATTCAAGAAGTTTCAAAAACCAAATTAAATCTGGATTTGATCGTGTAACTTCATAAAGATCGATTCTTGACAAGTTTTGTACTTAACAAAGAGGAGGAAGCCAATAGAAGTTGTGGGAGGGTTGACGGATGATGTTGATTGAATTTCGCCATGTTTTGGAGACAGAGATTTCAAGGGAATTATAGAAAAAATTGATTCCACCACATTATTTGATAAATTCCCAAGTTCTTCTGTCTCCATGGCCAATCCTCCCTCTCTTCTCAGTAACCTCTTTTTTTTCCTCTCCAATCAGCAGTTAAATACTTAAATTACATATGTAACAACACCACAAATACAGTCGCATTCTTCCATAGCAGACTAGACACCATATTTTTTTTTTCTCTCTCTCTCTCCTCTCTATTTTCTGTATTAATTTTTTATATTTTCTGTATCACGAATACGAACGATACAATCAATATAAGAGCAAATGAATACAAGCTAAATTAGAAGGAATAGATACAACTCAAATGCACGTATCTACAAACAAAAATACATATATATGTATATATAAATATCATTGATACAATCGAAATAACATATCATAAAATAACTTATATAAATACCATTAATGTGTATCAGTGCATATATTGACTCAGTGCATAAGATCTATCAAATTTTAATTTCAGTAAGAAATATTCATAAAATAGTTTTAAATTTAAAAAAATTATACATACTAGTATGAAAATACAAATATAAATATGAATTACAAATATTTTTCAGAATCCAATTATACATGAAATATTGATAATTAATGAAAACTTGATTTAAAGATAACTACAAAATATAAATATGAGTGAAGGATAAAAAACACACGTAAAGTATTTAGGTTTTTTGAGTTTCCAACCCGAACTATTAGGTGTTTACTTTTTCTACCTTGACTATTACTAAATGTTTATCAAAACACACCTTAATTATCAATTACTCACTTTTCCCACCTGAAATATCATGTAGGAAAAGTGAGCAACTGATAGTTTACGTGTGTTTCGATAAATATTTGGTGATAGTTCAGGTAGGAAACTCACACATCTGATAATTCGGATATAAAACTCAAAAAGCATGATACATTAGGTGTGTCTTTCACCCTTCACTCTATAAATATTAATTCCAACTATATTTAAGAGTCCACATCAGTATTGAAGATTGTGCTTTAATAATAACGTGAAAAAAGATAACCTTTTTTTTTAACAAACAAAATTCTTTAAATATCTCAATAAAATTAATATTGTATTGATATTTGAAAATTTAAAAAAACTAAAAATATAATGTATATCACATTAAATATTACTATAAATTATAAATAATAATAATATTACTTTATAAACCTATTTTTGATCAAACTGTGATTATTTACGTAATTTTCTCACTATCAATAGCACAAGATGTAAAGTGACAAGTTGTATTGATTATCATGATTATAATTGCAGATACTTCCAGAATCCAGCTCATTCTTTTTTTTTTTCAGAGGATTCATGTTTATGATATTTTTTGAGCTGATTTACAGTATTATATGTTTATAAAAGGGGATTCAAAAAATCTAAGCAACTCTCGAACTCTTTTTTTTTTTAAAAAAGAGAAATAATATTAAGGATGTTTAATAATTTATATTTAAAAAAAACTATTTTATTTTATTTTTACACTATAATTTTGATGAAGAATAATTATACCTTAGAAGCAGATTATCTCTTCTTTATGGCTCGCAAGTTGATAATTAGTTAGGGATATATAGACTTGATAGATAGAGTTTGAGATATTGGTACAAAGATAGTTATTATTGACAGTGTTCTAATAATATCGAAATATCTTAATATGTTTCTTGAAGATTTGTCAAGAATACCGTGAGAAATAGAGTTTTGCATCGATAATTGAACCCCCTTCTTCCTCTTACTAATTTTGCTCAAGTCCTAACGCCTACTTATAGTACAAAGGAGGGGGGTAGTTTCAAACTAAACTTGCATGCTTATGCAAGCACAAGTTAATCTAAAAATCAATGAGTTCAAATCCAATGTGATACATTTATATATTTGTTATTTCCATTTCTTCATTATGATTAGTGGTGGCAAATGGGCTTTGTTTTTCTCGAATTTAAGGAAAATGACTTTACTACATAAAGTTAGCAAAATATTTTTCAAAGTCCTGATTTTCGACTCCTGATATCGACCCCGACTCCGACACACGACCCAAGACCCAAGTCTTGGCCTCGACCTAGGACCCGACTCTAACCCTGATATAGACTCCCGACTTCTATGATGACCCCGACATCGATTGCGGCCCAAGATCCAAGTTTTGCCCTCGATTCGAGACCCGATATCAACTCCCAACCTCGACCTCGAATCCTGACCTCGATCTCAATCCCAAAACCCCAACCCCCGACCTCAATTCCCGACCACGATGCCGACCACGACCACCAATTCCGACCTTAACTCACGACCTCGACCCCAATCCTAGACCTCAAAATCCAACCCCGATCTCAACTCCCAACCCCGACCCTCTACCCCAACACCCTTTTCCGACCTCAATCCCCGTTCCCTAATCCCGAACCCGACCCCTAACTCCAACTTTTGAACTCAACCCAACCTCTCACCTCGATCCCGACCGTGACCCCGACCCTCGATCCCAACACCTTCCCTGACTCGAGAACCGACTCCCAATTCCGATCTGACTCCGACCTCGACCCTGATCGCGACTTTTGACCCCAAATCTCAAAAGTGACCCAAGACCCGACTCCCAATTCCGACCCGATCCTGACCTTGACTTTCGACCCCAAATCCCAAAAGTGATATGAGATTCAACTTTTGATCCTGATCCGAGATTCAATTTTTAACACCGACCCGAGATTCGAGACCCGACTTTTGACCCAACCTCGATACAAAACTTGACAGTTATGTATTTATCATTCTTGCAATTGGTATTTAAGTATACAACAAAAAGAAGATACGTTTTTGAATAATACTAAATAATACTATAATATTT
Organism: Datura wrightii; assembly: GCA_035772735.1. Lineage (NCBI taxonomy): Eukaryota > Viridiplantae > Streptophyta > Magnoliopsida > Solanales > Solanaceae > Datura > Datura wrightii. The sequence continues at coordinate 19,179,683 of JASDFA010000006.1, read as the reverse complement.
TGAGAAAAAGAAATTTCAAAATGATCAACTATAAAGAGAAAAAAACACAAAAAGAAAGGAAAGTTATAGTTTTGTTGTGATATCATGAATTTTGAGTGAATAAAAGTTTGATGCTTAACCAATTAAGCTAACTCATATTTTTACCTATGAATACCCATATTTATATGGGTTGAACATCAGCTTAAACCCAAAATTTACCATCTAAATAGTCACTCACGCAACCCACTAAAATATGAGCGAGTTGAACGAATTATTAAAATATGAGCTCATTTTACCGCCTCTAATCATGACTGATGTCAAGTGATGCGTTAATTACTATAAAGCGACTATCGTAATATGAAGGCAAGTTATAAGTAACTCACCAATTCTAGAAGTATGTAACTATTTTGAGACGGGAGACTAAGAATTTTTGTTGTTATCATCATGATATCAGCGTGATTACAGTCATAAATTAGTTCTTTATGATATTTTATCGGTATATTATAATATTTTGTCAAATTTATATAGGACTAGCTTTTTTTAAGATTAAATAAAAATTATTAAGAAAAAAAATACTAAAATCAATAACTTATTTATTAAACTCTAAATTAGTTTAAATAAATATGACTATACGACTATATAGTCATTTTCTCTTTTTCAGATGAAAACAAAATTTGCATCTAATATATATATATATTTGCAGGAATAGACAGTCATCCATGATACTTTGTCAATATATGAATATACCATATAGGTATCATATAAGACTGAGGAGTTTATTTTAAGAATGAACCAATCTTTATAATACCCAATCAGTATATGAATATACCATATGGGTATCATAATTAAAATTACTAGCTTATTTATTAAAATTAAAGTTAATAGAAACACTCTCTCTCTCTCTCTCTCTCTCTCTCTCTCTTTTTCGCAAATGCAATCAAAACTTAATTATATCTAAAATACGACTTTATTTTTTATATTTTATTTACAAGTAAAATTTTCTAAAAGAGATATAAAAAATAAAATATCAAAATGAACATGTCCTCTATAATATCCTAGTCAGTATATGATATACCAGGTTGGTAACACAGTAGACTGTGCTCTTTTTCTGAAGGAATGAATAAGTCGTCTATGATATCCGGTCAGTATATGATATATACCTGGTTGGTAACATAGTGTCTGAGACCTTTTCTTAAAGGAATGAATAAATTATGTATGATACCCTGTCAGTATATGCTATATCATGTTGGTATCGTAGAGAACTGAGTAGAATTTTTTGAAGAATGAATCAATCTTCTATGATACCATGTCAGTATATTATATATACCATGTGAGTATCATAGAATGTTGCAATAGTATACTTCAGCTGCTATTGATTTAATATACTATATGCTAAAATAAATTGTTCTTGATATATAGAAAAAAAGTAAAAGATATACAATATCAGTTATCTTTTTTATTACTATATATTAAAGAAAGAACAAAAATAAAGGAGCCATTATGAATATATATATATATATATATGTATAATTTTTTAAAAATAAAATTTAAAAAGAAGAAAAAAGTGAATGAAAATCGCGAGAAACTAAAAAAGAAAAATAAAGAGAAAGATCCAAAAAAGTGAATGAAATTAGATTTCGAAGAAAAACATAAAAGGAGCAAACAAAAGTTAATGAAATTAGATTAGGAATTAAAAAAATTAATTTTAGAAAAAAATTTAAAAAAAATAAAAGAAATCAAATTGAGTATGAATTAAATATGGTGAAAAAAATAAAAAATAATATAAATTTTTTAAAAAAAGTAAACGATAAAGGAGGAAAAAAAATTTCCCCTGGACCTTTGTTTTTGGCTCAAGAATTTCTCTCCCCTTTCATCTTTTGGTCTAAAAATACCTTCAACCTTGAAAATTTAATATTTAAAGATTTAAAATTTATTTTATTTATTTTTTATTTTAGAAATTAATAAAATCGATATAATTTACGCATACAGTCAAAAATTTAAAATTCAAAGAAAAATTAGAAAATAAAAAAATATTATAATGAGTACCTTTCTAGATCACCTTGATTAGAAATTGAGATATCATTTTTCTTTTCTTATTTTGATTTTAAATATTAATTTTGTCAAACTTAATAATTACCGAATATGCTTGCCTGTAAAATAAAAATACATAATTAACTAATAAATTATTAATACATTAAATATTCACATTTTAATATGCAGAACAATCTTTAAATTTTATATTTTTAATTGTATGTGTAAACTATGTCAATTTATTAATTTCTAAATAAAAAATAAAAAAGTTAAATTTTTAAATCTCTAAATTAAAATTTTATTAAGTTAAAATACAAATTAATATAATAAACAAATAAAAGTAAACAAGCGAATAAATGAATACAAGAACTTTCTATTATATATGGTCAAATTATTGCCCTAAAGCCAAACCCCACCAAGATTCAACTACTCTTCACATGAGTTAACAGGCAAAAACACCAAAGAGAGTACAATTAGCTGTATCTGTTGGAACGTACATTTCTTGCAGATCTCAATGTATTTTTAACTTTTTTTTTAAAAAAATCTTTCACCCGATATTCAATATTTATTTTGTTGCTTAATTAATTTAAATTAATATTGAAAAGTTTGACTTTGAAAATAAAACGTTAGATTAATTAAGATAACTTTATTCTTAGATTTCAAATTGTTACTTAGATCGCTTGATCACAAATATATTGCTGTTGCTTCCTTAGCTCCAACCTTGGGTTGAAATTGATATGACATATATTGTTTTTTTGTTATTTTTTAATTTTAATTTAAAGGGCTTACAGCGATAAAAGTAATGTATGGGATTCGAACTTGAATTACTGAGTTATCATTTTCAACTGTTTTAATAAAATTAAAGTCTAAGTATTAGATTAGAAGCTATATTTGACTTATATACCTGTACTTTTGCCACCGCTTATGCCATTAGTGACTAATCGGATATAATATTATTCCTCAGTCATCATTGAAAGTTTTGCTAGCGCCTATATTAAATGGTGTCTCCGTGGTCTTCAAATTCTGAATCGCCTCTATCATCAGGAGAATCAACTGTTTTCACTTATCCTCTAGGTGACCATCAATCTATCGGTTGCTAGTGAAGATGCTCAATCCCTAGAGCTAGCTTCACTAGTCATCATAGACATATTTATATAGTTTTCTCTTTAGGTTCCGCAAATTTTAACATTAATACGTCTAAATTAGGGGTGGAAAAATTAATTCATTAAAACATGATCATTGACCTGCACACTTATTAGCTCAACCCATTTTATCTCATTAAAAATGAGTTGATATGTGCTCCAAATTAACCCATAGGAAGTTTTGTCAATATATATATATATATATATATATATATATATATAATTTGATATGTTACATAATAATTATAATAAAGAGTTTCTTTTTTATTAGATACTAAAAATTTGTAAAAGAACCTAACAAACAAAAAATTTAAAACTTAATAACAATTAGGCGAGTTGAGTTATGTCTCGTTTTAAAATAATTTCAATCCAAATAATTTTTAGACAAATTTTATTAAATCAATTCATTTTAATCCATTTAAATTTAATTCAATCAGCCTATTTAACACTATCCATCGAAACAAATTGTGTATGACATCTCTGATTTCCCAAACCTGCGTACTTCAAAACTAATCATATATAAATAAAAGTAAATGTACGGATATAACGAACACTGACTAAATAGAGACTCGAGAAATATAACATAGGCAATTAGGGTACACACATGCATCAAATGTTTAAAACTTAAAATATAATTACTAATTGGGTAATAATATTATCTAGCTAAATAAAAAAATATTATTTTTAAAAGTATTTATATGTAATCTAGCTAAATATTATTGGGTAGAAGGAGGGGGGAGGGGGGGGGGGGGGCTGGGCATCTTATTAAAGGTGTTCAAGATTTAATATATATGTATGAAAAATAATTTTTAATCTATTTATTATACATATTTTTTTATATATATATAGTATAATTTTTTAACAAAGGATGTTCGGCTGACCATCCTTCGCTATATGTGGCTACGCCACTAGCACTGGGGGAGGTGGGAAGAATATGATTTTTACTTCTAAAAATAATTGGAGTTACTTTTAGTAGCCAAGGTTGAACTAAAAATGAAAAAAAAAAGTGTTCGAAAAATATTATTCAATGTCTCAAAAAGAATTATTATATGTCTGCAATTATAATTGTAAGACAAGTGATTTCAATTCTTTAAGAACCACTAATTGGTTATTATTTTCAAGACTTTGTAAGACAAGTGATTTCAATTCTTTAAGAACCACTAATTGGTTATTATTTTCAAGACTTTGAATTCCTATTCTTATTGTAACTGCTTTGCTTGAATGATATTGATTAGTCTTAAATAGTTTTTGTATGTGTCTGGAAGATTACAATATCAATTGTAACATCATCTCGTTTCTCCTCTTATAAATTCTCCTTTTGATTCACCTTGAGGAATAAGATGAAAATCAAACTCCTCTTATATATTCCGACATCTTTTCTTTTGGTTCTTTCTCCATATTCTATTGGTATGCTGGATGCTCCTAGTTTTATACTAGAAGAGCATGTTGAATCATGATCGATACACCTATATCGGGTAAATTATGACATGCCTCAAGTTATAAAAAAATTCTCTACATGTTCTGTGATCAAGTATTTTTTTGTAAGATTAAACTCACATATAAAAGGTATTGGCATTATTGAGTGGTACATGATTTTAATATTCGAGCCAATTTAATCCTTGAAATCATGAGAAAAGGTTGAATGAAGGTTTTAATTGAGTGTGATAAGATGTTAGTTTTAAATCACATTTTTGTGGACTGTGAATAATATAACCTTGATTTATCTGTGCTTAATATTTTTTAAGATGAAAATGCTAGTGCTTATATTTATTTTATTGATTTATATGATTTATGACATGCTAGATCTATAATTTTGTTTCATCTTATATTAAGAAACTACATGTTTGTATTTTAGAGTATTGAAATTATTAGAATTAAATCTTACAAATTTTTGATACTTGAATAAATAATGACTAGCCGTGACAAATGTTATTGTGTGTCACATTTACAAATGTTTTCCTTAGATATGTAAAGTATATTTGTTGAGAAATTAAGATAAAATTTTTGATATTTTTTTAATGAATAGATTTGTATGTTAAGTACAAAATTGAAAAAAATCTTATGAAATGTGAAAAAATTATTTCCTATTCTGAAATATTTGAAAGTGTAGGGGTATCTTACTAAGGTCTATGTTACATGCTTTTAAGAAAATAATAATCGGTTCTAAGATTTTTAATTGTATATTGATAAAATGTTGCATATACATAGTTCTGATAATCAATACTGAAGTGATTGAGCACAATGGGAAAAATAAAATAAAATTGATGAGGTTTTTGAAGATTTTATTTTTTATCTTGAAGAATGACAATATTTCTTATGCTTATGTTATTTGCAATGACTTTGAGAATAAATATTAGAGAAAAAAATGACAATGAGTTTACACTTTATTGTTAATAATATTGAGATTATTTATACTAGATTTTCTACCATATTAGAGGAGCAATGATTATTCAACCAGAGTAAGTGATGAGTTCACTGAGGCAGCCACGACTGTTGAGGGGGTGACCACTACCCCATGTCCCGCACCATTGAGTGTGCCAGCCACCGCTGATTCCACGACTGCAGCGGAAAGGAGTGTGCCTGTGCACTAGCCTCCGCAGGATGATAGGAGCGCTTAGAGCACACAGGTATATCCCTCTCCTAGTTCTTAAATTTTTACTACTTTGGGGACAAATCATGATTTTTAAAAGAGGGGGGGTTGTACTTGTACGTGTTTTAATTTTTATCCGAGGATTTTTATTGTCGTGTTTTTTTTTCCTCGGACATGCTATCCAGTAGAATCGGCATGTTTATGATGTTTTTGTTGTTTGTTTAATTAGAAGTAGCTTAGGAGCAATTTGCAGGTGATAAATGCACATGTTTTGATGTTTTGATGTTTTGATAAAAATGATTCTTTTTAAAGTTTTTGTGTCTAGCTGTGTATGTTGACTACGAAGTATGACTACTATGGATCTTTTTATGGTATTTGATAAATTAGCATGTGTAATTGTAGCTTAGCTGTGCATGAACCAGATAGGTAAAATAAATGTAAATTTGTACCATGTGTGAGTGAGAATTCTTACCTAGTTCAATACTCGGTGATGGATCTAGAACTTGCCCGGTGGATTTTTACATAGATTGTACAACAGTTGGTTAGCAAAGGATCATAGGCCATTTTTGTGTTAGCCTACTTTTAGCTTAAATTACGTTACCAAATAAAATGAATCTCTTGATCCCATGTTTGAGACTAAAGTTAACCATTTTTGTTGATTAGTCCATTCACCTTCTCTATTTTATTTATAATGAACTTGTTTTGATCCTGGTCCCTCCTTGGATATTGTGAACCTCAACTCAAGTAAACTGCCTAAGTTGAGGGTGGCTATAGTAGGGGTGCATAGATAGGGAGGAGGAGAAAAATAGAAAAAAGCTGATTAATGAAAGGTTGGGTGTGGTGAGCAAAAGTAAAAGAAGAAAAAAGAGAAAAAGAAAATGCAAGAAATAAAGTTGAAAAAGAAAAGAGAAAAGTTGCAACACCCGCAAATGACAGCTAAATGTAGAAAAAGGGAGGAAAAAGAGAAAAAAAAGGGCAAAAAAAGGTGAAAAGTGAAGCCAAAGTGTGTAGTACCAAGGAGGGTTAGTCACTATTTCCATATCTATCATACCCAACCGAAGCCTACATTACAAGCTGGTGAAAGTCCTTATAGTGATCCTAACTTAACTGCCTGAAAAGCCAAAGTAGAGAAAATAAGGGCAAGCCTATGGTACCCTATGTACAGTATTTGGTACTTCTTTGTGAGAGTGAGAGTCTACTTGACTAGTCCCAGGTGTCATTTATATCTATATATATATATATCTGTGAGTGTTGGGGACTTCATTTGTTGTGAGGGTACATGGTTTGTATTGCATTATGTCAATTGTCTGTGTAAATAGCATTAGTGTTGGCTCAGTTCTCTACTAATAGTTAGATGCCAGATCTAGATCCATGTATGTCATGATTTGTAATTGCATGTATGCATAGTTGGCTTGGTTTGACTGAAAAAGGGGTCAGTATTTTATAATGGTCTTTTGTGCAAATTTTGTTGTGTTGGCTGTAGGTCTTCTATTTTACTTTTCAGTTAAGCATTGTTTATAGTTTTATGTTATTTTTCTGAGAACATGCAAAAGTCTTAAGTTGAGGGTGTTGATGTGTTGTGGGTTTATAGCACTTTCGATGCTTAAAACTGAGAAACTATGCATGGTCTTAGGTGTGTTTATATAGATGTGATGTACTTTTGCTTTGTTTTCAGAAAAGAGTCCAAAAAGTTGGCTAGGTACAGATCTCAGTACGAGTCTTACCTTGATGTACGAACCGTATTATGATTCATGATAGACTTCAGAAGACCTGCTTAAGGCAATGTCCAATTACGATTCTTGGTACAAGTTGTATCATCCTAGTACGATTCATACCAGAGTAGTCGTAAAAATCTTCAGAAGGTCCTGCACTTGAGTAATCTCTTGGTACGGGTAGAAACCACGATTCATGATGACTACCTATGACCCGTACCAAGGAGCCGTGATGAACTTCAGAAAGAATGTTGAATGGAAAATTTCATAGTACGAGAAGCAACCATGAGTCATAAGAGCAAGGTACGATTCATACCAAGACACTCATGAAAATATTCAGAGGATGCCAGAAATCATAGGTTCAGACCACGACAGAGATGTACGACTCATAGCAGCATTGTATCGGTCATACCAACTCCCAGCACTTAACCAAAATCAGGGTTGCCAAGCATTGTAGGAGCATCATCTACAACTCGTATGATCATGGTACGAGTCGTAGGAGACGGCGGCGACAGTTTAATCAGTTTTCCTGTTAATTTAAGAAAGGTTTCTAATTATTTGTATAAATACTTTTCTAGGTTATTTTTGTAAGATATCACACTTTGAGTTCTACTTTTTGGATAGAGAAGAAGTACTGTCGAGTTTTCTTGTCAATATTCTTAAAGATTATTCATTGTTCTTGGATTGATTATTGTTGAATTGTGCAATTAATCAAGTGGGTTTTATTTCAATCAGCATTGTAAGTTCTTAATTATGTTTTTGTCTATAAATTATAATTCTTCTCTTACAACCATGAGAGGCTAAAACCTCCACAACTAGGGTTATGGGAACCATGATGAATTAACCAACTAGGCTTTGCATAAAAGGGATTCTAAACCAATATGGATGCTTGTATTATTTTCTCTTCATCTTAAACATTTCTTAACGGATTGCAACGTTAGGACTTGCCCGAATTCTCTACTTGCTTGAACCTAGAGAGGTAGAGATTAGGAAAAAAGAAGAACAACAGAGTCTTGAACTTTATGGTTCATTGTATAACTTGAGCTACGGTTGTAGAATAGTTAATTTGGAATAACTTGATAATGGTTAAAGTGAAATCACTCAAGAGATCTAATCCAATAGTTGAGTATAGTCATCCAATCGGGATGAATGAGTCATTTGGATGAACCTATGTTACAGTTCTACAAGCTAAGTATTAGAATAGATCACAAGTGTAAAACTCGAAGTAATTATGAATCCATGAGGAACACCTTCCTAGTTAATTGCATAAATTTGACAACAACTTCAATTCACAATACTCTTACTCAATTACTTCATTGAAACCCCCTATTAGAAAATAATTGCACTAAAAGTATAAATACTAGCATTATTCTACATCTTGACCATATTCCCTGTGGGATCGACCCCAATCTTTGTTGGATTCTTTATTGACAATATCCCTATCATACTTCTACAGGAGTATGATTTGAGCGTTATCACAGACGTCCCTCGGTATTAGTCGATATTGTCCGTCGTTTTGTCTTTTTTGACAAGCTAAATTTCGAGGAACATATGTCCGTCGGTTAGCCATCGATTTTTCCCAATAAACTGACATTGTCCGTTGGTATTGACCCTTATTTTTTCGCCAGGCTTTTATAGTGTATGATGTGTGAATATAGTGGAATAATACTGCAAGGTAAAGTGAGGTTGAGTTAAACTCTTAATCCAATTCATATCATTTATAGGTGGTGTATTGCTCTGTAGAATACACTTGATGATTGGACCTATATGAGTATGGAGTGGTGCCGCTCCTACGAAATTGTGACAAATTTCTAGAGCAATCATGAATACTAGGACATGCGCATGACCTTTTAGGTCAAAACTGCGATAACGACAAAGATTATGCGAGTATAATGTGATAGAATAACACGTTGGGCATACAAAATAATTTTTGGTATATAGAAGTTCTAAACTTCACCAATTATTCTGTAAGTTTAATCTTGTTTTATCTAGGTCTGGTTCATAGTCTACGAGATACCTGATTCGATGCATTGTACTCATGTGTAGAAACTCAACAAAACCTTTTATTTTGTTCTATCCCTTAATATTATTTTTGAGATATGTGAGGGATTGTTGAAAAATATTACTCCCTCTGTTTCATTTTAATTGTTAGGATAAGATTTGCAGACCTATTAAGAGAAAATTAATAGAGATGGTAATTTGACTAATATAACCCTAATATTTTGGAAACATACAATAGTAATTCTTTTTACATTTTAGAATAACTTTAAGTACTAAGGGTAGAAATTAAAAAAACATGGTCAATTATCTCTTGAATTTTGAAACTAGCAAATATTTTGAAACAACTAGTTTTAGTATATCAAACAATTAAAATAAAACGGATGGAGTATTTAATATCTCAAAAAGAATTATTACATGTCTGCAATTATAATTGTAAGACAATTGATTCCAATTCTTTAAGAACCATTAATTGGTCATTATTCTCAATTCAAAACTTTGAATTCATATTCTCATTGAAACTGCTCACTTGAATGATATTGATTAGTCTTAAATAGCTTTTATGTGTCTCTGGAAGGTTATAATATTTTGTAATATTGGCCCACTTCTCCTCTTATAAATTCTCCTTTTGATTCGCCTTGAGGAGTAAGATAAAAGACAAACTCCTCCTGCATATCTCCACTCCTTTCTTTTGGTTCTTTCTCCATATTCAATTGGTATGATAGGTTTTGTTTGATTTAATCTTTCTGAATTTATGTGCTCCTAATTTTATACTAGAAAAGTTTGTTGAATCTTGAGGGATAAACCTATACCGGGTGAAATATCCTTAAGCACAATATCATTGACATGCCTCAATTATGAGAATTTTCTACATGATTCGTGATGAAGTATTTTTATACACATGTTTTTAAGATAATATTTCTTACTTACATATCGAACACAAAAAATAAATAAAAGATTCAGCAAAAGGTTGTTTATGACGAGAAGGGAAGTAGAAGTAGATGGTTCATTTTCCACTAAAAACATTTTCCTTCGTGCTGAACAGAACCTAAAAGTAATTTAAGTGTTTACTAAATAGAAGGAGTGTTTGAAGGAAATCTTAGTAGCTCAATTGGTTTGCTATCAGAACATTCACCTTGTTGGTGACTATGGTGAGAATTCGATTCTCCACTTTGTAATCTCCTCCCAATCTAATTTATTTATTTTTTAAATAAAGTTAAATTTCGGAGAATCTTTCAAGTATCGATCGTTTTCCAAATTGTTATCACTGCCTTTATTAGTATAATTTGATTTCACACATGTACATCCATCACCATACTGTATAAAGTTAGAACATTTCTCACCAAACTTTTAATCTTCAAAGTTGAAGTAATATTTTTTTCCTTACAAAAATGCAATAACTTTTTTTTTTAATCACAAAGAGTGATAATTCCTCTATCATCACAGTATTTTTTTTTTTTTTTTTTTTTGGCTAGCAAAAATTAACACCCTATTAAAATCGTTTTAAAATGCAACTATTCAGCGTACGTAATTCACAGTATTCTCTATTTTCTTCTATAACACATTCTTTTTAACTTGAAAATTATTTGGAAACATGTCGAATCTTTTGTAGGGCTACACTCCAATTAATTCTCAAAGAACAAAAAGATATTTAGTTGCCTGAGGAACCCTCAGCCACTCATGTGACTTGGACAACAACATATTGTACCATACATATATAGTCCACTAGCTAGCTAGTACACTAAGAATTATGTGTTCTAAATAATTAGTTGAAAAGAACAGGGTGGCCGACTTGCTGGCTAAACAAGATTCTTAATCATACATTTTTTTTAGCTGGAAGTTCCTTCTATGTTTGTTTGCAGAGCTATATCGACACACAAATTGGGCGGGAGGAGGTTCATTTGAATTCGTCATCCTCGAAAATTTATATTGTGAATACAAAGTTAATAATAAATGATAAATTTTTTCGGTAAAAATCCTATTGGGGTACTATTCCCTTTGTTTATTATTGTTTGTTTAATATTAATTTGGTACACTCTTTAAAAACAATACATAAAATGATAATTTTACTGTATCAGTCTTTGAATATAATAAATTTAATGCTTTAGAAATATATTGGGAAATGATTATATAGTTAATAATAAGGATAAATTAGAAACTAAGTGATAAATTATCTTTTGGTTCTCTAAACTGGACAAGTAAAAGTAGAATGAAGGAGTTGCTTAATACTCTCTCGATTTCAAAATAAGTGGTGTTTTTAGCTTAGGTACACCCCTTAAGAAAACTATTTATTTTTAGAAAGAAAGATATATTTTTACTAATTTACCCTTAATAAATACCTTGAAATTTTTTTTAGTTCTTCATAGTTTCTTGGTGATGTAAAACTCTTTTTATTTAAATAAAGGTAAAATTAAAAAAACACCACTAATAGTGTCTTCTTAATCATGTGAAACACCACTTATTTTAAAATAAAATGAAAAGATAAAAATATCACTTATTTTGAAATGGAGGCAGCATAGAACAATCCTATTGTGCAAGAACTTGTAGTTCGAACTCATCATCCATTTTGTTCAAGGGTGGAGCTAGAAGTTCGAATATGAATTTGGCTGAATCTAGTAACTTAGCTCAAACAATATATTTATATTAAAATTTTAATTAAATATGTATAAATATTAGATTTAGAGTCCAATTATTATCACTCGAAGCCGTTAATCTAAAACTCAGAATTCATAAAATTGAAATGTTGGCTCCACTTCTAATTCTGTTATGATGCATGTTAGACATTATATTGGAGTAATAATATTACTTTTCGTCTCAATTTATATGGCATCTTTCATGTTTCATGAGTCGAATAAGTTTTTCTTTGACTGTATTTCTTTTATATACCTTTTAGATTATTAATTATTGTGACTACTAATAATATTTCTTATATACATGGACGGAAAAGGGAAGTCCGGTGCACATTCTTCACCAGCAAATTATGTAACGTACAGAGGTTAAATGTTAATTATTATAAGTGTATATTTAATTTTTCCACACCCTTAATACAATTAAGAAGAAAATTTACATACCCTTCGATCTCCAAATTCCTGACTCTGCCACTATTTATATAGCTTTAAATAAATAAATATTATTTTAAAATATTAAAAAATTTAAGTTAATGCCATATAAATTGAGACACGAAGAGAATAATATCTCTTATAAAAAAAATAAAGAAAAAATAGCTGGAAAAGAAGCAGTAGATGATTTCTTGTATCAGACAATTAGCAGAGCCAATAGTAGAGAAATTGAGAAGCCAACTTGTGCTTGTGTTTCCTCACAAACCTCCAAAATATTGGCTGTGTTTCTGTATAGAGCCAAAATGCATTGCCTTAATGGCACATGGGTTTTGCATTTTTTTTCCATCTTCTTTATGAATATGCTTGTTAACATCAATGTTATTAGAGAAAGGGAAAGGTTTCACTTTCTCTCTTGATAATTCTCATTTAATTTTACTCCTCCGTTTCATTTTAATTGTTAGGTATATTAAAAATAGTTGTTTCAAAATATTTATTAGTTTTAAAATTTAAGAGATAATTGACCATATTTTTTCAATTCTACCCTCAGTGCTTAAAGTCATTTTAAAATGTGAAAAAAAAATTTTAAAAATTTAATAGGGTTATAATTATCAAATTGCCATCTCTATTATTATTTTTTAATGAGTGTACAAAATTTATCCTAACAATTAAAGTGAAACAGAAGGAGTAAGTTTCCAAATCAATTAATGCTGCCTAGCTAGATGTAAATCAAACAAATAAATGTACTACATCCATCTTTTACACCAAAAAGAATTAATTTAATCCAAACAAGCGACTTTGAGTGCTTAATTAATCATAATGCATTACTTAATACTCATTCCGACTCAAAATAGTTTATCATGTTTCGTTTGTCAAAAATTATTTTAATTAATTTTTGGAGTTAAATTAAATTAATTTAATTTAAATTTAGATATTCAAAAATTATAAGAAAAGTTTATAACTTGTAATTTTTTGCATATCAATAAGATAAAAAAAAATTAGGTACATTTTAAAATGTTAGTCAAAGTTTATACAGTTTGACTCTTGAAAAATAAATCGTAGCAAGTGTTTTGAGACAAATCTAGGGAGTAACGTACACAATCTGAATAAAGTTGCTTAATCAATTGGTAACTCTACTATTTTTGTGTTTGATACTCATATTCAAGTCTAATCTGTTCAGATTCACACTTCCTAAAAACTCATTAAAGAAAAATCCTCTTTGTCATGATTTTTTTTTTATTCTCCAAATTCGAACCTGAATTTTCTAAATAAGAGAAAAAACTCTTATGTATCACATCACAACCCTTAGCGGTATAATGAATAAAAAAAAAATTACCATAATAATGGATTTTATACAAAGACAAAACTACTGTTCAAGAAATGCCTTTGAAGGTCTCTTCTCTTTTACAAAACCGCGTCCTTGAGCCCTACATGTTTTCTTTTCAATACAGTTACTGATTTTCCTTAATTAAGATAATGGTAGCTATTGGAAATTATAGTTTATTTGGTCAAAATTTTTTGAAAGGTTAAAATATTTATTTTTATAAAATAAAGTGTGTGATCAAATTTTAAAAAGAAAATAAATATTTTTTTAAAAAAATAGCAGGAATTGACTTTCAAAATTAAGAAAAATAGTTTTTCACTAAAAATGTTTTTTTGAAAAATAAATCTTTTTAAAAAATACACTTAAAAATATTTTTTAAGAAAGTTGACCAGATATAAAGGTTGCAAACTTTATTTAGTGTGGATACCTACATTCCTTTTAAGGACTGATTAAATTAGTTTATTTTGGGTAATTTGAAAGTTAGAAAAACTAAAATTATATAAGGGTTAATTTCACATATATATGATCATTCAATCAACCTTCAAGTAATTGAACTAAAGTCATTAAAACTTCTCATGATGGAACAACTATATACGTCACGGAAATAAAATTTAATCCTTATTATCTGAAATAATTTCAGCGTAGCACCGTCAACAAAGGCATATCTATGTACATTGAAGAATGATCAGTTAAATATTTTTCAATGAAAAATTATACTGTGCATATAAGTTAAATATAATTTTTATATCTTTATATTAAATTTTAAAAATATTTTTAAACACTCTTATCGAAATTTCTAACTTTGTCACCGACGGCCAAGATGTGGCACATGATGAAAGACATTGAGCATTAGATTGGACCAACAAATTAATGCGTGTCTATTTTCTTATTTAAATAATGTGGTATCGCGTTAACATTATATATATGCGTAAAAGTGAGTTACCTACGTGACTATATATATAAACTTTCGTGGAAATTTCATACATGAGTTGGCGGGTTTGTATTTTCCTTGACGGATTTAATTAGCATTTTCTGACATTTGCTTTCCATGATATATTGGCATTGTATAAAGAATGTTTCTTTTAATAAAAGTTAGTTTTACGTCTCTAACGTTAATATATAAACCTCAAGAGTTGGGGTGACTATACATCAGCATGGGCGGTTGCGTGGATGGTTTGGATTCTTTCGTTTTTCACTGGAGGTCACGAGTTTGAGTTTTTTTAAAAAAAAAGAATTTATTGAAAGTATGACCCTTATGAGAAATGAGCATTATGATGCGCGAATTTAAATTTAATCAACCCCATAATATCGAACGGACATTGAATGAGAAATTTTTTTGGATATCATAAGCGAATTTACCATTAATCATAATGAACCCAAGATATAGGAATAGGAACTAAAAGTGAAGAAGGCCTCATTCGAGAAATAGGATATCCCTTTACTTTTTAAAATCTATAAATACCCTTTACCCCTTACATAATTATGCACTCTTCAAACAATAAGAAAAAAGCAATGGCATCCAAGAATATTTTCTCAAGTCTTGCTGTTTTCCTTTGCCTTAACCTTTTTTTTGCCTTAGTATCTGGGTGTGGCACTTGCCCAAAACCCAAGCCACCACCAAAGCCAAAGCCATCATGCCCACCTCCTCCTTATTATCCTAGTGAAAGTTGCCCAATTGATACACTTAAATTAGGTGTTTGTGCTGATGTTCTTGGATTAGTGAATATTGTTGTTGGTTCACCACCAGTCACCCCTTGTTGTAGCCTTCTCTCTGGACTTGCTAATGCTGAAGTCGCCCTTTGTCTTTGCACTGCAATTAAGGCTAATATTTTGGGGATTAACCTTAATATCCCTCTTTCACTTAGTTTGCTCCTTAATGCTTGCTCCAAAGAAGCTCCTGCTGGCTTCCAGTGCTCTTAATTAAGTAATTAAGTAATTAATTTCTCAATATTTTATTGGAGGGTCTTTTTTCTTTTTTTGTGGGGTGGGGTGGGGGTGTTTGAGGGGTGCAAGGATACTATACTTTGAGATGGGAGGTTTAATTTTGAAGATTGTAATACCTAAGTATTTTGGTAAGCGTTTCACTTACCAATTTGAATTCATGTTCCTTAATTATATATATTATTATATGGCATTTTCAAGTTTATGTTCTATGATTCTTATTGTAGTTCAGAGTTTGCTTTACATTTAAAAAAATAAAATAAATTATTCTCCCAATTTTTTTTAATTTTATATTGTTGAATAATGTGTAGAGTACTATAGACGATGTTGTGTTGATTATTTATCCAGGTGAGTGATGAGATTATTAAGTTTTTTATATCACTAATTAAAAATTTTGAATTCAAATTTTAGAGGAAAAAAAAAGACCTCATGATAGGGAGACACTTCCCTTAAGTGTGTCCTGCACGATATGCATCTAAATTAATCGAAATAATAAACTTTGTTTTACAAAATGGTTAAAAAACCAAAATCATAATTACAGATATTACATGTTTGAGTGGAATTCACCTTATGGGTTTCTCCTTCCACATCCCTTTTTAAGTGATTTAGAAATTAAGAAAATATTTTTAAAAAAAATTCAATATCACCTTTGGATAATAGATGCTAAACAAATTATTAGGAAGTAATTCAGGTCTTCTTTACATTTTCTTATGCATAGTGGATTTTTTTTTAATAAAATGTGTCAAACCCTTAAAATTAACTTAAAAGAAAATGGAGGGAGTAACTAATTTGACTTTGAAAGGTTAATGATAGCCAGTATCTGTTTATGTTATTGATTCCCTTTTTTTTTTTTTTTTTTTTTTTTTTTTTTTTTTTTTTGTGTGTGTGTGTGTGTGTGTGTGTCTTGAGGAAGTAACCAACCAGAAAGATGAAAATGGTTAGTAGAACAAATCTTTTTGTGCAAATATCTTTCAGTGTCAAGAAAATCGCTTGTCTAATATAACCGACTTGAGGGATTGTTATTGACGGAAACTTTTTCAATGATCATCATGGTTCATCCTGCTAACATCTTAGACAAGAACGAGACAAGGCTCGCTTCAAACTGGCGTTTTCATCTAGTTCGAAGTTTAATTGCGTCAAATTAATTTCAATATCATTCTAAAAAATTGTAACAATAATGCAGTAAAACAAAGATCAACTACAAGAACAACTTTCTTTTTTCTAGAATGACTACTTCTATACTTTTTGTGCTAAGGTACTCCCTGCGTTCCATTTTAATTGTTAGGTATACTAAAAATAGTTGTTTCAAAATACTTGCTAGTTTCAAAATTCAAGAAATAATTGATCATATTTTTTAATTCTACCCTTAGTACTTTAAGCATTCTATAATGTGAAAAAAAATTATTATTGTATGTTTTAAAAAAAAAAATAGGGTTATATTAGTAAGTTACCATCCCTATTAATTTTTTCTTAATGAATGTGTAAATCTTATCCTAATAATTAAAATGAAACGGAGAAAATAATAACGAATAATTGCGTGTGTAGATAAATAATGCGCGATTTGACAGTAAAATCAACAAAATATTCAATATAAAAGAATATTGTTATAAATATATTTTCTATTTATGGTGAATGTCTATTTCTTAAAAGGAAAGTTAGGGTTTGTAACTTTGGGACCAAGTTAGTTTTCCCCTATAAATAAAGGGATTCTCCATTCATTGTAATAAAATCCCTTTAACTCCTCGAGAGGATCCTATCAAGAGAAATAAGAATTTTTCTCCTTCTCTCTTTCTCTACAATATTCTTGTTCTTTCTTTATTATTTCATAACACGTTATCAGCACGAGATTCTACCGTCTCAAATTTGAAGGCTAAGGTATTTATTTTTTTACCTCCTCTCTTTCTTTTAATATGGCAAATCTTACGAAACTTGAGTTCGTTGCCCTTCAAAGTTCGGGCAAGAACTACCTTTCATGGGTGTTAGATGCTGAAATCCATTTAAATGCAATGGGTCTTGGAGACACCATTAAAAGTGAAAACAAAGCATCAAACCAAAATCGTGCTAAGGCATGATATTCTTGCGTCATCATATTGACGAAATTCTGAAAATTAAATATTTCACGATTAAGGATACACTTATTTTGTGGAATAGCCTAAAAGAAAGATATGACCACCTGAAGATGATCATCCATCCAAAGGCATGATATAATTGGATGCATCTGAGGTATCCAGACTATAAGTCTGTTTATGAGTATAGCTCATCAACATTAAAAATTGTTTCTAAGTTGAAACTATGTGGAGAAACTATTAATGATGTTGATATGATTGAATATGTAGTATACAAAATTAATTGAGAGCTCTGGAAGAGCTAATGTATTACTACTGTCACACCCTGCCTTGGGGGTATGACTGGCACCTGGTGCCCTACTAGGACCTGAACTGCTGGACTGCTAAGCCTGGGCACATCTGGTGCCTGGCTGGCTCTAACTCATATTTCTGGAAACAAAGGGCTATATAACGGCTGTAAACACAGCCCCCGACCCATTGGCCTATAGCCTCCTGTACCTGTACTAACAGCTGACCAGAAGCATATCAATATAGGGAAACCTATACGGGCCGACAAGGCCACCATGCTGTCTAGTTATCTATAACTCAACCCTGAAGTACTGGATAGCTACGTGACCGGCAAGGTCACCACTATTGTCGAACTATGGCTCCACACGACCAACATAAAAGAAACAGAAGTACTAACAGCTAACAACTGCACGACCTCACACGACCGGCTCATCTGACCACAGGGAAACATATACAGACTTCAAGCCTCTAGGAATAGCAATAGAAATGATCGGGACAGGGCCCCGACCTACCCGTATTATACAACAAAAGAAAATGAAATACACCTCTGGAATTCAGTCTCCGGATGACAGGAGCTGAATACTCGATCGCTGACAGGAATCACGTGGTATCGCCTGCTCGTCTATGAGTACCTGCAGGCAAGTAATGCAGCGCCCCACCGGGCGTCAGTACCGCTGGTACTGAGTATGTAAAGCAATAACTGAAAGAAATATCTGAAAACAATAATATAACTGATGAAACTGAAGTAGAGAGAAATAGATTAACTGTCTGATAATGTAAGTCATACCTTCTCTCAATTATACTGGAAGGAGTAGGAGTCATACCTGGAGACGTATCGTTCTACTGCTGATCTACTCGTATCTATCATAACATGGCATAACATAACATAGCATAACATAGCATACACAAACCTTACCCGCCCCCCATAAGCCGGGAAGTACAACCAACACAGAATCTATACCCCTACCCCAGTCATCCCATCTCCTATAAACCCTGTAAGCATCCTGCCGGTCCCCTGGGTATGCACTTGGGCTCGCTGAGCCCCTGACTATTAACTGCATCTGAGTCCGGAGGACTCCTGAATCAACACCCCGGGCGTATCCGCTCGACGGGGGTGTATAAGGGCCGACCAAGGCACAATATGGGGAAAACTGGCATCCCATCTTCGTCCCCTGTGGGACGGCATGCCACTCCGTAGAGCGACGTATCCTCGTCCTCTGGTGGACGAGTCGATACAGCTATTAACCCTGGGGCGGTCATGGATGCTAGGTAATCCAACCCCAAACAATACAACAGTCTCAACTAGTAATACTATCTGCATATACCGCATACTGAAGCTAATGATAATAAAGTGTTTGTACATACTGCATGTTGAACTAGTGATAGTGATATGTACATATTTAATACATACTGAGATTGATAATAGTGTATATATATAAATATAATCTTCTGCTATACTGTACTGAGTCTAATGCTGAACATGATATAGTATTTTTGCTGGAAACTATGTTGTATACTAAGTTTCTATAGTAACGTGATTTACTATTCCTAACATGCTTTCCAACTCCATTTTAACTTATCATTCTATTTCTGAGATGCCTTACAGATACTACATTACTCTACTGGGTTTCAACTGAATACAATGATATCCTAACATTCTGTGTCAGATCATATACTGAGCACGCTGTGCAGTTCCTAACACTTGTATTAGAATCTATGTCGTGCTAGCCAGTTTCACGCAAGTTATAACTCGATGCTTCTAATATCGTACCAACATTCGTAATAAACATAACACATGACTTCTGAACATTCTATTGGCCTTTAAATTACTGTACTGTACCGAGATTACTTAACTTGCCGAGGAAAACTAACTTTACATACCTTATCCTCGAACTATCCGTCTGTCGGACGAGGCTCGGCCGGTACTTCAACTATTTTCTCTCAACTGCATTCATAAATATGTCAATTAATACTAAATACAGCTTTATTGTAAAGAGCAACGTCACTTTCGATATAGTTTATAGCCTAAACTTAGGCTTATCAAAAGACGGTCGAAAACTCGCTATTTTTCAGAGATCCAGAAGGGAGAACTATTCACTTCTCAGCTAGGAACACATAAACACTAATTTAGAGCTATTCCACTTACCTTAGATCGGTAGCTCGACGATTCGTCGGCCGTATTTCACGAAACTAAATCCGTAGGAATGCTCTCTGCTGCTAAATACCTCGGTATCTGAGGTTAATTTGAGTGTGGACAGCGTTTAGCAGCGTAATCGGACGAAAATTATATTACTACTTCGTTCCTTTTTCCCTCTCTGCTGGTGTGCTCTGTTTTCTGGAAATTTATAAGTGTTTTAATCATTTAAAACCAAAGTGGGGCTTTATATACTTGGGCCTGGACAAGGCCAACGTGTCACGGAGCCAACGCGGAGGCTTCACCTCCGTGACACGCTGCCATCGCGGAGGGGTTCTGCCTCGGCTCCTTCCGCGATGGTTCGACAGGTTTCTCGTCCGATCTTTTCCCGGGCCTTTCTCTAGCACATATGGCCTTCAAATATGCTTAACCAACGTGCGAATAGGTCATCTAGGTGCCGGGAATCCTACGGGGTATAACATTCTCCCCCCCTTAAGAACATTCGTCCTCGAATGTATACTGCTATCTAGAGGACTACTTAATTTACTTGTTTAGAAAAATTTCGCCAGAGTTTCCCCTGTAATATGGACTATAGCAAAAACCTGAAATGCAGAAAAGTCCAATACAGGTACTGCATGCAATATTTTATAATCCACTGGATAACTAAGTATCAATCCTTCTCATTCACACACATACAACTATACGGTACTGCATAAATAATAATACGGACATATCGGTCACCTGACTAGTCCTGAAATAGGTGAGGGTATCTGGATTTCATATCTTCTTCAGCTTCCTACGTCATTTCCTCACGATTCCTGTTACGCCACAATACTTTGACAGACGCAACATCTTTAGTCCTCAACCTGCGAATCTGTTTGTCTAAGATAGCTACGGGAACCTCTTCATATGCTAACTCTTCTGTGACCTGGACATCCTGAACTGGAACTACTGTAGAAGGGTCTCCTACGAACTTCCTTAACATAGATACATGGAATACTGGGTGAACAAATGCTAACTCTGGAGGCAAGTTCAATTCGTATGCAACTCGGCCTATTCTTCGCCGAATTTGATATGGCCCAATGAATCTCGGACTAAGCTTGCCTTTCTTGCCAAATCTCATTACCCCTTTCATCGGAGACACTTTCAGATATACCCAGTCATTTACTGCAAATTCTAGATTTCTGCGCCGCATATCTGCATAAGATTTCTGGCGGCTCTGAGCAGTCAGTAAACGTTCTCGGATAAGCTTTATCTTTTCCTCTGACTACCGAACAATGTCTGGGCCAACCAATGCTAATTCTCCTATTTCAAACCAGCCCACCAGCGATCTACATTTTCTCCCGTATAACGCCTCAAAAGGCGCCATCTGGATAGCTGAATGATAACTGTTATTATAAGCAAATTCAATCAACGAAAGATGCTCATCCCAGCTACCCCCAAAATCTAGCACACACGCTCGTAGCATATCTTCGAGCGTCTGAATTATACGTTCAACCTGCCCATCTGTCTGGGGGTGGGAAGCTGTGCTTAGATTATTCTGCGTCCCCAGCCCCTTCTGGAACGATTTCCAAAACCTGGCCGTGAACTGCGCTCCTCTGTCTGAAATAACGGATACTGGCACTCCATGCAATCTGACTATCTCTCGGATATACAACTTCGCATAATCTTCAGCCGAGAAAGTAGTTCTAGCTGGCAGGAAATGAGCTGATTTAGTCAATTTGTCAACTATTACCCATATAGAGTCATGTTTGTGTCTGGTACGGGGTGATCCTGCCACAAAATCCCTATTCACTGCTTCCCATTTCCAGAGAGGCACAGCTATGTCTTGAGTTAACCCGCCTGGTTTCTGATGTTCTGCTTTCACCTGTTGGCAGTTAGGACACTGGGCTACAAATTCAGCAATTTCTCTTTTCATACCTGGCCACCAGTAGTTCTCTTTGATGTCATGGTACATTTTTGTCGTATCGGGGTGAAGAGAATAACGGGCGTAATGTACCTCGTTCAGAATCTGCTGGTGGAGCCCTGAAACATCTAGAACATATAGACGGCCTTTACAACGCAGCACTCCACCCTCTGTTACCTGAAAACCTGGCGTTTTCCCCTGCTAACCAGGTCAGGATTCTTATACTACCGTTCTTTTTATTTTCACAACTGATGACGACACGGCGGGTTTTCGATTACCGCTCTGTTGTCCTTCATTTCTGTTACACGAACGGCTAAATTGATCATTTGATGTATCTTTCTGACCAACTCCCGTTGCTCGGGCTGCCCATACACCACACTTCTAATAGATCTATAGCTAAGAGCGGTTGTTGCTCCATTACCTCTTCTTGGCTGATATAACATTTTCATACTTAGAGAGCTCGACATATAATTAACGGTTATACTGACTTGTCTTGCTGAAGAGATTGACAGGTAGTTTACAGGCGTAGCTAGAGCTCACCTGGCCCTCCGGCCATATGCTAAGGCTACTTGTTGCTGAGATAACCTGAACGACCGTCTGCGCACCTTGTGCCTTTATTTGATTAGAGGATCCTGATATTGACCATGACCTCTAATGATCTGGTTGCATAACCTTAATTAACTGAATAATCGGGTTGAATGACCCGAATGTGGCAGTAGTCTAATAATGCTCTAACTGTTCTACTTGAGTACTTATAGTTCATGCATAACTGCAGACTTGTGGGCATCTAATTGCTTTGTTATTTTGCTTGAACCACTGTAAGGCTGGGCTTAATCAAACTTACTCCCAGGTGATCAATCTCTGGGTCTTCACGGGGAGTCTACTGATCCCCTGGTCTTAGTAAACACTGTGCTAGCAGGGTACTATCAATTTCTTACGCCTTGTGTGTATCCACTTGGATTTATACTGCTATTCTGGGGAATTCTCGGTCTTATGAGCTATTCTGTAAATACTGGCCTTTTGCTAGGGCTCTGTATCTAAATATCTTACGAGAACCAGCTGAAGTACTAGTCTGTCGCTGACTACTGATGTGGACCCTTCCTTGGGGTACCCACGGGTGTTCTGAATGGCACAGCCGGCTGTCTTATGGGGTGTTCCACATAATAACTGCTAGGTTGGTTAAGGCCGACTCTCACCTACAAGGCTGGAAAAATGACGTACGACCACTTAACATACTAGAACAATTCTGGTATTGCTAATTTCTAAAATTTGCCTATTCGGCCTCTAATCCTGGTTCTAGCACATACACTACTGTTACCGATCTTCAGGGATGCTTCCCTGCTAATGCAGGCGCCAGCTGGTCGGTAGACCGTCTAACTGCGCCCTTATCATCTCGTCATCTGATTTAGGCCATTAACTCTGACAAGCTCCTAGAGCCTAGATCTGGCAACAACACATAAGTCTATTAACTTAATAACTGAGAACTGAGATAGTTTCTATGACTTCATACGTAATTCACACTTAATCTGTCCTTTCTCTTCTCCTTTCCCTTTCTCCTTTCTTCTCTCCTTTTCTTTCTTTCTTCTCCCCTTTTTTTTTTGGCAAGGGGGGGTCCTGCAATGCAATTTGTACATGCTTTCTATTACTAATCAGCATCTGTGATTGTACCCCTTATAGGCAACTACTCACAGCATATCTGTTATCTGTATATATATATATATATATATATATATCAATAGCTACGTACAATATGTACTGAATTTTGCGGTAATACATAATCTCTGACATGCTCTGCTGAGTCTCATGCCGTACATGATACACCGCTTCTACGGCCTAATAATATCTCCTGCCCTGACTTATCATTTCATTGTATTGTCACCCCATTCTGAAAGTAACAAACATAATCACTTTAGTTATTGTCTGCTGTTTGAAATTCCGCCACTCTTGCGATGTGGGGTCAACGTTCGAATCTTGTGGCCTTACTAGGCATATATTGAGAGCCCATGACTGTCTGCTGGGCCTTATCTCTAGGCTACACTAGATTAGAATTGCTGTATCAGTAATTTCTTAACTTCTCTATAGCGAACATACTGCGGTATTCTGAACCGCAATCTTACTGTCAGTCCGAGGCTTAATCCTTAATACGATATTTTATCAATCCGGGGGTAATTCTAATTTCCCCACAAGATCTGACATTCCTGCTTCTTTCCCTCATCTTACTTAAGCTGAACTCTGGGGTTCAAGGTACCTGCTCTTCATTGTTAACAAGATTGCTGGTCCAGTATCAGTTCATACTTCCCCTGACTTGCAGTCAGACCTATCTGATTCACATGACCCCTCACTCTTTCGATATCACAACTGGATCATAACTACAATCTTACAGGTATGTCTTTGTCTTGCTATCTGTTACCATATGTAACGGACTTGGCCTTTTTCTGACTCGAACTTGACTATTACCCGGCATTTATCACTAACAGGTCTTTTACCCCTGCTTCGGGTAAGCTAACGGTCTTACTTTCTCTACTGGCTTATTGTCATAAGGGTCTGCACAACTTACGTAATCCTAGGGGCTCTTTATACTTTCTAATACTTACTAGGATCAATCAGCCCATCTTTACTTACCGCTGGATTTGGCAACCCCATCTCAAGTCTTATGCCCCTTTACTATACTGGCATCAAAATCAAGAGGTAGGAATAACCCTTTTCTTATTGCAACAAATAAAAGAATTTAACTGTACCATATCCAAAAAGAGGTATTTGGGATTCCTGCATTTCCCTCTCTTTCTTATACTTACCTGGTGGTCTGACCTTGTCTGTAATCTTAATCAGATCTTATATGGCTAATAAATAAATCAACTCGTATGTACATTACACTCCTGACTTTCTATTCTGATGTTATCAACGTATACTGGGGATAGTACCGATAAAGGTATCATGCTGGGAGGTCTCGGGTACCTTCCTCCTGCTGCTGTAGTTATCATGTAACTGGTTGATGCCTTCTTCTGTTGCTATATCTGATCTTCTGTCTGTAATAGGGTAATGCTGATCTGCCTTTGTATCTGTAATTAAAAAATACGGTAAGTTTTTAGAGACTCCACCCTATACTATACCGCTCTAAAGCACAACTGACTGAAAAGGAAGGGTAACCATCCTATCATGCCTCGCAGCCTCCTGCCATAGTATGTGGTGCACAACACATCCATAGGCAAGACTCTACTTAGCACGGCTTGCAGACTCCCTGGGACACGACCTGCTCTGATACCAAGTTTGTCACACCCCGCCTTGGGGGGTATGACTGGCACCTGGTGCCCTACTAGGACCTGAACTACTGGACTGCTAAGCCTGGGCACATCTGGTGCCTGACTGGCTCTAACTCATATTTCTGGAAACAAAGGGCTATATAACGGCTGTAAACACAGCCCCCGGCCCATTGGCCTATAGCCTCATGTACCTATACTAACAGCTGACCAGAAGCATATCAATATAGGGAAACCTATATGGGCCGACAAGGCCACCATGCTGTCTAGTTATCTATAACTCAACGCTGAAGTACTGGATAGCTACGTGACCGGCAAGGTCACCACTACTGTCGAACTATGGCCCCACACGGCCAACATAAAAGAAACAGTAGTACTAACAACTAACAACTGCACGGCCTCACACGACCGGCTCATCTGACCACAGGGAAACATATACAGACTGCAAGCCTCTAGGAATAGCAATAGAAATGATCGGGATAGGGCCCCGACCTACCCGTATTATACAACAAAAGAAAATGAAATACACCTCTGGAATTCAGTCTCCGGATGACAGGAGCTGAATACTCGATCGCTGACAGGAATCACGTGGTATCGCCTGCTCGTCTATGAGTACCTGCAGGCAAGTAATGCACCCGGTGCCGCTGGTACTGAGTATGTAAAGCAATAACTGAAAGAAATATCTTAAAACAATAATATAACTGATGAAACTGAAGTAGAGAGAAATAGATTAACTGTCTGATAATGTAAGTCATACCTTCTCTCAATTATACTGGAAGGAGTAGGAGTCATACCTGGAGACGTATCGTTCTACTGCTGATCTACTCGTATCTATCATAACATGGCATAACATAACATAGCATAACATAGCATACACAAACCTTACCCGGCCCCCATAAGCCGGGAGGCACAACCAACACAGAATCTATACCCCTACCCCGGTCATCCCATCTCCTATAAACCCTGTAAGCATCCTGCCGGTCCCCTGGGTATGCACTTGGGCTCGCTGAGCCCCTGACTATAACTGCATCTGAGTCCGGAGGACTCCTGAATCAACACCCCGAGCGTATCCGCTCGACGGGGGTGTATAAGGGCCGACCAAGGCACAATATGGGGAAAACTGGCATCCCATCTTCGTCCCCTGTGGGACGGCATGCCACTCCGTAGAGCGACGTATCCTCGTCCTCTGGTGGACGAGTCGATACAGCTATTAACCCTGGGGCGGTCATGGATGCTAGGTAATCCAACCCCAAACAATACAACAGTCTCAACTAGTAATACTATCTGCATATACCGCATACTGAAGCTAATGATAATAAAGTGTTTGTACATACTGCATGTTGAACTAGTGATAGTGATATGTACGTATTTAATACATGCTGAGACTGAAAATAGTGTATATATATATAAATATAATCTTCTGCTATACTGTACTGAGTCTAATGCTGAACATGATATAGTATTTCTGCTGGAAACTATGTTGTATACTGAGTTTCTATAGTAACGTGATTTACTATTCCTAACATGCTTTCCAACTCCATTTTAACTTATCATTCTATTTCTGAGATGCCTTACAGATACTACATTACTCTACTGGGTTTCAACTGAATACAATGATATCCTAACATTCTGTGTCAGATCATATACTGAGCACGTTGTGCAGTTCCTAACACTTGTATTAGAATCTATGTCGTGCTAGCCAGTTTCACGCAAGTTATAACTCGATGCTTCTAATATCGTACCAACATTCGTAATAAACATAACACATGACTTCTGAACATTCTATTGGCCTTTAAATTACTGTACTGTACCGAGATTACTTAACTTGCCGAGGAAAACTAACTTTACATACCTTATCCTCGAACTATCCGTCTGTCGGACGAGGCTCGACCGGTACTTCAACTATTTCCTCCCAACTGCATTCATAAATATGTCAATTAATACTAAATACAGCTTTATTGTAAAGAGCAACGTCACTTTCGATATAGTTTATAGCCTAAACTTAGGCTTATCAAAAGATGGTCGAAAACTCGCTATTTTTCAGAGGTCCAGAAGGGAGAACTATTCACTTCTCAGCTAGGAACACATAGACACTAATTTAGAGCAATTCCACTTACCTTAGCTCGGTAGCTCGACGATTCGTCGGCCGTATTTCACGAAACTAAATCCGTAGGAATTCTCTCTGCTGCTAAATACCTCGGTATCTGAGGTTAATTTGAGTTTGGACAGCGTTTAGCAGCATAATCGGACGAAAATTATATTACTACTTCATTCCTTTTTCCCTCTCTGCTGGTTTGCTCTGTTTTCTGGAAATTTATAAGTGTTTTAATCATTTAAAACAAAAGTGGGGTTTTATATACTTGGGCCTGGACAAGGCCAACGTGTCACGGAGCCAACGCGGAGGCTTCACCTCCGTGACACGCTGCCATCGCGGAGGGGTTCTGCCTCGGCTCCTTCCGCGATGGTTCGACAGGTTTCTCGTCCGATCTTTTCCCGGGCCTTTCTCTAGCACATATGGCCTTCAAATATGCTTAACCAATGTGCGAATAGGTCATCTAGGTGCCGGGAATCCTACGGGGTATAACATTCTCCCCCCCTTAAGAACATTCGTCCTCGAATGTATACTGCTATCTAGAGGACTACTTAATTTACTTGTTTAGAAAAATTTCGCCAGAGTTTCCCCTGTAATATGGACTATAGCAAAAACCTGAAATACAGAAAAGTCCAATACAGGTACTGCATGCAATATTTTATAATCCACTGGATAACTAAGTATCAATCCTTCTCATTCACACACATACAACTATACGGTACTGCATAAATAATAATACGGACATATCGGTCACCTGACTAGTCCTGAAATAGGTGAGGGTATCTGGCTTTCATATCTTCTTCAGCTTCCTACGTCATTTCCTCACGATTTCTGTTACGCCACAATACTTTGACAGACGCAACATCTTTAGTCCTCAACCTGCGAATCTGTCTGTCTAAGATAGCTACGGGAACCTCTTCATATGCTAACTCTTCTGTGACCTGGACATCCTGAACTGGAACTACTGTAGAAGGGTCTCCTACGAACTTCCTTAACATAGATACATGGAATACTGGGTGAACAAATGCTAACTCTGGAGGCAAGTTCAATTCGTATGCAACTCGGCCTATTCTTCGCCGAATTTGATATGGCCCAATGAATCTCGGACTAAGCTTGCCTTTCTTGCCAAATCTCATTACCCCTTTCATCGGAGACACTTTCAGATATACCCAGTCATTTACTGCAAATTCTAGATTTCTGCGCCGCATATCTGCATAAGATTTCTGGCGGCTCTGAGCAGTCAGTAAACGTTCTCGGATAAGCTTTATCTTTTCCTCTGACTGCCGAACAATGTCTGGGCCAACCAATGCTAATTCTCCTATTTCAAACCAGCCCACCGGCGATCTACATTTTCTCCCGTATAACGCCTCAAAAGGCGCCATCTGGATAGCTGAATGATAACTGTTATTATAAGCAAATTCAATCAACGAAAGATGCTCATCCCAGCTACCCCCAAAATCTAGCACACACGCTCGTAGCATATCTTCGAGCGTCTGAATTATACGTTCAACCTGCCCATCTGTCTGGGGGTGGGAAGCTGTGCTTAGATTATTCTGCGTCCCCAGCCCCTTCTGGAACGATTTCCAAAACCTGGCCGTGAACTGCGCTCCTCTGTCTGAAATAACGGATACTGGCACTCCATGCAATCTGACTATCTCTCGGATATACAACTTCGCATAATCTTCAGCCAAGAAAGTAGTTCTAGCTGGCAGGAAATGAGCTGATTTAGTTAATTTGTCAACTATTACCCATATAGAGTCATGTTTGTGTCTGGTACGGGGTGATCCTGCCACAAAATCCCTATTCACTGCTTCCCATTTCCAGAGAGGCACAGCTATGTCTTGAGTTAACCCGCCTGGTTTCTGATGTTCTGCTTTCACCTGTTGGCAGTTAGGACACTGGGCTACAAATTCAGCAATTTCTCTTTTCATACCTGGCCACCAGTAGTTCTCTTTGATGTCATGGTACATTTTTGTCGTATCGGGGTGAAGAGAATAACGGGCGTAATGTACCTCGTTCAGAATCTGCTGGTGGAGCCCTGAAACATCTGGAACATATAGACGGCCTTTACAACGCAGCACTCCACCCTCTGTTACCTGAAAACCTGGCGTTTTCCCCTGCTAACCAGGTCAGGATTCTTATACTACCGTTCTTTTTATTTTCACAACTGATGACGACACGGCGGGTTTTCGATTACCGCTCTGTTGTCCTTCATTTCTGTTACACGAACGGCTAAATTGATCATTTGATGTATCTTTCTGACCAACTCCCGTTGCTCGGGCTGCCCATACACCACACTTCTAATAGATCTATAGCTAAGAGCGGTTGTTGCTCCATTACCTCTTCTTGGCTGATATAACATTTTCATACTTAGAGAGCTCGACATATAATTAACGGTTATACTGACTTGTCTTGCTGAAGAGATTGACAGGTAGTTTACAGGCGTAGCTAGAGCTCACCTGGCCCTCCGGCCATATGCTAAGGCTACTTGTTGCTGAGATAACCTGAACGACCGTCTGCGCACCTTGTGCCTTTATTTGATTAGAGGATCCTGATATTGACCATGACCTCTAATGATCTGGTTGCATAACCTTAATTAACTGAATAATCGGGTTGAATGACCCGAATGTGGCAGTAGTCTAATAATGCTCTAACTGTTCTACTTGAGTACTTATAGTTCATGCATAACTGCAGACTTGTGGGCATCTAATTGCTTTGTTATTTTGCTTGAACCACTGTAAGGCTGGGCTTAATCAAACTTACTCCCAGGTGATCAATCTCTGGGTCTTCACGGGGAGTCTACTGATCCCCTGGTCTTAGTAAACACTGTGCTAGCAGGGTACTATCAATTTCTTACGCCTTGTGTGTATCCACTTGGATTTATACTGCTATTCTGGGGAATTCTCGGTCTTATGAGCTATTCTGTAAATACTGGCCTTTTGCTAGGGCTCTGTATCTAAATATCTTACGAGAACCAGCTGAAGTACTAGTCTGTCGCTGACTACTGATGTGGACCCTTCCTTGGGGTACCCACGGGTGTTCTGACTGGGACGGCCGGCTGTCTTATGGGGTGTTCCACATAATAACTGCTAGGTTGGTTAAGGCCGACTCTCACCTACAAGGCTGAAAAAATGACGTACGACCACTTAACATACTAGAACAATTCTGGTATTGCTAATTTCTAAAATTTGCCTATTCGGCCTCTAATCCTGGTTCTAGCACATACACTACTGTTACCGATCTTCAGGGATGCTTCCCTGCTAATGCAGGCGCCAGCTGGTCGGTAGACCGTCTAACTGCGCCCTTATCATCTCGTCATCTGATTTAGGCCATTAACTCTGACAAGCTCCTAGAGCCTAGATCTGGCAACAACACATAAGTCTATTAACTTAATAACTGAGAACTGAGATAGTTTCTATGACTTCATACGTAATTCACACTTAATCTGTCCTTTCTCTTCTCCTTTCCCTTTCTCCTTTCTTCTCTCCTTTTCTTTCTTTCTTCTCCCCTTTTTTTTTGGCAAGGGGGGGTCCTGCAATGCAATTTGTACATGCTTTCTATTACTAATCAGCATCTGTGATTGTACCCCTTATAGGCAACTACTCAAAGCATATCTGTTATCTGTATATATATATATATATATATCAATAGCTACGTACAATATGTACTGAATTTTGCGGTAATACATAATCTCTGACATGCTCTGCTGAGTCTCATGCCGTACATGATACACCGCTTCTACGGCCTAATAATATCTCCTGCCCTGACTTATCATTTCATTGTATTGTCACCTCATTCTGAAAGTAACAAACATAATCACTTTAGTTATTGTCTGCTGTTTGAAATTCCGCCACTCTTGCGATGTGGAGTCAACGTTCGAATCTTGTGGCCTTACTAGGCATATATTGAGAGCCCATGACTGTCTGCTGGGCCTTATCTCTAGGCTACACTAGATTAGAATTGTTGTATCAGTAATTTCTTAACTTCTCTATAGCGAACATACTGCGGTATTCTGAACCGCAATCTTACTGTCAGTCCGAGGCTTAATCCTTAATACGATATTTTATCAATCTGGGGGTAATTCTAATTTCCCCACAAGATCTGACATTCCTGCTTCTTTCCCTCATCTTACTTAAGCTGAACTCTGGGGTTCAAGGTACCTGCTCTTCATTGTTAACAAGATTGCTTGTCCAGTATCAGTTCATACTTCCCCTGACTTGCAGTCAGACCTATCTGATTCACATGACCCCTCACTCTTTCGATATCACAACTGGATCATAACTACAATCTTACAGGTATGTCTTTGTCTTGCTATCTGTTAGCATATGTAACGGACATGGCCTTTTTCTGACTCGAACTTGACTATTACCCGGCATTTATCACTAACAGGTCTTTTACCCCTGCTTCGGGTAAGCTAACGGTCTTACTTTCTCTACTGGCTTATTGTCATAAGGGTCTGCACAACTTACGTAATCCTAGGGGCTCTTTATACTTTCTAATACTTACTAGGATCAATCAGCCCATCTTTACTTACCGCTGGATTTGGCAACCCCATCTCAAGTCTTATGCCCCTTTACTATACTGGCATCAAAATCAAGAGGTAGGAATAACCCTTTTCTTATTGCAACAAATAAAAGAATTTAACTGTACCATATCCAAAAAGAGGTATTTGGGATTCCTGCATTTCCCTCTCTTTCTTATACTTACCTGGTGGTCTGACCTTGTCTGTAATCTTAATCAGATCTTATATGGCTAATAAATAAATCAACTCGTATATACATTACACTCCTGACTTCCTATTCTGATGTTATCAACGTATACTGGGGATAGTACCGATAAAGGTATCATGCTGGGAGGTCTCGGGTACCTTCCTCCTGCTGCTATAGTTATCATGTAACTGGCTGATGCCTTCTTCTGTTGCTATATCTGATCTTCTATCTATAATAGGGTAATGCTGATCTGCCTTTGTATCTGTAATTAAAAAATACGGTAAGTTTTTAGAGACTCCACCCTATACTGTACTGCTCTAAAGCACAACTGACTGAAAAGGAAGGGTAACCATCCTATCATGCCTCGCAGCTTCCTGCCATAGTATGTGGTGCACAACACATCCATAGGCAAGACTCTACTTAGCACGGCTTGCAGACTCCCTGGGACACGACCTGCTCTGATACCAAGTTTGTCACACCCCGCCTTGGGGGGTATGACTGGCACCTGGTGCCCTACTAGGACCTGAACTGCTGGACTGCTAAGCCTGGGCACATCTGGTGCCTGGCTGGCTCTAACTCATATTTCTGGAAACAAAGGGCTATATAACGGCTGTAAACACAGCCCCCGACCCATTGGCCTATAGCCTCCTGTACCTGTACTAACAGCTGACCAGAAGCATATCAATATAGGGAAACCTATACGAGCCGACAAGGCCACTATGCTGTCTAGTTATCTATAACTCAACCCTGAAGTACTGGATAGCTACGTGACCGGCAAGGTCACCACTACTGTCGAACTATGGCCCCACACGGCCAACATAAAAGAAACAGAAGTACTAACAGCTAACAACTGCACGACTTCACACGACCGGCTCATCTGACCACAGGGAAACATATACAGACTGCAAGCCTCTAGGAATAGCAATAGAAATGATCGGGACAGGGCCCCGACCTACCCGTATTATACAACAAAAGAAAATGAAATACACCTCTGGAATTCAGTCTCCGGATGATAGGAGCTGAATACTCGATCGCTGACAGGAATCACGTGGTATCGCCTGCTCGTCTATGAGTACCTGCAGGCAAGTAATGCACCCGGTGCCGCTGGTACTGAGTATGTAAAGCAATAACTGAAAGAAATATCTTAAAACAATAATATAACTGATGAAACTGAAGTAGAGAGAAATAGATTAACTGTCTGATAATGTAAGTCATACCTTCTCTCAATTATACTGGAAGGAGTAGGAGTCATACCTGGAGACGTATCATTCTACTGCTGATCTACTCGTATCTATCATAACATGGCATAACATAACATAGCATAACATAGCATACACAAACCTTACCCGGCCCCCATAAGCCGGGAGGTACAACCAACACAGAATCTATACCCCTACCCCGGTCATCCCATCTCCTATAAACCCTGTAAGCATCCTGCCGGTCCCCTGGGTATGCACTTGGGCTCGCTGAGCCCCTGACTATAACTGCATCTGAGTCCAGAGGACTCCTGAATCAACACCCCGGGCGTATCCGCTCGACGGGGGTGTATAAGGGCCGACCAAGGCACAATATGGGGAAAACTGGCATCCCATCTTCGTCCCCTGTGGGACGGCATGCCACTCCGTAGAGCGACGTATCCTCGTCCTCTGGTGGACGAGTCGATACAGCTATTAACCCTGGGGCGGTCATGGATGCTAGGTAATCCAACCCCAAACAATACAACAGTCTCAACTAGTAATACTATCTGCATATACCGCATACTGAAGCTAATGATAATAAAGTGTTTGTACATACTGCATGTTGAACTAGTGATAGTGATATGTACGTATTTAATACATGCTGAGACTGAAAATAGTGTATATATATAAATATAATCTTCTGCTATACTGTACTGAGTCTAATGCTGAACATGATATAGTATTTCTGCTGGAAACTATGTTGTATACTGAGTTTCTATAGTAACGTGATTTACTATTCCTAACATGCTTTCCAACTCCATTTTAACTTATCATTCTATTTCTGAGATGCCTTACAGATACTACATTACTCTACTGGGTTTCAACTGAATACAATGATATCCTAACATTCTGTGTCAGATCATATACCGAGCATGCTGTGCAGTTCCTAACACTTGTATTAGAATCTATGTCGTGCTAGCTAGTTTCACGCAAGTTATAACTCAATGCTTCTAATATCGTACCAACATTCGTAATAAACATAACACATGACTTCTGAACATTCTATTGGCCTTTAAATTACTGTACTGTACCGAGATTACTTAACTTGCCGAGGAAAACTAACTTTACATACCTTATCCTCGAACTATCCGTCTGTCGGACGAGGCTCGGCCGGTACTTCAACTATTTCCTCCCAACTGCATTTATAAATATGTCAATTAATACTAAATACAACTTTATTGTAAAGAGCAACGTCACTTTCGATATAGTTTATAGCCTAAACTTAGGCTTATCAAAAGACGGTCGAAAACTCGTTATTTTTCAGAGGTCCAGAAGGGAAAACTATTCACTTCTCAGCTAGGAACACATAGACACTAATTTAGAGCAATTCCACTTACCTTAGCTCGGTAGCTCGACGATTCGTCGGCCGTATTTCACGAAACTAAATCCGTAGGAATTCTCTCTGCTGTTAAATACCTCGGTATCTGAGGTTAATTTGAGTTTGGACAGCGTTTAGCAGCGTAATCGGACGAAAATTATATTACTACTTCGTTCCTTTTTCCCTCTCTGCTGGTTTGCTCTGTTTTCTGGAAATTTATAAGTGTTTTAATCATTTAAAACCGAAGTGGGGCTTTATATACTTGGGCCTGGACAAGGCCAACGTGTCACGGAGCCAACGCGGAGGCTTCACCTCCGTGACACGCTGCAATCGCGGAGGGGTTCTGCCTCGGCTCCTTCCGCGATGGTTCGATAGGTTTCTCGTCCGATCTTTTCCCGGGCCTTTCTCTAGCACGTATGGCCTTCAAATATGCTTAACCAACGTGCGAATAGGTCATCTAGGTGCCGGGAATCCTACGGGTTATAACAACTACCTGAAGGAATGAAATTATTGTAGTAAGTCTCAAAAGGAAACTTATAAGTTTCAAGGACAATTGAAAAAAAAATTGAGACTATAAATTATGGAAAAAATCTAATATCTTCATGCTACTACAATTAAAGCGGATTATAAATATTTATGTAAAAGATTACCCCCCCCCCCTTTTTTTATTTGTAGTACGTACATATGGGTATGATGATGAAATCACATACGAAAGTAAACTAGAAGTTTACTGAAATAAGTTGGCATAACTGGTTGGTCATCTCGGTTTAAATGTGATGCAAAAATAATTGAGAATTCACGTGGCTATATGTTAAAGAAATAAAAGATTCTTCAAGAATTCTCTTGTGTTGCTTGTTCTCGTGATAGAATGATCTTGATCAGCTAAGATTGGAATTATATTCCCTGAAATTTGAAAATTATAAAAGGCTGAATATGGGCCCATTCACCTACCATGTGAACCGTTTGCTAATAGATGCATCTATGGAATGGTCACATGTATTTTGATATCAACTTACAATTGATTTTTTTAAGGTTATTGCTTGAATTATTAAATTAAGAGCATAGTTTCAAATTATAAAATCATGTTGATAATGCTGATTCATATCTATGTTGGTTTAGCAAAAATTGTATGCCTCCACTTACAGCTAAATCATTGGTTATGAGAATCAAACTCCCAAATAAAATTTGGAATGAGATATGTTTATTTAACATATAGCAACACTTGAATGCATTAAGCCAACAAGGTTCCCCTATCACAATTGGTTCAGGGTCAGGAACCAAATAATTTCATCTAAAAATTTGAATGTGCGATATATGTTCAATTGTTTCACCACAATGCACAAAGATGGGTCCCCAAATGAGCTTGGGGGGTAAATGTTAGTTTTTCTAACATTAGGGGGAGAAGTGATTAGCAGCTGAAAATTGAGTGTGGGATAAATTATCTAGATTCTCGGGGAAAAAAAAGTGAACTTAAAGTTCAACAGATAATTCACTTGCAAAATATTGCAAATCAATTTTCAGATATATTTGCTAACTCTATTTTATAATTCAGTTGCAAATGTTCCAATGAAAGGTCCTTGAAGGACAGGGTCTATGAGACGCCTGAAGCGTAATAGACCAAACAATTCCAAATATAGAACTCCTTGAAGAAGGAGAGGAGCAAATGATTAAGATGGTCATAATGATGAGGCAAGTGCTTTAAGAAAGCACCATGACATAACACTTCATAAAACTTTGTCAAAGGTTCAGGTACCTGTAAATGATGAAATTTGCCCACGTGTTTTTATAAAGAAAACAACATCAGAGTTTGTCATACTTGTTGTTTATGTAGATGGCATAAACCTTATTGGAACTCCAATAGAGCTTCAAAAGGCAATTGATTATTTAAATAAGGAATTTGAGATGAAAGAC
Source organism: Datura wrightii (assembly GCA_035772735.1). Classification (NCBI taxonomy): domain Eukaryota; kingdom Viridiplantae; phylum Streptophyta; class Magnoliopsida; order Solanales; family Solanaceae; genus Datura; species Datura wrightii. Next base: position 19,142,991 of record JASDFA010000006.1, on the reverse strand, counting down.
CTTGGAAAGACAAAATTATGTCTTGGTCTGCAAATTGGGCATTTGAAAAATGGTGTCTTTATTCATCAATCTGCCTATACAGAAAAAGTGCTGAAAAGATTTTATATAGATGGTGCACATCCATTAAGTACTCTGATGGTTGTTCGATCACTTGATGTGAATAAGGATCCATTCCGACCTCAAGAAAGGAATGAGGAAATTCTTGATCCTAAAGTACCATATCTTAGTATAATTGGTGTACTAATGTATCTTGCTAATACTACAAGACCTGATATAGCCTTTTCGGCTAATTTGTTAGCAAGGTACAGTTCTGCTCCTACTAGGAGGCATTGGAATGGGATAAAACACATAATGCGGTATCTAAAAGGGATTACCGATATGGGCTTCTTTTATTCTAACAATTGTAGTCCCGATCTTGTTGGTTATGCTGATGCAGGGTATTTATCTGACCCACACAAAGCTCGATCTCAAATTGGCTACGTGTTCATATGTGGAGGTACTGCCATATCTTGGAGATCTACAAAGCAGTCTCTCGTAGCTGCTTCATCAAATCATGCTGAGATAATAGCTATTCATGAAGTAAGCCGAGAATGTGTGTGGTTAAGGTCCATGATACATCTGATTAGAGAAAAATGTGGTTTGAAATATGACAAAGTACCCACAATTTTGTATGAAGATAATGCAGCATGCATAGCACAACTAAAGGGAGGATTCATAAAAGGAGATAGAACGAAGCACATCTCGCCAAAGTTTTTCTACACACATGAGCTCCAAAAAGAATGGTGATATCAATGTGCAACAGATTCGTTCAAGTGACAATGCGGCTGATTTATTCACCAAATCTATACCAACTGCAACTTTCAAGAAGATGGTGCACAAGATCGGGATGCAAAGATTCAAGGATGTTCTAATTAGGGGGAGTTAATACGCGTTGTACTCGTTTTTTCTTACGAGGTTTTGTCCCACTGGGTTTTCCTTGTAAGATTTTTAATGAGGCAGCCAAAATGCGTATTATTAGATATGTGTATTCTTTTTCCTTCACTAGATTTTTTCTACTAGGTTTTTTCTAGTAAGGTTTTAACGAGACATATTATCTATCAAATAGACATCCAAGGGGGACTGTTATAAATATATTTTCTATTTATGGTAAATGTCTATTTCTTAAAAGGAAAGTTAGGGTTTGTAACTTTGGGACCAAGTTAGTTTTCCCCTATAAATAAAGGGGTTCTCCATTCATTGTAATAAAATCCCTTTGACTCCTCAAGAGGATCCCATCAAGAGAAATAAGAACTTTTCTCCTTCTCTCTTTCTCTACAATATTCTTGTTCTTTCTTTATTATTTCATAACAAATATACTTTTATAGTCATACGGTATGACTGATTAATTGATATTTTTAAAATTTAATGTTGATTCATCAATACTATATAAAGCAACACACAAACTGCCATTGAGAGACCGAAAAACAGAATCCTCAATTAATACAATCTCAAAAATGTTATGTTTCAAATTTCGATTTTAATATTTAGAAAAAAGATTACGTTTAGAGTTTTTGTATTACGAGTCAATCCCGCTATATTAATGCCAATAGGCAGTATAAGAAAAGCACTATACACCTAGAAATTAAATCAACAACATGAAAAACTTTGTTCTAAGTCCGCTGACCTAGTCTTCTCCGTTCCTTGAGATTAACAAAGGGTAATATAGGAATATTCACTCGCTGTCCATCGACTACGTCTTACTTATCATTTTTATGTTTAGTAACTTTTAAAATTCCAACATCCATATGACATACTTAACATTACAAGTTCAAGGAGAATTTTAGTACATTATGCACATCTTTAGTCTGATATCATAAAATTTAAAAGCGTCTCTTACTTGTTTAAACTCAATACTCAGTCAACTTGAAGACACATAAAATGAAACGGAAGTAAGACTTGTTTTTGTTTAAGCAAAACATCAACGCCTGAAAAGAAAAGGGGTAAAAACTTACTTACATCGAGTGTTTACATCAAATTAATTTAACTTATCATAATTAAGTGGTATAATAAAGTAAAAATATATTAATCAACCATAGTTATGTATGTTAAAACACATATCATGTCTCAATTGATTTGATATAAATATTCAATACAAATAAACTGGTCTAACTATCCAAGAACGAAGTTACCTATTTGGCTGAGAAAAGGATACTAATTCATTGTATGATACTGATATAAATTCATTAGAACGAGTGTGTCACGCCCCACCTTGGGAGGCATGACTAGCACCTAGTGCCTACTAGGATCTTAACTGACTTAACTAAGCCTAGGCGCACCTGGTGCAGGATTTCTCCTCAAATCAAGAAAACAACAAGCTATATCTCGGCTGTAAATGCAGCCTCCGGCTGACAAGGTCATATAGCCACCTGTAAACGAAAATAGCTAACCAACAACAGGCAATAGAAAGGATCCTATGTGGGCTGACAAGGCCACCATGCTATCTAGTTATAACGGAAATGAAGATAAACTACTATCCTAGGCCCCACACGGCCAACATACGAAATATAACTGATTAAGGCCCCACACGGCCAACATACAACTAACTAACTGACGACTGTAGTCTGCAAGCCTCTAAGAGTATAAATAGTGGTCAGGACAGGGTCCCGGCCTACCCAAAATGCTATATAACTAAAATACAGAAATATCTACAACCTGGCAACTCTGAATAAAAAGAGTTGTCCCAACTGTGGACTCTAAACAGCTGCTACTGGAGATCTTGAGCCCTGTCTGTCTAAACCTGCAGGCAAGTAATGCAGCGCCCAAGAGAGGGCGTCAGTATAATATGTACTGAATATGTAAGGTAATAGATAAGCTGATAAAGAATGGAAGTGAATAGAAAGAAGGGCAGAAAGATTAACATGTATGTCTGCTGATTCGTAATTTACATCTAGCCAACACTATATGTACGTAAGCTAAGACTGTATAATTACACATTTATAAACTATAACTAGCAAAGAAGAATACAAACAAGAACCTCACTTGGCCCATAAGCCGGAAAGTACAATCAACACAGAATAACTCGTTCAGGCCCCCATAAGCCTTGGCGAGCACATCTCAATCTATATACCCCTATCCAGGTTTCTATGACTCCACTGGTACTGTAGCCAACCTACCGATCCCCTGGGTCTATAACTGAGCTCGCTTGGCCCCTGAACTGTAGTTGTGTCTGAGTCCAGTGGACTCCTAATATCTGCACCCTGGGCACCAGGCTCGACAGTGGTGTGAGAGCCAACCACGGCATATAATAGCCCACCCATGGAATGGACTGTATGAGGACCTAAGACCCCATCTTCTTCCCTCGCGAACGGCATACCGCTCCTTGGCGCGATGTCATCTAGCCCCTCGAGGGCGTCAACACAACTAGTAACCCTGGGGTGGTCATGGATGGCTCCTAAGTGAGGGAAATTCAACCAAGGTACTGTACTAACATCTCAATCTAGCCACTCAAAAGGCATAACTAGCCTTCTGGGCCTAACGCCACCGATGCTTGCCCCTAGGATAATCTTAAAGCTACTAGCAGGCATGCCATGTACCTGTATCTAATCAGAGGATCCTGATAGTGATCATGATCTCTAATAGTCTGGACTGAATAGGGAGAGATCTGAAGTAGTCCAACACAACACTCTATATGTAGAGATCTGAAGTAGTCCAACACAACACTCTATATGTCCTGCCTGAACATCTATAACTCATAATAACTACGGAGTCGCGAATGACTAACTACTCAGTTCCTCTGCTTAGGACAACTGTAGGGCTGGTACTGGACGAACATGCTTTTGAGTGATCGGGCCCTAATCCACCATGGGAAGTTTACTGACATCCTTATCCTGTGGGAAGTACTATACTAACATGGTACTTATTAGTGTCTTAGACCTCATCTTGGTCTAATCGGATCTTATATTACTTTTCTGGGTGATTTTTAACCTTATAGGCAAGTTTATATAGACTTAGCCACTCTTGGAAATCTGTACCTGAGTACCTTATAGGGATTGGCTGGGGCTCTGGCCCGGCCTCTAACTGCTGATAAAGTCCCCTTTCTTAGGGTACCCACGGGTCTATTTGACCTGGACGACTGGACTGGCTTTCTGGTGATCTGTAGGATGAATGCTAAGTCAACTAGGACTGACAATTACTGATAGTAACTAACTAGATGGCAGGCTGTCAATCATCTCACTAGACAACCCTAAGCTGTTGACTCTAAGTATAGCCTTCCTATCTGAATTTCTGGCGCTGGGGCGTAAAGGGTTTGCCAATGGCCTCTGGACGTTCTTTTTTGGCCACACAGGCGCCAAACTAGTAGTTATATCACCCAGTCACGCCTATACTATTCAAGTCACTACCCGATAACTATTCACGAGTTTCTAAGATCTGGTCCTGGCAATTGAACATACAATTCTACTAATACAATGAACTGGAGAATGGAAGGGTTTCTATGACGCTTCTAGCGCGTGTCACACTTAACATGTTCCTGTTCAACAAGGAATACTGCTATATAATCCATATACATTTTCTAGCATCTAACTAGAACTTATGTAACCGTAATCTACGGATAGAAGCTAATCACAGCGTGTCTGATCTCTATATACCAGCAACAACTAATTACAACATGTCTAATCACAATCTAATGGTAGTAGCTATTTACAACATATGAAATCATCATTTCTGTTCTAGAACATAAGTCATAACACTGTACGACGAGTATACTTACCGAGGGTTAAGCCTTACATACCTCGATTGTCGTTTCCTAAATAGTCGACAAGTTTCAACTTATATTCGCCTGCTCTCTTTAGCTATAACCGTTATACTGGAAGAAAGATACGAATTTCAATACCAAACTCGGCGTAAAACGATAACTTTTAATACCTATATTGACTATACTTCAACTTAACGGAACACGGCCGAAGACGTATCATTTTCCGAGAGTTCAGAAGGGAAAAATGCTTACTTGAAGCCTGTGATCGTATAGAAATTAGTTTTAAGCAATTCGGGAAACTTTGGCTCGGCGGAGTTACGATTAACTGGGCGAATTTCACGAAAATAACTCCGTATTAATGTTCCCTGCGAGCTCAAACTTCAATACCTGAAGTTAATTTAATTTGGACGGTATTAGGTAGCGTAATCGGATGAACATCGGTTGAAATCTTCATTTTCCCCTCTCTGGCCAAATGTAATTATTGGAAATGACCTATAATTGAAAAGAGGGGCTTTATATAGTTATTGAGGCGGTGGGCAGGGGTATGCCTTGTGCCTCCTATTGAGGCTGCCACCCTGGCGCTCTGCGCTTCCCATTAAGGCAGCAGGCCTGACGCCCCGCGCTAGCCAGTGCACTGTTGGTTGGCACCCCACGCTGGCCAGTCACTGTTGGCTGGCGCGTCGCGCTGGCCTTGTGCGCACCGGTCCCGTCCGACCCCGCTTCTGAGGCTTTCTCCACACTCGTCAAGCTCTTCTTACTCGTCACCAATCCATGTGTATGCCTACCAACCGTTAACATTTTACGGGGTGTAACGGAGTGGTCTCTTGGCGCCTAGTTTTATGATTTTTTAGGAGAGATTTTTATTTTTACATATAAAAGATTTTTATTTTTACGTATAAAAGAAAATTTTGAAAAGGTCATTTTATTCTATTCATTCTGTAAGAGGTTATGAGATTTCATTTTTTCACTGCTCCCTCTGTCTCAAATTATTTATCGTGATTTTTAAAAATAATAGTCTCAAATTATATATTTATCATTTTAAAATTTCAAGATAAAATTCACTATTTTTTTGTCATTTTATCCATTATAATAATTATATTTTAATTACAAACACTTTAATTATGGGGATGAGACAAAAAGAGAGTAAATATTCAATAAGGTGAGATTAAATTTTAAGACATAAATAAGGGTCAGATAGTCAAAGAAAATTTAAATAATATTTTTTAGGGGTGTGTAAAAGAGAAACACGACAAATAATATGAGATGGAGAGAATAGAGAAGATTTGGCAAAAAGGTCATTTTGAAAACTCAATTAAGAGAACAGGAAAAGGTCAAAATACTGACAGCATGATTCTATATGGGTGATTGTGAATAGGATGACCAAGTCAACAAGACTACGGGTTTAGCCAAGGATTACAGTAGACTTTATATTCAGGAGTTAGTTCCATTGCATGAAGTTCCATTGTCTATCATCTTACATAGGGGTACTTAGTTCACTTCTCAATTCTAGAAGTCATTTCAAAGGGGTCTTAGTACTCATGTCAAGCTTAGGACAACTTTTCACCCGCAAAAAGATGTTCAGGCCGAGCAGACCATTTAGACTTTTAAGGACATGCTGAGAGCTTGCGTGATCGATATGAAGGATAATTGGGATGATCACTTGCCTCTCATTGTGTTTGCCTACAATAACAGTTACCACTCTACCATTTTGATAGCTCCATTTGAGGCTCTTTATGGGCGGAGAGGTAGATCACTTATTGGATGGTTTGAGGTAGGTGAGGCTACATTGATAGGACCCGATTCAGTTTATGAGGCTATAGAGAAAGTTCAGCTTATTCGGGCAAGGCTGAAGACAGCTCAGAGTCGCCATAAATCACATGCGGATGTTAGGAGGAGAGAGCTTGAGTTTGAGGTCGATGATTGGGTGTTTCTTAAGGTATCACCCATGAAGGGAGTTATGAAGTTTGGCAAGAAGGAGAAGCTTAGTCCCTGATATGTTGGTCCTTACAAGATCTTAAGGCGAGTTGGCAAGATTTTGTGGAGAAATTATCTAGTTGAGGTAGCTACCTGGGAAGCCGAGAGAGATATGATGGCTAGATAGTCGCACCTCTTCCTTTCCAGCTCAATTCCAACATGAGGTACTAGTTTCCTCCTTAGTACTCTACTCAGTTTTGTGTCAAGTTCATGTCTTTCAATTCCTTTCATATTTTAGTATGCATGCATATTTCATCAATTCAGTTTAGTCATGTATCTTAGTTTGAAGTCGGTCACTCTGTCAGTTTTCAGCTTATAGCCTTTCAGTTCTGAGATTGCAGCTCTTTCCCTATCGTTTCAGCTTAGTTAGCCTTCATTCGAGGATGAATGCAACACCCCAAAAGTCACTAAAATCAGATTCTAGATTTGGAGAAGAATCAACAGAGAAGAATCTAAAATTTCTCTCAAAACAACTCATTGTACGAGTCGTGGTATGACTTGACGAGTCATTGGAAAAGTCTTGGTAAGCCAGCAGTCCATCTAGTTCCAATGATAACAACTCGTTGTACGAACCATTGGCCGTAAAGATAAGCCGTGGTGTCACTCGTCCTGAGGAGGTCCAGAAGCAATTGTATTTTTTCCCCAAAACTAACGAGTCAAGTGACGACTTGTGAGACCTTGTATAAACAGGTCGTGGCTTGGAGTCGTAGGATGAAGAATCAGAGAAAAAAGCAAGATTGGCCCACTGACTATGAGTCATGGAACGATTCGTGGTACCTAGTAATAAGTCATTATAAGGGTCGTTGTATGAAGATCAGAGGAGTGAAGAATCAGGAACAACATGTAACGACTAGTCACCATGAGTCGTGGTGATAACTAATGGCTCATGGTGTGAGTCGTGGTCACTGACAAACAGAAATTTTCATAATTTTTTGTATTTTTAACTCCAAAATGAGGTCGTTTTGTATTTCTTAAGGGGAGTATTAAAGGCTAATCTTAGCCTAAACCCTCATTCCTTTCAACATCATAGGTTGAAGATTCATCTTCTCAAGGAAAAGTTAGGGTTCTTCATCTTCTTCATCTCTATGTCTCTTGGGTCTCAACTCTAAGAAACAATTCCATCAAGCTCAGGTATGTGGAGTTATGAATGGGGATTTCTTCCACTCTCATGCCCGGTTTTAAATCAATTTCATGAATTCAAGTCTCCAATCGTGCTTTAGTAAAATTCTAGAGTTAGACCCAATTTTGATGAGATCTCTCGTGATCTTCTACAAATTCAATTATCTTATGATTTAATCCATGATTTATAATTATAATTACATGTTTTATATTAAATTCTCTTATGAATCTATGTTTTAATGATATGATGGTTTACTCAATTATGCATGAATTTTATGAATCTCAAGCTTATGTATCATGGCCGAATCAACAACATTGTTTCCATGGCTAGTTCTTATAAATTTCATGATTTTCAACTAACTCATGCAAAACCAAGTATGTTTCATGATTATGACTATGAATAATGTGCATGTCTTGGGAGTAGTATTTAGCACCAAGTAGGTCGAGGTTCAGTGTGCTCAGGTCTCAGAACTACATGCCATTGTAGGTATGATCATGATAGGGGTCCTCGCTCGAGAGTGTTTCCCCTACCCAAATGGACTCACGAGTGATATCACACCTTTATAGTTCTTTGCTCTGACAAGGCTTAGAACGGCTCTGCCAACTTAAGTGAAATAGTTGGGCATTATGTGCTCATTCATGATGGTGTCGGTTATGAGAATCTCCTATTGTTCCTCATGTTTTAAGTTGTTCATGTTCAGAATTTACGATATCATGTTTTATAGTATATTTGAACCATTGATCAATTTAAGGGCTTTTACTTATGATTTTAAACATGTTAAGCTATATGATTTTACTTTCAAAATTTTGGGTAATTATGCTTCAGTTTATGATGAATAACTTATGTTTATGACTATCTCGCGATTATGATTTTATCATGTTGTCCCGACTCTCATATTTTACGTATCCTTCATACTCAATACATTCAAAGTACTGAACGCATACTACTATGCTATATAGTCTCATGATATAGGTTCGGGTGATCAGTCTCAGTCGCACCGCTAGATTCTATCCAACTCCAGCTTTGGTAGTTTTGGTGAGTCCTCATCATCCGAGGATGTCAGTTTTGATGCATGTTCTCTTTATGTCTTCCACTTTCATATTTTAGTGGAGCTTTTTGGGATTTTTGTCCCTTCAGCTCATTGTATAACTAGAGGCTTTCAGACATAACGTATAGACATTCTGTTATGTTGTTGTTGATTCAGTTGGTCGTATTATGATATCTTAGACTTCCGCTTATGCCTTATGTTATGTTTTACGAATGTTTCGCTTAGTTTATGCTCTAAAGTATGTTATGCATATGTCATGGGTTAACTTGGAGTAATTCATGGTTCTATGTCTCGTGTTACTATCCGGGGTCCATGCTTGGGTCATGACAAGAGTCCTCATCAAGTGATGACATAATCCAAAGGATTTAAGGACAAGTGATGATCCCTAGGTCATCAATATTAGGCTAAAAGGGCAATAAATAAAATTAAAATAGGGTACTTGCCACTATTTAAGCGTTATAATACTTTATTACATCACATGAGAGTCCTCATAAAATGGACACATGATCCAAAGAAAGATTGAGAACAAGTAGTGGTTCTTAAAGCAATATTATTCAATTAGTTTGAGAACAAATAATGGTTCTAAAAGCACTACCTTAATCTAGAGATGTGTTTTGCATAATAACTACTTGTCCTAAAACTCTTTGGATCATGCCACCACTTGGTGGGGGATGTAACAAAGTGGTATTATAACGTTTAAATGGTGATAAGTCCCTTATTTTAATTTTATTTATTTACTTATTGCCTTTTAAAGCTAAATATTGGTGATTTAATGAACCTTTACTTATCCTTAAACTCTTTGAATCATGTCACTACTTGATGAGGATTCTCATATGATGTAACAAAGTGGTGTACTTCTGATGTTCAAATGGTGGCAAGTCTTCTATTTTAATTATATTTATTTTTATTACCTTTTTTAGTCATAGGCCTGCCTTAGTCTATGTATATCAATAAATGATGATAGACAAACTCTTGTGTCAATCATAGAACGCGACTTTAGATATTGAGATGGGACAGTTTAATATATACTTATTTTGGGGTTTGGGATTTGTTAGACTTGTGCAAATTCAATAGGTTTCTCGTTAGTCCCTAGTTTTGAAAGTCTATCATCAACCCCTAGTTCATTGTAGATAGTGTTACCATATAATTACCCGTTTTCACTTATCTATGTTTAACCACTGTCTTGGTCTATGCTACTCGAGATGTGGTCTATTATAAATTCAAACTGCATAAGATTATGTTGATTCACTTGAGACAGTTAGACTTGTGCAAATTCAACAGGTTCTCATTCGTCCCTATTTTTGAAAGTCTATCATTAACCCTCCCCTAGTCTATTATAGATTGTGTTGCCATATAATTACTCGTTTTCACTGATCTATGTTTAACTGATATCTTGTTATATGCTACTTGAATGTGGTTTATTATAAATTTAAATTGCATAAAATAATTTCGACTCACTTGGGATAATTTTTTAATAATAATAAATTTGGATGAGCTGTTGTAATAGAGTAATGACTTCATAAGAGAATTTATGCTCCCAAAATGACCTTCAATATCGGTGATGATGGCGTCAGAAAAACGAGTTTATTCTACAACGGAAAAAATAATTCAAACTTCTATAATTATGTTGAAAGCTAGGAACAATAATGACTGAATTAGAGAAGGTTTTCTTCGGTATGGAGTAATTCTTTAAGAAAAAACTTGAATTTTTTTATGAAAAATAGTCTAAGGGGGGGAATCAGGAAGAGGGTGGAGGTTTTAGAGGGAAGCATTGATTTTATTTTTCTAAATTGGATATATAAAATGTTATAGAAAGGAACTGTTTTATATTTTCTAAGACTTTGGGGTTGAGTCCGAAATATATTAAGACTTTAAATGATAGGAATATTCTATATTTTCTAAGACTTTAATAATAGTGACTTTGGAGTATTATTTAAGATTTAAATGCAAGAGTTGTCAACTTTTAAATTTGAAATAATGACATCATAAATTATGTCCATTTCATTAATAAATCCAAACTCGTATCTAAATGATAAATTACATTTTCAAAGTGGCTTTTTAGCCGAAGAGAATACTACATATTATTGAAAAGACATGTAACCATCTGACTATCACCTAAAGCAATAAAAGGATTAAAACTTGGAGGACCTTGGGATTATGACTCATTTTAGCAATATGTATCAAGTGATTTTAACCATTGTATGTTTGCATATTTAAGGGGTCGCTTGCGAAATAATTTAATTTGAGATTAGTTATTCTGAAATTATAATTCTATTTTTAATGTGAAATAAAAATATTATTATAATATCAAAATCACTAATCACGAAATAAGTTATTTTAAAATATTATCTCATTTAAATATAAAATAAACTTATTAAAAAATTAATTTTAAAATTATTTATCTAATCTCTCTTACCTCGAGTCTTTTTAATTGTTTAATTGCGTCCCATTAATGTCAATATCATTCTTGGAAAATGTAACAATGCAGTAAAGCAGGGAACTATAGAACCAACTTTCTTTTTTCTGGAATGACTATTTCTATACTTCTATACCTAACAGCATTATGATCATATGCGACAAATAATGCTTATCAGTTATTACTCAGCTTTGTTTCAATATATATATATATATATTATTATTATTCTTTTTTAATTTATTTTTAAAAGATTACTTTTTATATTTAGTAATTTTCTAATTCTGATATCACGTGTGACATATTTAAAATTATAAATTTAAAAAGTATTTTAGTATATTATTTATATTTTTTTAGTTTAGTGTCCGTAAAATTTTAAAATCTCTTCTTTTTAAATTAAAAAAAAATCCGTACGTATCCCGTCAAATTTAAGACACATAAAATAAAACAGTAAAAATATTTCGTTTTAAGAAAAAACACTATAAACCAAAAAAGAAAATGAATAGAAACTTACATACATCGGGTACTAACTGTAAATTAATTTAATTTATCATGATAAATGGTATAATAAAGTGAAAATATACATTCATGGGAAAAGGGCCAAATTATCCCTAAAATATTCGAAATAGGTCAACTTTACTCTTTGTTACATTTTTGGCTAGAAAAGGTTCTTGTTGTTACGTTATTGGCTAAAAAATGATCTCCAACTAGTTAAATGGCTCAAAAATATTCTTCCTACTAACAGTTGCTCCAAAATTATAAGGAGAATGGACCAATTTTATCCTTTAACAATTCAAAATGAGACAATTTTATTCTTGTTCTTTTAATTCTTTTTACCAGAGGGGGGGGGGGGGGAGGGGGGAGGAGGTGAATGTATGAGACATATAATTGTTGATATATAACAAGGGTTTTATTGAAGAACAAGAAAAGAAAGAATCAAAAAAGGCTAACTGAGAATTGAATATAATGCTCTAGAATGGGGAAGGGGGTGCCTATATATAGGCATAAACTAAAATCCTAATGTCAATAGGAATAGGACTACCTAAAATCCTAATGCCCATAGGACTACCTAAAATCCTAATGCTCATAGGACTACCAATTATATGGGCTAACATTCCCCCTCAAACTCATAATGCGACAGTAATAAGCATTGAGAGTTTGTCACACAAGAAACGAAACCGAGACGTCGACTGAGCCTTCGTAAAAAGGTCAGCAATCTGCAAGGCTGATGGAACAAAAGGAAGCGATATAGTCCTGAGCTGGAGATGATGACGAGTGAAGTGACAATCAATCTCAATGTGCTTCATCCGCTCATGGAAAATAGCGTTCTTTGCAATTTGCATCGCACTCTTGTTATCACAATGTAGAGGAGTAGGCCGAAAAATGTGAACCCCCATATCTGCAAGAAGCCAGCGTAACCAAACAATCTCACATGTAGTCATTGCCATAGCACGATACTCAGCCTCCGTGGAAGATCTAGAGACAACATCTTGTTTCTTGCTCTTCCATGATATCAAAGAATCTCCAAGAAACACACAAAAACCAGTGGTAGATTTGCGATCATTGCGATCTCCATCCCAGTCAGCATCACTATAGGCTCGCAACTCGAGAGATGACGTCGAGGGAAACAAGAGGTTCTGAAACTGAGTGCCACGAAGATATCTCAAAATACGAAGTACAGCTCCCCAGTGAACTGAAGTAGGAGCAGTAACAAACTGGCTAACAACGTGAACTGCATGAGCTATATCCGGGCGAGTAACGGTAAGATACACCAAGCTACCTACAACAGTACGATAAAGACTCGGATCTGTTAACAAAACACCATCACTAGGAGAGTACCGTGCATTGGTTTCAAGTGGAGTATCTGCAGTCCTGTTGTCAGAAAGGCGCGCCCGTTTAAACAAGTCAAATATATACTTAGTCTGAGAGAGAAGATATCCTCTCTTAGACTGAGCCACCTCAATACCCAAAAAATAACGTAGCAGGCCCAACTCCTTCATGGCAAACCGATGAGCCAAATCATGCTTCAATGACTCAATACCATCATGATCATCACCAGTTATAACCATATCATCTACATATAAGCACAAAAGGATTCGCCCTGCACTCGTACTTCTAACAAACAACGCCGAATCATGGTTACTCGGGACAAAGCCAAGGGAAGTAATCACAGTGGAGAATTTCTCAAACCAAGCACGAGGGGCTTGCTTGAGACCATATAGAGCTTTTCGAAGCCGACAAACTTCACCCGGCTGGTGATCAATAACTGGTGGAGGAGTCATATACACTTCCTCATGGAGATCACCATTCAGAAATGCATTCTTGACATCCATTTGAGATATCTTCCACTGTCGAACGGATACAACTGCAATCATAGTGCGAACAGTCGTCATCTTCGTCACCGGGGCAAAGGTCTCCTCATAGTCCATACCATATTTTTGTGAGTACCCTTTTGCCACAAGTCTAGCCTTGTATCGCTCAACAGACCCATCAGGCTTTGTTTTTATCTTATACACCCATCGACAGCCAATCGTATGTTTACCAGGTGGGAGGGTAACCAAATCCCATGTGTGTGTCTGATGAAGAGCAGTGAGTTCCTCCGCCATAGCATTCTGCCAAAGAGGATCAGACACAGCCTCTCTATAGGACTCAGGTTCAGACAATTGATGTATGTTTGCAATAAAGGAAGCAAATGGGGGTGAGTAGGCAGAATAAGCAAAATCAGGTAGTCTGGTGGACTTACTCTGACGAGTAGACCTCCTCAGAGGTGGTGGATCTCCAGTCTCAAGCGGGGATGAAGCACTGTCAGGCAGCACATCGAGTGGCACGGCTGAATCTGAAACTGGAGCCTCTGTGTCAATGCCAAATGGATCAATACGCCGAAGATCTGACTTAGTAACATCATGGGATTTAGCTGGAATTGAATAGAAAGGAATATGCTCCAAAAAGGTGACATGTCGTGAAACATATAATTTCTGACTGACAGGATCATAGCAACGATAACCTTTCTGTCCAACACCATACCCCAAAAACACACATATAGCTGATTTTGGCTCCAGCTTGTTTCTTTCAACATGAGGACGAAGGACAAAACAAGTACATCCAAAAACGCGTAACGCAGAGTAATCTGGGATGTGACCATATAATTTTTGAAACGGAGACATCCCTGAAGTCAATGCAGTAGGAATACGATTGATCACATATACAGCAGTTAGGACTGCTTCTCCCCAAAAATTACTAGGAACCTCTGCAGATAATAGTAAGGAGCGTGCTGTCTCAACAATATGACGGTGTTTCCTTTCGGCAACACCGTTCTGCTCAGGAGTATTTGTACAAGATGACTGGTGTATGGTACCATCAGAGGCAAGTAACTGAGTGAAATCATTGGAGGTATATTCACCCCCTAAGTCACACCTGAAACACTTTATCACAGCCGAATGTTGTGTTTTAACAAGGGCTCTAAAATTGCTGTAAATGCCAAAGAAGTCAGACCTGCACTTCATAAGATAAACCCAGGTATACCGAGTATAGTCATCTATAAATGAAATATAATAGTTCGAACCACCCTTAGTGGATACTGGTGATGGTCCCCATACATCAGAATGAATAATGTCAAAAGGAGCAACTGAATAAGACATACTTTTATTAAAAGGTAAGGCAGAAAATTTTGCCAGTTTACAACCACTACAATCAGAAATATCAGAAGTGCTTACATGACCTAAAACACTAGTAGAGGCTAAAAAACGTAAACGTGACACTGATACATGTCCCAAGCAGGAATGCCAAAGATAAAACTGCGACGACAATGGACTCAAACGAAAAGAAGACAAATCAATGTTGGAGGCGGCAACAGCAGACACTCTGAGACTCTCCAGGACATAGAGTTCCCCCAACCTACGGCCAATCCCAATTACCTTCTGAGTGTGTTGGTTTTGTACAACACAAACAGAGTCAGAAAGAATACCCAATGACCAGTTCTACACAACTGACTGACCGAAGCAAGATTGAAAGCAAGTTTAGGAATATAATAGACATCAGACAGAACAATGTGAGAGGTAGTAATAGAACCGACACCCTCGACTGGCATAGATGTAGCACTGGCAGACATAACAGAGAGTGGTGAAATGGGTGACAAGGAACCAAAAGATGACAGACAATGTGACATATGATGGGTCGCACCAGAATCCAGAATCCACAAGGATGGGGGAATACCTGATGTACTGGAGGAAGCTGGGCCTAAGTTGGACGCTGACATGGCAGTAGGATTGGAAACCAAAAATTGTCTACACTGTTCGAACACCCGAGGATCCAACGTCGAAGGAGGCAAAGTGCTAGACTCAGCATCTACTGATGGTGCAGCAGCAGCGAACTGTGGAGGAGTACCAAAGGAGTGTGGTTGTCCATTCTTCTGTTGCTGACCAAACTTAGCCTTGTTGAGTAACAAGGGACACTGAGCCTTCCAATGATTTTTCTGCTTGCAAAATGCACACTCATCAAACGCAATTTTAGGAGATCGTCGCGATTGATTGGAAGTCTGAGGCTGAGAACGTTGTGGTCTGGACTGATCCGGTGAAGCAACAAACACAACAGGAGTAGGTGTTTTTGACCTTTTATCCAATTGAGACTTGATACGAGTCTCTTCTGCAATCAGTTCATGGACAACTGAATCAACTGTGGGGAGGGGAAATTGATGAAGAATTATTCCACGCAGTCCTTCAAAATCAGAACGTAATGCCATCAAAAATTGAACCAAACGTTGCTCTTCCCTCCTAGCAATATACGGCGCAAAACCTTTCAATTCTGCGGATTCGGTAAGGGCCAATTGATCCCACAAATCAGACATAGCAGTATAGAAATCTTGAATGCTCATAGCATTCTGTTGAAGAGCACGAATATCGTATTCTAATTGGTACTGCTTGGCGAAGTTAGACTGAGTGTACAATCTCTCCAAGTGATCCCAGATTTCTTTAGCTGTGTCATATTTAGCCAATTGCATACCAATTGACTGAGTTACTGAGTTGTTAATCCAAGTGATAACCTTGGAGTTAGCAGTTTCCCATAAATCCAATGACAATACAAAGTCCACAGCCTTCTCATCCTTAGGTTTGGATTTAACCCCACTAACATAGCCCCACATGTTTTTGCCACGAAGAAAATTCTTCATGATATAACTCCAATACGCATAATTTTTGCCATCTAATTGAGTGTTAATGGATTGGAGAGAATCATCCTTTCCAGCCATATTGACAAAAGCAAAGTGAATACACCAAGATAAGCAACCCCAAAACAACGATAAGAACAAAATACCCTAGTCACAAAATAAACCAACAACGGCGTCCAAAACAAACCAAACCAACAACGACAATCATACAACGTCGTCCAAAGCAAACCAAACCAACAACGAATTTAGCGGAAGCATCAAACAAACCAACAACGGCATCCAAATCAAACCAAATCAACAATGACAATCATACAACGTTGTCCAAAGCAAACTAAACCAACAACGAATTTAGCGGAAGCATCAAACACAGGAGAACATCAACTCGATCCGCGAAAATTGGTGATTATTTACGAGTAGGGAAGAATCGATTTATTTTGGCTCTGATACCATGTTGATATATAACAAGGGTTTTATTGAAGAACAAGAAAAGAAAGAATCAAAAAAGGCTAACTGAGAATTGAATATAATGCTCTAGAATGGGGAAGGGGGTGCCTATATATAGGCATAAACTAAAATCCTAATGTCAATAGGAATAGGACTATCTAAAATCCTAATGCCCATAGGACTACCTAAAATCCTAATGCCCATAGGACTACCAATTATATGGGCTAACAATAATAACAAACATACGAAAATAAGTAGTATAAACACTTTCCATGTTAAGAAATAAAGATGATGACATATAACTTTTTTCTTCTGGGTCCCTAGGCATTAGATATAAATTATTATTTCTAAACATGATATAATATATTTTTTCTTGCATAACTATTTTAAAATTTTATTTTTTTACATTAATAACAATGAATTTATTTTACTAGCTCTAAGAATGACATTATAAAGAAAATCAAATTCAATTGTATTTTAATACGCTGTATAACTTATTGTAACTTTAAGTCATCATAAGTTTCAGTCAAGAGCTTGTATAATAATTTTAAAAAAATAGTAGAATAAATATTTCATTGAAAAATTAATAATGATAATTAAATTTTATATAAAAAAATTGGCATCATATAAAAGTTATCAAACATAATTACAAGCGCATTTTTAAATAAAAAACATAATGAATGATAAATTAACTTATTTTGAATAGTTCAAAAGTATTTTCGATCCCTTTTCTTATATTAATTAATTAATTTCCTATAAGAACTATATCATGTTAAGAAAACATATATATATATAGACTATTTTAATATATGGAGTAACTAATTTTGGGCATATCTACATGTCTAAGTGTTATTTGATACCCGTGTTTTAGTCTCATTTATTGAATTATTTAAGCTTACTCTCATGTGTTTTGCTTATGAATGCATGCATGAACTAACAAATGTGATTAGCCTATTTTATAGATAAAAAAATGCCAAGGAGGAAGCTAAATACGATGATGCACTAGCAAGAAGAAAGCATGGAATGAAGGCCAAGGAGAAAACATGGAAATATCAAGAAAGGAAGGTTGTCGCACAATGTAACGTGCCACACCGACAGACCAGCATGTTAGGCGCCGTGCCACGCCCATGCGTGAGCGCGCGGGTGAAGGCTAACCAGTGTACCTGCGCGACAGGCCCGTGCCACACCTGGCATAGCACCGCGACAGGCAACGTGTCACACTGGACGGGCTGCGTGACCAGTTCCATGCCACGTCCAGCAACACAGCATGCCATGCCACAAACCAGTGGCCCTCAATGATAAAGTCGTGTCACGCTGGCTGATTGGCGCGACCAGCAGCATGGCACGGAGACAGTCCACGACTGGCATAATTTCACACATCATAAATTGAACACTTAGAAATTATTTCGGGATATCATGTCATATTTTGAGAAAACATGGAGAGCGAAGAAGAGAAAAGAAGACTCTAATTAGGGTTCTATTTTCTTTTCTTTTTCTCACTCCTGTTTCTACATGAATTGTAAGTACATTATGAATTCTTGTATTACCATGAGTGGCTAAAACCCTTCTTCTAGGGTTGAGGCCACATGACATGATCATATTAGTTTAATTCTTACTTGGTTATGCTTTTCATTGTTTTTTGGTTCTTGTATTCTTGGTTTTATCATTTTAATGCTTGATCACCATTGAAATGCATGTGTTAATCTTAGGAAAACTTGAAAGAGCAAACCATAGGATAGAACTAGGAATGCAAGAAGTTAGTTCACTTTAAGGCTTGATTTGCGATTAGGATAGAAATATACCTAATTCGCCTCGCTTGGTTATTAAACAGGAAGATAGCGAGACACTTGGATATGAATTATCACATCACCATTCTTAGATGTAATGACAAACAAATCATTTAAATTTTGGAAACTTGCACTTTTGAATTTTGAAATATTACTTGAACTAGTTAATTTACTAAAATTCTAGTCCCTGTGGGTTCGACATCTGGCTCGCTAAGAGTCACTATATTACTTGTACAACCATGTGTGCCGGAGGCGTAGAAAGTTTTTGGCGCCGTTGTCAGAGACTGACAATATTTGGTGAATTTCCTATTTTTGTATTATTTTTATATTTTCTTAAGTGTTAACAACTTGGTCTAAGTCACTAAATTGCCAGGTAACAGGTTGGTCCTTGCAGCAAGTTGGCCAGAGATAGAGAGTTGGTTGAGCCATACCCCAAACCTGAGAGAAGGTTGAGACAGTTGAGAAGGGAGAGTGCCACTCTATGTACGATCCATCATAGATATGAACTACTACGATAAATTAAGTGGACAATCAATAAGTCCCATTCACTATTCAAGCCAATTTATGAAGAACATGTTGCACTCTTGCATTCCCAACTTATATTCCACAATTCAAGACAACCCATTAATTATATCCCAAATAATTACATAATCCCAGTAGATATTAACATTTATGAAGAATGTAAAAGAAATTTACCCATAACACAAAACCCTAGATCATGCTTTTCTAGATTTGTTGAAATTGAGTTTTTTTAATAAAAATATTTTGGGACACAAGGATGGAAGAATATCCTTGTTGAAAGACCCGCATACCTGTTTTTTTTCTTTGTGAATTCAAAAGTATTTGCTCTTGTGGGCGCACTCTAGTTAGAAACTACTTGGGAGTTTTCTAAACTTTTTTTTAACACTTTCACACAGTAAAAGTCTTCGCCAATGTGACAAATGACTTCTTGTAGTGATCTTGATTTCTCGTCCACCATCAAGATACAAACTTGATATTATTTCAAGTGTATGAAGAAATAAAATGACCAGAATATTGACTAGCTTAATCTTTTTTGGTACTTGTACTCTTCGTGGATAAGTCTGAACTTGAGAAATTATCTTCATATTATCTCAAAAATTTGGCCGTTGGTAAATATTGGAACCTTGAAAAAATTTAATTTAAACATTGAATTAGAAAAATCATTAACTTTCCTTTGATGTCCAAGAATCAAAATCCACACTAAAGAGAATCTCCTTTAATATGGTAGTTTTTCAATTGATGAGTTAGCTGCTTAGAAATTGGTATCCTTTCAGGGGTTCTCTTCAATTACCATAAAAGAAAATTTCTTCAAAGATTTACCTTAATTCATATTCTAAATTAAGGCCTTCTTCTTTCCTTAATTTATTGGTTCAATCTTTTCTAATAGACATGACTTCGAAAATAGGAGATGATTTTAATCAACCCAAATAAGATTTTCTTCTTCCAATTTGTCATAGCTTTCCTTGTATAAGCTATGGAAATTATTCATAAGAATCTCTATTTAAAATTTTCAATGTACAAAAAAATTCATCCAAGACATGGAAAGTTGTAGAGAAAGGTTGCTTGAGTGTTATTTTTTTTTTGGGTTAACTGATAAACTGCTTTTGCACTTGATTCTATCGAACAAAGATGTAGGCCTCCATCATATTACAAAAACTAGAGTAAAGTCCACTTTGCACTTTCTCACGTAACTTTAAAGTTCATTAAGCAGTCCGTAATTTTTTACATAAAAATAGAAAATGAAATTATAATAATTAATTACTGCATCTTAACATAAATCTGATAGCCACTGACAAAAGCAAAAAGTAGAATCTTTTCCTTATAACAAGGATGATTAATGGGTTATGTCCTTCGGATGTGTGAGTGCACTCGGTGAGGCATATCCTTGAATCTTCATCTCGTAGACAATCAATTTCAAAAATATACTTTTAACAAATCCCTGTACTAATACCTTCAACTCAAGACCGCCCATTTTTTGATGTAAGAGTAATGAAAGCTATTACCACACAAAATGTTGCTAAAGTTTGCTTCATCTTTATTCTTGAATGTGTAGGTAATTCTCTTTTTTCTTAGGAATGACATTGTGTATTTTTGATTCTAGCAATGACGATATATTTCGGTGATTGTGAGACACCAAATGTTATACCCTGAAAGTCCAAAGATTAGACTTAGAAGTTGAAATGAAGAAAATAGAATTTTCTGCATCAGGTCACAGAACGGGTCGTCATGTGACCTGTTAGGTTGACCATGAATTGTTAAGTGACTCATGGTAAGAGGTTTGGCTAGAGTTTGAAAATGTTGATTTGAGACCCCTATGGACATGAACACAAGTCGTGGTCAGTCACCATGACTTGTTGAGTCAGTCCTGGTCAAGGGTACTTGAAAGATGAAGAATGAATGACAGTGTACCCTACGGATGGACACCATGAGTCGTGGTCAGGCACCACGATTCGTTAGGTGAGTCGTGGTTAGCCTTTGGTGAAAGACTTGAGATGTTGGGCAGTGAAGGCGACGAGTGGTGACCACGATTCGTGGTCACCAATGACAATCCGTTAAGTCCCTCGTGGGGACCCTTTGAGAAAAAGTGGCAGTGCACACAACGACAGCTGATGACGATTCGTCCCCCCTAGTAATGACTTGTCCAGTCCCTCGTTGGGATTGGTAGTCAATTATTTTCTGCGAATTTAGTTAGGGCTTATCCGTCAGTCCTGTGATCTTAAGGCCTAAACTACGTCTTTTTAAGCTATGAATAGTGAGTATTAAGAGGGGTAAATTCATTCTAGACTGTTCCTACTCATGCATGCAAAATTAGAGAGATAGAGAGGTATTCAAGTTTAATCCCCTTCAAGCTTTTCTTCAATATTTCATTGGGTAATCAAAAGAGTGGTGAAATCAGTTAATCTCAGGTATGTAGGGTTATGAATGAGTGAATTTATTCATACCCATGCCCAATCCCTCTCTAATTCATGAAAATTTATATGTTGATTCTATGGGATTTCAACCCAATGCATGAATTCCTTAATTTTCTACATGGGTATGATCTAAGTATGTTTTTGGGAAAATTTTACATTATTTTCAATTATAATCATGTTTTCAAGCTTTATAAATCAAAATGCCCATCCATGAGAAGTTTATGAAAGTTGAGATTTATGATGTATATTCAAGTATGATGAGATATTTATGATGAAAAGCATGTTTTTAATTTATCCATGTTTATAATCATGTTTTTAAGTGAATTAAGTATTTTCAAGCATGTTTAAGTATTGAAAAAGACCATATGTTCAAGTATGATTATGATTTTCAAGTTAATTAGCTTACCACATGGTTTTGGAGTCAAGACTCCCAATTATGTTCAGCTTGTGAGATGGTTTGAGCCAAGGCTCCTCATGTGTGATTTCATATTTTATATGTATATGTTTATTCAGCTTCGTTAATGGACGATTGTCAGCTTTGTTGAAAAACGTTGGAGAGCATATGCATATTATTGGGAGTAGTATCTAGCATCGAGTAGGCTAAGGGTCAGTCAACCCTATGCCTCAGAACTACGCACCAACGTAGTATGATCAGATTATTTCAGGACCTCCTATGTGAGCTTTCCCCTGCCCCAATGGAGGCCTTCAGCTTGATATCATTATCATGGTAGTGTCTTTAGCCTCGGCAAAGCTTTAGATGGCTCTGCCCACTTGAATGTGATAGTCGGGACCACGTAAGCTATATTGTGGTAATGTCGGTTATATGATGAGTCTCCCATTGTTCCTCAGGATTTCAGTTATGCATGTTTATCATTCATAATATATATATATATATATATATATATATTATAAGGCAAGTTTGACCCAATATTTAGTTTTACTTATGATTATCATATTTCAGCTTTGGGTCATTCGATTCAATTATAATGTTTAGTTATGTATAGATCATGATTTCAGAAAATAGCATGCAAACCTTACTCTCAGATTCTAATCTTAATTGTGTTTTACATTATGCATGTTTTAAATGATTATACTTATTTAAGCAGTTTTACTTACCTTGCATACTCGGTACATTCCACGTACTGACCGCATACTCTATGCTGTATTGTTTTATAATACAGGCTTTTATCTTCAGACTCAGTCCCCTCACTAGCCAGCTTTCGAAGTTAGCATCAGTCTCTATTGGCGAGTCCTCATCTCCCGAGGACTATTTGTTATCAGATATCTTTGTACTTTCAGTTTCAGACTTGTCGGGCTAGTTGGGGGTGTTGTCCTATCAACCCATCAGATATGTTAGAGGCTTTCAGACTGTATGTAGTAATCAACTTGTTATATATTATGGGAAATTTCGATTTGAGATTATGTTATGATTAGACTTCCGTCATTTTCATTATGCTAAGTCTTCCGCTTTATTGATTGAGTTAGATATATGTTCATTCCATGGGTTGCCTAGGAGTCTCTCGATGCTCCTTGTCCTGTATCTCGATCTGGGCCTTTGTTCAGGTCGTGACAAAATTAGTATCAGAGCCATAGATTTTTGAAGTGTCCTAGGGTGTCTGAAAGCCGCGTTAAGTATAGTCTTTTTCATGGGTGTGAAGTGTGCCACACTTTTGATGAAGAGGCTACGAGACATTTAGAAAATGTTCCCTTCTTTCATGATCTATGCCATGCAGTGAAATGTCCCTGTACCCTTCTACTCATGCTATTCACAATTGCAAAATAACGCCTCCCAGCAGAGTTAACGACAGAAGGAATGGAAATGGAAATGGCCACGAGGGTGGCAACGGAGACGGGCACCAATAAGCTTCCCAAGTCCATGAGCACCATGCACTGGAGCCAGTTGCCCATGCTGAATTTGGGGCAGGCATTCAGATGTTAGCACAGGACTTCACCGCTCAGGTCAATTAGTAGGCAATGGTACATCTCCCGCAGAATAGGAATGCGGCGGCAGCACGAGTCAGAGATTTCCTAAGGATGAACCCACCAGAGTTTCTTGGGTCAAAGGTGGATGAGTATCCACATGAGTTTATTGATGAGATTTTTTTAAGATCACCTAGGTCATGGGGGTGAATGGAGGAGAGTGTGTTGATTTGGCCTTATATCAGTTGAAAGGGGTCACATACATTTGACTTAAATAGTGGAAGGATAGTAGGGCAGCCGGAGCAAGCCTATCAATTGGGAGGAGTTTCACGTCGCTTTTCTAGATCGATTCTTCCCATGTGAGATGAGGGAGTTGAAGGCAGCCGAGTTCGTGAATCTATAACATGGGAAGATGACACTGCAGGAATATGCCCTAGAGTTCACTCGTCTATCAAAGTACGCCTCAGAGTTAGTGGTTAATTAGAGGACGCGAGTGAGCAGGTTTGTTCATGGGGTGGCACACTATCTAGTCAAGGATTGCAGAACCTCCATGCTTCATTAGGATATGGATTTTCCTCAGATAGTTTTGTAAGCCTAGTAGATGGAGGCGGTGCATCTGAGGGAGAGAGAGGTCAAGAGCGCTAGGACCGATAGCTATAGGTTCTCTCAGCCGAGGCCAGGTGGTGGACATCGACAGTAGTCCCACCATAGATCTTCAGCCTCAGCATCTTCAGTGATGAGTGTGCCATTCAGACCTAGGCACGATCAGAGAGGACGAGCATCAGGATCTAGGGGTCAGAGAAGCAGACCCGCAGATTCCAGCATCCCAGCTTGTGATAGGTGTGACCGGAGGAATACATGTCAGTGTTTGGCAGGTACAGGTGTTTGGTTTGGCTGCAGGAAGCCCGAACATATGCTCAGAGATCGCCCAAGATCTAGACAGGGCCATGATAAGGGCCGAGGCCCAGCTTCCAGTTTAGTATATCCACCCACATCCCCAGCCCAGCAGGGTGCATCTACTAGCATAGGTGACGGTCAATGCCAAAATAGATTCTATGCCTTAGCATCCCCCCAGGAGCAGGAGAACTCCCCCAATGTAGTCACTAGTATGTTATGAGTCTTTCATCTTGATGTGTAGGCTTTGTTAGATTAAGGGGCTACCTTGTCTTTTGTGACACCTTATGTGGCTAGTAGTTTCAGAGTTAGTCTTGAAATCATGTCAGATCCCTTCTCAATCTCTACTCCAGTGGGTGATTTACTTATAGTTAGACGGGTGTATAGAAGTTGTCTGGTCACAGTCCTTCAGAAAGTCACCTCAGTGGATCTAGTAGAGTTAGCCATGATCGATTTGATGTTATCCTCGTCATGGATTGGCTATTCGCATGTTATGCCTTAGTTAATTATAGAACCCAGGCAGTAGAGTTCAAATTTACGAGTGAGCCAGTCATAGAATGGAAGGGTAGTTCAGCTATGCCTGTAGGTCGTTTTATTTCCTACCTTAAGGCTAGAAAGATGATCTCCAAAAGTTGTTATACCATTTAGTTAGGGTTAAGGATGCGATGTTCGAGACCCCAACTATCCAGTCTGTCCCAGAAGTATACGAATATCCAGAGGTCTTCCCAGATGATTTACCGGGAATCCCTCCCGAGCGGGAAATTAATTTTGGTATTGACCTTCTTTTTGATACGCAGCCTATATCTATTCCACCTGACAGTATGGTTCCAACTGAGCTAAAGGAGTTGATGGTGCATTTGAAAGACCTGTCAGATAAGGGGTTTAATAGATCGAGCAAATCCCTATGGGGTGCACAGTTTTCTTTGTCCAAAAGAAAGATGGTTCTCTTCGTATATGTATTGATTATCGGTAATTAAAAATGGTCACTATCAAGAACATGTATCCTCTACCCATGATTGATGATTTGATTGACCAGCTTCAGGGTGTCAAGTGTTTTTCAAAGCTAGATCTTAGATCTAGGTACCATCACCTCAGGGTTCGGGAGAGTGACATCTCGGAGATAGCCTTTAGGACGCGGTATGGCCATTATGAGTTTGTAGTTATGTCTTTTGGACTAACGAATGCTCCTGTAGCTTTTATGGACTTGATGAATAGGGTGTTCAAGCCATACTTGGATATGTTCGTGATTGTGTTTATTAATGACATCCTGATATACTCTCAGAGTGAGGAGGAGCATGCCGCTCATTTGAGGGTGGTGCTACAGACTCTCAAGGATCGCCAACTATATTCCAAATTCATCAAGTGCGAGTTTTTATTAAACTCAGTGGCATTTTGGGGTCATGTGGTGTCGAGTGAGGGAATAAATATGGACTCTCAGAAAATAGAAGCGGTGAAGAATTGGCCTAGACCGGTGAATACTTCTGATATCAGGAGCTTCTTGGGTTTAGCTGGGTACTATCGGAGATTTGTTGAGGGGTTTTCATCCACTGCAGTACCATTGACCAAATTGACTCAAAATAAAGTGGCATTCCAATGGTCGGATGCTTGTGAGAGGAGCTTTCAAGAGTTGAAGACTCGACTCACCTCAGCACCAGTTAACCCTACCTGAGGGTACTGATGGGTTTATAGTGTATAGTGATGCTTTTAGAATCCTCCTTGGTTGTGTATTAATGCAGCATGGTAAAGTGATAGGATACACTTCCAGACAACTGAAAGTTCATGAAAAGAATTACCCGACCCACGATCTTGAATTGGCAGCGGTGGTATTTGCATTAAAGATAGACACTATTTGTATGGGGTCCATGTAGATGTGTTTACGGACCACAAGAAACTACAATATGTGTTTACCCAGAAGGACCTAAACCTACGCCAAAAAAGGTGGTTGGATCTACTTAAGGATTATGATATGAGTGTCTTTTACCATTCGGGAAAGGCTAATATAGTAGCAGACACACTTAGTAGACTCTCTATGGAGAGTGTGTCTCATTTGGATGAGGGGAGAAAGGAGCTGGTAAAGGATGTGCACCGACTCGCAAGGTTGGGAGTTTGTTTGGTTAACTCGATCGATAACTATGTTATTAGTTCAGAACAAATTAGAATCATCCTTGGTGGCTGATGTAAAAGATAGACAAGACGAGGACCCTATTTTGGTACAGTTAAAGGAATCCATTCTAGATAAGAAGGTAGAGGTCTTTTGCAAAGAGGGAGATGGTGTGCTTTGATATCAGGGTCGCTTGTGTGTCCTGAACATTGATGATTTAAGAAATCAAATGTTGCAGAAGGCTCACGATTCCAGATATTCAATACATCTAGGTGCCACCAAGATGTACCATGACCCACGAGAAATCTATTGGTGGAATGGTATGATGAAGGACATCGTGAAATTTGTGGCTAAGTGTCCACACTGTCAGCAAGTGAAGGTTAAGCATCAGAGATTGGAAGGTGTGCTTCAGGAAATCAATATTTCTACTTGGAAGTTGGAAGAAATTAGTATTGACTTCATAACAGGGTTACCTCGCACTCGTTGACAGTATGACTCCATTTGGGTGGTTGTAGACAGGTTGACCAAAGCTGCTCATTTTCTACTAGTCAAAACCACTTATTCAGGAAAGAATTACGCCAAACTATACATCCGAGAGCTTGTTCGGTTGCATGGGTTTCCCTTTTCCATCATATTAGATAGAGGTACTCAATTCACCTCTCAATTTTGGAGATCGTTTTAAAAAGGACTTGGTACTCAAGTTAAGTTGAGTATAGCATTTCACCTGCAAATGGATGGTCAACCGAGCGGACAATTTAGAATCTCGAGGATATGTTGAGAGCATGTGTGATTGACTTCAAGCGTAGTTGGAATGACCATTTGCCTCTTTTTGAGTTTGCATACAATAACAGTTACCATTCCAACATTCGATGGCTCCGTTTGAGGCTCTCTATGGGCAGAGATGTAGATCGCCTATTGATTGGTTTGAAGTCGGTGAAGCTACGATCATAGGACCAAATTCAGTCCATGAGGCCATGGAGAAAGTTCAGCTCATACGGAATAGGTTGAAAATAGCTCAAAGTTTCCAAAAGTCCTATACCGATGTAAGGAGGAGGGAACTTGAGTTCTATGTTGATGATTGGGTGTTTCTAAAGGTGTATCCCATGAAGGGAATGATGAGGTTCAGAAAGAAAGGACAACTTAGTCCCTATTATGTTGGCCCCTATCAGATTGTGAAGTGGGTTGGCTAGGTGGTGTATGAATTAGAGTTGCCCTCAGAATTAGTTTCTGTGCGTCCTGTTTTTCATGTATCTCTCTTAAAAAAGTGTTTGGATGATCTATCTCTAGTTGTCCCGGTGGACAGTGTCGGTGTGAAAGACTGCCTTAGTTATGAGGAGGTTCAGTGGAAATACTGGATCGTCAGGTTCGAAGGCTAAGAAACAAGAAAATAGCTTTAGTTAAGTTTTATGGAGGAATCAACATGTTGAGGAGCAATGTGGGAAGCCGAAGCAGATATGATGGCTAGATACCCATAATTATTTCCTACCGGCTTAGTTCCATCTTGAGTTATTAGCTTTTGCCCCAAAAACTCTATTCAGTTTCATGTTCGGTACATGTGCCCCAATTTATTTCATGTATATGGATGTATGTATGATTCATAAATTCAGTTTAGACATGTAGTTTAAATTGGAGTTAGTCATTCCGTCAATTTTCGACTTATATAATCAATATTTGAGTATGATGATTGCATTTCTCTACTTTTCTGTATGATTTTCAATATTCGAGGATGAATTTTCCTAAGGGAGAGATATTATTATACCCTAAAATCCCAAAGATTAGACATGGGAGTTGAAACAGAGAAAATAGAATTTTCAGCACTAGGTCAATGAACAGGTTGTCATGTGACCTATCGGGTTAACCATGAGTCGTTAAGTGACTCGTGGTGAGGGGTTTGACTTGAGTTGGAAAATGTTGATTTGAGACCCCCACGGACATCACCATGAGTCATGGTCAGTCACCATGACTCGTTGAGTCAGTCATGGTCAAGGGTATTTAGAAGATGAAGGATGAGTGTCAGTGTACCCTATGGGTGGATACCATGAGTCGTGGTCAGGCACCATGATTCGTTAGGTGAGTCGTGGTTAATCTTTGGTGAAAGACTTGAGATGTTGGGAAGTGAAGTCAATGAGTGGTGACCACAAGTCATGGTCACCAATGATGATCCGTTAAGTCCCTCGTGGGGACCCTTCGAGAAAAAAGTGGTAGTGCACACGACGAAAGCTTATGACGATTCATCCCCCCTAGTAATGACTCGTCCAATCCCTCGTTGGGACTGACAGTCAGTTATTTTCTGCAAATTTGGTAAGGTCTTATCCGCCATTTCTATGATCCTAAGGTCTAAACTATGTCGTTTTAAGCTATGAATAATGAGTATTAAGAGGGGTAAATTCATTCTAGACTCTCCCTACTCATGCATGCAAACTTAAAGAGATAGAGAGGTGATAAAGCTTAATCTCCTTCAAGCTTTTCTACAATCTTTCATTGGGAAATCAAGGGAGTGGTGAAATCAGTTCATCTCAGGTATGTAGGGTTATGAATGGATGAATTTGTTCACACCCATGCCCAATTTCGATCTAAATATGAGAAATTCATATGATCAATTTATGGGATTTTCACCTAATGGCACAATTCTTCAATTTCTATACATGAGTACGATTAGATTATGTTTCTGTTGATGAATTGTGAAGCATGGGCAGATTTTAAATTGTTTTCAATTAAAATTGTGTTTTCTAGTTTTATGAAATTAAAGGCCCATGGATGAGAAGTTCATGAAAGAAGAGTATGATGATAAATGTATGATGACAACAAGATTTGATGATGAAAAACATGTTTCTAAAGCTACCCATGATTATGATATTGTTTTCAAAATGAATTGAGTAGATCCAAGCATGATAAAGTTTTGGCCAAAGCCCCTTAAATCAAGTATGATGATGTAGTATCTCTAAAGTAAGCTTACCACATGATTTTAGGGTAAAGGCCCCCACTTATATTTGAGCTTGTGGTATGTTTCGAAATAAAGCACTCTCATATGCATGAATTCCCAATTGAGATGTATGTTATTATTGAGCTTCATTTTCATACGATATTGAGTCTATGCATGATTTCATTATCGAGCTTTGTCAATAGAGAATGTTGAGCTTCATTTTCATAAAATGTTGAGTCTATGCATGATTTCATTATTGAGATTTGTCAATAGACAATGTTGAGCTTCATTTTTATACGATATTGAGTCTATGCATGATTTCATCATTGAGCTTCATTAGTAGATGAAGTTGAGCTTCTTTATATACAATGTAGAGCATTACATGTTTTGGGAGAAGAGTTAAGCACTGAGCGATCTAAGGGTCGATCACCCTATGCCCCAAAACTGTGCGCTAACGTAGGTTGATACTATTATATTATGGGGACCTCCCTTGTAAGCTATCCCCGGCCCTAAGTCCCATGAGCCTGATATCGATACCATGATAGTGTCCTTAGCCCTGACAAGATTTTGGAAGGCTTTGCCCACTTGAGTGTAATAGTCAGGACCATGTAAGCTCTATCGTGGTATGTTAGTTAAGTGATGAATCTCCCATTTTCTATATGATTCAAATTTGCACATTTATTACTCATGGTTATTATTTTATACATGCATGTTCCAAAGGCAAGGTTTGACTCATTTTTCAGCTTTTCTTATAAATGTCATATTTCATCTTTGAGTCATTCGAGTCAGTTATGATGTTCTGAATCTATGTATTGTCATGTTATGAAAAGATTATGATTTCATAAAGAATGCATGCAATCCCTCCTCTCAAATTTGAAAGCTTATGATACTCAGTACATTCAACGTACTGACCGCATACTTTCTATTTTGTATCATTTCATGATATAGGACCCGCCTCTCAGGTTCAGCCCTGTTCTTAGATAGTTCATCGGAGTTAGTGTCTGCTTATTAGTGAGTTCTCATCTTCCAAGGACCATACTGTCTATCTTTCTTTATGTATTTCAGTTTCAGCTTGTTGAGTTAGTTGGGGTCTTGTCCCATCAACTCATCATGTTTAGAGGCTATTCAGACATATGTATGTCTCAGCTTAGAATTGTATATTCGTATGTTATATAT
Source organism: Datura wrightii (assembly GCA_035772735.1). Lineage (NCBI taxonomy): Eukaryota > Viridiplantae > Streptophyta > Magnoliopsida > Solanales > Solanaceae > Datura > Datura wrightii. Next base: position 19,112,365 of record JASDFA010000006.1, on the reverse strand, counting down.
GAGTTAGACTTTTGCTATGATGGTATTGATGGTTGTTTAGTTCTTGAATAACTTAGATGTATGTTTATTCCATGGGTCGACTTAGGGTCTCTTGGGGCTCTTTATCCTGTGTCTACTTTTCGGGCCTCCATTGGGGTCATGACAAACTTGATGTCAAAGCCATAGGTTTGAAGTATCCTAGGGTGTATGAAAGCTGCGTTAAGTATAGTCGTTTTCATGGGTGTGAAGCGCGCCACAGTTATGACGAAGAGGCTACAAGATATTTAGGAAATGTTCCCTTCTTTCATGATCTATGTCGTGTGATAAAAAGTCTTTCGTCCTTCTAAATTCATGCTATTCGCGATTGTAGAATTGTGGATCCTCGAAGAATGAATCAAAGGAGGAATGAAGGTGGTGAAGGCCACGAGGATGGAAATGGTTATGGGCATCAGCTATCCCCACCAGTTCAGGAGCTCCAAGCACTGAAGCCAGCTGCCCATGCTGAGTTCCAGGCTGCTATTCAGATGCTTGCAAAGGCCTTGACTCCTCAGGTCAATCAGCAGGCCATTGCGCATGCTCCCCAAAATGGCAACACAGCGGCGACTCGAGTCAGAGATTTCTTGAGGATGAATCCGTCGGAGTTCCTTGGGTCCAAGGTGGATGAGGAACCATATGAGTTTGTTGATAAGATTTTCAAAATCACCTAGGTTATGGGGGTGAATGGAGTTGAGTGCATCGAGATAGCCTCTTATCAACTGAAAGGGGTTGCGCATATCTGGTCCCGTCAGGGGAAAGATAGCAGAGTCGCTGGAGCAGGTCTGGTCACTTGGGAAGAGTTTCAGGTTGCATTTCTAGACTGATTCTTCCCTTGGGATATGAGGGACTTGAAAACAGCTGAATTCTTGAATTTGAAGCAAGAGAGAATGACTGTAAAAGAGTATGCCCTTGAGTTCACTCACCTATCAAAATATGCCCAGAGATAGTAGTTGATCAGAGGATACGAGTAAATTCATCCATGGGATAGCAGGTTATTTCGACAAAGATTGCAGGACTTCCATGCTCCATCAGGATATGGACTTTCCTCGCATAGTGTTGTACACCCAACAGATGGAGGCAGCACATACGAGAGAGAGGGAGCACAAGAGGGCCAGGACTGAGGGCCACAAATTCTCTCAGCAGAGGTTCGGTGGTGGGCATCGACAGCATACTCACTAGAGATCATCCACCCCAGCTTAATCAGCATTGAGTTTGCCATCCTGAACTAGGCATGATCAGAGAGGGCGAGCATCAAGATCGAGAGGTCAGAGCTGTAGACCCGCAGATTCTAGTATCCCAGCTTGTCGCAGATGTGGTCGGGGGCACACAGGCTAGTGCTTGGCAGGTTTAGGTGCTTGTTTCAGGTGTGGGAAGCCCAGTCAGATGCTTAGAGATTGTCTATCTGCGAGGCAGGATTAGGTTGGGGGCCGAGGCCCAACTTATAGTTCAGCAGCCCCTCTCGCACACTCAACACATTAGGGGGCATCTACTAGAACAGTCGGCGGTCAGCACCAAAACAGATTCTATGCTTTAGCATCCCTTCAGGAGTAGGAGGTCTCCCAAGATATGGTCATTGGTACATTGCTAGTTTTCCATATTGATGAATATGCTTTGCTAGATCTGGGGCTACCTTGTCTTTTGTGACACCTTATGTGGCCAGTAGCTTTGGAGTCAGTCCCGATGTCTTGTCAGAACCTTTCTTAGTTTCTACTCTAGTAGGTGACTCAGTTATAGCTAGATGGGTGTAGAGAGGTTGCCCAATCTCAGTCCTTCATAAGGTCACCTCAGTAGACTTAATAGAGTTATCCATGACCTATTTTTATGTTATTCTAGGCATGGATTGGTTATTTGCATGCTATGCTTCAGTTAATTGTAGAACCCAGGCAGTAGAGTTCTGATTTTTGGGTGAGCCAGTCTTAGAATGGAAGGGTAGTTCAGCTGTGCCTGTAGGTTGATTCATTTCCTACCTTAAGGTCAGGAAGATGATTTCTAAGGGTTGCATGTACCATCTAGTTAGGGTTAAGATGTTGAGTCTGAAACCCTGACTATCTAATCAGTTCCAGTAATATATGAGTATCCGGAGGTCTTTTCTGATGATTTGCCAAGTGTTCCTCCCGAGCAGGAGATTGATTTTGGTATTAACCTTCTTCCCGACATACAACCTATATTTATTCTTCCCTAAAGGATGGCTCCATCCGAGCTAAAAGAGTTGAAGGATCAATTGAAGGACCTATAAGACAAGGGCTTTATTAGGCCGAGTAACTCTCTATGGGGTGCACCAGTGTTATTTTTCCGAAAAAAGGATGGTTCACTTCGAATGTGCATTGACTATCGGCAATTAAACAAGGCCACCGTTAAGAATAGGTATCCTTTACCCAGATGACTTATTTGATTAGCTTCAGGGTGCAAAGTGCTTCTCTAAGATAGATATCAGATCCGGGTATCACCAGCTCAGGGTTCGAGAGAATGACATCTCGAAAATTGTTTTCAGGACTCGGTATGGTCACTACAAATTTTTTGTTATGTCTTTTGGACTAACCAATTCCCCTATAACTTTTATGGATCTGATAAACAAGGTGTTCAAGGCATATTTGGACATGTTCATGATTTTATTCATTGATGACATCCTTATATACTCTTAGAGCGAGGAGGAGCATGTCGCTCACTTGAGAGTAATGCTTCACACCCTCAAGGATGTTAGTTGTATGCAAAGTTCAGCAAGTGTGAGTTTTGGTTGGACTCCATGGCATTTTTGGGCTATGTGGTATCGAGTGAGGGTATAAAGGTAGATTCTCAAAAAATTGAGGCTATGAAAAATTGGCCTAGACCGGTGAATCCTTTGGATATTCGGAGTTTCTTAGGTTTAGATGGCTACTACCGGAGGTTTGTTGAGGGCTTCTCATCTATTGCAAGACCTTTGGCCAAGATGACTCAGAAGAAGGTAAAGTTGCAATGGTCGGAGGCTTGTGAGAAAAGCTTCCAAGAGTTGAAAACTCGGCTCACTTTAGCACCAGTGTTGACCCTACCCGAGGGTATCGATGGTTTTGTGGTGTATTGTGACACTTTGAGAATCGGACTCAGGTGTATGTTGATGCAGTGTGGGAAGGTGATAGAATATGCCTCAAGACAGTTGAAAGTCCATGAGAAGAATTACTCGACCTATGATCTTGAGTTGGTCGGGGTGGTGTTCGCATTAAAGATATGGTGGCATTACTTGTATGGGGTCCATGTGGATGTATTTACTGACCACAAGAGATTCAATATGTGTTCACGCAAAAAGATCTCAATCATCGACAAAGAAGGTGGTTGGAGCTACTAAAGGACTATGACATGAGTGTCCTTTATCACCCGAGTAAGGCTAATGTGGTAGCAGACGCACTTAGTAGGCTCTCTATGGAGAGTGTGCCCTACGTGGATAAGGGAAAGAAAGAGTTGATGAAAGATATCCATCGACTTGCAAGGTTGGGAGTTAGATTGGTCGACACAACTGATGGGAACCATTTTTGTGCAAAATGGATCAGAATCATCCTTGGTGACTGATGTGTAATCTAGACAGGATGAGGATCCAATTTTGGTAAAGCTGAAGGGAGCCATTCGAAGTCAGAAGGTGGAGGTCTTCTCCCAAGGGGGAGATGGTGCCTTGCGGTACCAGGGTCTCCTATGTGTTCCAGATGTCGATGATTTGAGGAGTCAGTTGTTGCATGAGGCTCATGGATTGAGGTAGTCTATTCATCCAAGTGCCACCAAAGTGTATCATGACTTGAAGGAAGTATACTAGCGAAATGGCATGAAGAAGGATATTGCGGAATTCGTAGCCAGGTGTCCGAACTGTCAGCAAGTAAAAGTAGAACATCAAAGACCGAGAGGTGTACTCCAGGATATTAGCATTCCTACTTGGAAGTGGGAATAGATTAATATGGATTTCATTACAGGCCTACCTCGCACTCGTCGACACTATGGTTCTATTTGGGTGGTGGTAGACAGGTTGACCAAGGCTACACATTTCCTATCGGTGAAAACCACATATTCAGCGAATGATTATGCCAAACTGTATATCTAGGAGTTGGTTCAATTACATGGAGTGCCCTTGTAATTATTTCAGATTGAGGTACTCAGTTTACCTTTCAGTTTTGGTGGTCTTTTCAAAAAGGGCTTGGGACTCAGGATAAAGGAACTACACGGGAAGCCGAAGCAGATATGATGGCTAAATACCCACACTTATTCTCTATCGGCTCGATGTTAGCCTGAGGTATCAGTTTTTCTCTATGACTCTATTTAGTTTCATATTCAGTTCATGTGTTCAAGTTTCTGTTATGTATATGAGTGTGTATGTGATTTGCGAATCCAGTTCAACTGTATATTTTGAATGGAGGTAGTCATTCCGTTAACTTTAGGTTTGAATGATTAGTATTGATTCATGGTAATTGCATGTTTCTATTTCTTCTTGATTTCAACATTCGAGGACGAATGTTCCCAAGGAGAAAATATTGGTATACCCCGAAAATCCAAAGATTGGATCCGGGAGTTAAAAATTGAAAATTGCTGAAAACTGATAAAAATCTCAGAATGAGAGGTGTAACGACTCGTGGTTGGGAACCAACAAGCCGTTGTTACCAGTTGTGGGTTCAGGAGTCCTGGGTGGCAGTGGAAGCAACGACCTATATAACGACTCATTGTAGGAAACAATGAGCCGTCATTTGTAGTCGTGGTGAGATGTGGACTTGAGATTCAGGGAAGTAACAAGCCACCCAAAGACCCGTCATGAGGTACCACGGATCATGGTGAGCAGTCATTGTTAGGATGGTGAGATGGCCAGTGTATGTGACGGAATGAGATCACGACTCATGGGTTCTAGTAACGAGTCATGGTAAGGCTTGTGGTTTGAGGAAGTATAAAGTTGGCTGAAGGAAACCACGATCAAAGGAATGATCTGTTGAAGAAAAAAATGAATCGTTGTTTTTGTCGTTGTTTGAGCCAAGACCTAATCCTGGATAGTACATAGCACAGATAGATACCACGGGTCATGGTATCCTCCAACGAACCCGTTGGGTCGTCCGTTGTTTGGTCCAGTGAGCAGTTTTTCTGCGTGATTAGTAAGGGTATTTGTGTTATTCTTACGTTCTAAGGCTCTATACTACGTCGTTTAAGACTCGTTTTAGTGGATTTTAAGAGGGGAAAACCTATTCTAAGTTAATTACTCCCATGCATGCAAACTTGAGAGGTTGAAAATGTGATTCAAGGCTACTATTCAAGGTTTCCATCCAATTTCCTCTTGGATAATCAAAGCTTTAGTGGAATCAATCCCTTCCAGGTATGTAGGGCAATGAGTGGGTGTCTTCTGCCATACCCATGCTCAATTTCTATCTAAATATGAGAAATTCCTGTAATAGTTATGGGGTTTTCACTCAATGGCATAATTCTTCAATTGCTATACATGGGTACGACCAGATTATATTTCTATCGATGAATTGTGAAGCATGGGCAGATTTTAAATTATTTTCAATCAAAATTGTGTTTTCTAGTTTTATGAAATTAAAGGCCCATAAATGAGAAGTTTATGAAAGAAGAGAATGATGATGAATGTATGATGACGATGAGATTTGATGATGAAAAACATATTTCTAAAGCTACCCATGATTATGATATTATTTTCAAAATGAATTGAGTAGATCTAAGCATGATAAAGTTTTGGCCAAAGCCCTTAAATCGAGTATGATGATGTAGTATCTCTAAAGTAAGCTTACCACATGGTTTTGGAGTAAAGGCCCCCACTTATCTTTGAGCTTGTGGTATGTTTCAAAATAAAGCTTCTCATATGCATGAAGTCCCTATTAAGATGTATGTTATTATTGAGCTTCGTTTTCATACAATGTCGATTCTATGCATGATTTCATTATCGAGCTTTGTCAATAGACAATGTTGAGGTTCGTTTTCATATGATGTTGAGTCTATGCATGATTTCATTATTGAGCTTTGACAACAGACAATGTTGAGCTTCATTTTCATACGATGTTGAGTTTATACATGATTTCATCATTGAGCTTCGTCAATAGACGATGTTGAGCTTCGTTATATGTGATGTAGAGCATTGCATGTTTTGGGAGAAGATTCTAGCACCGAGTGGGCTAAGGATAGATCACCCTATTCCCCAAAACTATGCGCCAATGTAGGTTGATACTTTTATATTATTGGGACCTCCCTCGTGAGCTATCCCCGGCCCTAATAGCCCATGAGCTTGATGTCGATATCATGGTAGCGTCCTTAGCCTTAGGTTTTTGATGGCTCTGTCCACTTGAGTGTAATAGTCGGGACCACGTAAGCTCTATCGTGGTATGTCGGTTAAGTGTCGAGTTTCCCATTTTCAATATGATTCATATTTGAACATTCATTACTCATGGTTATTATTTTATACATGCATGTTCTAAAAGCAAGATTTGACTCATTGTTCATCTATTCTTATAAATTTCATATTTCATCTCTGAGTTATTCGAGTCAGTTATGATGTTATGAAGCTATGTATTGTCATGTTATGAAAAGATTTTGATTTCATAAAGAATGCATGCAAGCCCTCCTCTCAGATTTGAAAGCTTATGATATGTTACAATAGGTTTTAAATGATTTACTTTACTTAAGCAGTTTTACTTACCTTGCATACTCGGTACATTCCACGTACTGACCGTATATTTTTTATGTTGTATCGTTTCATGATACAAGACCCGGCTCTCAGGTTCAACCCCGCTCTTAGACAGTTCATTGGAGTTAGTGTCTGGTTATTGGTGAGTCCTCATCTTCCGCAGACCAGACTGTCTATCTTTCTTTATGTATTTCAGTTTTCAGCTTGTTGAGTTAGTTGGGGTCTTGTCCCATCAACTCGTCATGTTTAAAGGCTATTCAGACATATGTATGTACTCAGCTTCAGATTGTATATTCTTATGTTATACTGAGTTAGACTTCCTCTATGATGGTATTGATAGTTGTTTAGTTCTTGATTGAGTTAGATGTATGCTTATGCCATGGATCAACTTGGGGTCTCTCGAGGCTCCTTATCCTGTGTCTATGATCCGGGCCTCTGTTTCCATAGTAACAAATGATCTCCTATTGTTTACTATAGGGGATACAAAGTCTATCCATCTGCTTAGGGATAAGATTAATTTGTTCTCAAAAGCCTCAGGCTTGAAGGCAAACATCCAGAAGATCAAGTCTATTTTGGAGGTGTGGGCAGATAGGTAAAGAAAGATATTATATATCTCCTTGGCTATGATGAAGGAGAACTTCCTTTTAAGTACTTGGGACTTCCACAGTCTACTAAGAGACTCGCAGTTGCTCAATGCAAACCCCTAGTAGATAAGATCACAACTAGAATCACAACTTGGATGGCAAGAAGGTTGTCCTATACCGGGAGGATTCAACTCATAAAATATGCACTATTTGGAATTCATGCCTACTGGTTCCAATTGTTCCTACTACCATAAAAAGGTGATTAATTTAGTGGAGGATACATATAGAAGCTACTTATGGATAGGGGAGGCTATAATTACTAGAAGGGCTCTCGTTTCTTGGGAGAAGATCTGTCTTTCTAGATATGATGGAGGTTCAAACCTTATCAATTTAAGGTTATGGAATCAAGTAGCTATATACAAACTCATATGGGCTCTCATCTAGCAGTAGGAGAAGCTACATATTACATGGATACACACCTATTATATAAAACAGCAAGACTGGAGTACCATGGAAATTTCTATGCAGTCTTCTTGGATGGTGAGGAAGATCTTCAATATGAGGAAGCATTGGACTAGAACATTAAGCCAACGACAGCACCCCAAAGGAGGAAAGTTCTTAATAAATGATACATACAAGTTACTGAGAGAACTTGTTGCAAATGTTCCTTGGAGAGGCTTAATATACCATAATTCAACATGTCCTCAACACATTTTTTTATAATTGGCACTACTTGGGAGGATGAGGAAATTAAGAGGTTTAGCCTAGTGGGAATGGTTGTCCAAAGTATCTTGAAAGGCGCATGTTTGAATCTCTGATACAGCTTTTAGTTGACCATAACTATGTACACGCTCCGTTCTCTCTCCTTTACATGCCTTACCCTAGATTTTAACCTACATCCATGGTTGCACCCACAGCCAATCGCCTTCTGTGACTGGCCGAGATTCCATCGCCTCTACATTTTTATCTACCTCACACTTCCCACCTCTATCCACTACCGTCATACCTAAAGCCCTCATGAATACATACTATAATTTACACAAAAAAGATACATTGATATGATAAGGCCAACAACCCAAAACTCTCTACAGCAAGTGAATACTGGTGTAGAATACATACCCATCAAAAAGGTAACATTCATAGACGAAGTAGTAATAGTAAGATGGACAGAAAAGTAAGTACGCAGAGGGAATAAGATAGGGAACCTCTAATATGCAATGATAGAAAAATTTAGTACGGGTGTTTTGAATTAGAAGATCTCAAGATTCAAATACCTAAACAATGTGGGATTAAAGTGGATTGTAAAATAAGTTTCCTAAGAAACAAACACATACCGATGAGATTTGATCTACTCGAAGACTTTATCAAGAAGATGGCAAGGATTGACATTATATAAAGTCAAAGGATGGTATTTCCTATCAGATGAGACCCCTAATATATGATACTAAATTCAAAATGGAAGAAGAGACAACACAGGCGGTGGCATGGATATATTTTTCGATCATACAACGAACTTCTTTGTTAAGAAGGCATTCTTTACTTTAGCTTTGGCAGTAGGTAAGCCACTTCATCTGGACATGCATAGGTTAAACAAGACAAGACCAAGTTTTGCTAGAGTAAAGATGCAAGTAGATTTGATGGCAAAGCTACCATAATTTGTAATAATGGAAATTAAGGATGAAACAACAAATGAAATTAGAACAAAAAAGATCAAGATTCAATATGTTGTGTTGCAAAAATATAGAAAGGAAAGTAGGCTACAAGGATACAATGAAGCTGATTGCAAAGTCTTGCACCCAGAGTTAACGATGGTGATGAACAATAAGGAGAACAAGGTGGAGAAGAAAAGATAGAGAAGAATCAAAGCACAAATATCAATAGAAAGGGAAATGAGGGAGAAATAGTTGGACAGTGGATACCTACAAAAGATAACAGAATCTTCACAAAGGAAAATAACAAGGACAAGGTGCACAAAGATACAACAAGTTCAAGGAGAACAAATGTAGAGGATATTCCAATAACAAATGCATTTGACATCCTGGCAAATGGAGAAAACATATACAAGGAGAGCTCAATCAAAAAGAGCTAACTAATAGTATAGGGACAGGGAAATTCTCACAGTGGGAGAAGGTTTCGAAGAAGAAAGGGGTTGCCAATAATAATAGTAAAAGACGGACAGACAAAAGCCAATAGAGACAACATGATTCCAGATGGAGCATATGAGAAGGGAAGATACATAAATTGATCATGGAGAAATCTATTCATGAATCTCCACAGAAATAACCACTAAGGTTAATGTAGGGGAATAGGGTGGAGACAGAGAAAGAGATAGAAAAAGGGGAAGGTAAAACCCATAGGAAGTAGATAGCAGGAGTAGAGAGGACAAGGAGAATGAAAAAGACATTATAGAACCTTTCGCTATTAATGAAAGCTACCAAATTAACTATCAAGAAGAGGACCCACAAAGAGACAAAGAGCAAACAAAGGCAGTAAGGGACAGAGTTATACAATTGTATTTGCAAGAAAGGGATTTGAATATTGAGAAAGCCACAAACATTGTACATAACTCTAGACATGCATAGGAAGAAGAGAATAGGGATTTAAGGATTCAAAAGGTTGATATGGAGAAAGAAAAGCTCAGTGTCGCACTCCAAACCTGGAGGGGCATGACTGGCACCCTGTGCCGCACCTGATCGAGCACATCCTGCCATAAAAATAACTATAAGAAGCCAGAACCGACGAAGTTCGGCATCACGCCCAAACAACATTAGAGGAAATGATAGCAGAAGACAAAAATTAATTCACTGACTAACCAAGGAATAACAATAGGTCGTCAAAGCCACACAATAGGAACAATCTATATGATAAGTCCCACTTGGACCACAATAAGAATGCTACGCCCACAGTAGACATCTACGAGCCTTTATGAATACAATTGAAATTAATAGTTTGGGATAGGGCCCTCGAACTACCCATAATCATAATAATCCAGCAACTCTAGATGATTTGGTATTTACAAACTCAGTTGCAACTCCACTCAGCGACCAAAAAGCTAAATCTACCAGCCGATCAGCACCTACAGATATTAATGCAACGCTCTTATAGGACATCATATGGAAATATATCGAGTATGTAAGGCAAAAAAAATAACAAGATTCAAATTTCAAACCAGCAGATATACAACCGAAATATATTTAGGAAATTAAGTAAGTACATAGAACCTACCTGGCCCCCATAAGCTTGTAAAGCCTAAAACAAGTAAACAACAAATGGCTCCTAACCTACACAACTCACCTGTAACTATCTGTACCACATAGGGTCTATCCAACCGTCTTACCTGATCCATCACTAGGCTCCTCAATGGCCTCAGCTATCACCAAATCACATCTAGCATCCACAACTATCAAACAAATAGAATATAAGGCAACAATACAACACAAACATATATGTTAGCAACAACATCAATCAAGTATTGTCGGGCCATCTCTCGGCTGTGCGTAGTCAGTAGAGCTCAATCCAACCAAGAGAACCGATCACAATCCTAGTAAGGCTTAAACATTTTGGAATACTCTTGAACCATGTCTCAAATCGGTACTATGGTGGGCAAACTCAACCTCATAGGTCGTTTCACCCCTTGGGCTCAACCCCTCAGCCGGAACCACTATCATGCGTCGAGTATCCACGAGCCTCAAGGCAATAGTTAGAGCATACAATCAAGCCAAGCACATACACAACCAATTTTCACACATAAAACCACACATTTAGGCAAGCTACAACATTCCAATCCAACTACTACCACCACCACCATAGGGTTTATCCTTATGTTCTATACAACTTATCATTCTCAAAGTATTATCAAACGACCGAAGGATCATAGCCTATCAACTCAATCCCCCAAGCCTTACATAAAATATTAAATTATACCAATTACTAAATATAAGTCCAACAAGTCATCCTCTAATACAATCTAAAAAGATCAGAACCAACGCCTTTCAACATTCTACTGATGTGCGATAGCCAACTAAAACTAACGTCTGACTTCACGGCATCAACACATGAAGGAAAGACCTCACTCACAACATCCCCAAACACAATTTCTAATTGATCCAAATAGCAACTACAACACAACAAATCCACAAAACATGGCAAGTGTGCAATTGGAATAGAAATCATGCCGAAATAAAGAACCGAAAGCCTTAACATACCATGAATCAAAATGACAATCATACTAAAAAGGATCTTCACCTTTACAAGCCTCAATTTACTACTTAAGAATATCTCAAGTTGCTGCCAAAAATGCAGCTAACACCACTTTAGCAAAAACAATACAAGCAAAGATTATTCGATGTGATTTCTATGAATTCAAGGATGGAAATTATAAGGTAATAACCTACCAACACTCAAATACTCTAAATAAACACAAACAACTAAATAATGCCTAAAAAAAGATGGCTTACCAACCAGCCACCACGAGATAACCATTAAAACACCCGAAAATGACACCAAAATGTGAGCCACATAGAGGTTCTATCTTCCTGATCCCAAAAGGCATATATTCTTATGATTTATAACCTTAATATAAAGAGGGACATGAAGAGGGAGACTTGAGAGAGGTTTTGTTCGAGAAAATTTCCAGAAAAGCAAGTAAATAAATCAATAGTTGACCAAACTAACTTATATATGGGGTTAGCTGACATAGGGGCAATGTGTCACGTCGCCCATCACACCATTTTGGTGGCATGATATGCTGCCATCGTGGATCCTCTTTGATCCTCCTCACCTACCTACCGTAGTCTCACAAAAAATATATCTCTCTCTATTTTAAAGTCGTATAGCAAACAAATTAATGCATGGGTAACTAAGCTCATAGATGTTTTATTTGATAGGTCATAGGTCCCCTAATTCCTTATATACTGGGAGAAAAGCTCCAAAATATCTGACCCAAATTTCAAACAATTTTAAGAAAGAAATTTATGATAAGTCTTGCCGACCTTTGTTTTACAACTTGATTGATGTCAAATCTTAATATACCCCCATAGAGTGATTCAAATATCTTATAACACTCCATTATTAGCATATTAAATACTCTTAGTTCTACCTTAAAGTATGAATTTATTTCTTAAATTATACGGGGTGTTATACTCAATCCTAGTAAAATTCTACATTAGCTAGTCTCTCATAATCTAGAGCACCTAGGTAGCAGTTCCACGAATGAAAAGGAAATGGAGAAAGGAGAGGGAACGAAGGTGGAGACCATAGAGAAATTATAGAAGAATCATCACCAAAAATAAAGACAGGGAACAAAAAAGGAAGAAAAGTAGATTAGTAAATTCGCGGCAAGCATTTCACAAACTACAAATGCTAAACTGACACCTCAAGTTTTTCATAAGTGCCCTAATGGAGCCGTTTCAACAGTCCAATCAAGTACAACACTATAGAAGATGATTGAGAATGAAAGAAACAGGTACCAACTATAATGGGAAAATATGGTACATTATAGATGAACATATATAGATAAGGTTATCAGTGACATAGAATAACAAATTACTTTAAAGTTGTTCTTACAGGAGATACAGAGGCACATAATTACTATCCTAGTGTATGTTAAATGTGAGGAAGTGGAGAGAATGACACTATGGAAGAACATTTACCAACTATCAGAAACAAACAACTTGCCATGGCTAGTAGTTGGAGACTTCAATGTCATCATGAATTAAAAGGAAAAGATATAAGGGCTACTTGTTAACTGTCACACCCCACCTTGGCAGGCATGACTGGCACCTAATGCCATACTGGAATCTGGGCTGACCTGGCTGGGTCTATGCATCTTTGGTGCCTACCAGCAACTCAAATCAAGAAAACAAACGGCTATATATCGTCTATAAATATAGCCTTGGGCCGACAAGGCCACGCAACACCTGTAAAGGAAAAACAGCTAACCCAACAACATAACAATAAAGGGATCCTAAGCAGGCCGACAAGACCACTATGCTATCTAGTTATACCAGAATGAAAACCGACGATCATATTTATACTAAAGCCGACAAGGCTGCTAACTAACTAGCTAAACTAGGCCCCACATGGTCAACACACAAAGTATAACACACATAGGCCCCACATGGCCAACAACAACCAACAACTAAGAATATATAGCCTGCAAGCCTCTAAGAGTGTAATAATGGTCGGGACAGGGCCCCGACCTACCTAAACATTGTACAACAAAAAGAGCAAACCTTTCTGACTATCACTCCGAAGAAAAAGAGTTGACTGCACTGCTAACTCTGGATGAGAGATAAAAAGGTCCTGAACCAAGTCTATCCGTGCCTACAGGAAAGTATCCAAGTGCCTCAAAGATGGGCGTCAGTAAAATATGTACTGAATATGTAAGGTAGTAATGAAAATAACTAAATAGAACTGATAAAATAACTGAAAGTAAACAATAGAAAGGATAAGAGTTATAACCCGAATAGCCTCACAACCTGAAGTATAACTAACAAGTAAGTAATATAGACAAGAACCTTACTTGTCCCCAATAAGTCTGGAAGGTGCAATCAGCACAAAACAACCCACCTGGGCCCCCATAAGCCCTGGCAAGTACACTTCAATCTATATACCCCTAGCGTGGTCAATATGAGTTAACTGGTAACTATAGCCAACCTATATGGCCTATAGGTCTGCAACTGAGCCCGCTGGGCTCTTGTAGTTGTGTCTGAGCCCGTTGGGCTCCTGTCTGTAATTGCACAGTAGGCACACAAGGCTTGATGGAGGGTCGGTAATTCCGATATGGCATAAAAGTAGAAGCCCATTCGTAGATGGACTATAATATGTCCTTATAGGCCTGACTATATACCTCTCAAAAAACATATAGCTCCTCTGAGCAATCTATAGCCCCATAGGCGATGACACAACTAGTAACCCTGAGGTTTGTCGATAGAAGTCTATAATAGGTGGGATCAGTCCCAACCAAAATAGTAAATGATAATCTCAAACCCACGGTAGTAGCTAATCACAACATACATGCTTATAGCTTTCTTACAAGGACATAGGTCGTATTACTATATGATAGGAATAATTTGCCGAAGAAATTAGCCTTAACATACCTTGAATGTCAATTTTCATTTTATCGATTAGTTCTAACCAGTAGTTGGCAATTCCACCCAATTGCAGCTTCTATGTTTAGAGAATAAGGCTATTTTCAATACTATAACTCGGAAAACAATGATATCTTTCAATAATATTAACTATAATTAAACTTCATTTAATTCGGTCTAGAGTACAGAAGGTAGAAATTCTTACCTATCACTTGTAGTCGCATAAAATCCAATTAGAAATGATTCTGACAACTTTCACTCGGTGAGGTTCCGGTGCTCCAAGTGAATTTTTAAGAAATAACTCTACAGGAACGTTCCTCATAGGCCTAGAACTCGATATCCAAGATGATTTTGCATTTGGACTGAGTTTGGCAGCGTAACTTGATGAGAAATAGATGAAACTCACATTTACTCTCTCTTCTCGGTCGAGGGAAATATCAAGAATGACTTAATTTTGATCAAGAAGGGACTTATATATAAGTGAGGTGGTGGAAGGGGAGGTGCGGTGCGCCACCTATTGCGCCAGGATGGAGGTGGGGCATACTGACCATGGTGTCGGCTGGCAGGCGTGGCGCGGCGACTAGTGCGCCTGGCCTCCTGCTCGCCCGATGCCATGTTCGTACACTCAACTCCCAAGTCCTTTCTTGCATGCGTCGTACTCCAAAACTCTCAACATATGAACGCATGCATCAGTTAAATGATAAAAACTTACAGGGTGTAACATTAACCCCACAAGAATATAAAAATTTGCTTTATATATGAACTCTTGTGAATTATAGGAAGTTAGCTTTAAGGGGAACCCTTTCACTTGGTGGAATGAAAGGGTAGGAGGAGATTTCATTTTCAAAAGAATGGATAGGGTTGTGGTGAATCACAAATTCAAGACTGCTTTCCAAAAACGAAGGTAGAAAATCTATCCAGAGCAGGGTTAGACCAAGCTCCATTATTTATTACTTTAGGGAATCAGGAGACTCACATTAAGAAGCCTCTTAAGCCTCTTAGTAGAGCATAAATCACTAATTCACATACTCAGACAAAGTTGGAGCTCTCCAGAAGGCGAAGGAAACTTATTTTGGAAATTCAATTAGAGAATTAAAAAGGTGAAGAAGGCTCTTACCAAATGGAGTAAGAATACTTTTAAGGATCAAAGAAGAAATTGTGAAACTAAAAGAAAGATTATTAGAGGAAGACCCTACACCACAGAACAGATAGGTAATGCAGCAGGCTCAGGCAAAAATGAAGAAGGATATACACTCTGAAGAGGAATTCTGGAGGCAAAAACAAGGATAGAATGGTTTGAAAAGGGAGATAGAAATACAAGGTTTTTCCATGACCTAGTAAAAGGAAGAAGAAAGAGGCTCCAAATAAACAGACTGCAAATTTCTCGTGGGAAATGGATAGAAGACAAGACGATGCTAGCATAAGAGGCTATAAATTACTACAAAATATAATTTACTCAGAAGGAAGAAGGGGAAAATTTTGACCTTCTGGACCACATTCTAGAAATGATTACAATGGAAGAAAATGAGAGGCTTTGTAAGTTACCTAATAGGTTCATAAAGATGTGTTTAATCTGAAAGGATCCGTTCTATGTGGACCTAATGGGATATTAGGTCTTTTCTATCAACACTACTGGGTGGTGATAGGAAGTGATGTGTGAGATGATTATAGATTTATTTAAGGGAAATACTCTTCTAGAGAAATTACTCATACAAATCTGGTACGAATACTTAAAAAATATTGGTGGAGACTTTTTTAGATTTAAGGCCAATTAGTTTGAATAATTCTATCAACAAACTCATTTCCTAGGTGCTCCATAACATATTAGAACTGACATACCTAAACTAATATCTCCTAATTAAGCTAATTTTATTTAAGGCAAAAACATCATAGAATATGTGCTACTCACGCAGGAGATTACTGTTGACATCAAATTAAGGAAAAAACCAACCAATGTTATCATAAAGCGGGATATGACACAAGCTTATGATAGAGTCTATTTGCTATATATTACAAGGGTGATGAGAAAAATGAGCTTTGGAGAGATCTATGTAGACATGATTGGAGGTTAGTGGCAAATAATTGGTATTTTTTTTATTGAATACATAGATTGATGGGTTTTTCCACTCCACTAGAGGGGTAAAACAGGATGACCCTATATCACCTATTTTATTCATTATAGTAGCTGAGGTACTGTCTAGAGCTCTCAATGCTCTCTTTGATGATAGGTTATATAAAGGGTATGAACTTCCTAAATGGAGTAGGCAAATAAACCATCTAGCATATGTAGATAACACCATTATCTTCACATCTGCTGATAGGAAATGTATAGAAATGGCGATGAAAGTTCTAAAAGACTATGAAAAGATATCTGGTCAGTTTATAAGTGAGCAAAAAATAGTTTCTATATGTATAGGAAAGTGGCTGCTAGATTAGTGGAGGAAGTTAGACTTGGTACTAACTTCAAGCAAGGACAATTTCCTTTCCAATACTTAGGGTGTCCTATCACCCATGCTATAAAAAGGAAGGTCCACTTCCATGATCTGATGAAGAAGATAAAGAATAGATTACAAAATTTGGAAAGGGAAATTATTATCCTTTGGAGGAAAGGTGGTACTCCTAAATAGTGTACTATTAAGCATGACATTATTTCTTCTTTCTGTAGTAGTTCCTCATAAATGCATTATCAATGAGTTACATAAAACCTTTAATAGAATCCTATGGAGTAAAAAAAAGAAGAAGGGAAGAACAAGCTCTAGTCTGCATGGGAGAAAATGTGTTGTCCCAAGGAAGAGGGAGGAATAGGCTTCAATTCTCCGTTTGATGTCTCTAAGGCCTTATTTGCAAAACTATGATGGAAATTCAGAATCACAAGATCCCTATAGACATATTTTCTATGCAATAAGTATTGCAAAACTTATCCCAAGTGTGGCACAATGGAAGGGAGGAAAATCAAGTCTGGAAGCACATGTTGGAAGCTAGAGATTTTGTTGAGCAGGAAATATGGTGGGAACCTACTGTAGGCACTTCTAATTTCTAGTTTGATAACTGGACAAGATTAGGAGTACTTAATTTTGTAGTAGGTGAAGACTTTATTATTGATGAAAGAATTGAAGATTTAAGTTCCGTGATGATAGAAGAATTGAACAATATCATACTTTAGCAGACACTGCCAAAGGACATAGTGGAGCATATTAACACAAATATTTTTATTTGTAAAAAGGAAGGTAAATGGGACCAACCTTGGTGGATCGCTACCAGTAATGGAAAATTCACAATAAGAAGTACTTGGCAGTTGTTAAGACAGGAGGGAAGAATCAGAATGCTGGAAGAGGTTGTGGACAAAAGGGATTTCTTTTAAAATTTCATTCTTAATATGGAGGGTAAGGAATTTCAAGATTCCTATAGATGATGTCTTACAAAGATGTGGCATAGACATAGTTTCAAGATGTAGGTGCTATGATATACCACAACAAGAAACTGTCCAATATTTATTTATTACAATGGAGTTTACTATATGGAGATTCTTTTCACAAGCTGCAGGAGTATCAAAAACTTTTGTACAAATACAACAAGCAGTGGTTCAATGGTGAAATACAACTTGTATGACTAATCTGAAAGCTATATACCAAGCGGCACCTGCAATGATATGCCGACAACTATGGAAACGGGGGAACTCTGTTATACTTGGGGGGAGGATATCCGGGGGAGAGTGATACATGAAATATGTCAAAATTGTTGGATATTGACTAAATTTTTATATCACAGGATTTAGAATTTACCTTTAGTATGCTCTTTAATAGTGGAATGTATGGAAAGTGACAAACCACTAATAAAAGCAATCCTTATTTCATGCAAAAGGCCCCTAGAAAGATGATATAAGTGCAATACATATGGGGGGAACCCAAGCCCCAGTATTGTAGCTTTTTGCATTAGAGAATATAGAGAGGACCTGACCATTCTAGTGATTTTAAAATTCTAGATAACACAAGTTTATATGAAGAGATAGAAGCACTAGTAAGAGGTATTGAGTTCTGTGTAGAAAATCAATCGCTACCTCTCATACTGGAAACAAATTCCTTGGCTCTAAAGAAGATAGTGGAAGAAGAATGGGAATGTCCATGGAGTATAGTCATGATGATGAGGAAGATAAAGGGTTAGATGAAAGTAGGGAATACTTGAATCTTACACACAGAGAGAAGAAAATAACTTGCCAGATTTTTTTTACTAACATGACTTTTGATTTTGTAGGTACACTAATATTTTAATCATTCCAAGAGGTTTCCGGCAAAGACAAGAGCATTATAAATTTAGGAAAACAAGAAATACCATATCTACGAGTCCAAACAATAAAGAAGAAAACACAAGAAATATGAGATGCTAAAGGTGGAAACCAAAATGCAAATACAGAGGAAAAAATAGAGGTAATAGTACAGTAACCCTAGAAATATTCATAGTATGCTATGTAATCTAAGAACAAATATGTAAGTTCAGACTTTTATACTAAACCTTTTTGGAAGTGGTATCAATCTCTTTTGAGATTTAGCCCTATAAAGAGGAATAGTAAAGAAGCCTACTTGCATGCTTGAAGATATAAAGACTAAAGCTCGAATCAAGCATGGAAATATTGTTAGTACTCCATTCTTGGCCTAACATAGTCTTTAGAGGAGCAGATTACATAACACCTGGTAAGAGATTTAGGTGACCTAAAGTGAAATCGTTCCAAGGCCATTAAACTAGGATATATCAGTGTAACTATGTAAGAAAGTGTAGTAGTTGCAACCCATTATCATAGTTAAAGTTTAATTTCTTACCTCTAGTATGGTGAATCCAAAGAAAAATCAGAGAGGTTTGATATAGACCCATGTCTTGAATCGTGTAGCTAAAAACTTCATTTCTAGACCTATACTGGTAGCTGACGCAGAGAGGAAGAATGGTGGTCGGGCGGTGAAGCTTTTTGAAAACTTCTAGAGGACTGGCTAGTGGGGTTTCCTTTTTGGCTTCCCTTTCCTATTGTTTATTCTTAGCAACTGTCGATGGTTTTGGTATTTAGTTGTGTAATGTTGGTTCACCCGTCGGGGGAGTTAGTGTGGGTGTCAATAACGGCCATTTGGATCATAATAAAGTTGGTATCATTTCTCTATGTTCGTTGATCTCATTGCATGAGGATGAGCCTAGTATAATCTTATGAATCGGTATAGAGACGGCAGTAACTTATCTTCGAGAGGGTGCAGGACTTTAGGAGAACTCCCTTCTTTCTTTCTTTTTCATGCTATTACCTTATTCCAATTGGTATCTGGTGATCTAAATTGGTATCTAACTACTCTTCTTTATTTCTCCCTCAGATGGTGAGAATATGTGCAGGCAGAATGTCATGACCCGAACATGGGCCTTGATTGAGACACGGAACCTAAAACCATAAATGGCCCCAAGTCAACCCATTGCATGAACATGATAATTAAAAATCAATATAAGCAAAACTAATAACTAAATTCTAAAATAGCAGTTTTTCGAATAACAAAACATCTAGCCAATGGTAATATTATAACACTGAGTATGAAGCTGAATATACAAATGTATGTCTGAAAAGCCTCTACTAACTGATGAGATGTTGGGACAAGCTCCCAACTATCTCTAAGTGTGAAATAAACTGACATAATGATACTGAAAGATAAATGTCCTTGGATGATGAGGATTCACCCAAGGCAGGGTCTGAACTGGAACTTGAGTAGGACTAACGGTGCATCTGAGTCATATCAATAGGACCTGCATCATGAAATGATACAGCATAGAGTATGCAGTCATTAATTGGAATGTACTAAGTATGCAAGGTAAGTAAAACGGTCTGAGTAAGTATAAACTGAAATTATGTACATCATAAATCATAATATCATAAGATTCTGAGAGTAAGAACTGCATGTTGATATCTGAAAACATGAATAGACATAATCTGGATCCCATAACTGAACGGGATGACCCAAAGATGAAAATGAGATTCATAAGTAAAAATTGGTAACCTGATCTTTGGGTCAAACCTACTGAATACATAATATCATATTTGATAAACATGTATAACTGAGATCATGAGGAATAACAGGAGACTCGTCATATAACCGATACTATCACAATAGAGCTTATGTGATCCCAACTATTACCCTCAAGTGGGCAAAGCCATCCAAAGCCTTGCCAGGGATAAGAGCGCTACCATGATATCGATATCAAGTTGAAGGCCCCTTGGGGGCAGGGGAAGCTCGCAAGAGAGGTCCTAATGAACATGTATAAAACTATGTTGGTACGTAGTTCTGAGGCCTAAGGATTACATAAACCCCTAGCCTACTCGATGCTAGACACTGCTCCTAAAAACATGCAGGGTGTTCTCCATCATTTTTCAGAAAAGCTAACACCTTCAATTTTCAACGAAGCTGATAATGTAATTACATACATAGTCTGAAATATGAATACAGGGAGTCCTAGCTCCAAACATACCATAAGATGAAAATTGGAGTATAGACTCCAAAACCATATGGTAAGCTTATTTGTAAAACTAAACTGAATTATAAAAACATGATAAATCTAAGTAGGATTACCCAAAATCTGAAGATCATTCTTACTTGAAATAGACTTCACTAGTCAAAATAATATATTCATATATAGATAATTCGTAGACATATATACATGCTAGATACTTCATCATACTTGAAACCATCAATCATAGCGGAATCTAGAACCATAAATGGCTCGAAGTCAACCTATGGCATGAACATGATAACTAAAGATCAACATAAGCAAAATCGATGAATAAATTCTAAAATAGTGAAAGTCTGAATAACAAAACATATAGCGAACAGTAATATCATAACACTGAGTCCGAAGCTGAATATACAAATCTATGTCTGAAAAACCTCTACTAATTGATGAGATATTGGGACAAGCCCCCAGTTATCTCTAAGTATGAAATAAACTGACATATTGACACTGAAAGATAAATTTCCTCGGAGGATGAGGACTCACCCAAGGTAAGGTTTGAACTGGAACGAGAGTAGGACTAACAACGCGTCTGAGTCTGATGGCTAGGACCTGTATCATGAAACGATACAACATAGAGTATTCAGTCAGTACTTGGAATGTACTGAATATGCAAGGTAAGTAAAATAGGCTGAGTAAGTATAAACTAAAATCATGTACATCATAAATCATAATATCATAAGATTATGAGAGTAAGGACTGCATGCTGATATCTGAAAAACATAAATAGACATAAACTGGATCCTATAACTAAATCGAATGACCCAAAGCTAAAACTGAGATTCATAAGTAAAAATTGATAACCTAATCATTGGGTCAAACCTGATGAATACATAATATCATATCTGATAAACATGCATAAATGAGATCATGAGGAACAATGGGAGACTCATCACATAACCGATACTATCACGATAGAGCTTACATGATCCCAACTATTACACTCAAATGAGAAAGGCTGTCGAAAGCCTTGCCAGGGCTAAGGGCGCTACCATGATATCGACATCAAGCTGAAGGCCCCTTGGGGACAGGGGAAGCTCGCAAGGGAGGTCCCAATGAACATGTATAAACCTATGTTGGCATGTAGTTCTGAGGCCCAGGGTTTACATGAACCCCTAGCCTACCCGATGCTAGACAATGTTCCTAAAAACATGCAAGGCACTCTCTATCATTTTTCAACAAAGGTGAAACCATCAATTTTCAAAGAAGCTAATGATGTAATTACATGCATAGTCTGAAATCTAAATACAGGGAGTCATGGCTCCAAACATACCATAAGCTGAAAATGGGAGTATAGACTCCGAAATCATATGGTAAGCTGATTTATAGAACTAAACTAGATCATGAAAACATGCTAAATCTCAGTGGGATTACCCAAAATCTGAAGATCATGCTTATTTGAAATAGACTTCACTAGTCAAAATCATAGATTCATATATGGGTAATTTGTAAACATACATACATGATAGATACTTTATCATGCTTGAAATCATCAATCATATACTAACTTTTTCATGAATTTTCATAATTGGGCATAACCTTCTAATATTTGAAAACATTAATATGTAATTAATCCGTACATAAAATCTGCCTATGAATCTTAAAACATTCCTTCAAACATGAAGGGATTTGACCCATAAATAAATCATACTAAATTTTATAAATTTGGGTTAAAACCCCATAGGATCATACATCTTGAATTAACACTTAAATTCATGAACTTGAGGAGAAATTTGGGCATAAGAATGAAAGGAAACTCTCATTCATTGCCCTACATACCTAGGTAAATTGACTTTCAACTTGACTTTCAAAGCCTAAGAGATTTGGAGGAGAATTGAAGGATTCTAGGCTTGATCTTCAATGGAAAACCTCTAAACTTGCATGCATGGGAGAGGAATGGTTAGCATAGGCTTAACCCCTCTTAGTACACCTCTTTCAGAGCTTAATAATTATGAAAACACCCTAACTAATTTTGCAGAAAAATTGTCACTGCCAGTCCCAACGAGGGACTGGACGAGTCATTACCCAACTAGACGACTCGTCACCCCACTCGTCATCATCACTTGAAAAATCTTCATTTACTAATATTCCTTTCCCACATGCCACTTGACAGGTCGTTAGATGCAGGATGACTCACCCCTTCATCTGTTGCCAACACTGCCCAATCATCCTTTAACCACCTGACGGGTCAGACCACGATTAGCTGGGGTGACGACGACTCCTCCTCCCTTCCAAATCCACTACCTGAGAATGATACCTTCTCAACTGTTCGCCACCTAACGGGTCACTTAACGACCCGTTAGGTCACACCACGAGTCACTGGATGACTCATTTTATGACTTGATGCAAAATTTCCTACCTTCTCAGTTTCAACTCACAGGTCTGATCTTCGAGATTTTTAGGATATCACAATATCCCCCCCTTGGGAATATTTGTCCTCAAATGTGGGTAAACATACTGAGTAGTTGTGGAAAGGAACTGCAATCCCAATTACTAGATATTTGAAGCTGAAAACTGATGAAGTGGACTGACTCCGAACTGATATACATGATTGAATTGAATTCATGAATCACACATATATGAACTAACATGAAAGGAAACTGAGAGACATAAACTGGACATGAAACTAAAATAGAGTACTAAGGAGGAAACTGATACCTCATGCTGGAACTGAGTTGAAAGGAAAAAAAATGCGGGTATCTAGCCATCAATATCTGCTTCGGCCTCCCACGTAGATCCTTCAACAAGTTGATTCCTCCACAAGACTTTCATCGAAGCTACTTCTTTGTTCCTCAACTTTTGAACCTGATGATCAAGGATCTCAACTAGAACCTCCTCATAGCTAAGGTTCTTCTTCACACCTATGCTCTCCACAGGGACAACCAAAATCAAATCACCAATATATTTCTTTAATAATGATACATGAAAAACTGGATGCACCGAAGCCAACTCCGCTAGTAGCTCCAACTAATAGGCCACCTTGCCAACACGTCTCACAATCCTATAGGGACCAACATATCGGGGACTAAGATTCCCTTTATTTTTGAATCTCATCACTCCCTTCATGGGAGACACCTTCAAAAATACCCAATCATCAACCTCAAACTCCAGTTCTCTCCTCCTCACATCAGCATAGGACCTTTGATGACTCTGAGCTGTTTTCAGCCTTTCCCTTATAAGCTAAACTTTATCCATAGTCTCATAAATTGAATCTGGTCCTATCAATGTAGCTTCACCTACCTCAAGTCAACCAATAGGCGATCTATATCTCCGCCATAAAGAGCCTCAAATGGAGCCATCTGGATTCTAGAGTGGTAACTGTTGTTATAAGAAAACTCAATAAGAGGAAAATGATCATCCCAACTACCTTTGAATTCAATCACACATGATCTCAACACAATCTCGAGAGTTTGAATGGTCCTCTCAGCCTAACCATCTATCCGTGGGTGAAAAGTTGTGCTAAGCTTGACCTGAGTACCAAGTCTCTTCTGAAACGATCTTCAAAACTGCAAGGTGAACTGAGTAGCTCTGTCTAAAATAATGGACAAGGGAACTCCATGAAACTGAACTAACTCCTGAATGTACAATTTAGCATAATCCTCCGCTGAGTCGATAGTTTTGACTGGTAGAAAATGGGTTGCTTTAGTCAACCTATCTACAACCACCCAAATAGAGTCATACTATCGGCATATGCGAGGTAATACTATGATGAAATCCATATTGATTTCCTCCCACTTCTATGTAGGGATATTGATGTCTTGTAGCACACCTCCTAGTCTTTGATGCTCCACTTTCACTTGCTGATAATTCGGACATTTAGCCACAAACTCCGCTATGTCCTTCTACATGTCATTCCACTAGTAGACTTTCCATAGATCATGGTACATCTCGGTGGCACATGGATGGATAGAATGCCGCAAACCATGAGTCTCATGTAACATCTGTTCTCTCAAGTCATCGACATTCGAAACACACAAGCGTCCCTGATATCGAAGTAATCTCCTCCTTGGGGGAAGACCTCTACCTTCTAATTCTGAACCGCTTCCTTCAACTTTTCCAAAATAGGATCTTTATATTGCCTAGCCTTGAGCTTAGTCACCAAATAGGATTCTGAACCATTCTAAACAATGACACCACCATCTGTCGAATCAACAAGAAAAACTCCTAATAGTGCAAGTCGATGAACATCCTTCACTAACTCTTTCCTTCCATCTTCCACGTGAGAAACACTCTCCATAGGTAGTTTGCTAAGGGCATCCTCCACTACATTAGCCTTGCTTGGATGATAAAGGACACTCATTTTATAGTCCTTGAGAAGCTTTAACCATCTCCTTTGTCGCAAATTCAAATCCTTCTGGGAGAACACATATTGTAGGCTCTTGTGGTCCGTAAACACATCCACTTGGACCCCATACAAATAGTTCCTCCAAATATTCAATGAGAACACCACCGTTGCTAATTTCATGTCATGCATCGGGTAATTCTTCTCATGAGTCTTAAGCTGTCTAGAGGCATACTCAATGACCTTATCATGGTGCATCAATGCATACCCTAGACCAACCCTAGAGGCATCACACTACACAATGAATCTGTTTGTATCCTTAGGTAGGGTCAATACTGGGGCTGAAGTGAGTTGAGTCTTTAACTCTTGAAAACTCTTCTCACAGACATCCGACCACTGAAATTAAACTTTCTTCTTGGTCAACTTAGTCAATAGTGCTGCAATGGATGAAAATCCTTCAGCAAACCTCCTATAATAGCCAACTAAACCTAAGAAACTCCTGATATTCGGAGGATTAATAGGTCTAAGCCAAATCTTTACAGCTTCTATCTTTTGAGAGTCCATCTGCGCCCCCTCACTTGACACCACATGGCCTAAAAATGCTATAGAATTCAATAAAAACTCACACTTACTGAATTTAGCAAATAGTTGGTGATCCTTGAGGGTCTGTAGAACTACTCTAAAATGAGCGGCATGCTCTTCCATGCTCTGAGAATATTTGAGAATTTCATCTATGAAGACAATCACAAACATGTCAAAATGTGGCTTGAATACCCTGTTCATCATATCCATGAAAGCTGCTGGAGCATTCGTTAGTCCAAATGACATAATCAAAAACTCATAATGACCATACCGAGACCTAAAGCTGTCTTCGGAATGTCACTCTCCCTAACTCTAAGCTAATGATACCTGGATCTAATGTCTATCTTTGAGAAGCACTTAGCACCCTGAACTTGTCCAAACAAGTCATCAATTCTGGGGAGGGGATACTTGTTCTTGGTTTTAACCTTGCTCAACTACCGATAGTCAATACACGTATGAAGAGACCAATCCTTCTTCCAAACAAAGAGAGCTGGTGCACCCCACGGGGACTTGTTAGGCCTGATGAAGCCCTTATCAAAGAGATCCTCCAACTATTCTTTCAACTTCTTTAGCTTAGCTGGAGCCATTCTGTATGGAGGAATAGATATAGGTTGCTTATCGAGAAGAAGGACAATACCAAAATCAATCTCCTTCTCGGAAGGGACTCCCAGTAGATCATCTAGGAAAACCTCCGAATACTCACAAATTATAGGAACTGACTAGAGAGTCGGGGTTTTGAATGTTTCATCCTTAACGCAAACTATATGGTAAACACAACCCTTGAAAATCATCTTTCTAGCCTTAAGGTAGGAAACAAAGCTACTTATAGGCATAGTTGAAGTACCCTTCCATTCTAGGATTGGCTCACTCATAAACTGAAACTCTACCTTATAGGTTCTACAATTCACTGAGGCATAACATGAATGCAACCAATTCATACCAAAGATAACATCAAAACCAGTCATTTCTAACTCTATTAGATCGTTTGAGGTGACTTTCTGAAGGACTGTGATAAGGTAATTTCTGTATACCCGTCGAGCTATAACTGAGTCATCGACTGGAGTAGAGACTGAGAAAGGTTCTGATAGGATTTCGGGATTGACTCCGAAACTAATGGCAACATAAGGAGTCACAAAAGATAGGGTAACCCCTAGATCTAACAATGTATATATATCAAGTTGGAATACTCGTAACGTACCGGTGACCACGTTCGAGAAACCTCCTGCTCCTGACATGATGAGAGGGCATAAAACCTATTCTGACGCTGACCACACCTGCACTAGCGGATGCACCCTACTGAGCTGAGTGTGATGGTGGAGCTGCTGAACTGATAACTGGGTCACGATCTCTACCATGGCCCTGTATGGGTGCTAGACAATCTCTAAGCATATGTCTAGGCTTCCTGCACCCAAAACATGCCCCTGAACTTGCTAAGCACTGTTCAGTGTGCCTTCTACCACACTTTCCACAAATTGGAATGCTGGACTCTATTGACCTGCTCTCCTAACCTCGAGAGCTTGATGTCTTTCCCCTCTGATCGCGCCTAGACCTGGATGGCACATAGCTGATAATGGCGCTGGGATTGATGATCTATGGTGGGATTGCTGACGATGTCTGTTACCCGACCTTTACTGGGAAAACTCAAAACTATCTATATTAGCCCTCTTGGCCTCTCTCTCCCTCTCCCTTATCTACACCTCCTCTATTTGCTAGGCATACAAGACTAATAAGGAGAAGTGCCCTCGGATCGGCTACCATTTCCAGCGCATATTTAGATCACCAGGTGAACTCTAGAGAATACTCCTGTATGGTCATATTTTTATGTTTCAAATTTATGAACTCAGCCACCTTGATTTCCCTCATCTCTCAGGGAAAGTATCGATCTAAGAAAGCGGTGAAGAACTAATCCCAATCAATGGGACCCACTTCAACTACCCCGCTATCCTTCCACTGCCTATACCATATATGAGTAACCCCCTTCAACTGATAGGAAGCTAAGTATGCATACTCCTCTCCTGTCAACCCCATAATTTGGGTGATTTTTTTGATCTCCTTACTAAACTCATGTGGTTCCTCATCCACTCTCGACCTAAGGAACTCAGGGGGATTCATCTTGAGGAAATACCAGATTCTAGCTACCATTGCATTCCCATTTTAGGGAACATAAGCCACTGCCTGCTGATTGACCTGAGTGGTCAATGCTTGTGCCAACATCTGAACGGCTACCCTAAACTCAGCATGGGCACCTGCTCAGGCAAAGGATCTGTTGGGGCTGGTGGGGCTTGTTGGTGCCCATCTTCATTGCCATCCTCATGGCCTATCCCATTTCCATTCCTTCTACCATTCATATGGTGTGGAGGCATGATTTTACAAATGCGTAAAGCTGGAGTTAGAGAAATAGAGAGAGTTGAACTCATAGCACGAGATAAAATAATGAAAGAAGCAAAGTTTCCTAAAATATTTCGTAGCCTCCTCGCTATAAGTGTGGCTCACTTAACACCAATGAAAAAGATTCTACTTAATGTGGCTTTCAAACACCCTAGGATACTTCAAAATCTAATGCTCTAATAGCAAGCCTGTCCGAACCCGAACATAGGCCCGGATCGAGACACAAAACCTAGAACTATAAATGGCTCCAAGTCAACCCATGGCATGAACATCATAACTAAAGATCAACATAATCAAAACCGATAACTAAATTCTAAAATAGCAAAAGTCTGAATAACAAAGCATCTAGCAAACGCTAATATCATAACACTGAGTCCAAAGCTGAATATACAAATCTATGTCTGAAAAGTTTCTACTAATAGATAAGATGTTGGGACAAGTCCCTAGTTATGTCTAAGTTTGAAACACACTGACTAATAGATAAGATGTTGGGACAAGTTCAATTCATGGGTCTGACCTTAGGGACTTTTGGGTCTAACAGGGGCAGGTCTCAGGCAGGTAATTAGGTCCACTTTTCTCGGGTAGGCCCAAGGCAGAGTCTTCTAATGCCGTTATCACAAGTATGATTTTTTGTATGTGAAGAAATGGCTCCGGCTTTGTTTGGTCTTGTTTCTACATTTTTATATATCTGCTTTTTTTGCTGTGGGGTTGGATCTTGCTTATGATGTACTTGATACTCCTATCCATATGTCTACTCAGGTTGAGGATTCTATGGTGGTGGATAGGGTCTGTTGGCTTGTATTGTTGACTTCATGGTTATGATACTCGGGTAGATTTGGTGATCTTAGACATGGTATATTTTGATGTGATTTTGGGAATGAGCTGGTTATCTCTTTACCATGTCATTCGTGGTTGCCATGCTAAGACGGTCACCATAGCGAGGCCGGGGTCATCTAGGTTAGGGTGGAAAGGGAATTGTAGCCCTGCTCCTAAGAAACGCATCTCTTATATTTGTGCCCGGAAATTGGTAGGGTGGGGGTGTTTAGAACTTTTAGCTTATAATTGGGATACCAGTTCAAAGGGTCCTTCAATAGAGTCGGTCCCGATAGTTTGTGAATTCGTAGAGGTATTTCCCGTGTATCTATCTGGCATTTTGTTGGACCGCGATTTCAGCTTCTGCATAGACTTAGAGATAAGGACCACACCTATTTCTATACCATCATATGCACCAGCTGAGTTAAGTGAACTCAAGGAACAGTTGTAGGAACTGCTTAGTAAAGGTTTTATCAGGCCGAGTATCTCTCCTTGGGGTGCCCCAGTCTTGTTTGTGAAAAAAAAAGATTGTAGTATGCAAATGTGCATTGATTAATGTAGCGGAATAAGGTGACCATCCGAAATAAATACCCTCTTCCTTGAATAGATTACCTGTTTGATCAATTATAGGGGGCATCAGTGTTCTCAAAGATTGACCTAAGATCGGGCTATCATCAGCTAAAGATTCGTGATGAGGATATTCCCAAGAAAGCATTTCAGACCAGGTATGGACATCATGAGTTCCTAGTCATGTCCTTCGTAATCACTAATGCTTTAGCATCATTCATGATCTTAATGAATAGTATCTTCAAATTCTACCCAGATTCATTTGTAATCATGTTCATTGATGATAACTTGGTATACTCTAAGACTAAGAAGGAATGTGAGAATTATCTAAGGATTGTGTTGGGGTTGCTGAAGGAGAAACAGTTGTACGCCAAGTTCACCAAATGTGAATTTTGGATGGAATCGGAATCTTCTCTGGGACATGTAGTCTCCAAGGAGGGGATTAAGGTAGATCCACATAAGGTGGAGGTGGTTTGAAACTGGTCTAGGCCTACTACAATGACAGAGATTCAAAGTTTCGTGGGCCTGGCTAGTTACTATCGCTGGTTTATGAAGGGATTTGCATCCATTACCTCCTTGTTGAAAAGGTTGACTCCGAAGGATGTGCCTTTCCAATGACCCAAGGAATATGAAGAGAATTTTTAGAAGCCCAAAACCCTGGTAACTACAGCACCAATCCTTTGGTGGAAGCTAAAGATTTTGTAGTTTATTTGATGCCTCACAGTCTGGGTTGGGTGTTGTGTTAATGTGAAAGGGTAGGTCATTGATTATTCTTTGGGACAGTTGAACGTGTATGGTAAGAATTATTCCACACATGACTTGGAGTTGGCAGCAGTGGTGTTCGCCCTGAAAATCTGGAGGAGTTACTTGTATGGGGCTTGTTGTGAGGTGTTCACATACCATCGCAGCCTGTAGTATGTGTTCTCCCAAAAAGATACTAATCTGAGATAGCGAAGATGGATGAAACTACTTAAGGACTATGATGTTACAATCCACCCAAGGAAGGCAAACATGGTAGTAGATGCCTTAAGCCGGAAAGCAGTGAGTATAGGCAATATATCTTGTTTGGAAGCTACTTTGCAGCCGATTTCCAGAGAAGTCCAGACACTACTAAATAGCTTGACGAGACATTCATTGATAGAAACAGGTGGGATACTAGCCATCCTGGAGGCTAATTCATCACTATTAGAAAGGTAAAAGCCAGTAGTTTGAGGATGCAAAATTGAGTAACATTCAAGACAAAGTCTTTCGAGGGGAAGCTAAGGAAGCAAGATTAGATGATGAAGGGTTCCTGAGAATAAGGGAATATGTATCTATTCCCTGGGTTGGGGAGATGATCAAAACCATTATGTTAGAAACTCAAACTTTGAGGTACTATATGCACCCTGGAGTTGCTAAAATGTATCTTGACCTGGAAAAACATTATTGGTGGGGCAGGATGAAGAGGGACATTGTTTATCATGTAGCCTAGTGTTTGAACTGTCAGCAGGTGAAGTACGAGCATCATAAGCCTAGGGAGTACTTCAGAGGATTCCCATCCCAAAGTGGAAATAGGAGCAGATAGCAATGGACTTTATGGTGGGTCATCCAAAGACATTGGGGAAGTTTGACTCCATTTAGGTCATTATTGATGGACTGACTATGTCTGCCCATTTATTACCTATTCAAGTGACTTACAATGCTAAGAAACTAGCCAAGCTGTATGTGAAAGTGGTGATTTGGTTTCATGTGGTGCCAGTTTCAATTGTGTCAGATAGGGGTACACAGTTCACCCCCCATTTCCGGAGGACCTTGCAGGTAGAGTTAGGTACCAGGTTGGAATTTAGCACAGCCTGCCATCTGCAGACGGACAGTCAGTTAGAAAGGACAATTCAGGTGTTAGAAAATGCTTTGAGCCTATGGTGATTGATTTTCATGGCTATTGGGATAAATTTTTACCTTTGGCAGAGCTTGCTTACAATAACAACTATCATTTAAGTATCACCATGGTGTCATTTAAAGCTCTGTTTGGGAGGAAATGCAGGTCCTAATTCGGATTGTTTGGTGTATTTGAGGTGATGCCTTGGGGTACTGACTTGCTTATGGATTCCTTGAAAAAAGTTAGGGTGATTTAAGAATGACCAGTAGCTACTCAAAGAAGGCAAAAGCAGCATGCAGACAGAAAGGTGAGGGACATTGAGTTCATGGTGGAAAAGCAAGTGTTACTCAAGGTCTCCCCCATGAAAGGGGTGATGTGGTTTGAAAAGCGGGGTAAGCTTAGCCGGAGATACATTGGGCCATTCGAGATTCTTCGGCATGTGGGTAAAGTAGCTTATGAATTAGCTTTGCCGCCAGGACTGCCAGGAATACATCCAACCTTCCATGTTTTCATGTTGAAGAAATACTATGGAGATGGTTCATATATAATCAAATGGGACTCGGTGTTGCTGGATAAGAACTTTTCCTATGAGGAGAAGCTCGTGGCTACAGTAGACAAAGAGGTCCGTAAGTTTAATCAAAAGAGATTGCAAAGGTAAAGGTCCAATGGAAGAATCATCCTACAGAGGAAGCTATTTGGGAGATTGAAGCCGATATACAGAACAAATATCCACAACTATTTGTAGAATTTGGTATGTCTCCTTTCTCGCTTTTGTAGGCTATACGGAAATGAATGGTATTTTAATTAATATCTAATTCAATGACCCATTTGTTGTTACAGGGGAGAAATGAGACCGAACACCCCTATCTAGCCTAAATATTGGTGAGAAGGTGTTGAGTAGATGTTGGTGGGATTTTGAAGCTGGGAAATGATCTTTCTACAAGAAATGGGAGCTACTGGCTATGGGAATGGGAACTAGTAAGTGGGTTTTAAGTGGAATTTTAGGGGGTTTACCCTGTTATTTCAAAAACAACTATGAGAACTTAGAGAGAGTTCCCCAGGTCCAAAGCAGTTTTCCTTCTCAAAGGTAAGAATCTTAGTCTATTCTATTTATTTTGTTTCCCTAACCCCATAGAATCAATAAGGGGACCTATTATGGTGGAAATTCTAGGTTGAAAATCCCTAGAACAATGAGAGTAGGGGAAATTGATTGAGTATTGTAGGTTGATTGATTTCTAGGTCTATAAGCATGTAATTATTGCTCCCTAGCGTGAATGGGATGGTGCGAGTTCATCATTCCTAGAATTGAAGAGCTAGAGCTTATTAGAAGTGCAGAATTTAGGGTTAAAAATGCTTGAAAGAGTGTTTTGAAAGTAGAAACCCCATGAACCGAGGTTGAATGGTCATAGAAGGGTTAGAATAGGATGACTTACTCACGAGTAATGATTATAACCCCATGAAACAGGTAGAATTGGGGGTGAGGTTGAATTTCCAAAACCCTTGTTTCCCAGAATAGTTTATTGATTCTTCGTTAATCTTTTTGTTCTGGATTTTGAATGTTTAGAAACTCTGAGGAAAGGCAAGACTATAGCAGAGTAACTTGTGATTTCCCATCTTCAAACGAGGTAGATTATGGTTTAAAAGGAGTCAGACTTTAGATAATAGTGTATGTGTGTGTGGAATGATTTTGTGTGAATTAGTCTCTAGACATTACTTGTTGATATAGTCTGTTGTTGAATTTTATCTTTGAATGATTAACTATGAAATCATTATTTATTTAATGTGGATATTGGATGTTGAGAGGTTGTTTATATTCGTTTGTATTATTTGAACGTGATTCATAAATTGTGTGAGTAATCGAATTGGGGAGGGGGGGGGTAAGATGAGGCCTTCCCAAGGTCAAATAAAGTGGCTGAGTGGTAAAACAGTTAGATGTGTGAATGAAAGTGGATAATATGAATTTCCTAAGATGAGTGGCTCATACCCAAGGGAAAGATCCAGGTGAGCAATGATGGTTGAGTGGCTCGTACGCGAATGGAGCATCCGTACGAGAAGATGAGTGGGATAAGGTACCACGCCGGTACAGTACATGAATTTCTAGAGTCCCCTATAGGTCATGACTGGAAGGGCAGAAATAAGACCCTCTGGCATATGTGTACATTAATGTTCAGTGATTGAGTGTTCATGGTGATGTGACGAAGGCGTATGCCCGGCATATCACCATCTGTTGTATTATTTGACTGAATGCAAGAAGTAAGATCGGACTGGTAATATAAGGACCTAAATGAACTGAACTTATGGTCATGTATTTCATTGATTTGAATTATTGATGTGTTTACAATGATTTGATGGTTTAGGTGAAGTTAAATGAGGACTTATGATGAGTTGTGAAACCTTTTGTGAATGATTCATTCTATATTCCTTATGGTTATGATGTGTTGATTGTTATTGACGACTATGAATAGTTTGGATGAACATAATTAATAGAATGTTTAAAAGAGTTAAGATAATAGTGGGTGTGCAGCTAAGTCTAGCTACTGCCAAGGCAGTACGGTTGCAGCGGGACTTATTCCGCTGCGGTGAGACCGTGGCAGCGGTCAAGTGACCTCTGCAGTGAGTCCCAATCCAGTGAGCAAGCTGGCTAGCATCCTACACAAATTTAATTTCTGAATGAGTATTATCTACTAAAATGGTTTTTTGAGGCAATCGCATATTGTTGTTTCATATATATACACACACACACATATATATATGTTGTTATTTACAATAGATCGATGAGACCTACCAGTACTGTGTTTTATACTGAAGCTACTCCTGCACTTCTTTTCTGAATGCAGAACTCGATCCCGGCAGCTCATCACGCCCTCATCTCTAAAGTAGTAGCGGATTTATAGAAAGGTGAGGGGCTCAAGACGTGCTGATCAACTCTTCTACGGCTGATGTCTCTAGTTCATACACTGAATTTTTTCTTTTCATTTTCTTTTACTTTTGGTTTACTCTTAGACAAAGATAGATAGACGTCCTCATATGCATTGACTATCAGGTTCTGGGAGTGTTTTAACAGCAGATTGTTATTGGTTCCTTTTTTTAGTAATGTTCTACTAATCATTTTCATAATGTGTTTTCTTCCTACTAACTGTCGATGGTTTTGGGTAATAAAATTGAGAAGCTCAAAGTTAGTGTTGACGACATCTTATAGGCCATTGTCAGAATGATTTGCGACATCAATCATTATTATAGAGAGGCTAACCAGATTATTGATATTACAAAAAATGGTTTTTGGTGTATTAGCCAAACATGTTATAAAGTATAATAAAGCTCATATATATCACAACCAGAGGGATCGATATTCCTAAGTTAGCAGTCGGCTCCTATCAAATAAAATGCAAATATCTAATATTTATTAGAATTAGATATGACAAAGCTATTTTTTATATAAGCTAAGATCTTTTCTACTGGTTGGACAGAAGGCTTGTTTTACATGGCTTGCCACATATAATTGTTTTGATGAAATAAAGAATACTCCTAACTGGTATGGCATAACTAAAAAAAAGATTAAAGAAAAAGTACAAAAGGATCAGATAATAAGATATCTATGGCAATGTATTGATATCTTTCATTAGGGGTGTCAGAAATGATACCAGAAATTAATGACTCATTCAACTCGTCCAATATTTTATGGAATGGATATAAGATAATTTTATATTTAACCGATTTTAGCTTAATCCAATATAATTAATTTTTACGTGATCTTCAGTATAGCGCAATTCTAGGACATATTTAACATTAACTTAATTTGTATTTATCACTTAAGATTTACTTTTATTTTGATAGGAATGGAGGCTTTGATCCCAGATTATGATCGAATTGGGTCTTGAATTCTAGGTCAGAGTCGGGTCTCGCAATATTAAAACTTTCAAAAATTAACCTCAAAAGATTGATAAAATGCAAAAGACTTTCGGATGTCAATTTTTTATAAAATTATTTTTTTTAATTTTTATTTTAACAATATCTACCTTTGGAGGTTTGTATTCTCAGTGCAAAAAAAAATAAAAAATGCAAATCAACCTCTTGAGATTGATTTCTTTAAAAATACTTTTTTTGCAAAAATCGACCTATGAAGGTTAGTTTTTAATTATTTTTTATTTTTTTTAAAAAAATATTGACCTCCGAACTCTTTTCACATTAAAAATGACCTTCCTGACCTCGACATCGGGGTAAATGATGAGCTTGATTTGGCGACATATTGGGAGCTGAATGGAACAGAGGTAGGAAAATGGAAAAAGAGGGTCTCGAAGGATGTTGGAGACGAAACCTTGAAGAAGAAGAGGAAGAAGGAAAATAAAGAGGGCAAGGGGGCAAGATTGGACATTCAGCAGACTCATGACTGCCCATGCCGAGCTTGCAGGTGGCAAGGATCCTTCGAGCGAGCCACATTTATCCCCATTTATCACTGAGGTTGCAGAGGCGACCACTACTGTTGAGGGGGTAATGATTCCCCCCGTGGATGTACAATTGAGTGCACCGGTCACCGCTAGCGTTGCGGAGGTACCACCTCCGCGATATGACGGGAGAACTTAATGTTCCACAGGTATGACTCTTCCCCTTGTGTTATTGTATTCTATGCTTCGGGGACTAAGCATGCTTTTTAAAAGGGAAGGGGGTGTATTTATATGTTTTGGGAATTTTTGGATTCGTCTGAGAATCTTTCTTGCCGTGTTTCTTTTTCCTCAGGTGTGCTATCTAGTCGAACCATCATGTTTAGGATGTTTTTGCTAATTAGAAAGTATCTTAGGATTACTCAGCCAATAAAATGCACTAGTTTTGAAGTTTTGAAAAAATAACCCTGTTTAAAAGTTTTTAATGGTTGGTTGTGCACTTGTTGATTGCAAAACATGATTTTTGTGGATCTTTTTATGTCATTTAGTGTATTAGCATGAGTAGTTATAGTTGTCCATGTAAGAACCGAACAAGTAGAATGAATACAAAATATATACCATGAGTGAGTGAGATCTGTACCTAGTTCAATACTGCGTAGAGGATCTAGAACTTTCCTAGTTGGTCTTTACATAGGTTTTAGGATGGTTTGTAAGAAAAGGATCATAGGCCATTTTTTTATTTGGTGCATTTAGCTTAAATTTTCCTACCAACATGATATGATTCACTTGATCCCGATGTTGATCCTTAAATGAACCATTTTTCTTTGATTAACCTATTAACCTTACCCATTTTTTTTATAATGAACCTGTTTTAGCCCTGGACCCTCCTTGGACATTGTGAACCTCAAACCAGGCAAAATGCCTAAGTTGAGGGTGGCTAGAGTAGGGGTGCATAGATTATGGGGAGGTGAAAATGAAAAAGAAAAAGAAAGGAAAAAGGGTTTAAAATGAAGTGTGGTGTGACAACAAAAGAAGAAAAAAGAGCTGAAAAAGAAAATTTGAAAAGAAAATACAAAAGAGAAAATGAATGAAAATTTGAAAACATACCACACCCATACATTGCATAAAATGGAGAAAAGGGAGGAAAAAGTTGAAAAAGTGAAAAGGGTGAAATAAGTGAAAAGTGGAGCCACATGTATGTAGTGTCAAGGAGAGTTTAGTCATTGAAAATCACATATTAAGTATACCCAGTCCGAAGACTACATTACAAGCCGAATAAAGTCCTATAGTGATCCTAGCCTGACTGTCCAAGAGCCAAAGTAGAGAAAATAAGGGCAAGCCTATGGTATCCGGTGTGCAATATTTGAAACTTCCTTGAGAGAGTGAGAGTCTTACTTGCTCAGTCCGATGTTTCAAAGTTTCATATATCTGTGAGTGGGGTCTTTATTTGCTGTGAGGGTACATGGTTTGTGTTTTACTCTGCCAGTCGTGTGAAAAACAATGGTAATAACTTGATTATCTAGTGATAAATAGATGACATATCTTGATCCCTGTTTATCATGGTGTATGGTCACTTGATGTGCATATGCTGATTTGGTTTACCTAAAAAAGTGTCAAAAGTTGTTTGTGTTCATAGTGCAAATTTTGATTGGTGTTGGCTGTAGTATCCTAGGTTTATTTTCTAGTTAAGAGTCGTTTTTAGTTTTTGTTTTCTTTGCCTGAGGACATACAAAAGTCTTAAGTTGAGAGTGTCGATGTGTATGAACATTTACAACACTTTCAACACTTAAAACTGGGAAAATAAAATGGACTTAGGTATGTTTATACGGATATGAGGTGTCTTTACTTTGTATTCAGGGAAAATAGGTGTTGGAGAGAAAATGAGCAAAGGTTGCAGAAAAGAGCAGAAAAGCAGCAAAGTACTGATCTCAGTACGAGCCATATTGAGACTTGTGGAAAAGCTCAGAAGACTGGAACAAGCTAAAGTCCAAGTACGACTCTCAGTACAAGTCGTACCAAGCTAGTATAATCCGTAACTGGAGTCGTGGAATATTTCAGAGAAAGTTGCACAGTTGAAGTCTCCTGATACGGGTAGTACATATGAATCGTAGCATCTACCTACAACTCATACCAGAAGCTATGGAAAGTTTCAAGTGATTTTAGGGACTCGGTAGAACTCATGATACGACAAGCTATTACGAGTCATAGGAGCAAGGTATGAGGCGTACCAAGACATTTGTAGAAAACTTCAGAAGATGTCAAAGTTCTCAAAGCCAAACCACGACTGGATTGTACGACTGATGGGATCATGCTACGAGTCGTACTAGATGCCAATACTTAGCCAATTCTGTAGAAGACAAGGAATGTATGAGACAAGGCACGACCCATACAATCCTGTTATGGATCGTATGATGAGTTGAAAATATGTTGGCGCCGGATTTGGTTATTTCCCTGTTAACTTAGGAAAAGGATTTTATTGTCTGTATAAATATATTTTATGTTTCTGTTAGGTAAAAAAAGGTCATAATTAGTTGGTTGTCAATTGTTATCAAGTTTGTAATTAGTTTTGACAATATTGGAGAGCAATTCTTGAGATCAAAAACTGGATTTCTCAATTATTCCTAATTTTGTTCATCATATTTTCGTTCAATATTCAGAGCAGGTTTTCTTTCAATCGTCGTTGTAAGTATTTAATTATGTGTTTGTCTATGAATACTAATCACAATCTTACAATCATGAGAGGCTAAAACCTCCAAAACTAGGATTGTGGAAACCATGATGGATTAACGAACTAGAGTTACACAAAGTGATTCGAAACCAATGCTAAACAATTATATTGTATTTTCTTTGTCTTTAATGTTTTTTAACAAAAAGCAACGTTAAGACTTGCTCGAATTCTTTACTTGCTTGAACTTGTAGACGTAGAGATTATGAAAAGAGAATTACAACAAAGCTTAATTTTTATGATCATTGTATAACTTGAGCTGCAGTCGCAGGATAGTTAATTTGGAACAAATTGATAACATTTAATTTCAAAAATGTTCATGAGACCTAACCCCGATGATAGAGTATAGTCATCCAATAGGGACAAACCAGTCATTTGGATGAACCCTAGTTATCAGTTCTACAAGTAAGCATTAGGATTGATCTCAAGTGTAAACTCAAAGTAGTTATGAACTCATGGGGAACACTTACCCTAGTTAATTGCAAACCTTAATTAACAATACATGATTTTTACACTTGTGTTACAATTATTTTTCTATAAACCCCCCAATTTGGAGATAACACACCAAAAACCTTAAATACCGTCATTAGTCTAGTTCTTACCATATCTTCTGTGGGCTCGACCCCAACCTCTTTGTTTGGTTCTTTATTGACAACATGCGCTTCATACTTTGTCAGGAGTGTGAGTTTGAATGTTATCTAAAACTGGTGTTGTTTTCCGGGAGTACGGTTAAGATTAGATTAATTGTTTGGATTTAACTTTTTGTTGTTATTTCCTCATTTAAATTTCTTTTTGTTTTTGACACTCACAAGTTGTCTCTTGGTGAAGCCCATGTACTTGAAAGAGCAGAAACCCCCTAATTCCTTTGGATTTTGAAATTGAAAGAACACTGCGAAGGATGGAGAACCAAGGGCAGAGAGATGTCCGTCTTACTAAAGAAGCTAGGCTAGCCGAGCTAGCTTAGCAAGCTACACATCAGGAAGTCGATGATGCTCGAGATGAAGTTGTGAACACTGGTCGACACAGAGGGAAACATAGGCCAGAGATATTCCCCTCAATTCTTTGATGAGGATGGCTTGGATATGAATGATGTCGGGTCAACTGGAGCTATTATACCACCACCTTTGCCTACTAGGGCAAAGTTTGATATCACTAGAACTATGATACAGTTGTTGAATATGAAAGGGGTGTTTAGTGGTCATGCAGCTGATGATGCCAACCTTCATTTAATGAACTTTGCTGGAATATGCAGGGTGTACAGGTTGTCCGATGTCAGTCAGGACGCAATAAGGCTGAGACTCTTCGCATTCTCTCTGTCAGGGGAGGCTACTTTACGGTTATTGGAGTTTCCCAACAACTCCATTACCAACTGGAGGGAGTTATCTATATTTAAGTAGCTAGGCTTGGGAGCCCCCAAACCGACTACTATGCGGCTACTGATGGCCGATCGAGCTATGAAGAAACCTGTGGGGATCCTATTTGATATGCTTCTCAAGGTGGACAGATTCATATTCCCAGCGGACTTCGTGATCCTTGATTATGAGGTTGACTTTGAGGTCCCCGTCATTTTGAGGCAACCATTCCTTGCCACTGGGAGGGCTTTACTAGATGTGAAGGCTGACCAACTAAAATTCAGGCATAATAAAGAGGTGGTCACCTTCAATGTCTACCGATCAATAAAGCAACCAAATGATTTTAGAGTGGTCTCAGCAATCGAGGATGAGTTTGAGTTTCTTGACGAAGTCTGAGTAGTCAAAAGACTTGCGTCGTGGCGCAACGTTAAATCAGGCGCTACTTGGGAGGCAACCCATGAGGTGGTTTGGTGAATTCTGAGTAACTGAACCACCTGCGTCATGCTGTGACGTTAAATCAAGCACTTTTTGGGAGGAAACCCAAGCTTATTCACTTATGTATGCTCAGTGTGTAGGTGAAAAAAAACATATTGTAGAAAAATTACAGTGTAGACTGGTACTACGAGCCTCATACAATTCATAAGAGCATTGTATGGGCCGTCGTATGACTCCTGCTAAGAAGCAGAGATATGGCCTAGTGCATAAGTTCATGGTATGACTGATCCTATGACTCTTAACGACATTATACCTATCGTACTCTATGCAAAGTATGGAACTCCAGTTTAGAGTGACCTACAAGTCGTGGTACGATTCATACCTTAATGGTACGAGTCCTATCATGTGCTCATAGGTCCATAGGTAAGTTTTCTTAAACCTATGCTACGAGTCCTAGGTACGAGTTGTAGGTCCTTCCAATGACTCGTGGTACGAGTCATGATAGTCCAAATTACATAAGTCGATCCCACTCGACCCAAATTTTTTAAATTATCCCTAAAACTATTTGAACTTCAAAATCTTCAGATCCTTCTCCCACACACTGAAAACCTAAAATCACGAACACTTCCACACTTCCCTCACACCTGTAACTCAAGAACAAAGACGATTGAGCAAACATTGTGCTCGATTAACACTTGCCAAATCGAGTTCCAACCCTAGTAACTGACGCACACATGAACTAAGCAAGAGATTGCAAAAATCAAGTAAGTAACTATGCTTCGAGTCAGACAATACCTTCATGCTTGTATGAATATGTTTAACAACTGGGAGTCCTCAATATTCATGAAAACTTGATGAGGATAATGATCAGAAATTTGCATTATGATTGTGATGACTAGGTAGGATTCGAGAATGCTTAAAATTAAATCTAAACTTCTATGAACCGAGTTACAGGTTGTGAATCAAAAAGGGGAGGACTGGGAAGTTGTAAAAATATGAAAAATGCATGCCTAGAATTGGGGAATTCTGAGTGCCCAACACAAATTGAATTTACCTATAAAACTTACATGAACAAAGGCAAGGACAGGCTTCACAAGCCATCCTACGACTCGTGGTTTCACACTACAACTCGTAGGATGGCTCGTTGGGATGGTCCTAAGCCAAATGTATGACAAGTAATTGGTAGGGCACCTAGTATGGCTCGTGGTATCCTACTATGAGTTGTACCTAGAAATCGTACCAGGAATTTGAAAAGGGTCAAGTCCAAAGGCAACAGTAAGATCCTTACCACAACTCATGGAATCGACTTACAGGTCATATCATGAGTCGTGGAAAAATACAGAATAATGGGTTTTAAGAAGTATCCTCATACGACTCATGGCATGGATCATACCTTTATGGTACGAGTCGTACCTCAAAGTCATGACTGTGACCTAAGATGTTATGAGTCTCGGTACGGATGTACCTGTTACACCCCATAATTTTTTTTGATCGTTATATGTCGTATTAGGGGAATTATGGGTTGTATGTTATCAGTAGGTGAGGAAGGAAACACGTGCAAAGGGAAAAACGAAGAGTATGTGAAGTTTGTAAACAAGGGTCAACTTTAGATGGACATATCTCTAAATATATAATGATTGAAAAGTCTCTTAACCTATCAAATGAAAGGTATGTGAGTCTAGTTTACCGTGAAAAAGTCGCTCGTCAATCGGAGTTCAGAGTAAAAATCTATGCTCGTTTGAAGAAAAAACTATCGGCAGGGAAAGCGCTGTGGCACCTGGGCCCCGAAACATGCAGGCAGCCGGGGCGCGCACGTGTGTGCGAGGGAACGTTGCACGGCTGCTGCATGCGGGCATCGCCCAACCCACGTATATGAAGTAATTTTGAGCTAAAAAGCTCATTTTTACTCTGTTTCACCTAATTATTTTTCATAATTCACAAAATTAAAAGATATACAACATGGTGAAAAGATAACCCAGGTAAGAGACTTCACTCTTGTCTCTTTTGGGCTTTGGGAAGAGAATCTTAGAAGAAAGTCATGGCTTCTTGTTGTCTTGTTGTTGATTGTGGTGTTGTCGCATTTTCAGTTGGTTCTGGGCAGAGGAAAGAGTAATATTTTACTCCTACTTAAGCTAATAACATCACCAAGAAAGGGTAAGTAATTCCCTTTTTGATTTCTTTGAGTTTATAAGGTTAAAACTTGGAGAATGTTATAGTATTGTGTTGTTGTTTCTTTGTGTGTTCTTGTGGCGTGTTGCTGCCAAATGTTTCCAGAACCTTGGTGAAGTGAAGTTGATTCTTGTTATGTTTATAAATTGAACTTGGAAGGAGTCTTACGGTGTAATCTTGAAAGGAAGGTTTTCGGAAAAATTAGAGTCGACATGTCAAGGTATGTAAAGGCGTCTCTTTCCTTGTTTTTCAAGCACGAAACTAAGTTATTGATAGGATCAATATTCCTATATTTTTAAAATCATATTGAGACATGTATGATTTTTTCCAAAGGGTTGGAAGTACTTGTCATAAATATTGAATCGTTAAGAATGGTTGAAGCGATCAAATGTGAAGCGAAAGACATAATTTTTATACGATTGTTATCGTAGTTGTAAATCGAGTCTGAAGTCCCCTTCATGTGGGCACCATGAGATGGTCCTTTGAGGTATATTTTATATGTGATATTAAATATATGTTAAGATCTGATCACTTAGCGAAATTGGTAAGTAATGCTAAGACGACAACGTGTGACCAAACTTAAGCTAAGAAGATGACGCTGATCTTATTGAGGGTAAACGAGCTTATTAAAATGACATTTTCATAATATGGTTATTTGATCCTATAAGCCTATGTTTTAGAGTTCTTAAGGTAAAAAGTAGATATTAGGTATCCCCTCCATAGAGCTAAGCAAGCGGCACGCAACGAATAAGCTAAGTCGATAGATGTTAACAAGGAAAGCGTGGCTAAGTTGTTAATCCCTTTGTGATGTTATAAGAAGGGAAGATAAGAGTAAATGTTAGACCTTTTAAGGTAATATGTTAGTAATAAGATCTCTCCCTTGATTGCTTTCTAGAACCTTTGAACGATGTTAAAATATAAGCAAGGCGAGGTTTATCAGATAAAGTTGTTAATTAGGTAAAGAGGTAAGTGCGTATAAGAATTGATGGAATAGTGAACACGAGAGAATTGATGGAATAGTGAAGACGAGAGTAAACACTTGAATGCAGAGTGAATAATGTTTGGCAAGAAGTTAAGATGAATAAGGAAAGTAGAGCTAAAGATTGTTAAATTAGACGATACGGGTTACGATTGTGAATAAGTTACGCAAACAACTAGGAAGATTAACCCTTTTTCTAAAGACGTTTGGTAAAAGTGTTATAAATAAAATTGTTTCCGTTTAGTAGGTGTTAAGTTGATGAATGGCCAGTAAATTGTTAACTTCTTATAAAATGATTAGAATCGAATGTTTTTGAGATAGTAACTCAAGTTAAAGAGAAGTTTTTTGTTATGTTTCCAAACGATTTTGTTAAGTTATCCATTCTAAGTCTTGAAATTATCTTTCAAATCTTAAGGGGGTTAATACTAAAGCTTCTAATCTACGCATAGTGATGCCCAGCTTCCTTAAGCTCCCATGTTTATAATTTCCATGTTTTCCTACAAATAAGAAAAT
The DNA here is from genome assembly GCA_035772735.1 of Datura wrightii. Classification (NCBI taxonomy): domain Eukaryota; kingdom Viridiplantae; phylum Streptophyta; class Magnoliopsida; order Solanales; family Solanaceae; genus Datura; species Datura wrightii. The sequence continues at coordinate 19,068,474 of JASDFA010000006.1, read as the reverse complement.
TGAATTAAGAACTATATGTGCTCATCGACGTGACAAGTTTGATAATAGAATTCTAGCATATAGTTGTCAATACCAATAAAGGAACCACCCTGTGGGTAGTATATATGTGTAGTTCCCAGATGTCAAAGGATTGTATAGAAATGAGAATATATGTGGTTCTACTCAAGCGATATGTTAAATTGGTAAAATTATCTATAGGACATTACTTGTAAGCCTAATAAAGTTCTTATGTTGATTAAACCTCCTAAAGGTCCGTCGAGTCACTGAATTGACATGTTTGTATATAGTTTGGCAGCTTTATGTGATATATGTTCATATTTGCTAATTTTACTTGGTATATGTGCTCACTTGCATTTATATGTTATGAAAGAAACCTATTACAGCCATAGATTGATCATTTGTCATTCTAATGCTATATGTGTTAAATTGACTCAATATAATCTTTATCGGCTCCATTCATGATTATGATTGAGATATTTTTATTTTATCCCGGTATGGTACATCGGCTAGAGATATTTTTATTTTACCCTGGTATGGTACACCGGATGGAGATATGTTTATTTTACCCCGATATGGTACACCGGTTGGAAATATTTTTATTTTACCCTGGTGTAATACACTGGTTGGAGGCATTTTTACATGAATTTTATTGTCGGCTGGCCGCCAGCATTACAATTACAACTTTGCTTGTGCATTATTGGTTGCATTTGCACTTCAGTATTGAGTTTATTGTCAAGTTTCAGTTTCCAAAATTCCAAGTTGTTACTATTCCTTATTTCTGGTACAGTTATCATTGCTATCTTATATGTTTACAATTTTTAGCCTTATATACCAGTACATGTCATTCGTACTGACGTCCCTTCGCCTGGGGACCTACGTTCGTGCCACAGGTGTAGGTAGAGGCCATGATTGCCAATTTCAGTAGCGGTTCATGAGATCAGCGAATGTGTTTGTATGCTCCTTTCTTCCTGGAGATATGGCTTATGTATTTTAGCTTGAGTTTTGAGTTATAGTTACCGGTGGGCCAGAGCCTTGTTCCAACCATCAGTTTAGTTTACTCATTAGAGGCTTTGTGGACTTAGTATGTATAGCATTTTTTTCAGTTTGTGGCCTTGTCGGCTTTCTGTGGCTTGGTTTATCATAGTCATGGCCTTAACGACATTTCAGTTATTTATTTGTGGTATTGGAGACCTTATGGGTTTAGATGTTTACTCCAGTTGATTGTGATGGGTAGCCTGGAAGGCCTAGGTGTTACAGTTACAGATGCTATATAGTCGGTTTCTCGGTCAGTCAGGCATCGGGAGCCAGTCTCGCCCTCCCCTAGTTTTGGGCCGTGACAAACTTGGTATCAGAACAAAGTCGTGTCCTAGGAAGTCCACAAGTCGTGTATAGTAGAATATTGTTTATGTGTATGTTGTGCACCATACTTGTAATCAGGAGGCTACATGGCATCTGGGAGTTGTTTCACTTTGTTCATTAATAGATCGTGCTTTAGAGCAAATATGTAAGAGGTGTTTGAAATCTAAGTTGGGCCTATGTTTCAAAATTTGCTTGTAATAAGGCAGAATGCTACAAGATGGAAGGGGCTCAAAGTGATTTTTTTTACTCCTCGTGTTACAGTTCTCTAGTTCCAGTCAGAGCTACCATGGGAAGGGATTTGGCCCCTCATGTTATCCTAGTTCTAGTAGAGTCAGGAGGAGGTAGGGTTGTTTATCCTCCATCACCTTCATATATATAAAAGGGGTGAGATTTTGAGAAAGAATTTTAGATGTTAACCCGAATAGTGATGTTTCAATAATCAGTTGATCAAATTAATGGCAGGGTCCAGGGGAATACTTCTAAGAGCTCTAGTACCCGTAGGTTTTGAGACTAAATCCCCTAACTTTTACGGATTAGTACTTACCACGGGAACTTCAACGGGTTCGAGTTAGTAAGTTTTTGTACCTAAAGCGGGGAAGCATGATTATTCACGAATATAGTCTCAGGTTTAATTCTTTGGCCCAATATGTTTCAGATAGGGTGCGGAATACCAGGGATAGAGTATATCGATTGTGTTAGGTCTAGAACCCCATCTGGTCTGAGAGTGTTCGGGAATGTTTACCCAAACAGATATGACTATGCTCGGTGTGAGTATTTGCTCAAAAGATGGACGATCTGATTCACTGTCTCCCAAGTACTGACAAAAAAGTAGAACAGAGTAAGAAGACCAGGTCGACAAGACTATTTAAGGACCTTCGTAGTGCTTGGAGACCTGGCAGCCAGAAACTCAGTTTCTCCTTGCGATTCAGCCTCTACTTTGTCCCTAGATTAGACTACTGTTTCTTTTAGCCCCTCGTTTCCAAGATAGGTAGTGACAAGCCATGGTAATAGCAAAGGTAAAAGAACAACTTCAGGTTTGACACTAATCCTATATGTTAAGTGGTTAAGTTGTGATTTTAACTTTTTTCAGTGATATTTCCTAAAGGTATGAACGGGAAGTAGTATTGGAGTAAATCATAACTCTTGTTGTAGTGCATTAATTTTCTTAGGATTGAAAAGTTACCGATTATATGGTACTAAAGCATGCCTATCTTACGTCAAACAAATAGATGGAATTGAGTAAGTATGGTTTGATATGAAATGGCAACATAAAGAGGATGCGCTTATGAAAAATGTAATGTATGTTTGTGATACAAGGCAAGGAAAAGTTAAAGATTTTATGGGTAAAGTTACGGCTACCGAGGTATAACCCTCATTCGAGGACGAATGATTTTAAGAGGGGAGGATGTTACACCCTGAAAATTTTTTTGATGATTATTTGATAGTTATATGTCATATTAGGGGAATTATGGATTGTATGTTGTTCATAGGTGAAAAGGAAAACATGTGCAAAGGAAAAAGTGAAGAGTATGTGAAGTTTGTAAATAAGGGTCAACTTTGAACGGACATATCTCCAAATATATAATGATTCAAAAGTCTCATAACCTATCAAATAAAAGGTATTTGAGTCTAGTTTATAGTTAAAAAACCACTCATTAATCGATATTTGGAGTGAAAAGTTATGCTCATTTGAAGACAGCTCTATCAGCAGGGAAAGCGTTGTGGCACACAGGCGCCAAGACAGACAGGCAACAGGCGCGCGCGTGCGAGAGGGCACATTGCATGGGTTCTGCACGCGGGTGCCACCCAGCCCGCCTATATGAATTAATTTTGATCTAAAAAGATCATTTCTACTCTGTTTCACCTCATTTGTTTTGTTAGAATTCAAAGAATTAAAAGCCCTACAACAAGGTGAAAAGATATCCCAGGTAAGAGACTTCACTCTTGTCTCTTTTGGGCTTTGGGAAGAAAACCTTGAAAGAAAGTCATGGATTCTTGTTTTCTTGTTGTTGATTGTGGTGTTGCTGTGTTTTTGTCTGGTTCTAGGCAGAGGAAAGAGTAGTATTTTACACCTACTTTAGCTAATAACATCTCCAAGAAAGGGTAAGCAATTCTCTTTTTGATTTCTTTGAGTTTATGAGGTTAAAACTTGGAGAATGTTGTAGTATTGTATTGTTGTTTCTTTGTGTGTTCTTGTGGCATGTTGCTGCCCAATTTTTCCAAAACCTTGGTTAAGTGAAGTTTCTACTTGTTGTGTTTGTAAAGTGGAATTGGAAGGAGCCTTAAGGTGTAAACTTGAAAGGAAGGTTTTCGGCAAAATTAGAGTCGACGTGCCAAGGTATGTAAAGGCGTCCCTTTCCTTGTTTTTCAAGCACGAAACTAAGTTATTGAAAGGATCAATATTCCTATGTCTTTAAAATAATATTGAGGCATGTATGATTCTGTCGAAAGGGTTGGAAGTACTTGGCATAAAGCTTGAATCGTTAAGAATGGTTGAAGCGAACAAATGTGAAGTGAAAGACGTAATATTTATACGATTGTTGTCATAGTTGTAAATCAACTCTGAAGTCCCCTTAACTTCGGCACCATGAGCTGGTCCTTTGCAGTACATTGTATATCTAATATTGAATATATGTTAAGATCTGATCACTTAACGAAATTGGTAAGAAATGCTAAGACGGTGACGTGTTCTCAAACTTAAGCTAAGAAGATGGCGCTAAGTCGATTGAGGATAAACGAGCTTATTAAAATGACATTTTCATAATATGGATATTCCCTCCTATATGTTTATGTTTTAAAGTGCTTAAGGCAAAAAAGAGATTTTAGGTTTCCCCACCTTAGAGCTAAGCAAGCGGCGCGTAATGAATAAGCTAAGTCATAGATGTTAAGAAGGAAAGCGTGGCTAAGTTGTTAATCTTTTTATGATGTTATAAAAATAGAAGATAAGAGAAAATGTTTGACATTTTAAGGTAATATGTGAGTAATATGCTCTCCACCCATAATTGCTTCCTAGAACCTTTGAACGACATTAAAATATAAGCAATGCGAGGTTTAGCAGATAAAGTTGTCAATTAGGTAAAAAAAAGTAAGTGCATATAAGAATTGATAGAACAGTAAACACGAGAGTAAAGACTTGCGTGTAGAGTGAATCATGTTTGTCAAAGAAGTTAAGATGAGTAAGAAAATTAGAGCTAAAGTTTGTTAAATTAGATTATACGAGTTACGACTATGAATAAGTTAAGAAAACAGCTAGGAAGATTAACCCTGTTCTAAAGATGTTTAGTAAAAGAGTTACAAATAAAGTTGTTTCCATTCAGTAGGTGTTAAGTTGATGAATGTCTAGTAAAGTGTTAACTTCTTATGAAATGATTAGAATCGAATGTTTTTGAGATAGTAACTCAAGTTAAAGAGAAGTTTTTCGTTATTTTTTCAAATGATTTTGTTAAGTTATCCATTCTAAGTGTTGAAATTATCTTTCAAATCTTAAGGGGGTTAATCCTATAGCTTATAAGCTACACATAGTGATGCCCAGCTTTCTTAAGCTTCTTAGTTAATTACAAGTTGTGTAAGTCAATCCAGCATCATTCGAATTATGGTTATAAGTCTTTTTTCCCCTATAAGGCAGCACTTAGAGAGTTTCTTATGAGTTCCCAAGCTGAACAAGTCCCAATCTCATAATCTTAAAATGTGTTATCCTAATCTAAGAAGTTTTCAAGAGATCATATTCCAAGAATCATGCTAATGTCTCGGTCAAGTATTTGAAGTTGCGTACAAGCCTAAGAACCTAAGTCTTTATAAGTCTTTCCAGTAAGAAGTCTTAATATATATGATTTCATGTTATAACATACAATTAAATTCTTTTAGTTATATTCAATTCATACATCTATATATTCATCTCTTGTTAAGTTATCATTTGAATTTTCTAAATTCAAAGGAGAGATTCTCTCATGTACCAATGTCCCTAATGTCTAAGTAAGTATAAGCACATGCTATTATAATCATCAGTTAAGCTCAGAACTTTGAATACCAGGAAGTCTCCTAGAGGTCACTCAGTTAACTAAGTACGAGTTTATACATTATACAAGAAGTCTCATACGTTGTCTGTCTGTAGTTCAGCCCTCAGCTCTATGTATATGCTAAGCATTATGACAAATAACTCCAAGTTCCAAGTTATTATTCCCATGTTTATAATTTCCATGTTTTCTTGCAAATAAGACAAATGAATTAAGAAGTATATGTGCTCATCGACGTGATAAGTTTGATAATAGAATTTAAATATATAGTTGTCGATACATGTAAAGGAACCATCCTGTGGTCAGTATATATATGTAGTTCCCAGATGTCAAAGGGTTGTACAGAAATGAGAATCTATGTGCTTCTACTCAAGCGATATGTTAAATTGGTAAGATTATCTATAGGACATTGCTTGTAAGCCTACTAAAGTTCTTATGTTGTCTAAACTTCCTGAAGGTCCGTCGAGTCACTGAATTGACATGTTAGTATATAATTTGACAACTTTATGTGATATATGTGAATATTTGCTAATTTTACATGGTATATGTGCTCACTTGCATTTATATGTAACAAAAGAGGCCTATTACGACCATAGATTTAGCATTAGTCATTTTAATGCTATATGTGTTAAATTGACTCATTATAAGCATTTATCGACTCCATTCATGATTATGATTAAGATATTTTTATTTTACCCCAGTATGGTACATCAGTTGGACATATTTTTGTTTTACCCCAATATGGTACAATGGTTGGAGATATTTTTATTTTACCCCGGTATGGTATACTGGCTGGAGATATTTTTATTTTTCCCTGGCATGCTACACCGGCTGGAGATATTTTTATTTTATCCTGGTGTTATACACCGGCTGGAAGTATTTTTACATGAATTTTATGGTCAGCTGGCCACCAACATTACAGTTATAACTTGGCTTGTGCATTACGTGATTGCATTTGCACGTCAATATTGAGTTTATGGTCAGGTTTCAGTTTCCAAGATTCTAGGTTGTTACTCTTCCTTATTTCTGGCTCAATTATCATTGTTATCTTATATGTTTACAGTTTTCAGCCTTACGTACCTGTACATTTCATTCGTACTAACCTCCTTTCGCCTGGGGACCTGCGTCCATGCCGTAGGTGCAGGTAGAGGTTGGGATTGCCAGTTGCAGTAGCATTTCGTAAGATCAGCGGATGTGTTTGTATGAACCTTTCTTCCTGGAGCTAGGGCTTACTTATTTCAGCTTGAGTTTTGAGTTATAGAAATGGGTATGTCGGAGCCCTGTTCGAGTTTTGAGTTATCGAAATGGGTATGTCGGAGCCCTGTTCCGACCATCAGCTCAGTTTACTCATCATAGGCTTTGTGGACATATATATATAGTATTTTTTTAGTTTGTGGCCTTGTCAGCTTTTCGTGGCTTGGTTTAGCATAGTCATGGCCTTATCAGCATTTCAGTTATTTATTTGCGGTGGTTGAGAAGTTAGATGTTTACTCCAGTTGATTGTGATAGGTGGCCTGGAAGGCCTAGGTGTTACAGTTACAGATGCTATATAGTCAGTTTCTCAGTCAATCAGGTATGGAGAGCCAGTCGCACCCTCCCCTAGTTTTGGGCCGTGACAAACTTGGTATCAGAGCGAAGTCGTGTCCTAGGGAGTCCACAAGCCGTGTCTAGTAGAATCTTGCTTATGGTTATGTTGTTCACCATAATTATAATCAGGATGCTACAGGGCATTTAGGAGTTGTTTCACTTTGTTCGTTTATAGATCGTGCTATAGAGAAAATATGTAAGAGGTGTTTGAAATCTAAATTGTACCTATGTTTTAAAATTCCCTTGCAGTAAATCAAATGGCTACGAGATGGAAGAGGCTCAAGGTTAGTTTTTTTTACTCCCCATGTTACAGTTCTCTAGTTCCAGTCAGAGCTGCCATGGGAAGGGATTTGGCCCATCATGTGGTCCTAGTTCCAGTAGAGTCAGAAGGAGGTAGGGTTGTTTATCCTCTAGCACCTTCAGATATATCAAAGGGATGAGATTTTGAGAAAACATTTCAGATGTTAACCCGAATAGTGACGTTTCGATAATCAATTGTTCAAATTAATGGCAGGGTCCAGAGGAATACTTCTGAGAGCTTTAGTGCCCATGGGTTTTGACCCTAAATCCCCTACCCTTTACGGATAAGTACTTACCACGGGAACTACAACAGGCTCGAGTTAGTTAGTTTTTGTACCTAAAGAAGGGTAGCATGATTATTCACGAATAGTCTCAGGTTTAATTTTTTGGCCGAATATGTTTCAGATAGGGTGCGGAACACCAGGGATAGAGTATAACGATTGTTTTAGGTTTGGAACCCCATCTGGTCTGAGAGTGTTTAGGAATGTCTACCCAGACAGAAATTACTATGCTCGGATACGAGTATTTGCTCAAAAGATGGACAATCTGATTCACCGTCTCCTAAGTACTAAAAAAAAGTAGAACAGAGTAAGAAGACCAGGTCAACAAGACTATTTAAGGACCCTCATAGTGCTTGGAGACTCGGCAGCCAGAAATTTAGTTTCTCCTTGAGATTCAGTCTCTACTTTGTCCCTAGATCAGATTACAGATTCTTTTAGCCTCCGTTTCCAAGATAGGCAGTGACAGGCCGTGATAATAGCAAAGGTAAAAGAGAAACTTCAGGTTTGACACTGATTCTATATGTTAAATGGTTAAGTTGTGATTTTAACTTTTTTCCATGATATTTCCTAAAGGTGTGAACAGAAAGTAGTATTGGAGTAAATCATAACTCCCGTGGTAGTGTATTAATTTTCTTAGGGTTAGAAAAGTTACCGATTATATGGTACTAAAGCATGCCTATCTTACGTTAGACAAATAGATGGAGTTCAACAAGTAATGTTTGATATGAAGCGGCAATAGAAAGAGGATGCGCTTACGAAAAATAGAATTTATGTTTTTGAGACAAGGCAAGGAAAAGTTAAAGATGTTATGGCTAAAGTTACCGCTATGGAGGTATAACCCTCATTTGAGGACGAATGATTTTAAGGGGGGGAGGATGTTACACCCAAATTTTTTTTATGATTATTTAATGGTTATATGCTGTATTAGGGAAATTATGGGTTGTATATTGTCCGTAGGTGAGGAGGAAAACATGTGCAAAGAGAAAAGCGAAGAGTATGTAAAGTTTATAAATAAGGGTCAATTTTAAATGGACACAGCTCCAAATATATAATAATCCAGAAGTCTCATAACCTATCAAATGAAAGACATTTGAGTCTAGTTTACAGTGAAAAAAACCTCTCATCAATCGAAGTTCGAAATAAAATGTTATGCTCATTTGAAGAAAGCACTATCGGCGTGGAAAGTGTTGTGGCACACGGGCACAGAGATAGGTAGGCAGCAGGCGCGCGCGCGAGAGGGCACATCACACAGGCGCCGCTCGCGGGCACCGCCCAGCTCGCCTATATAAAGTAATTTTGATCTAACAATCTCATTTCAACTCCGTTTCACCTCATTTCTTTTTTTGAATTCATAGAATTAAAAGCCCTACAACATAATGACAATATATCCCAGGTAAGAGACTTCACTCTTGTCTCTTTAGGGCTTTGGGAAAGCACTTTGGAAGAATGTCATGGCTTCTTGTTGTCTTGTTGTTGATTGTGGTGTTGCTGCATTTTTAGCTTGTCTAGGCAGAGGAAAGAGTATTATTCTACTCCTACTTTAGCTAATTACATCTCCAAGAAAGGGTAAGTAATTCCCTTCTTGATTTCTTTGAGTTTATGAGGTAAAACATGGAGAATGTTGTAGTATTGTGTTGTTGTTTCTTTGTGTGTTCTTGTGGCATATTGCTGCCCAATTTTTCCAGAACCATGGTGAAGTGAATTTTGCTGCTTGTTGTGTTTGTAAATTGGACTTAGAAGGAGCCTTAGGTGTAAGCTTGAAAGGAAGGTTTTTGGCAAAATAAGAGTCGACCTGCCAAGGTATGTAAAGGCGTCCCTTTCCTTGTTTTTCAAGCATGAAACTAAGTTATTAAAAGGATAAATATTCCTATGTGTTTAAAATCATATTGCTGAATGTATGATTCTATGAAAAGGTTTGGAAGTACTTGGAATAAAGTTTGAATCGTTAAGAATGGTTGAAGCGAACAAATGTAAAGCGAAAGACGTAATTTTTACGATTGTTGTCGTAGTTGTAAATCGAGTCTGAAGTCCCTTTCACATGGGCACCATGATCTGGCTCTTTGCAGTATATTGTATATGTTATATTTAATATATGATAAGATCTTGTCTCTTAGCGAAATTGGTATGAAATGCTAAGAAGACAACATGTGATCGTAGTTAAGCTATGAAGATGATGCTAAGCCAATTGAGGGTAAACAAGCTTATTAGAATGATGTTTCATAATATTGTTATTCCCTCCTATGTGTTTATGTTTTAATGTGTTTAATTTGTGAAGGATATTTTAGGTTTCCCCTCCTTAGAGCTAAGCAAGCGGCGCGTAACGAATAAGCTAAGTCGATAGATTTTTACAATGAAAACGTGGCTAAGTTGTTAATCCTTTTGTGATGTTATAAAAAGGGAATATAAGAGTAAATGTTAGACATTTTAAGGTAATATGTGAGTAATATGATCTCTTCCCATAATTTCTTTCTAGAACCTTTGAACGACGTTAAAATATAAGCAAGGCGAGGCTTAGCAGATAAAGTTGCCAATTAGGTAAAGAGGTAAGTGCATATAAGAATTTATGGAATAGTGAACACGAGGGTAAACACTTGAGTGTAGAGTGAATCATGTTTGGAAAAGAAGTTAAGATGGATAAGGAAAGTAGAACTAAAGGTTGTTAAATTAGACGATACAAGTTACGATTATCAATAAGTTAGGCAAACAGTTAGGAAGATTAACCCTATTCTAAAGACGTTTAGTAAAAGATTTATAAATAAAGTTGTTTCTGTTGAGTAGGTGTTATGTTGATGAAAGGCCAGTAAAGTGCTAACTTCTTATGAAATGATTTGAGTCGAATGTTTTTGAGATAATAACTCAAGTTAAAGAGAAGTTTTTCTTTATGTTTTGAAATGATTTTTTTAAGTTATCCATTCTAAGTGTTGAAATTGTCTTTCAAATCTTAACGGGGTTAATCCTAAAGCTTCTAAGCTACTCATAGTGATGCCCAACTTTCTTAAGCTCCTCAGTAAATTATAAGTTGTGTTAGTCAATCCAGCATCATCCGAATTACGGGGATAAGTCTTTTTTTGCCTATAAGGCAACACTGAAAGAGTTGCTTATGAGTTCCCAAGCTGAAAAAATCCCAATCTCAGATTCTTAAAGTATGTTATGCTAATCTAAGAAGTTTTCAAGAGATTATATTCCGAGAATCATGCTAATGTCTTGGTCAAGTATTTGAAGTTGCATACAAGCCTAAGAACTTAAAGTCTTTATAAGTTTTTCTAGTAAGAAGTCTTAATATATATGATTTCATGTTATAACATGCAGTTGAATTCTTTAAGTTATATTCAAGTCATACAGCTATATATTCATATCTTGTTGAGTTATCATTTAAATTTTCTAAGTTCATAGGAGAGATTCTCCCATGTACCAAAGTCCCAAATGTCTAAGTATAAGCATATGCTATGATAATGATCAATTAAGCTCAGAACTTTGAATACCAGGGAGTCTCCTGGAGATCACTCAATTAACTAAATAGGAGTTTATATATTATACAAGTAGTCTCAAACGTTGTATGCCTGTAGTTCAGCCCTCAGCTCTATGTATATGCTAAGCATTATGAAAAATAACTCCAAGTTCCAAGTTATAATTGCCATGTTTATAATTTCCATGTTTTCTTGAAAATAAGACAAAAAAATTAAGAACTATATGTGCTCATCGACGTGATAAGTTTGATAATAGAATTTCAGTATATAGTTGTCAATACGTGTAAAGGAACCACCCTCTGGGCAGTATATATATGTAGTTTTCAGATGTCTCAAAGGATTGTATAGAAATGAGGATCTATGTGCTTCTACTCAAGTGATACGTTAAATTTGCAAGATTATCTATAGGATATTGCTTGTAAGCCTAATAAAGTTCTTATATTGTCTAAACCTCCTGAAGGTACGTCGAGTCACTGAATTGACATGTTCGTATATAATTTGACAACTTTACGTGATATATGTGCATATTTGCTAATTTTACATGGTATATGTCTCACTTGCATTTATATGTTACGAAAGAGACCTATTACGACCACAGATATAGCATCTGTCATTTCAATGTTATATGTGTTAAATACTTAGTATAACCATTATCGGCTCCATTCATTATTATGAATTGTGATATTTTGATTTTGCCCTGATATGGTAAATTTGTTGGATATATTTTATTTTACCCTGGTATGTGACAAAAGTTGGAGATATTTTTATTTTACCCCGGTATGGTACACCGGCTGGAGATATTCTTATTTTACCCTGGTGTGGTACACCGAATGGAGATATTTTTATTTTACGCTGGTGTGATAAACCGGCTGGAGGCATTTTTACATGAATTTTATGGTCGGCTAGCTATCGACATTACAGTTATAACTTTGCTTGTGCATTACTTGGTTGCATTTGCACTTTGGTATTGACTTTATTGTCAATTTTTAGTTTCCATGATTCCAGGTTGTTACTATTCCTTATTTCTGGCTCAATTATCATTGTTATCTTATATGTTTATAGTTTTTAGCCTTATATACCAGTACATTTTTTGCGTATTGACGCCCCTTCGCTTGGGGACCTGCGTTCGTGCCATAGGTGCAGGTAGAGGCCGGGATCACCAGTTGCAGTAGTAGTTCTTGAGATCAGCGGATGTGTTTGTATGCTCCTTTCTTCCTGGAGTTAGGGCTCACTTATTTTAGCTCGAGTTTTGAGTTATAGTTATGGGTTGGTCAGAGTCTTTTTCCGACCATCAGTTCAATTTACTCATTGTAGGTTTTGTGGACTTAGTAAGTATAGTATTTTTTTCAGTTTATGGCCTTGTCGGCTTTTCGTGGCTTGGTTTAGCATAGTCATGGCCTTATAGGCATGTCAGTTATTTATTTGCGGTAGTGGAGACCTTATGGGTCTAGATGTTTACTCCAGTTGATTGTGACAGGTGGCTTGGAAGGCCTAGGTATTACAGTTACCGATGCTATATAGTTGGTTTCTCGGTCAGTCAAGTATCGGGAGCCAGTCGCATCCTCCCCTAATTTTGGGGTGTGACAGTACCTTCTAGGTACGACTCGTACTGTACACCCGTGAAAAAATTCAGAGGGTAGTTTCTTGTTTTCCTTTTCTCAGATATGACGTTCTAACCCCTTTTCTCCACAGGTACAATGACTTTGAAGAACAAAGCAACCAAATCCTCCAAAGACAAAGCCGCTAGGGCAGAGATAGCTACTCAGAGGGCATTAAGAGATGAGCTCTCCAATTCTGTGCATGCAGACACCTCTCCTAGTGGTTCGATGAAAAAATATAGTGTCGATACATCTGATGGGACCCAAACCACTAGGGCAAAAGCTAAAGCCCAGGCTGAGGCATCCACTGCCACATCTACTTTTGCTCTTCAGTCTGAGGAAGGATCTTAGGAACGAGTCCAAAAGTCTGGTAGTGGCTCTAATAATGATGAAGGGTGGTTCGAGGAGGCCCAATCTGGCGATGGTGATAATGTGTCTGGATCCGATGATGAGGTAGTCAATGCTGAGCAAGAGCAGACTCCACCTAGGGAGAACTGCACGATCCGGTGAAGAGTACTAGGCGCATAAGAGATCTATGAACAGGGTCTCACTTTCACTGCCAAGAACAACTCCAGGTGGAGTATTCAAGAAGAGTCGTGGATCCTTACCAATGCACTGAATAAGGTGGAGGAGATGAAGCAGATATTCAGCTACTATGGGTTTAAGTGGATGGCTAGGACCCCGGATTGATACACTTCATAGATCGGCCAGGAGTTCTATGCCAATTATATGGCTACCTGGAATAGAAAGCAAAGGAGGGACAGAAAGTCAAATATTAGCCCAAGTTGGAGAGTGTAATGGTGTGAGGGCGCACTATTGACATATCCGAGCGTACCATTGCTCAAGTATTTTATGGGCCTCAATTCATACCACCACACACTACACCGGAGTTTGACTATCGGGTGGACACCATGAAGAAGATCAAGCAGTTAGGCATTAAGGAGAAGAAGAATCAGATTAAGTGTCTATCTGGGGTCATTGCTGAAGATAAGAAGGAGGCAAAATGGGTGACTAGTGGAAAGCAGGTCACCAAGAATTCACTGAATTTCATAGCAAAGCCTGCTGGAAGCTAGTTCGCTATATGATGGAACCGACCATGACCGACAATACCCTTAGTGAAGACAGAGCAGCACTGGTTGTGTGTATCATATCATGATACGCCATCAATATTTAGAGGGTCATCACAGAGGAGATCTAGAATCAAGCTATCGAATTAAGCACTACTATCCCATTCTCAAGCTCGTATTCAGGTTGTGTATGAAGGTAGGGCTCAAGGTGCGTCCTGGTGAGCAATGGTTGATTAGAGGACAGCGAACAACAGATTGTGGGTTGATCCAGGATTAAATGAACCTAGTGAGCTGAGCACGACTTTCTATCGCAGTCTCGATACCAAGAGCAGTTGGGGGCAAGCAGGTGAATGCGCCCACCTTACAAGAGTAGGATGAGACACTGGCTATATCATCGATCATTCAGAGGCAGCTCCCAGCACCTCTTCTGCACCACTTATGGGTCTTCTGAGCCAGACCCCAGTATGATACATGCTTGTGCCTCAGGAATTTCTTCAAAAGATGGAATAGAGACTGACCATGACTGAGAGAAAGGGGTAGTCTATGATGGAGAACATGAAGCCTTGGGTAAAGGTAGAGATTGAGGCAGTTGCACGGGTTTTACATGCCAGACTTGACAGTTTTAAGATCCGCTTCAACTAGCGCATGGCAGAGCAGACTGACATTGGTAGCCTTCATGAGGATTTGGGGGCTCTTTGGAGCCAAATTACTGTGTTGTCATCTCGACAGCCGGCAATTCTAGTAGCCCCCACTCTTCTTGACCTCTAAACGGGATAGATGATGAGCTTGATTTGGAGGCATATTGGGAGCCGACCAGAGCAGAGGTAGAAAAAAGGAAAAGAGGGTCTCAAAGAATGTTGGAGATGAGACCCTAATGAAGAAGAGGATAAGGAAAATAAACAGCACAAGAGGGCAAGATTGGAGTGTTAGCATACTCACGATGAGCATAGGTCGGAGTTTCTTAAGAGAGCGAGAGGAGTGGGTAGCTCCACCACTGCCCATGCTGAGCTTACAGGTGGCAAGGACCCTTCGGGTGAGCCACATTCAGCCCCAGTTATCATTGAGGTTGCAAAGGCGACCACTACTACTAAGGGGGTGACCATTCCCCTTGTGGATGTACAATTGAGTGCATCGGCCACCACTAGCACCACGGATGCAGCAGAGTAGCACCTCCGCGAGATGACAAGAGCGCTTAATGCTCCACAGGTATGACTCTTTCCCTTGTGTTATTGTATTCTATGCTTTGGGGACGAAGCATACTTTTTAAAAGGGGGGGTGTACTTGTATGTTTTTGGAATTTTTGGATTTATTTGAGGATTTTTCTTGGTGTTTTTCTTTTCCCTCGGGAATGCTATCTAGTAGAACCGACATGTTTAGGATGTTTTTGTTAATTAGAAAGTAGCTTCGGATTACTTAGTCAATAAAATGCACTAGTTTTGAAGTTTTGAAAAAATCACCATGCTTAAAATTTTTTTATGATTAGCTGTTGATAACGCTCAAACTCACACTTCCTGATAAAGTATGAAGTTGGCGTTGTCAATAAAGAACCCAACAAAGAGGTTGGGTTCGAGCTCACAGGGAATAAGGTAAGAACTAGACTAATTCTGGTACTTAAACTTGTTGGTAAGGTATCACCAAATTGGGGGGTATAAAGAAAAACAATAATAAAACAAGACTGCAATTGTGGTTGTTATCAATATTTGTGAATAACTAGGGTAAGTGTTCTCCATGGGTTCATAACTACTTCGGTATATACCCGTGTTCAATCCCAATGCTTACTTGTAGAACTGATAACTAGAGTTCATCCAAATGACTGGTTCGTCCCTATTAGATGACTATACTCAATCACCGGGTAAAGTGTCATGAGCGATTCCAAACTAACCGTTACCAATATGTTCCAAATTAACTTTCCTACCAATAATCATAAAAAATCAAGGCTTTATTGTAATTATCTTTTTCTAATCTCTACTTCTCTAGATTTGTCGCGCCATGAGTCTACACCTTGGATGAAACACGTTACTTGGAGTCACAAGTAACCCCAAGTCAACTCTTGGTCTATCATACACTGATATTCTAAGAAAAACATGCATAGCGAAAGCTTTTAAATAATAATATAAAAACATTTTTGAAAAATAAAACTAGAACATAAAGCTTAGAACATCTGGAGTCTGAAATTAATTCTGTGTCTAAAAGCCATCTAGCTGATGAGTTGCAGGAACAAGCCCACAGCTAAATCGAAGTCTAACTAAACATAATAAACTGACTGAGAGAAAATGAAATAATGCCCTCAAATAATGAGGACTCACACTTCAGGTGCTGAGGAGGAGGATCTGAACCACGGAGACTAACGATGCTGAGTTTAAGAACCTGCGGCTGTATCATGAAACAATACAGCATAAAAGTATGTGTCAGTACTCTGAATATACTGAGTAAGTGGAGAAAACATAATAGAATGTAATGCCTAGACAGATATGACATGCAATTACCAATAAGTATACTGAACTGAACTACTGAAATAAGCTAAGATGGTCAAAATGACCCTGTCTAATGGTAAAAGACATGCTCTAAGTCTGAAAGGTCTAAGTTTGAGATACTGTACTGAACTAAGCTATACTGATAGAGCTGGAACTGAACTGAGCTGCTTATTCTGAAACTGGACTGGACTGACTAGTGGGAAAGTCTGTAATCGACATATAACCACGTGATCTAGACATGGAGTCCGATGTATAGACCCCACTAGTAAGGCCTAATATAACTTTCTAGGGTATAAAGGCATGAACTGGGTGATGACAAGAGTCTGGGGCCAATAAGGCCAAATAATACTGTAACCTACGCTGGCAACATAGTTCTGGGAACCTGGGAGCGCTGGTACCCCGGCCCACTCGGTGTTACGTCCTACTCCCACTGGAAAATCTAAACTAAATTACTAAGTTGATAGCTCGAAACTGGGGTCCAAGACTAGTCAGGAATATAACTGAAAGTACCTAGAGAGTCTTATCGGATCATATTCTGAAATTGGGTTCTACACCAGTCAGAGTTGCTTATCTTGAAGTGTCGTAACCATTCAAGAACAAATTATAATCTGAACTGGGGTCCTGAGGCTAGTAGAGATATATATAAAATGTCATGACCGCCTATGGGACCAATAAACTGAATTCTGAATCTGATTCTGATAACTGGGAGGCACCACTAACACCTTAGGAAAAGACTGAAGTCAAAGTGATCAGTTGACAAATTCTGTATAGTTCTGAAGAGATTCTACGTTCTAACTAAACTGAACTACTAAACAGCTAACAGAGAACTCAATTCATCCCAACAACACGAGAATTCCATAATATGGCAAAAATTTCAAGAATTAAGGAAATCTCATCCTACAAGTAGTGTTATAGTTCTCTTCTTTGTGCTAGGGCTAAAATCATTCTGATCAAGGGAGTAATTACTCAACATCTCGACAATAAGAAATACTAGGAAATTAGCCTAAATCATACTTCACAAACCAGACGGAATTTAATACGTGGATGCATTAGTTTAGAACTTAAATTCACTTTTGTCGGAACATCAATAATTTGGTCAAGAACTGATGGAGATTATATCAACAATAATCATGGATATCATTCTATGTAAAATAAATGAAAAACAACATGTAATTTCTTCGTATTCTAAAGCTTAGGGCTAAAACTGATAGAGGAACTATATGAGGGTTTGGGGGACACAAGGGAAGAACAATTTCCTTGTTGATTTCCCACATACCTGACTAAAAATTCCCTGGAGAAGAAAACGCAAACTGCTGCAATGGAGGAAAACCCTAAGCTTGCTTGAGAGATCTTAAGAGACTCTTCGATGACTTTTCTGAGAATAAACATAGGGAATATGGGAAGAGGCCATTCATTCTCACTAATAGGTTTGAAATTACATCTAAACCAACATAGTTTAAAGTATAGAAGAGTAGGAAATTACTAAACAACCCATAGAAATTGCAGGGAAAAATTGTCAGGTGGTCCTAACGGGTGACCTAACGGGTTGTTACCCAGGACAACGACTCATTACTTTGCCCGTCAAGTACCCTATCTATCAATTGTCTGGGGCTGGCAACGACTGACCTCACGACTCGTTGCCAGTGGCCACGAGTCGTGGTCACCATTCGTTAGGTAAACTGCCTCACTATTAGAGAATTCTCCCTTAGCTAATCACGACTCACCTCACGACTCATGGTGACTGACCATGAATCATGGGGACCTTTCATTAAGTACACAGCCCATTCGTTAACCTTTGACCCAGGTCTGACCACGAGGCACCTAACGAGTCATTGGGTATCATAACGACTCGTTAGGTGAGTCGTTCTGAGGCATTTTTTGCAGATTCTCAGATTTTCTGATTTAAGTCCCGGATCTAGTCTTTGAGTTTCTGGGGCATTACACTACTCCCCTTTGAAAACATTCTTTCTCGAATGTTGGAAAACACACGGGAAAGGAGGGAATAACAATCATAAGGATCAAATACTGCTCATTTAACTTCAAAACTGATAGAACGACTACCTCCATTACAAAATAAATAACTAACCCTTTACACATACATCCAAAATCATAAAGGGAACTTTAACACATGAATTGAACCCAACAACTCAATCAGTTTCTAAGGAAAAAATGATATTTTAAACTATAACAAAGTCAGTAGAGAACAAATACAGGTATTTGGCCAACATATCTGCTTCGGCCTCCCACGTAGCTCCCTCAACCTGTTGATTTCTCCATAAGACCTTGATTGAAGCTATATCCTTGTTCCTTAGCTTACGATCCTAACGGTCAAGGATTTGGACTGGTACCTCCTCATATGAGAGACTATCCTTTATTTCTGCATTGTCCAATGGCACCACTAAAGTTGGATCTTCGATGCATTTCTTCAAGAGTGACATATAGAATACAGGATGTACGAATGCAAACTCTATAGGTAACTCCAATTCATAAGCCACTTTGCCAATTTGCCTCAAAATTCTATAGGGTGCCACATACTTTGGACTGAGCTTTCCTTTCTTTCCAAACCTTATCACCCCTCTCATGGGTGATACTTTTAAGTAAGCTCAATCATCAACTGCAAACTCCAACTCTCTTCTCCTCACATCCGCATAAGATTTCTGACTCTGAGCTGTTTTCAATCTTTCTCTGGTGAGTTGTATCTTCTTCATAGCTTCATGAATCGAGTCTGGCCCGATTATAGCAACTTCAACCATTTCAAACTACCCGGTAGGAGATCTGCACCTCCTATCACACAATGCCTTAAACGGGGCCATCTAGATACTGGAGTGGTAACTGTTGTTGTACGCAAACTAGATAAGAGGTAAATGGTCATTCCAATTAACTTTAAAATTGATCACACATGCTCTCAATGTGTCTTCTAAGGTCTAAGTAGTCCGCATAGCTTGCCCATCTGTCTGGGGGTGAAAAGCTGTGTTGAGCTTGACCTGAGTGCCAAGTCCCTTTTGAAAAGACCTCTAGAAGTGCGAGGTGAACTGAGTTCCTCTATATGATATGATAGCAAATGGCACCCCATAAAGTCTGATTAACTCTCGGATGTAAAGTCTGCCATAGTCCTCAGCTGAGTCAATGGTTTTGACTAGGAGAAAGTGAGCTGACTTAGTCATCCGGTCTACTACTAGCCAGATTGAGTCATGTTGCCGACGAGTCCGAGGTACACCCATAATGAAGTCCATGTTTACTTCTTCCCACTTCCATATGGGTATGCTGATGTCCTGAGTCATACCTCCTAGTCTTTGGTGTTTCACCTTAACTTGCCGCCAGTTCGGGCACTTGGCTACAAATTCAGCAATGTCTCTTTTCATGTCATTACACAAGTAAATATCCCGCAAATCGCGATACATTTTAGTAGTACCAGGGTGGATGAAATATCTAGAATTGTGTGCTTCAAATAGTATCTACTGTCTTAACTCACTGACGTCATGTATTCTAAGTAAAATATGCATAGCGGAGGCTTTGAAATAATAATATAAAAACATTTTTGAAAAATAAAACTGGAACATAAAGCTTAGAACATCTAGAGTCTGAAATTAATTATGTGTCTAAAAGCCATCTAGTTGATGAGTTCCTGGGACAAGCCTCCAGCTAACTCTAAGTCTAACTAAACATAATAAACTGACTGAAAGAAAATGAAATAACGCCCTCAAATAATGAGGACTCACACTTCAGTTGCTGAGGAGGAGGATCTAAACCACGGAGATTAATGGTGCTGAGTTTGAGAACCTGCAATTGTCTCATGAAGCGATACAGCATAAAAGTATATGTGAGTACTTTGAATGTACTGAGTAAGTGGAGAAAACATAACTGAATGTAATTACTGAACTGATATGACATGCAATGACCTTTAAGTATATTGAACTGAACTACTGAAATAAGCTACGATGGTCAAAATGATCCTGTTTGATGGTCAAAGACATGCTCTAAGTCTGAAGTTTTGTGTCTGAGATACTGTACTAAATTGAGATGCACTGATAAAGCTGGAACTGAACTAAGCTGCTTATTCTGAAATTGAACTGGACTGACTAGTGGGAGAATCTGTAACCGACATATAACCACGTGAGCTAGACGTGGAGTCCGATGTATATACCCCACTGGTAGGACCCAATATACCTTGCCAGGGTATAAAGGCATGAACTGGATAATCACAAGAGTTTTAGGCCAATCAGGCCAAATAATACTGTAACCTATGCTGGTAACGTAGTTCTAGGAACCTGGGTGCGCTGGTACCCCGACCTGCTCGGTGCTAAGTCCTACTCCCACTGAAAAACCTAGACTGAATTACTAAGTTGATAGCTCAAAACTGGGGTCCAAGACTAGTCAGGAATATAATTGAAAATACCCAGAGAGTCTTATTGGACCAGATTCTGAAACTGGATTCTAGACCAGTCAGAGCTGCTTATCTAGAAGCGTCGTAACCATTCAAGAATAAATTGTAATCTGAACTGGGGTCCTGAGGCTAGTCAGAGCTATATATAAAATGTCATGACCGCCTATGGGACCAATAAACTGGATTCTGAATCTGATTCCGATAACTGGGAGACACCACTGACACCTTAGGAAAATGTTGAAGTCAACTTGATCAGTTGACAAATTCTGTATAGTTATGAAGAGATTCTATATTCTAACTGAACTAAACTACTAAACAGCTAACAGAGAACTCAACTCATCCCAACAACACAAGAATTTCATAATATGGCAAAAATTTCAAGAATTAAGGAAATCTCATCTGATATGCAGTGTTATAGCTCTCTTATTCGTGCCAGGGCTAAAATCATTCTGATCCAAGGAGTAATTACTCAACATCTTGACAATAAGAAATACTAGAAAATCAACCCAAACCACACTTCAAAAACCAGACGGAATTTAATACGTAGATACGTTTCATTCAAAAGTCCAGAACTTAAATTCACTTTTGTAAGAACATCAACAATTTGGTCAAGAACTGATGGAGATTATATCAACAATAATCATGGATATCATTCTATGTAAAATTAACAAAAACAACATGTAATCTCTTCGTATTTGAAAGCTCAGGGCTAAAACTGATAGAGGAACTATAAGAGGATTAGGTGAGTTGTTCTGAGGCATTTTCTGCAGATTCCCAGATTTTTTGATTTAAGTCCCGAATCTAGTCTCTAAGTTTCCGGGGAATTACAAGGTTCAAGCACGTAAAGAATTCTGGCAAGTTTTATGTTGCGCACCGTTAAGAAACATTTAAAAATGAAGAGAATACAATACAGACGTTTAGCATTGGTTTCGAATCACTTTGTGTAACCCTATTTCATTAATACACCACAGTTCCCACAATCCTACTTGTGGAGGTTTTAGCCTATCATAATTGTAAGATTGCAATTAGTAGTCATAGACAAACACATAATTAAATACTTACCACAATAATTGGAAGAAAACTTGCTTTGAATATTGATGAACAAAATCAAGAATAATTGAGAAAGCCAAGTGTTGATCTCAAGAATTGCTCTTTAAAACTTGATAATAATTCACAAACAATTAACTAAAACCTTCTCTCAATGTAGTCACATGTCTACTGATTTGTTCTCCTACTAAAAAAATATAAAAGGTATTTATACAGACATCAAAAATCTGTTCCTAAGCTAACAGGGAAATTTCCATATGTAGCACTGACTCGTCCTACGACTGGTCATATGACCCGTAACAAAGATTGTATGGGTTGTACCTTTCTCTCGTACATTCCTTAGCTGCTTCAAAATTGACTAAGTGTTAGCAACTGGTACGACTCGTACCATGATCTTACTAGTCGTACAATCCATCTGTGGCTTGGCTCTAAGAACTTTGACATCTTCTGAAGTTTTCTACAAGTGTTGTGGTACGCCTCGTACCTTGCTCCTACGACTCATAATTGCTTGTTGCATCTTGAGTTATGCCAAGTATTTAATAATTATTGAAGCTTCCCACGGCTCCTGATACAGGTCGTAGGTAGATGCTACAATCCGTGGGTTCCACCCGTACTAGGAGACTTCTTGTGCAAGTTTTCTCTAATGTTTTTCACGACTCCAGTTACGGCTCATACCATCTTGGTACGGCTCGTACTGAGAGTCGTACTTTGCCTTTGCATTATTTCAGCCTTTTAAGTTTTTCTACGAGTCTCAGTCCGGCTCATACAATCTAGGTACGAGCCGTATTGAGATTGGTACTTTGGCTGATTTTCTTCATTTTTATGCATCTTTTGCACACTTTTTCTCCAACACCTATTTTTCCTGAAAAATAAGTAAAAACACCTCATATCCATATAAACATACCTAAGTCCATGTTATTTTTTCAGTTTTAAATGTCGAAAGTGCTATAAACTCACAGCACATCAAGACTCTCAACTTAAGACTTTTGCATGTCCTCAGGCAAACAAAAAATTTTAAAAAACTAAAAATGATGTTTAACTAGGAAATAAACCTAGGATAGTACAACCAACATCAATCAAAATTTACACCATAAACTCAAATAGCAACTGGTAAACCAAATCAATACATGCACATCAAGTAACCACAAACCATGATAAAGAGGAAACATGATCAAGTTTTCCGCTTAAGGTGAAATAAACTTAGATGAATGCTCATGCCATGAGTCGATTTAGAGTCTCTCGGGGCTTCTTTTCCCGTGTTACAATTTGGGTCTACATTCGGGTCTATATTTGGGTCGTGACAATAAATCTTATCTCCTAGACAGAGTCTATGTGATTTACTCATTCAAGGTTTCGATTCAAAGGAAGAAGAAGCCTATATTTTATATCCGAAAATATTCTGTCAACACCACCCGATGGTTAATCTCCTCAATAATGTCTGACTTAACACATATACTAGGACATGAACCCATTTATTGGTTGAAATATCTCTCCTAAGGTTCTACCTCATTATGGGCTTTCGTCACCCCTCTTTTAATACGCTTGTTCTTAGATTTTTATTGATTCCAACTAATAAATCATTACAAAGTTAAAGTACAATCCTACTCATTGAAAGCATATAAATCATGTGCATGTATATGTTTAGCTAACCAAAGTTTAACGCAAAAGCGAGAAAACCATAGCCTGCCTAGGCGCCAAGCTATTATCCCGATTGTCCTCGACTGTGGTTACACCATTCTTTTGATTTTCTTGTGAGAGCTCCTCGCTATGGAGGTCAAATCTCCATCCCTTGGTTCCTCTTATTTTCCCCAAAAAGTCTATTTTTCTATTTTTAGACGTTTTTAATAAGTCCTCCTCAAGGACTAGGTTTTCAAAATCCTAATCAGAACGGGATTGTGGATTTGTGGTCCATGTCATCCGTTGCAACGAACACACTCCCCGCTACAGCAGTTTCGCTGTGGTGGAAATCTTTCCGCCGCAATGGACAATTGCTTAGGTCCACCCGATCGCGACTAAGACCATTTGAATTTACTCCCTATACGTCCTTCGTTTCTCAGGAATTTATCATGAGTTTCTAAAAATTTAAATTCGCCCAATTTTACATGGTCGAAATGCTATAACGGCCGGACGGATCGTTACAGAAATACTTGAACTTATTAGATGAAAAATTTCTGCTTACTTTAACTATATCATTAAAATCAAACTCTAACACAAAGGACTCATAATTAAGTAGAATTGAGTGTTACTATTAAAGTAATCATGATTTGGTTTTACTATTTAAAAGTGAAGTTAGAATTTTAAGTTTGTGAATTCAATTCTAAAAAATGTAATTTATTAGATTCTAGATAAATTATTTATATATATTAAATAGATTTTTAAATGCAATAAGAAGTTTGAATTAAAACTACTTGATTTGGTATTATATATATATATATATATATATATATATATAATGATATAATGTTACATCTTGTTTCATTACACCGTCCTCAGGGACCTAGTCCATTTCTCATAGTTCTCACCCCTCAGTTTGTGTTATGACAATTTCAGAATTGTCATTAGACGTGATGTCGTAAGGGGAGATCATCCTTCTTTGAGTCGTCTACTATTTCACAGTGGTCTATTTACCATTGTCTTTGGTCATGATCACGTGATGTAAGACTATTTATATCCTTGTTAGTATGATTGTGATACAATGCTAAAATCAAGGAAATAGAAAAATAAGAACAAATGAGAGAATAACATTTAGGAGAATTTTCAGATCTGTTTTTATTAATAATATTAATATCATTTATTTATACCCAAGAAATTAAATTAATCAAATTCCTAACCTACTCGGCGATCAAAACCCTGACCAATTAAACTTATAATTTCTATATTTACCATAATATAAACTTATCATATACCCACTTACCAAATATACACAAATTACATTTAGTAACTATTGACTACTGCCTACAGTAGAACGGTTAGGAGCAGCTCAATTATGCGGGTGGTAGGTGGGGAAAGCCTATAGAGAAATTGGGAGAGGGGAAAGGATCCGAGTTTCTAGCGCCACAGGATTTTTTTTTTCTTTTTGGAAAATGACACTCATTAGAGTCACTTCATTTTCCACAAATTGACGGAAATTGCCTGGTTTAACAAAATATTTGCCTTGCCATTTAGTGTAACCAAACCACATACCCTTAGGGCATGTCTGGTATACAGAAAATTATTTTCGCAAAATATATTTTTAAGAAAATAAATGAGTTTTCTTACTTATTTTATGGTGTTTGATAAGTAAAAAAAGTGTATAATATCTCAAAAATATTTATGTGTAATCTAGAAAAATATTATGAGATTGGTGTGTTAAGAAGAGGGCTGGATTATAGCAAGGATTGGTTGGTCAAGGGGTGGCAGGGTATGGTTTTGGACATTGAAGGATCTGAAGGAGACAATGAACTTGAAATACAATTTATGAAACTTATTTTCTCTATTCCTACTAGAAAAATTATTTTTCTTTTTAATTTTTAATGAACTTACAAAAAAATTGAAAAACAAATTTCATAAAATAATTTCCTCCATATCAGACACCCTTAATCTTCACTATTTCCTGTATTGCTTCTTGATTTTTCATCTAGGTAGTATATCAGTAAAAGATATTGGAAGGAGTTTCAATGGAATTGGTCCCTATATAATTTCTTCTCAAAGTTATTTTATTTTTTTCGATATGTTCCATCATTATTATTTTATTGTGGGACTTTTAAAGGACTCGAAGTTGCAATAATTTTGCTTATGGTGCCTATAATGGTAGCTATGTGTAATTCAATTCGAAGAACGTAAGCCCTGGCTCCTTATATTTGACTAATATGATGGTAACATCACTAAAACTCATCCAAAACTAAGGGTAGAAGGGCAGGCCCAAAGTACTCATAAAGTAGGATTGAGTGCTCACGTTAAAGCAAACAAGCCATAAAGCGAAATTAAAATTTTAAGTTTATAGATTTTGAATTTTAAAAAATATAATTTATTGAATTCTTAAAGATTATTTATATGTTAATTATTTGAATTTTTTAAACATAAAGAAGTTTGAGCCAATGTTACGTCTTGTTTCATTAAAGATTTTGACATCACCAACTGAAATTAAGCCAAGAACCAAAAAGGGATCGCAGCGAAGACATGAACCATTTATTCCATATATAGCAATAACTAGAAAGAGACAGTAGTAAGCAATCCAGCTGATATTTTAATAGAAATACAAAAACATAAATGCACACTGCAATTTTAATTTTGGCACCATAGCCACCAAATCAGGACTTTAACAATCGACAAGCTGGATCTCCACACCATCAATGGATATACCTTCGCCACCTTTCTTTGGAACCACAGTCACCGCAATAGTGTCTTCATCTTCCAGGCCAATGTCCTCCAACAGTTCAGTGATGGCCAGCTGGAACATAACACTCGTAACATGAGACGTATTATCTCCATGAACATGTGGCAAGCTAGTGTAGCTCCCCGCGAACTCCGCCTTGTCAAGCTCATCCGCGTTGACGGTCTTGTCCACGTTAAGGAACACATCGAACCTTATATACGCCCTATCATCATATTTTATGTTGTTGAATGTCAGCATCTCCTCTTGTTCATTTTTCTCCTGTTGAGTCCTCGACGAAGCCGGCCTAGTGATGGAAAAGGAAATGGTTCGGTCCAGCTTCGCGAGTGGGAATACCTTGCTGGCCGGAGGAAGTGAACTGGTATTCGCCTTCCCTGTTGTGGTCTTTCTTATTGGCTTAAAGTTACGCCACGGGGTGGGCATTGGCGCGTAATCGTAACCCATCTTCTTAGTGTCTAAACAGTCTCGGACTTTCACGCGGTAAGGGTTGCGGTTTTCATCATAGAAAAAGAACTCCGAGTTCAGCCAATCTTTTGCTGACAGATCCCTTCTTTTGCCTCCTATAGCTTTCCACTCGGACCACATCCGGTCCACATTGGCGTGGTGACAATAGAAAACCGGGTCCAAACCGGCCGAGTAGAAATTACCCATGTTCTCACCGTGTGGCTGTCTAGGATTGTCACCGGTCCAGATGTGGATAGGTGTATGAGGAATGTTTTCAATAGTTCCCATTCCGGGACTTGGGTCAGTTCCCAGAGGGTAAGGCGCACCAAAAAACAGCAACGGACATGGGGCATTAGTTACCATTTGACGGTACATTAGAGTCAAGTTATTAGTCATCATCTGGAGTTGAGTTGTTTGGACCTCGTCACCGAAAAAACCAAGATCGACTACGGTTCCGTTGCGGTGACTTTGGTTACGTTTTTCATCGTAAAGGGAAGAACCTTCACGATCGAACATGGGAGGCAAACGCATGCCCTTTGGATGGTCCCAGTTCCAATATGGCAAACCAAAAGTCGGATCACCAATGAGGGATCCCAAGATTCTCTCGTAGAAGTACAAGTACCATCTGTGGAAAGGGAAGAAAAGCCAAGAGAAGTGAACTTGCAACTCTTTGCCACCAACTTTGTAAGCACCATTGCAATAAGCACAATGAATATTAGCTTGTTGCTTGAAGCCGAGAGGGTCAAAAGGGTCTTTGTCAAGTTCCCTCATTCGGCTAGTGGCCAATTGGTACTTGGCAATGTACTCCTCGTCAGCAGCATGAGCTGGCGGACGAATACGGAGCTTGGTCATGGAAGGGAACTTGTAATATGGAACGCTGTCCATATCTTCGGGTTTAGGAGGGCAACAACTGTACGATACCTCCTCGGTATCATTTATATGGGCTTTGCTACAAGATTTGAGATCAGGGGGTGGTATGGGAGAAGCAGTGGCTAGTGGTGCAAGATTAGCAGCACCATACAGCCCTCCTAAACCAAGTAGCACATTTCTCCTGTCAACAGCGTCAAGGTTTTTGTCATGATCGCCAGGGTTGCTGGCATTGCATGAAACCTTGAAACCTTGGTTACGCCTTCCGTGGAGGAAAAGCTGAGAGGGTTTTGCTAAGAAAGTTGAATTAGTGAAGGAAGAAAGGGTTTTGTTGGTGCTTAATGGTGGAGTAGTAGTAGAAGAAGCCATTGCTGGTATGAGTGGTTTTGCTTTGAAGGGTTGCAACCTTTATTTATACACAATTGGTAAACGTATGTGGTACAAACGTGAAACACATTGTTTATTGTAAAACCCCTTAAATTTTTCCTATTTTTTATTTTTACACTCCATCTTAGAACTATTTCATTTTGACCCTCCAATTCTATTTTTCATATTTTATTTAAACACGAAAAATATTATTTGATATAAATTATTCAACACATATTGATAAATATTTTTGAAAAGATATAAAATATTCAATTAAATAAAGCCACCTATTTTTTTTGGATCATCCAGGTTATCTAGATTTAATTCAAATACTATGCTTCCTAATTTTTAACTCGCTCTAATACGGGTAAAAAAACTTATCTTGAATAGGATTAAAAAAAAGACTCCAATTCATTGTTATTAATACTACTAAAAATACTAAGATTCAGCTGACTTCGTCGGGTTATCAATAATTTTAATTTAAAAAACAACTAAAGGACTTTATGAAAATTGACGTACTTTCATCGGTTATTTTTTCCGATAAAAATGTGCAAAAATTATAAAATAAGTTTACTTTTAAAAAAATAAAATCGACAGATGTTTGTCAATTTTTATTTTGTTTCTCCAAAAACTAATGAACGTCAATTTTTAAAATATAAAATTGCGTTGAAAAATATATGAAAAAAAATAATGTTTTGTGTTTAAATGAAACATAAAAACTAAAGTTAAAAGGTTAAAATGGAACAAAACTAAGATGAAGTGTCAAAATAAAAAATAAAAATAAATTTTAAATATTATATATGTGTTTAACCTATTTTTGATTTTTAAAATTTTATTATAAAAAATTTTATATTTAAAAATCTAATAAAAATCACTACAAATCATAACAACTTAAAATATTTTTTAAACTATCAAAAAACAATGAGTAGGAATAGTAATAATAAAAGCGGCAAAAGCCAAACATAAAAGTGCATGAAAAGAATAAGAAAAATTACCAAAAAGAAAAGAATAAGAAAAGGTTATCATGTTTCTGACAATCCCCACCACCACCCAACCCCAACCCCAACCGCCACCATTACCCATTGTGCATAAAGGATATTATTAGCCAGTACTATTATTACAGCTTTCACTAAGAGGTGAAACAAGTTATCTCAAGATAATTAATAGTCTGTTTGGATAAGTTTTTAAAAAATTAAAAGTATTTTTTTGAAAAAAAATATTTATATTAAAAATACGAGATATTTAGTTAAGTTTTTAAAAGAAAATAAATATTTTTAACAAGTAGCAGAAGTTGTTATTCAGAAATTAAAAAAATTAGTTCCTCTCCAAAATCATAGTTGAGAAAAATACACTTAGAAATGATTTTTAAAAGTTTGTTCAAATACAAATTGCTGCTCAAAAGTATTTTTTAAAATTTATCGGTCAAACACAAACTGTTTCTCACAAAAAAAGTATTTTTTTAACAAACACTTTTACAAAAAAAACATTTCTCAAGATAAACTGATTTTAGAAATTTAGCCAAACGAGTGTAATTTTAGGTTGGAATAATTCAAAATTAATTATTTTATCCTTAATGAGAATAAAAACTAAATAATTTCAAATTTATTTTTAAATGGGTTTATCTCACATTTGGTTGGGATAAAATCTCGAGATAAATTATTTCAGAATTAGTTATTCCGGGTTTATAGTGTTAATTTTTTCCCATTCTCAATATAGGATAACTAATCCTGGAATAACTAATTTCGGAATAAGTTATCTCGAAATTTTATTCCAACCAAACGTGGGATAAACTCATCCAAAAGTTAATTCCAAAATTATTTATTCCTTATTAATCATTAAAGGTGAAATAACAATTTCGGATTATCTCAATTCGAAATTAATTATTCCGAAAAAATTTATTTTTCCATCAAACGACCCCTTAGAGATTTAAAAGTCAATATTAGTTTAATTAATTAAACTCCTAAATCATAGTTAAAGCCAGGTGGCATTCCGGATGATTATATATTAGCTTCCGAAAATATAGAGGAGTGTTTTTTTTAATTGGAAAAAGAATGCATTCAAGAGATGAACAATGTCAGAAGTTATTGTGCAACAATTAGTGCGCTTTATATCTTTAGATACATCTGTTCTGCAACCATGTGCTCTATTATTTATGTTGATTTTACCATCTTGTTATATTAGTATCAACGTTTACAGATGCATAGCTTTTAGAATGATATCTTTTTTATTTGCAATTGGAATTATTTGGAAAGGTAGTGCAAAAGGACTACATAATGGGGCCACAGAAGACCAATACAACACGAGTTGTGCCAAAACCAATTGGATCGAATTCAGTTGTCACCAACCTACCCCAATCAACCTACAGGGAAAACCTACCCGTCTTTACTACACACACAAACATAATAAAAAGATTATTTGGGACGGAGGGAGTAAAGGACTGATATATTTGAGGTTTCTTGGTGGGTTCACGGCAGAAGAAGTCTATCTTCTGGAATCGGCTTATCTGAAAAGTTTTTATAATGAAACTTAATATTCTTTCGGTCATTTTCTTGTTCTAAATCAATCATTTAAAAAAATAATATCAATTTTTCATATTTATAGTAATTTAATCTTAATATACCCATTTACTCTTAATAAAATAATTTATAGCAGAATAAATATCTATGCCGACAACACATTTCAAAAGTTTTCTCATATTTTTTAAACTCCATGGTCAAAGTACATCACATTAATTTGAATCAAGATGCGTGTAGAAATTGATTAAATCAGTCATGTATGTTTGAATCTTTTTTTTTTTGGTCAAAATTAAAATTTTTTATATATGTTTGGACTTCAATCATACTTGATTGAGATACAAGTAAAAGCGGGTTGAAATTTCAGACATGTGCATCTGAGTAAAAGTATTAATTTGTTCTTCAAATTTCAACAATTCAATACTCAAATCTACTCTAAATAAGAGCAAATTTGAAACATAAATTTCATATATCATAAAGAATAGAACTTAATCATCCATGAATCAAACACATAACAAATCTAATAAACTCATTTAATACTCTTTTAAGTTTTTCAAGTCTGCATTTTAGTCATGTAAACATGCTTGAACTACATGTAAAATGGGCTGAAATTTCTGGCATGAGCCTATGAAACATTTTGTCAAAAAATTAATAATTTTATTTTTTAAATTTTAAATCACTCAAATCTACTTTGAATAAGCTTAGATTTAAAACACGGGTTCGTATATCATGAAGAACAAATCTTAATCATCAATTTGTCAATATAAAACTAAATCTAACAAATTTATTTAACACTTTTTAAGTTTTTTTAAATCTATATCTGCGTTCGGCCATACATAATTAAAATACATATTAAATTTGACTAAAATTTTATTTATATATGTCTTAATGCAGAAGAAAAAAAGCAAAAAATATATATGACTGATATTATTTAAATGAGGTGACCAAAATATGACACCGCATAAAACTTTTACGTTTTTCTTGTCATTTCTTTCCTCTAAGAGAAAAGGTTGAAGTGCACAAATACTCCACTTTTGATGTCACCCTTTTAATTTGAACCCATCTTTTCCAAAATATTTAACTAATATTCACGTAATAATAACTAGCTAATATTTGAACGATAATACCTCTAAGCTTCATTTTAGAAGTTGCACGCATGCAGCGTGATCCCGAGCTACTCACCACGCTTCAAAAATTAGTTATTGAAATGGAAAAGTCTAAAGCTTATACCTACGTCAATATATTTCTAAACTAATATGAAACTTAAGTTTCATATTTTACAATAAATAACAATAAATATAATTTTACTTTGTACACGTTTGGACTGATACAGTTCGTGCGGAGTATATAATTAGAATTTTAGATATATGTTTAGAGTTATGTTGATATTAGTAATATAAGATTTAGTTATGCACGAATTAGTTTTACAGAGTTTAGTTATTCATATACTCCCTCTGTTTCAATTTTGTATATCTTATTTTCCTTTTTAGTCTGTATCAAAAAGAATGTGTTTTTCATTTTTTGACAATGTTTTAAGTTCAGTTTTTTATATAGCATGTTTAGGTCTTTGATCATGATCAAATTATACCTAGCAATGAAGTATAAAGAATTCCCTGTCAAATATAATAAACTCACTAGGTTGAGGTTGATCCCATAGGGAATAAGGTAAAAATAATATGTTAATGATGATTAAATCAATAGATAGTCAATATTTCAGAAGGGGGGTTGCAATAAAAGAAAAAGTACTTTTAAGCAAAGAGTTGGATGTTATCAAACTTATGAGACGAAACTACGACTGTATTTTCCATGATTTCATAACGTAATGGGCTTATTTTATTAGTGATCAATCCTGGCAAATTTTGTGTAAGACTAACGATTGAGTTCATCTAACGTCTCTTGACCTACATAAATGAATTTCACTTTAAATCCTCTCGGACTTCAGGCGTGTATATTTTTCCCTCGTCGTAAGTCTTAGATTAACTATCCTCGGTTAGAGATCAAATTAATTAGACGAGGGTTGGTAGCCTCAAATTTCCATTATTATTCTCTTTTCTTAACTTCAACTTCTTTGGTCGAGCAAGTTGATGATACAGACACGTTTCAACGTTAGCAACCGCTAAAACTCATTAAAACTGAGAGAATAACAATCCACTCAATTCACCATTCAAGAATCACTATTTTATTTAGCCTACTTTTGTTAATCCATCATGGTTTCAACAACCCTAGCTAAAGAATTTAGCCGCTCATATTTGAGAAAACAATAACAAAGATTTATAAGAAGTCATGATAAAATACATACAATAATATGAAATTATTTGACAAATCGTGAAGACTAAATATAATCACAAGAACTTAATATTTTTCCTCCAACAATTGTATTTAATAATATTTTCCACTCTTACAACAATTAACTCCTCAAGAATAATCAAGAATTAAATGGTATCTAATTTGTATCTAAGTTGTTGTAAGTTCTATCTGAAAAATGTCCTAAGAGGGGTATATATAGTAGTAGAATAGATTTGCATTTATTCCTACTTGGACTAGGATTGGACTTTTCAAGTTTTGAGTCGGATATGGGAGTTTGCGTTGCGCGGCTGGATGTGCCATAATGGCCTCCGTGTCGCACCCTCCCTTGGGTGGTTCTTCTTGTGTGTCGCGTAGGTCATTGCACAGATGTGCCTGCGCGATGCCATCCTTCATTATGTTGTAGCACTTGCTTCTTTTGAGTTTGTCTTGGTAACTCTTGCTCTTTTAAGCCTCAAATAAGTCCAAATCTATCACTTTTATTCCTGCAAACATCTAATCATGTGTGTTAACTCTTTTTCAAAAATATTATATAAAATCAAAGGAAACACATATCAGACATGAGCCACTCATATCAAAATAATGGTGTATTACTCAATTGTCATCAACATATCTTGGCATATTCTCCATTCATTCATCACAAGATAACAATAACAAGTACACATTGATTATGACAAGTGCATACCACTGTCACAAGTTATATTCAACAGACTAACAAGTTAACAGGTTATTCTCATAGCATTATCAAGTCAATAATTGTTAATCGCAATCTATGTCTGAAGACTCATTATTCGTATTTTAGCAATTCATAATATATAATGGGGACTAATCAAAGTCTAACTCCAAAATAAATGATAATCTACCTCAACCGAAGAATTTGAATAAGCAAGCTACTTCTCGTGATCCTTTCTTTTCCTCAATGTCTCGGATTGCTCAAAGTCTAAAAACAACAATGCGAGGTTATTTAATCATCTACTCTTCAAATAATGGCTTTGGAAATACAAACACAACTAATTCTACCTGTTATCAAGGTTTAAATCATTATCTATGTATAATTTACCTTCTCAATTATCACATCACTCTAATTCATGAAGTTTCTACTCCTTCAACCCCCTTTATGGCAGTTTTCATGCTAAATGTACCACTTTTATTGAACTTTAGGTCCTAAATTGTCATAATTATGAACAAGAACATTCAATTCCATCCTAGGAAGTATTAGTTAACAACTTTGAAGTCTAGGAAGCGAATGTTATCAATGCCCATTCAATTTTCCCTAACTTGCACAAGCTCTAGGATTCTAGTCTACAATCCACCATTAATAACCCCCAATGATTCTCAGATGTTAGAGGATTAATAGACGAAAGAATTAATGGAGTAAACTTACCTTGAAGGAGAGATATGCCTTAGCCTTAGAAAAAATGCCTCACAACTCTTAGAGTTCGTGTTTTGGAGTTATGGGATAATAAACTCAAAATAATTGACTTAAACGCATATTCTTCCTCGCATCACCCGCTATAGCGATCGCCACCTTCGCTATAGCGGACCCGCTATGGTGACCAAGGCATCGTCATGGCGAGTCCTAAAAATCTTGTCAATTTCCACTACGGTAGAACTCCGACTGCTACGGTAGTCTTGCTGCAGTAGAAAATCCAATACTGCAACGGTGCCTCGTTAACTAGTAACTCGGTAAAACTCACCAAATTTCATTCCATCTCACCAATATCACTAAATATTTACTACAGAAATTCTAACAAGGGTACTATGACCCTAAACACCCAGTAATGATCAGACGAATAATTAAAATAAGAAAATCACTAAATTTCTCCCCATATGCACTTTTCTCCACTGGTGTCTTATCTCCCCTATGGCACTAGGTATACAACACATTTTTAGGGTACATTTCCTTCAGTGTCTCCATTTACTATTTCTAATACTTTCATGCCTACAACATTTATTCTTCCACCATGGGAAACTCGACGTATTTATCGTGGGGTACTCCTTTCCTACATAGTTTGTCAGGCCCCACCTTGGGAGGCATAACGGGCACCTAGTGCCATACTGGAATCTGACTGACCTGGCTAACTTTTGCAGCTCAATTCAAGAAAATAGTGAGTTATATCTCGACTGTAAATATAGCTTCTGGCCGACAAAGTCGTATAGCCACCTATAAATGAAAACAACTAACCAACAACAGGCAATAAAAAGGGATCCTATGCGGGCCGACAAGACCACCAAGTTGTCTAGTTATAACAGAAATGAGAACAAGCTACTAAATTAGGCCCCACACGGCCAAGATAGCTAACTAAATAACGACGGTAGTCTGCAAGCCTCTAAGAATAGAAATAATGGTCAAGACAGGACCCCGGCCTACCAAATACTATACAAATAAAAGATGGTAATCTTCTACAACCTGGCAACTCCGAACGAAAGGAGCTGACCAATGTACTGACTCTAAATGGCTCCCTGGAGATCTCAAAACCTATCTGTCAAAATCAAAAGGCAAGTAATGCAGCACCTCATAGTTGGACGTCAGTACAATATGTACAGAATATGTAAGGAAGTAATAAAAAGCTGAACAAAATTTGTTAAAGATTGAAAGTAAGTAGGATGAAGGGGCAGAAAGTTTAACTTGTAAACTTGCTTATTCATAACTTGCATCTAGCAAAACACTGAATGTACATGAGCTATGACTTTATAAGTACACCTTCATAAACTATAACTACCAGACAAGGGTGCACACAAGAACCTAACTTGGCCCCCATAAGCCTGGAAGGCACAAGCAACATAGAAATAACTACCAGGACCCCCATAATCCCTAGCAAGTACACTTCAATCTATATACCCCTATCTAGGTCCTATGACTCTATTGGTGCTATAGACAACCTACCTGTCCCCTGGGTCTACAACTGAACCCGCTTGGCTCCTGATCTATAGTTGTGTCTGAATCCAATGAACTCCTGATCTGTAGCTATGTCTGAGTCCGAGGGACTCTTGATAACTATACCCTGGGCACAGGTTTATGAGGGTATGATGCCGATACAACATAAACATAGTAGTCCAGCCATGGAATGGACTGTAATATGGCCCTTGGTCCTCTGCATCATCCATTAGGACGACATATCGCTCCTTGGAGCAACGTCATATAGCCCCATAGGCAACATCATATAGCCCATAGGCGGCGACATAGCTAGTAACCCTAGAGTGGTCACGGAAAGCTCCTAGGTGAGAACAATCCCACCCAATGTTCTATACTGACGCCTCAATCTAGCCACTTGAAAGGAGTATCTGGCCTTCTGGGCCTGACGCGACCACTGCTCGCCCTAGAGTAATCTGTATAGCTGCTAGTAGGCACACCCTATGCACCTATATCTGATCACAGGATCCTAGTAGTAATCATAATCTCTAATGGTCTAGACCGGATAGGGCAAGATCTAGAGTGTCCTAACAATACTCTGAATGTCCTGTTCGGACAACTATAACTCATAAGAAGCTACAGGGTCGCAGATGACTAACTACTTAGTTCCTTTGCTCAGAACAGTTGTAGGACTGCTACTGACCGGACATACTTTTGAGCGGTCGGCCTCTAATCCTCCACAGGTAGTCTACTAAAATTCTTAACTTGAGGGTAATACTGTGCTAACATGGTTCTAGTCCTTTATACTTTAACTTGGTCTTTTCAGATCTTATATGACTTTTCTGGGTTATTCCTAACCTTATAGATAAGTTTATATAGACTTAGTCACTCACGACAATCTGTACCTAAGTATCTTATAGGATAGACTGGGTCATTGGCCCTGCCTCTAACTACTAATAAAGCCCCCTTCCTTAGGGTACCCACAGGTCTATCTGACCTGAACAACTGTGATGGCTTTCTGGGCAACCTGTATAACAAATACTAAGTCAACTAGAACTGACAATCACTGGTAGTAGCTAACTAGATGGCAGGGTATCACTCATTTCATTAGACAACCCTAGTGTCGCTGACTCTAATATATGACCATCCTATCTAAGTTTCTAGCTCAGGAGCGTGAGGATAAGCAAATAGCCTCTGGGCGTGCTTCACTGACAATATAGGTGCCAAGTTAGTATTTGTATCGCCTAGCTATGCCTATGTTGTTACACTTACTAACTCAGGCCCAATAACTATCCACGAGCTTCTAAGGTCTAGGCCTGACAATAAAACATCCAATCCTACTAGCGCAATGAACTGGAGAACGGAGGAGTTCCTATAAAGCTTCTAGCGTGTATCATACTTAACCTATCCTTTCCTGACATGGGAACTGCAATATAATCTTTACACGTTTTCTAGCAGCTAACCACAATATATGTATATTCATAGTCTACAGACAACAGCTGACCACAATATGTTGTTACACCCCGTAAATTCCCGGCATATAGATGGCCTATTCGCGTGTTGGTTAAGAGTATTTGAAAACCATACATGCTAGAAAAAGGCCCGGGGAAAGATCGGACAAGCGCCAAGTCGGCGCGTCGCAAGGCAAAATGCGACTTATAAATCGCATTCCCTGAATGCGACTTATAAGTCCAAATTATATAAAGCCTCCAACTTCGACTTTTCATTAAAGTTTCTTATAATTTCCAGTGAAAAATAGAGGGTAAGCAGAGAGAAAGAGGAACGAGGATTATTTGATAATTTCCTTCCGATTACGCCGCCAAACGCGGTCCAAATTCAAATTAACCTCAGGTACCGAGGTATTTAGCAGCAGGGAGCATTCCTACGGATTTTGTTTCGCGAAATACAGCCGATGAATCGTCGAGCTACTGAGCTAAGGTAAGTAGAATTGCTCCAAACTAGTGTCTATGTGCTCCTAGCTGTGAAGTGAATACTTCTCCCTTCTGGACTTCTGAAAAATAGTGAGTTTTCGACCGTCTTTCGATAAGCCTAAGTTTAGGCTACAATTATATCGAAAGTGACGTCGTTCTTTAGAATAAAGCTATATTTAGTATTAATTAGCGTATACATGAATGCAGTTGGGAGAAATAGCTGGAGACCGAGCCTCGTCCGACAGACGGATAACTCGAGGTTAAGGTATGTAAAGCTAGTTCCTTCGGCAAGTTAGTAGCTTTAGCCTTGTATAGTACAATAAACTCCATAGTAGAATTCCCGGAGTTGAATGTTAAGTATTGTGCAAAGTTCAGTAAACCTAGTTTGCGTTGTTATATCGTATTCAGTCTGAAAGTTAGAAAAGCATGTGCCCAAGGGCAAGTTAGTAGTTCAGATTCAGTACAACCTATTATGTGAATAGCAAGCATGTTGTAGAATAAAAAGGAACAGATTTTCATAATAACAGTCAGTAAAGAAAGATCTGATAGACAGACAGTTATGGCTACAGATTAGCCATTCAGACAGATAGTATCATGGCTACAGATTAGCCGTATAGTTAAATAGAGATTGCAGAATCAGTATAATTAGTAAGAATCAGTTCAGTATAGAAACAGATCAGAATAAGAAGTTAGATTTCAGATAGTCTTTCCAGTTGTATATGCTTGCTATTTCTATGTGCTATTTGTTTGTTGAGACTTGTTGTGGCATGTGGGCACCCCTTTAGCATCCCCACCGCCACTGGGTTATAGCTGTGTCGATACCAGATTCAGATACCGCCACCAGCTGGGCGATGCCGTCCGCCTAGAGGACGATGATGGCCGACCACCATGATAATACGGTCCAGACCACCCTGCTTGCAGGGGTAGTTCAGTTTACTCTGCGCAGAGCCAGTCCACCCTGTTTACAGGGGCAGAACACTCTGTGTGCGCTTGTGGCCGGGGGCAGTTCCAGATACAGATTTTTAAAAAATTACCCTGTTGCGTGCTTGCACCCAGGGGCAGTTTCAGTTACAGATACAACAGCAGACTACCCCGTGTGCACTTGCGCCCAGAGGCAGAAGTCTTCGGACTCAGACACAATTTATTGTCAGAGGCCAAGGCCTGAGCTACGTACCCAAGGGGGCCGGTAGGAGGAGCTCACAGTCATCAGATGAGTGGAGTGACTTATTTTTGGTTGGTTTTGACCCGGGTAGGGGTATATAGATTGTTTGCTTGCTTGGCGCCATCCGGCTTATGGGGGTTGGTATTGGCTCTTGCTTGCTACTTGTATATCTATTTATGTGCTTTATATATTATATACTAGCTACTAGACAGCAGGCTATCGCGTCTACGGGTACGCCTCTGCCTTATCAGTACAGAAAGCTTGATTTAGTTCATACCAGCTTCTTCAGATTCAGTTATCTCCTGCTATACAGAAATGCTAGATACGCTATCTATATTTAGTTGTTTTCAGTTGTACTATTTCAGTTGCTTTGCATACTCAGTACCAGTGGTACTGACGCCCAGTGGGGCGCTGCATTACTTGCCTGCAGGTACTCATAGACGAGGAGGCGATCCCTCGTGATTCCAGTCAGCTATTGAGTATTCAGCTCCTGTCATCCGGAGTCTGAATTCCAGAGGTGTATTTCATTTTCTTTTGATGTACAGTACGGGTAGGATGGGGCCCTGTCCCGATCATTTCTATTGTTATTCCTAGAGGCTTGCAGTCTGTATATATTTCCCTGTGGTCAGTCGAGCCGGTCGTGTGAGGCCATGCAGCTTATTATAGTTATTTGTTATTTCTGTTCCTGTTGGCCGTGTGTGGCCATAACCAGTCAGTAGTGGTGACCTTGTCAGTCACGTAATTATTTAGCGTTCTATTGTTAAGCTACAGTGAACTAGACAGCATGGTGGCCTTGCCGGCCCGCATAGGTTCCCTTGACAGTAGTATGTTTCTGGTTAGCTGATTTTCAGGTACATGTGGCTATAGGCTTGTTGGCCGGAGGCTATGTTTACAGCCGTTATATAGCCCTTCGTTTCCAAGAATTTGAGATAGAGCCAGCCAGGCACCAGAAGTGCCTAGGCTCACCAGATAGCAGTCTAGGTCCTACTAGGGCACCAGGTGCCAGTCATGTCCCCCAGGGCGGGGCGTGACATATGTCTAATCACAATCTACTGGTAACAACAATTTGCAACACATGGGACCGTTATTTCCATTCAAGAACATAAGTCGTATCATTATACGAAGAGAATAACTTGCCGAAGGAATAAGCCTTACATACCTTGAATGCCGACTTGTTACACCCCGTAAATTTTAAATGAACAAATATCCTAAGGGCATTTTGGTTAAGGGATTTAGAAGGCAAAAAAAAAAAAGTTGATAAATAAAAAGTCGGCCTCTTCATCTAATTAACCCATTTCCAGCAAAGAAACAGGGGAGAACAAGTAGTAAGTGTAACCCACGTCAATATATATATATTTCCTTCCAATTATGTGATGAAACGCGGTATAAACTTCGTTCCGGCTTAGGTACAGGTGTATAAAGCTGCAGAGAGCAATCCTACGGAGTTGGTTTCGTGAAATTTGGCCGACGAAACATCGTGCTACCGAGGTAAAGTAAATAGAATTACTTTAAATTAGTATCAATATGTTCCTAGCGTTGCAGTGAGCATTTATCCCTTCTGGACTATCGAGAAATAACGAGTTTTTGATCGTTTTCCGAAAGGTTGAAGTTGGGATAAATATATATATCAAAAGTGATAATTTCTCCTGAATATTAATGTATTTAGTTCTAATTGACGTGTATATGAATGTAGTTGGGAGAAACAGCAGAAGTATCGACGGAAATCACACCGGTCAATCGGGTACTTAGAAACCAGGTATGTAAAGTTATTCTTTCGGCAAGCCAGGAAGTATAGCTTAGAAAGTAAATAGAATAAAGGCTATTAATCGATACCCAGCGTACATGAACGATTTTAGTATAATTTCCAGCAAGCATGCTAGTATATTAATTACGTATCATGCGATAATCAGAATAGTAGATAATCAGGCAATACATATTACATCTGTTGAGATTGTATCCAGTAGTAGGTGGTACATTTTATGTTGTTGAGCTATATCCAGATATAATCAGATAGACAGATAAAGGCTAGGTAGCAGTTAGTCCAGCAATCAGGAATAGTTTAACACAAAATATAGTTCAGTTATTTAATACAAACTGGCCTTGAGATACAAGAAGAGAATATGGTTAGTATTTTGCATTGAGCATGCTTGCTGTGTATGTGTTTTGTATGTTGAGACTTGTTGTGGCATGTGGGCACCCTTTAGCATCCCCATCGCCCCTGGGTTATAGCTATGTCGATACCAGATTCAGATACCGCCACCAGCTGGGCGATGCCGTCCGACTAAAGGATGATGATAGCCGACCACC
Organism: Datura wrightii; assembly: GCA_035772735.1. NCBI lineage: Eukaryota > Viridiplantae > Streptophyta > Magnoliopsida > Solanales > Solanaceae > Datura > Datura wrightii. The sequence continues at coordinate 19,027,777 of JASDFA010000006.1, read as the reverse complement.
ATGATAATACGGTCCAGACCACCCTGCTTGCAGGGGTAGTTCAGTTTACTCTGCGCAGAATTAGCACACCCTGTTTACAGGGGCAGACCACTCTGTGTGCACACCTGCGCCCAGAGGCAGGAGTCTTCGGACTCAGACACAGTTTATTGTCAGAGGCCAAGGCCTGAGCTACGTACCCAAGGGGGCCGGTAGGAGGAGGTCACAGTTATCAGAGGAGTGGAGTGACTTGTTTTTGGTTGGTTTAGACCCGGGTAGGGGTAAATAGATTGCTTGCTTGGTTGGCACCTTCCGGCTTATGGGGGTCGGTCAGGTATTGTGTGTATTGTTATATATATTGATATGTGCTAGTAGATACTGATAGACAGAAGGACGACACGTCTTCAGGTACGCTCAGTTAGTTACAGAATGTATAAACTCTCCCCAGTTATCCTCAGCTAGATAGACTCAGCTACTTCTTGCTTAAATGTCATGTTATTGTGCTATTCGTTTCAGTTGCATATTTCAGTTTGCTTTACATGCTTAGTACCTGTTGTACTGACGCCCAGCGGGGCGCTGTATTGCTTGCCTACAGGTACTCACAGACGAGGAGCCGATCCCTCGTGATTCTAGCCAGCCAGTGAGTCATCAGCTCCTGTCACCCGGAGTCTGATTCCGAGAGGTGTAGCTTCTCTTTCTTTTGTTATGCAGTATGGGTAGGTTGGGGCCCTGTCCCGATCATTTCTATTAGTTTCTTACAGTATTCGTAGAGGCTTGCAGTCTGTATATATTCCCTGTGGTTAGTTGAGCCGGTCGTGTGAGGCCGTGCGGTCTGCTGTAGCTGCTTAGTATTTCAGTTATGTTGGCCGTGTGGGGCCTTAGTTTGACAGTAGTGGTGACCTTGCCGGTCACGTAGTTTTACAGCAGTCTTGTGTTGAGTTACAGATAACTAGACAGCATGGTGGCCTTGTCGACCCGCATAGGTTCCTTGTTACAAGTCTGTTTCTGGATAGCTGTTGTTACAGGTACAGATGGCTACAGGCCAGTTGGCCGGAGGCTGTATTTACAGCCGTTATATAGCCGATTTGTTTCTTGAAATAGAGCCAAAGCCAGCCAAAGCACCAGATGTGCTCAGGCTGGACCATTTAGCAGTCTAGAGTCTAGCAGGCACCAGATGCCCGTCATACCCCCCAAGATGGGGTGTGACAAACTTGGTATCAGAGCAGTTTGTGTCCCAGGGAGTCTGCAAGCCGTGCTAAGTAGAGTCTTGTCTATGGATGTGTTGTGCAAAACATACTATAGGCAGGAGGCTGCGAGGCATGTTAGGATTGTCACTCTTCTTTCTTATTCAGTCGTGCTATAGAGCGGTACAGTATAGAGTTGACTTTTGAAACTCACCACCCTCTTTGCTTACAGATATTATGGCAGACCAGTGGCACCCAGCTACAGGTAGGAGATTGGATACAGCAGCGGGCGAAGGCACCAGTAGGATGCCTCAGTTACAGCCAGATTCCGCCTGGTCTGAGAGCAATACGGAGGCGTCATCTCGGCCCTCCCAGCAGTCTCCGCCTCGCCAGACACCATTTGAGGCAGCACCGCCTTCCACAGCTCCTGCACCCACTTCATCTAATCAGGAGCTACGTAGTGTGGTGGTTATGTTGACTCAGATGCTAGCTGCTCAGCGTCAGCCAGCACCACCTACAGCAGCAGAATCCCTAGGTGGGCCAGGTAGTTCCAAGGTTAGAGAATTCTTGGCGTTGGGACCCCCTCAGTTTACAGGGTCGGATTCAGCGGAAGACCCTCAGGATTTTCTGGACCAGATGCAGAGGATCTTTAGAGTCATGCACGTAACCCCAGCAGAATCAGTTGAGCTAGCAGTGTTCAGATTAAGGGATATTGCTGTTTTGTGGTACAAAAGTTGGGAGAGGTCTCGGGGGAGAGATGCAGTCCCTCCTACATGGTCCAGCTTTTCAGAGGCCTTCCTGGACCACTACTTACCCCGGGAGGTCAGACAGGCCCGGGTGGACCAGTTCTTACATTTAGAGCAGGGGGCTAGGAGCGTCCGTGAATATTCCTTACAATTCGACTCCTTAGCCCGCTATGCTCCTGCATTTGTGGACACCATGTCGTACAGAGTCTACCGCTTTATTATGGGCCTGAATCCAGAGTACATAGAGACGTGCATGACAGCTACTTTGAGAGAGGACATGGACATAGCCAGGGTACAGGCCTTTGCACAGACAATTGAGGGCCTGAGGCAGCGATAGCGGGGTGACAGACAGGCGACTTCAGAGCAGCGCCGTAGGAGCAGACCCGCTGAGATTCAGAGGGAAATTCCTAGGGGGCCGAGACCACGGTTTTCAAATAGGCCACCCAGATCTCTACCACCGGTACAACAACAGAGGGGTAGGTTCATTCGCCGGAGTCAGTCAGAGTCCGGTAGCAGTTCACGGACAGTAGCCTCACCTCAGCAGCGGAGGGTAGAACAGAGTAGATTTACATCCACCCCTTGTCCTATATGCCACCGACTACATTCCGGAGCCTGTAGGTAGGGCTTCCCAGGGTGTTATTACTGCGGACAGGAAGGGCATTTAATGAGAGATTGTCCAGCCAGGGGACAGGGTAGTCAGGATGATCTGGATAGAGCGTCAGCAGCCACGAGTTCCAGCAGCCTCAGCAGGGCGCAGGCCCTCAGGTTCAGGGAATAGGGGCCGAGGTAGACCAGGAGCCTCTGGCTCAGGTGCAGGCCCCAGCTGTACCTATGCATTACCGAGGAGGCAGGATTCAGAGGCATCTCCCGACGTGGTCACAGGTACATTGATTATCTGTTCATATCCTGTTTATGTATTGATTGATCCAGGGTCTACATTGTCATATATCACACCATTTGTGGCCCGAAAGTTGGGTATCAAACCAGAATTGCTTCAGCATCCCTTTTCGGTGCTTACACCGGTCGGTGACTCGATTACAGCTAAAAGAGTTTACCGAGGGTGTACGGTAGAGGTTGCTGATCGCCAGACCACAGTAGACTTAATAGAACTCGAGATGGTCGACTTCGATGACATTATGGGTATGGACTGGCTAGTGCCATGCTACACCGACTTAGAATGCTGGACCAAGACGGTCCGATTCCACTTTCCGGGGGAGGCAGTGCGAGAGTGGAAAGGGAGTACACCTACGTCGAAAGGTAGGTTTATTTCCTACCTTAAGGCAAGAAAATTAATAGCAAAGGGATGTATTTGCCACCTAGTTAGAGTCCAGGACGTTCGGGTGGAACCTCCGACTCTTCAGTCTGTTCCAGTGGTCAATGAATTCCCTGACGTATTCCCGGATGAGTTGCCTGGTGTCCCTCCCGAAAGGGAGATAGATTTTGCGATTGACTTGTTACCAGGTACTCAGCCGATATAGATTCCTCCTTATCGTATGGCTCCTGCAGAACTCAGAGAATTAAAGGAGCAGTTGAAAGATTTGTTAGACAAAGGTTTTATCAGGACGAGTACTTCACCGTGGGGTGCGCCAGTTTTATTCGTAAAGATGGCTCGCTCTGAATGTGCATAGATTATCGGCAACTAAACAAAGTTACAGTGAAGAACAAATACCCGCTCCCAAGAATAGATGATTTGTTTGACCAGTTGCAGGGGGCTAAATATTTCTCTAAGATAGATCTGAGGTCCGGATACCACCAGGTCCGGGTTCGGGAGAGGGACATTCCAAAGACTGCTTTCAAGACCAGGTATGGTCACTTTGAATTTCTAGTTATGTCTTTTGGACTGACAAATGCTCCCGCAGTGTTTATGGACCTGATGAACAACATATTCAGACCGTACTTGGATCTGTTCGTGATAGTATTTATCGATGATATTCTGGTATATTCTCGTTCAGAGACAAATCCCTAGAACCATTTACGAACAGTACTCCAGATCCTTAGAGACCGTCAGCTGTACGCCAAGTTTTCTAAGTGTGAGTTCTGGCTGAACTCAGTTGCCTTTTTGGGGCATATCGTGTCGGATGCTGGTATACAGGTAGACACACAGAAAATAGAGGTGGTCAAGACATGGCCCAGACCTACCACTCCAACCGAGGTCCGTAGTTTCCTGGGTTTAGCAGGATATTATCGGAGATTTGTTGAAGGATTCTCCACTATAGCAGCACCTCTGACAAAGCTAACACAGAAAGCAGCAAAATTTCAGTGGACGGAGGCCTGCGAGCAGAGTTTTCAAGAATTGAAAGACAAATTGACCTCCATCCTAGTACTAGCATTGCCAGAGGGAACAGATGGGTATGCGGTGTATTGCGATGCTTCAGGTTTGGGATTGGGTTGTGTGTTAATGCAACATGGTAAGGTGATTGCATATGCTTCCAGACAGCTGAGGAAACACGAAAAGAACTATCCGACCCATGACCTGGAACTGGCCGCAGTGATCCACGCTCTGAAGATTTGGAGGCATTATCTGTATGGCGTCCATGTAGACATTTTTACAGATCATAAAAGTCTACAATACATTTTCACACAGAGGGAGTTAAATCTGCGGCAGCATCGCTGGTTAGAATTGTTGAAAGATTATGATGTAAATATTCTCTATCACCCGGGAAAAGCTAATGTAGTAGCAGATGCCCTGAGCCGTAAGTCAATGGGGAGTTTGGCGTATTTGCGGCCCGAGAAGCAGGAATTAGCCAAGGAAATTCATCAACTAGCCGGTTTAGCCGTTCGAGTAGTGGAGACAGAAAATAACAGAACGGTAATTCAAAATTCTGCCGAGTCATCACTAGTAACAGAGGTAAAAGAACGGCAGTACGAGGACCCTGACTTAGTCCAGCTCAGAGATAGAATTCAGAAAGGTAAAGAGTCAGATTTCCAAGTGACTGAAAATGAAGTACTACGTTGTAAGGGCTGTCTATGTGTCCCGAATGATTCAGGGCTTTGCCAGCAGATCATGCATGAGGTACATTACGCTCGTTATTCCCTCCATCCAGGAGAAACGAAAATGTACCACGATATCAGAGACATCTACTGGTGGCCAGGTATGAAATCTGAAATAGCTGAATTTGTATCTAGATATCCTAACTGCCAGCAGGTGAAAACGGAGCACCAGAAACCGGGCGGTCTGACGCAGGAAATAACTGTGCCTATGTGGAAATGGGAAGCGATAAATATGGATTTTGTAATAGGATTACCCTGTACCAGACGCAGAAATGATTCTATTTGGGTAATAATTGACAGGCTAACAAAATCAGCTCATTTCCTGCCGGTGAAGGCTACCTTCTCAGCCGAGGATTATGCTGAGTTATACATCAGAGAGATAGTTAGACTACATGGAGTGCCGGTATCTATTATTTCAGACAGGGGAGCACAATTCACAGCTAGATTTTGGCAATCTTTCCAGAGGGGTCTGGGAACGCAGATTAATTTGAGCACAGCATTCCACCCTCAGACAGATGGACAGGCTGAGCGAACTATCCAAATGCTCGAAGATATGCTACGAGCGTGCATACTAGATTTTGGGGGTAGCTGGGATGAACATCTGTCGCTGATTGAATTTGCCTATAATAACAGTTATCATTCAGCTATCCAGATGGTGCCCTTTGAAGCATTATATGTGCGAAAATGTAGATCGCCGGTAGGCTGGTTTGAAGTGGGGGAATCAATGTTGATTGGGCCAGACATCATTCAACAGTCAGAGGATAAGGTAAAGCTTATCAGAGAAAGCCTGCTGACTGCTCAGAGCCACCAGAAGTCGTATGTAGATATGCGGCGTAGAAATCTAGAATTTGCGGTAAATGACTGGGTATACCTGAAGGTGTCTCCGATGAAAGGGGTGATGAGATTTGGCAAGAAAGGCAAGCTTAGCCCGAGATTCATTGGGCCATATCAGATTCGGCGGAGAATAGGCCGAGTTGCATACGAATTGAACTTGCCTTCGGAGTTAGCATCTGTTCACCCAGTATTCCATGTATCTATGTTGAGGAAATTTTTAGGAGACCCTTCCACAGTTGTTCTAGTTCAGGATGTCCAGGTCACCGAAGAGTTAGCATATGAGGAGGTTCCAGTAGCTATCTTAGACAGACAGATCCGTAGATTGAGAACTAAATATATTGCATCTGTCAAAGTATTGTGGCGTAACAGGAACCGAGAAGAAATGACCTGGGAAGCCGAGGAGGACATGAAAGCCAGATATCCCCACTTATTCCAAGCATAGGCAAACGGGAGGTATGTTAGAACTATTTTCCTTATTAATGCTTATACTTCATATATGAAAGCAGGTGGTTGATTATAGACAGTTTTATACATGAATGTTACTATATCGTGTAGAGTACCTGTCTTGGGCTTTTCTGCTTTTCAGGAATTAAGAGATAGTCCATAATACAAGGGAAACTCTGCCAAAATATTTCTAGAAACAAGTTGAGTAAGTTGAGCAGTCCTCTAGACAGAATATCATTCGAGGACGAATGTTCTTAAGGGGGGGAGGATGTTACACCCCGTAAATTTTAAATGAACAAATACCCTAAGGGCATTTTGGTTAAGGGATTTAGAAGGCAAAAAAAAAAGTTGATAAATAAAAAGTCGGCCTCTTCATCTAATTAACCCATTTCCAGCAAAGAAACAGGGGAGAACAAGTAGTAAGGGTAACCCACGTCAATATATATATATATTTCCTTCCAATTAAGCGACGAAACGCGGTCTAAACTCCGTTCCGGCTTAGGTACAGGTGTATAAAGCTGCAGAGAGCAATCCTACGGAGTTGGTTTCGTGAAATTTGGCTGACGAAACATCGTGCTACCGAGGTAAAGTAAATAGAATTACTTTAAATTAGTGTCAATGTGTTCCTAACGTTGCAGTGAGCATTTATCCCTCCTGGACTATCGAGAAATAACGAGTTTTTGATCATTTTCCGAAAGGTTGAAGTTGGGATAAATATATATATCAAAAGTGATAATTTCTCCCGAATATTAATGTATTTAGTTCTAATTGACGTGTATATGAATGTAGTTGGGAGAAACAGCAGAAGTACCGACGGAAATCACACCGGTCAATCGGGTACTCCGAAACCAGGTATGTAAAGTTATTCTTTCGGCAAGCCAGGAAGTATAGCTTAGAAAGTAAATAGAATAAAGGCTATTAACCGATACCCAGCGTACATGAACGATTTTAGTATAATTTCCAGTAAGCATGCTAGTATATTAATTACGTATCATGCGATAATCAGAATAGTAGATACTCAGGCAATACATATTACATTTGTTGAGATTGTATCCAGTAGTAGGTGGTACATTTTATGTTATTGAGCTATATCCAGATATAATCAGATACACAGATAAAGGCCAGGTAGCAGTTAGTCCAGCAATCAGGAATAGTGTAACACAAAATATAGTTCAGTTATTTAATACAAACTGGCCTTGAGATACAAGAAGAGAATATGGTTAGTATTTTGCATTGAGCATGCTTGCTGTGTATGTGTTTTGTATGTTGAGACTTGTTGTGGCATGTGGGCACCCTTTGACATCCCCACCGCCCCTGGGTTATAGCTCTGTCGATACCAGATTCAGATACCGCCACCAGCTGGGCGATGCCGTCCGACTAAAGGACGATGATGGCCGACCACCATGATAATACGGTCCAGACCACCCTTCTTGCAGGGGTAGTTCAGTTTACTCTGCGCAGAATTAGTACACCCTGTTTACAGGGGCAGACCACTCTGTGTGCGCACCTGCTCCCAGAGGCAGGAGTCTTCGGACTCAGACACAGTTTATTGTCAGAGGCCAAGGCCTGAGCTACGTACCGAAGGGGGCCGGTAGGAGGAGCTCACAGTTATCAGAGGAGTGGAGTGACTTGTTTTTGGTTGGTTTAGACCCGGGTAGGGGCAAATAGATTGCTTGCTTGGTTGGCACCTTCTGGCTTATGGGGGTCGGTCAGGTATTGTGTGTATTATTATATATATTGATATGTGCTAGTAGATACTGATAGACAGAAGGACGACACGTCTTCAGGTACGCTCAGTTAGTTACAGAATGCATAAACTCTCCGCAGTTATCATCAGCTAGATAGACTCAACTACTTCTTGCTTAAATGTCATGTTAATGTGCTATTCGTTTTAGTTGCATATTTCAGTTTGCTTTACATGCTCAGTACCTGTGGTACTGACGCCCAGCGGGGCGCTGTATTGCTTGCCTACAGGTACTCACGGATGAGGAGCCGATCCCTCGTGATTCCAGCCAGCCAGTGAGTCATCAGCTCTTGTCACCCGGAGTCTGATTCCGAGAGGTGTAGCTTCTCTTTCTTTTGTTGTGCAGTATGGGTAGGTCGGGGCCCTGTCCCGATCATTTCTATTAGTTTCTTACAGTATTCGTAGAGGCTTGCAGTCTGTATATATTCCCTGTGGTTAGTTGAGCCGGTCGTGTGAGGCCGTGCGGTCTGTTGTAGCTGCTTAGTATTTCAGTTATGTTGGCCGTGTGGGGCCTTAGTTTGACAGTAGTGGTGACCTTGCGGGTCACGTAGTTTTACAGCAGTCTTGTGTTGAGTTACAGATAACTAGACAGCATGGTGGCCTTGTCGGCCCGCATAGGTTCCTTGTTACAAGTCTGTTTCTGGATAGCTGTTGTTACAGGTACAGATGGCTACAGGCCAGTTGGACGGAGGCTGTATTTACAGCCGTTATATAGCCGATTTGTTTCTTGAAATAGAGCCAAAGCCAGCCAAAGCACCAGATGTGCTCAGGCTGGACCATTTAGCAGTCTAGAGTCTAGCAGGCACCAGATGCCCGTCATACCCCCCAAGGTGGGGTGTGACACGACTTTCATTCAACTGGTGAGTTTCAACTTGTAATCGGCAATTCCTTTCAACTGTAACATTTATACTGAGAAAATAGGACTAATTTTAATACTAAATTCGATAAAAAGCAATAACTTTTATTAACAATAACAACTATAATTCAAATTTGTATAACTCGGTCGACAACCTACAATTTCCTGAGAATTCAGAAGGGAAAAGTGCCTACCTAATACCTGTGGCCGAGTAGGAATCAATTCGACAAAATTTTGACAACTTTTACTCGGTGGAGTTTCGATTTTCCGGGTAAATGTTTGAGAAATAACTCTGTAATAATGCTTCTCGTAGGCCTAGGATTCATTACCCGAAGTTAATTTGAGATTGGAAGGCATTTGGTAGCGTAATCGGATGAAAATCCAAAGAAACTTGCATGCCTTTTTCTTTCTGGCCATGGGAGTATACAACAAATGAAATGAAATCAAACTAAAGCATTATATATAGGCTAAGGGCAGTGGAAGGGGGTGCCCCGTGCCACCCAAAGCACCAAAACTGCCCCCGCATCGCGTCCCTCAGTGAGCCAGTGGACCTGGCGCGTCGCGCTGGCCAGGGCACTGCTGGCTGGCGCGCGTGCTGGCCCCTCGCGGCCTATCCTTGACCGACCCTACTTTCGAGACTTTTTTCCCCATGTGTCAAGCTCTCTTTACTCATCACAAATCCATGCGTACGCTTACTAACTGTTAACATTTTACGGGGTGTAACAAGTTCATTTTTCCACCTATCCAGCTTATGAATTAGAGATAGCAGCTCTGAGTTAGACATACATGATACATATACTCCACCATTGACCCAGTCGTATAGACTTCTGACACTAGCACCTGCACCAACAGATGGAGAGTTATAGCCTAGAGATAAAGACAATCTTTATAGAGTAGTAATCGTGCCTGATGGATCTATTTGTATGTTTGTTCTCATAATTGATTTTGATTTTTTTTTTCATCTTAAAAATTTTATTTATGACTTAACATGTTTATTTTTATTTTTGTAGGTTCTATCTGGGAAAGAGAGCAAAAATTCTCTCATAGAGAGCATTAGAGGGCTTTATGATCGGCATTATTCATTCTGGAGTGAAACACCATATAGGACACGATAGGGCACGCTTGATCAGTTTATGATATATAAATTAATTATTACTTAGTAAAATTTTACCTTAAGTTTTAATAATTATTATCATCTAACACTAGTCACTTGATTTGCAGATATTGTGTACTTGACTTTCATAGTACAACAAGATAATTTTCATGATCTATAAGATGAAGGCCAGTTCCAAGATGTCTAAATGATTTAGAGATGCTTGAAAAAAAGCCTGATTGGCTTCTACCTCATCTATAATAGGTCTTTCAACCCTATTAAAAAATGCTAGATCTTTTTGCCAAGTCTGAACAGGGAAAGAAGGCCAGGAGGGAAGGTGCCCCGGGAGTTGAAGCGGTGAAAAAAAGTGAAATTTGGCATCAAATTCAGAACGAGTCATGGGGAGACTCGTGAGATCAACCAACAAATCATGATGTGACTCGTGGGGAAGGCCATAGAATGAATTTGAAAACTGGAGAAGTGATACCCCACAGGCATGACCACGACTCGTAGTCAAGTCCCACGAGTCTTTAAGTCAGCCGTGCGGAAGGGGAAAAAGAAAAGAAAAGAAAAAGGGAAATGTACTTGACTAAAGGTCCCCAGGAGTTGTGGTTAGCCTCCACAATTCGTGGGATGAGTCGAGATCAAGCATGGAATAGATTTTGTCGAGGCAAGGCAGTGTACTTAACGAATGACTCCACGAGTCGTGACCCTAATCAATGAGTCATTAGGTCCTCCGTTAAGACCACTTGACAGTTATTTTTTGTGAATTTAGTAAAGGCTTTTCCGTAACTCCTAAGTTCCTAAGGCCTAAACTACAATATTTTGAGTTATGAATAGTACATTTTGAAGGGGTTAAGTTTATTTTAGGCCTCATTCATTCATGCATGCAAGGTAGAAGACTTGAGAGAGTGATCAAGCTTAACATTCATCAATTTCTTTTCAAATTCCTATTGGAAATCTAAAGAAGTGTTAGAATCAGCTGGCAACAGGTATGTAGGGTTATGAATGGGTGATTTCTTTCACACTCATGTCTAATCCCCCTCTAAAGTATGAAATTCTATGTCTAATCTATGGGGTTTTAACCCAAATGCATGATTCTTCTATTTTTATACATGAGTATGATTTGATTATGATTATACTATTGAATTATGAAGCATGAGAAAATATTATAGTGTTTCCAATTTAAAATCATGATTCTAGTTTTATAAATTAAAAGTCATAGATGAAATGTTCATGAAAGATGAGATTTGTGATGAGTATATGATGATGATGAGATATTATGATTAAAAGTATATTTTGAAGCTACCCATGTTTAGAATTATGTTTTTGATAAGAATTGAGTATTCCTAAGTATGATAAAGCTTTCGGCAATGCCCACATGTTAAGTATGAATGATGATTTTCCCGAATTAAGCTTACTACATTGTTTTGGAGCAAAGACTCCCCATTATATTTTCAGCTTGTGGTATGTTTTGAGTTAACGTTTTCCTATGCATAGCTTACCACATGGTTTTGGAGCGAAGGCTCCCAATTATATTTTCATCTTGTGGTATATTTTGAGCTAAAGCTTCTCATATGCATGATTCCATATTTGAGATGTATTTGAGTATTGAGCTTCGTTAATATATGATGTTGAGCTTCATTACAAAATGATATAGAGCATATGCATGTTTTTTGGAGTAGTGTCTCGCACCGAGCAAGCTAAGGGTGGATTATCCTATGCCTCAGAACTACGTGCCAACATAGGTTTATACATTATGACTTTGGGACCTCTCTTGTGAGATTCCCTTACCCGAATGGGCCTTCAGCTTGACATAGATATCATGGTATCGTCCCTAGCCTAGCAAGACTTTAGATGGCTCTACCCACTTGAGTGTGATAGTTGGGACCACGTAAGCTCTATCGTGGTATGTCGGTTAAAAGACGAGTCTCCCATTGTTCCTCATGATTTCAGATATGCATGCTTCATTACTCGTGAGATATATATATATATATATATATATATATGCATGCTCTAAAACAGGTTTGACTCAATGTTTAACTTTACTTATAAATGTCAGAATTCATCTTTGAGTCAATCGATTCAGTTATAATGTTATAAAGTTATGTCATGTTATGTTATGAAGAGATCATGATTTCAGAAAGAATGCATGCAAGCCCTAATCTTAGATTTTTAATGTTTATGTTTACATTATGTATTGGTTTTAAATGATTTTATTTACTTAATCGATTTTACATACCCTGTATACTTGGTACATTTCATGTACTGACCGTATACTCTATGTTGTATAATTTCATGATACAGGACCGGCTCTCAGGTTCAGCCCCGCTCGTAGTCAGCTTATCAGAGTTAGCATTTGCATTGTTGGTGAGTCCTCATCTCTTGAGGACTAGTCTATTCAGATTTCCTGCGTATATTTTAGTTTCAGTTTTGTTGAGTTAGTTAGGGTCTTGTACCATCAACTCATCATGTTTAGAGGCTTTTCAGACATATGTATGTATTCAACTTTGGATTTTGTATTTTGATGTTGTGATCAAGTTAGACTGCCGCAATGAGTATTTTATTGATTATTTAGTTTCTTGATTGAGATTAGATGTATGCTTATGTCATGGCCGACTTGGGGTCTCTCGGGGCTCCTTGTCCAGTGTTATGATTCGGGCCTTAGGATCGTGGTAGAAGGAAAAGGTGGCTCATTGCATGCTGGGGTATAAAGAGACAAGGGACGATAACTAGGAAACTTGTAAGTAATATAACTATGGTTGTTACTTATATACTTGTATAAATTTGACTAAATTTTATTAACTAAATTTGATTACATTTTATTTGCAGTCTAAAAAATTGGGTCGCGACCTGACTCAGGAGAAGCTCTTTGGGGCTACCCATATATAAAGGAAGAAGAACGAATCAAATTCAAATGAATGGGTCAAGCAAAGTGATGAATAAACCTATGTAAGTTTGAAAAAATTTACATATAAAGTAATAATTTGACTCTACTTATATACTAACTTTTCTTGTTAATTATGCAGTAGATTATCAACAGCACTTATCTGAGTACAACCAGACTCATCAAGCACAAGGAAGGATGACCCAGCCTCCACCGGATGTCACTACCCATATATGGACTGAGAAAGTGGGGGGGAAGAGTCAAAAGGGAGAGTCCACGGCCTAGGCTCTAGGAACCCAGTTCAACACATCCAACCCGGACTAAAAGGTGTTGGCTCTTCAAGCTACGCCGAGTGGGTAGATGGTGTTCAGATCGTTGCTATGTCGCAGAAGATCGAACTCCTTACACGTGACTTGGAAGATGTCGAGGCAAGACGAATTGCTGAAAATAAGAGTATGTGCCATACTATCAAAACACTTAAGGAACAAGTGAATAGCCTCCTTGTAAGTAGCCTACATAGACGTGTCCGTTCTCCTTCAACCTTGGTTGATGAAGAGAGTTCTAGTAATAATGATGAGTGTGTCGAATAGACAACTTAATTGTTAGGATTGTTATTGTTGAACATTGAAAACAAATTGAAACTTTGTTTTTGAAGTTTCTAAACTTGGTTGATTTCGTAGATCCTTTTGGTGGATCTATTATATTGAATTTGGTGTTTTTAATTGATAATTAGTATGTTATCAATTGTTAGAATTGTTATTGTTGAACATTGAAAACAAATTGGAACTTTGTATAATTTTGAAGTTTTTAAACTTTGGTTGATTTGTAGATCCTTTTGGTGGATCTATTATTTTGAATTTGGTATTTTTAATTGATAATTAGTATGTTTCCCAGAGTGGGAACGCACTGCTGACTCGAGTTAGGGATTTCCTCAGAATGAATCCTCTTGAGTTTCTTGGGAGAGGATGGATGAGGACCTATATGAGTTTCTAGAAGAAGTACAAAAGATCACCCAGATTATGGGGGGTGACGGGAGAAGAGAGCGCGGACTTAGCCTCCTATCAGCTGAAGGGGGTTGCTTATATTTGGTACCATTAGTGGAGGAATGACAGAGCACTGGGTGCAGTTCCCATGAGCTAGGAGGAGTTCATGACAACCTTGTTAGATAGATTCTTTCCTAGGGAGTTGAGGGAGGCAAAGGTGGTAGAGTTCACCCGACTATCCAATACGTGCCGAAGATGGTTGCAGATCACAGAGCCCGTATGAACAGATTTGTGTAAGGGGTGTCAGACTCGCTGGTCAAGGAGTGTAGGACTGCAATGTTGAACAATGATTTTGATTTCTCCCAAATGGTGATATACGCCTAGAAGATTGAGGCAGATCAGATGAGGAAAAGGGAGAGAGAGACTAAGAGGGCTCGGAAAGACAACTTGGGATTCTCCTAGTAGAGGACCAGCGGCGAACATCACAACAGTTCCACCAGAGGCCATTGGCCTGGCATCATCAGCAGCCAGTGTCCCATTTAGACCTCGAGGTGATCGGAGGAGTAAGGCATCAGTTTCGAGGGGAAAAAGGGACACACCGGTGGAGTGCACCTTTCCAGTCTGTGACAAATATGGTAAGCACCACATAGGAGAGCGTCTAGTCAATCAGATATTTGCTTCTGCTGTGGGAAACCTGGGCACAGGAATAGGGAGTGCCTTTTGTCTAGGAAGGGTAAAGTAGAGGTCATGCTCAGAATACTAGTTCAGCAGCAGTTCCAGCAGCATAGGCTTCTCAACAAGGTGCATCCACTAGTGCAGGTGGTGGATAGCGTCAGAACAGGTTTTATGCTCTCTCATCACGTCAGGAGCAGGAGGTCTCTCCAGATGTAGTCACTGGTATGTTGCCAGTATTCCATCTTGATGTGTATGCGTTGTTAGATCCAGGGACTAATTTATATTTTATGACTCCTTATGTTGCTATTAGATTCAGAGTTAGTCCCAAAATTCTATCAGAACCCTTCTTAATATCCACTCTAGATGGTGATTCAATTATATCTCGACGAGTTTACAGAAATTGCCCAATCACAGTCCTTCAGAAAGTCACTTCAACAGATCTGGTAGAGTTATACAAGATTGATTTTGATGTTATCTTTGGTATGGACTAGTTGCATGCATGTTATGCCTCAGTGAATTTTAGAACCCGAACAATAGAGTTTTGATTTTTGGGTGAGCCGGTCCTAGAGTGGAAAGGTAATTCAGTTGTGCCTGTAGGTAGCTTTGATTCCTACCTTAAGGACAAAAAGATGATTTCCAAGGGGTGTGTGTACCATCTAGTTCGGGTTAAGGATGCCACATCCGAAACCTTGACTCTCCAGTCAGTTCCTATAGTTTGTGAGTATCCAGAGGTTTTCCCAGATGATCTACCAGGAGTTCCTCTCGAGCGGAAGATTGACTTTGGTATTGACCTTCTTCCTGATACACAACCTATATCTATTCCTCCTTACAGAATGGATCCAGCTGAGCTAAAGGAGTTAAAAGTATAGTTGAATGATCTCTTGGGTAAAGGCTTCATTAGGCCTAGCAAGTCCCCGTGAGGTGCACCAGTTCTCTTTGTTCGAAAGAAGGATGAGTCTTTTCATATGTACATTGACTATCGGTAGTTGAACAAGGTTACGATCAAGAACAAGTATCCCTTTCCCAAAATTGATGACTTGTTTGACCAACTTCAGGGTGTCAAGTGTTTCTCAAAGATAGACCTTAGATCCGGGTATCATCATCTCAGAGTTAGGGAGACTGGCATTCCGAAGATAGCTTTCAGGACTTGGAATGGTCAATATGAGTTTGTAGTTATGTCTTTTGGACTAATGAATGCTCCTGCATCTTTTATGGATTTATTTAACAGGGTGTTCAAGTCATATTTGGACATATTCGTGATTGTCTTCATAGACGACATTCTCATATACTCTCGGAGCAAGGAGGAGCATGCTGCTCATTTGAGGGTTGTGCTACAGACTCTTATGGATCACAAGTTGTCTGCTAAATTCAGCAAGTATGAGTTTTGGTTAGACTCAGTAGCACTTTTGGGCCACGTGGTGTCAAATGAGGGTGTGTAGGTGGACTCTTAAAAGATAGAGGCGATGAAGAATTGGCCTAGACCAGTTAGTCCTTCGGATATTAGGAGTTTCTTGGGTTTAGCTAGCTACTATAGGAGGTTTGATAAAGGATTTTCATCCATTGCAACACCATTGACTAAGTTAACCCAAAAGAAGGTAAAATTTCAGTGGTCGGATGCCTGTGAGAAGAGTTTTCAGGAGTTAAAGACTCGACTTACTTCAGCACCCAGTATTGACCCTACCTAAGGCTACAGATGGATTTGTTGTGTATTGTGATGTCTCTAGGATCGATCTTGGTTGTGTATTGATGCAACATGGTAAGGTCATTACATATGCCTCTAGATAGCTGAAGCATCATAAGATGAATTACCCGATGCATGACCTAGAGTTGTCTAGTTTCGCAATGAAGATTTGGAGACATTACTTGTATGGGGTACATGTAGATGTGTTCATAGACCAAAAGAGCCTACAGTATGCACTTACTCAGAAGGACCCGAATTTTCGAAAGAGGAGGTGTTTAGAGCTTCTCAAGGACTATGACATGAGTGTCCTTTATCATATGGGCAAGGCTAATGTAGTGGAGGATGCCCTTAATAGGCTTTCCACGGAGAGTGTTTCTCATGCGAAATATGGAAAGAAAGAGTTGATGAAGGATGTGCATCGGCTTGCATGATTAGGAGTTCGCCTTATTGACTCGATGGATGGTGGTGTCATTATTCAAAATGGGTAAGAATCTTCGTTGGTGACCGAGGTCAAGGCTAGGCAAGATGAGGATTCTATTTTGGTAAATCTAAAGGAAGCGGTTTAGAATTAGAAGGTAGAAGTCTTCTCCCAAGGGGGAGATGGCGTACTTCGATATCAAGGTCGTTTATGTGTTCCGGGTGTAGATGATTTGAGAGAATGGATATTGTATGAGGTTCATGGTTCTCGGTATTCTATCCATCCAGGTGCCACCAAGATGTACCATGATCTACGGGAAGTCTATTGGTGGATGGGCATGAAGAAGGACATAGAGGAGTTCGTGGCCAAGTGTCCGAATTGTCAACAAGTGAAGGTTGAGCAACAAAGACCTAGAGGTGTGCTACAAGACATTAGTATCCTTACTTGGAAGTGGGAAGATATCAATATGGACTTCATTACAGGGTTGTCTCATACTTGCCGATAGTATGACTCTATTTGGGTGGTTATGGATAGGTTGACTAAAGCATCCCAGTTTCTACCAGTCAAAACTACCGACTTAGCGGAGGATTATGCTAAATTGTATATTTGAGAGTTAGTTCAATTGCATGGGGTTCCATTATCCATCATTTTGGATAGAGATACTCAGTTCACCTCACAATTTTGGAGATTATTTCAGAAGGGATTCAGTACTCAGATCAAGCTTAGCACAACTTTTCACTGCCAGACGGATGGTCAGGCCGAGCAGACCATTCAAACTCTAGAGGATATGTTGAGAGAATATGCGATTGATTTTAAAAGTAGTTGGGATGATCATTTACCTGTTACACCCCGTAAGTTCCTACTGTTTAACCCATGCGTGCATACGTATGTTGAGAATTTTGGAGTACGGCGCATGCGGAAAAATGCCCGAAGAGGGGAGCACATGAGTGCATCATTGAACCAGCAGGAGGCCGAAGCAGAGGCAGGACGCAAGGAGCGTCGTGTCGTGCCTCTACCCTAATGCCTTGAGTGGCGTGTCACGCCTGACTCCTGGCGCTATGGGCAGCGCACCGCGCCTCCCCACCACTGCCTCCCTATATATATGTTTTAAGTGTGGGACTTTTTCATTTAATATTTCCAAACATAGAAGACTCGGGTGAGGTGAAAAGGGCGAGAAGTTCTCCACTTTTAGTAGTCGAATTACGTCGTTAAATCACCTCCAAATGTTAATTCTTCTTAGGTAATGATTCCTAGGCCTGCGAAAAACATCCCTACGAAGTTATTTCTTGAAATTTGCTCAGAGTACAGGAACCCCGCTAAGTAAATGTTGTAGAAATCACTTTCAATTGGGTCCTAAGTGGCTACAAGTGATAGGTAAGTGTTTCTACCTTCTAAACTCTTGGGAATTCGTAAGCTTTCGGCCGAATTGGATGAAGTTTGTTTTGTAGTTAATGTTTTTGAACGGTATTCTTATTAAGGCATTCTTATTATTAAAAATAGCCTTTTTCTCTCACCATAAAGGGCTTCAATTTGATGGAATCACCGGCATCAGGTTGGAACTGTTTGGGTGAACGGAAATCGGCATTTGAGGTATGTTAAGGCTTATCTCTTCGTCAAGTTATTCTCGTCGTATAGTGATATGACCTATGCCCTTGAAAGTAGATAATGATCTTATATGTTGTGATTAGCTGCTGCTAGTAGGTAATGATTATGTATATTGTGGTCAGCTGCTATCAGACGTATTGAGATTATACTATAATATCCCTCATCGGGAAAGGGTATATTAAGTGTGACTAACACTGGATGCACTATACAGAGTTCCTTGTTCACCTGTTTACCATTAGAGGTATTCTAATTTTTGCTAACGTGCCAAGGCCTTAGAAGTTTATGTTAACTGTTGGGACTGACTTGGTAAGTTGGACAGCATAGGGCGTAGCCAGGCGATATAACTTTCAGTTTGACACCTATATTGATAGTTAGCTCGCCTAGAGGCTCTTGGTGTACCTTGAAACCCCTAGGGCTAGAATCTTGATAGAGTGGTCCTATCTTTTAGTTGATGGCACTAGGTTTGCCTAATGAACTAAGCAACAACTTGCCATATGATTGGCTACTGTCAGTGACCATTAGTTTCAGCCGATTTAATGTTTGTCATACAGGTCTCGCAGGAAACCATCTCAGTTGTTATAAGTTTGATAGACTAGTTGATACCTTAAGGAGGGAATCTTATTAGTAGTTAGATGTGGGGCCAACGCCCCAACCTACTCTTACTGATGCCCATGAACAAGTTGCTGCGAGTGGCTAGGTCCAGATATGCCTACCTACAAAGATATGAATCGCCCAGAGGAGCCATATAAAATCTGGATAGACCAAGTTAATATCTAAGGGGACTAGAACCATAGTATCATAGCATTACCTTCAGGATAAGTATTATAATGAGCTGTCTGTGGGAAGTTAAGGCAGACCGCGTAAGAGCATGTCCGATTAGTAGCGACCCTATAGTTGTTCTAAGAGAAGGAATTAAGTAGTTGGACGCCTGCGAACTTATCATTTGCTTGTGAGCTATCCTTTCCCTAGCACGACCTTCAGACTATCGCTTAGGTCACCCGGACCTCGTCCTTTCCATCTAGGTTGACGGAGGTTGTAATCGCCGCCAGGACATCTGGTCAGGTGTAGACATATGGGGTATGCCTGTTGGCAGCTATATAGACTATTCTAGGAGAGACTGTAGCAGTCGCATTAGGCCTGAGGGGCCAAATACGCCTTTTGAATAACTAATTTGTAGATTGTAACATAGTATCCCTAGTTGAGGTAGATCGTAATTCATACTACCTCTCACCATGAATAGCTAAGAGGCTTCTAGTTGTACAAACTATTTAAGGAGCTATAAACTGCTTACGTAGCTACGATGCTGCTAATGCTTACAAAACTATAGATTGCTTATGGAGCGACTGAATCCCTTACGGAGCAATATATTGTCTGTAAGGACTAAAGTAGATCCTAAGAGGCCATATTGAAGTCTATTCACTTATAGACTTCTTCTAAGTTGTAGCGGCATTACATACCCTTCGTAGAGCCTCGTGTGCTCGGGGTATTGTCACAGGGATGAAAAGGCGCGAACTTAGTTGCAGGAGCCCAGATGGCTCAAATATAGTTACAGGAGCCCAAATCGCTCAGATGGCTCAGAAACAGTTGCAGGAGCCCATAAGACTCCGGTCAAGTCTCAAGAGGCCAGGTATGTTCAGTTACAGTTACTTGCAGGGCCTCATGGGTACTAATAGAGGTATATAGTCCTTGGGTTGTGCTTATTTCTCCTTAACCATAGCATTTAGGCTTACACAAACCGGAGTGACTTCACTACCTGAAGAAAGAAAGCTGCTTTGGCAGGGTCGAAGAAGACGTGTAAGACACTGAGGGGCCGGGGATTCTTTATTGTAAGGCGTCTAGAAGCCCAATTTTTGGCTTTTTTGTCGTGTCTTATGGGCATGTTCACAAAGGAAAAGGATAAGGATAAGATAGCTTACCGGTTAATTCCTGCCCTTCTTGCTGATTACTTTCAGTTCCTTATTAGCTTCTACTCAGCTTTTATTACTGCCTTATATATTCGGTACATATTATACTGACGCCCACGCATGGGATGCTGTATACTTTCCTGCAGGTTTAGATAGACAAGTTTTGGGACAACCTAGAAGCTATTCAGTGTCAGCAGATTGGCCAGCTCCTTTTATTCGGAGTTGCCAGGTTATAGAGGTTTACCGGTATTTTATTTGTATAGCATTTGGGTAGGCCAGGGCCCCGTCCCGACCAATATTTTCACTCTTAGAGGCTTGTAGGCTATAGTCATCAGTTAGTTGGTCGTGTTGGCCATGTGAGGCCTATATTTTATGTGTTTTGTATGTTGGCCGTGTGGGCCCTAATATAGCTTCCAGTTAGCGGCCTTGTCGGCTGTAGTTGGTATATGACTGTCTGTCTTTCTTTCTGTTATGACTAGACAGCATGATGATCTTGTTGGCCCGCATCTGAACCCTAGATTATTATGTCACTGGGTTAGCTGTTTTCTTTTATAGGTTTGCTATATGGTCTTGTTGGCCGAGGCTGTATTTACAACCGAGATATAGTCGTTTGTTTTCTTGATTGGGAGTTGCTGCCAAGCACCAAAGGTGCATATGTCCATCCAGGTTAGCCTAGGTCCCAGTGTGGCATTAGGTGTCAGTCATGTATCTCAAGGTAGGGTGTGACAAACTTGGTATCAGAGTAACGTCATATCCTAGAGAGTCTGCAAGCCATGTCTAGTAGAGTCTTGTTTATAAATGTGTTGTACACCATATTTTATAAGCAGGAGGCTACGAGGCATTATAGTATACTTACCCCTCCTTCTTCTCAGATCATGCTATAGAGCCGGGTCGTATAGGGTTGAGTCCCTAAGCCTTGATTGTCATGTTTGTCTAGGATAATGTTTGATATGAGATAGACTATAGCCAGCTGCAAGTCAGATATAGTATCAGGAAAGGGTACTAGTGAGGTGCCGCAGTTGGGGGATAGCCTAGCCCGAGGGCGAAGGAGAGACCTTCTTTTCAATCCCCCCCAGCATCCTCTCAGGGCACCAGGAACTTTCAGGGTAATAGACACGCCAGTACTACTCCTATGTTTTCCTACATACTCGGAGTAGAATATTAGGAGTATAGCATATACGATGGCTTACTTAATAGGTATTCGACATTAAACAGGAACAACAACTATTGTGGATCACCTGAAAGGTGTAAGAAGTTGTGAAATTATGATAATCTCACCTCCAGACTTTTAGAGTTTGTTGATTATCACACTCCATCCCTATGTAATACCCTTAAAGCCTAAAGATTATACTTGAGGGTTGAAATGGAGAAAAAAGATTATTTTCACTAGGTCACAGAACGAGTCGTCCAGCGACCCATGCAGTTTCCCACGAGTCGTTAAGTGACTCATGAGGTATGAAGGAGTTGGCTAAGGTTTTTGGTTTTTGGGGCTGACCACCAGACAAGCCACGACTCATGGTCAGAGCAACGATTCATTGGGTCACTCATGGTCAGAAGTTGGTATGAAGCTGAAAATTTTGGGCAGTGCTCGTCATGACTCAATCACCACGAGTCGTTGGATACACCACGAGTCATGGTGTCCCTCGTGGTGACCCTCAAAGTAATTCCAGTATTGGCAACGACAGGCAGGCCATGAGTCATCCCCTCAAGCAACAATTCGTCCAGTCCCTTGTGGGGACTAGCAGTGTGTATTTTTCTGTGAATTTATTAAGGGTTTTTCTGTTATTCCTAGGCTCCTAAGACCTAAACTACATAGTTTTAAGCTCATATAAGTGTGTTTTAAGAGGTTTTAACTTATTTAAGTCTATCCCTCTCCATGCATGCAATCTTAGAAGTTTCTAAGGGTGATCAAGCCTAGAAGTTCATCAATTCTTCTTCAATCTCCTTTGGGCATTCAAGGAAGAGTATAAGATTAACTTGCCCAGGTATGTGAGGCTATAAATGAGATTTCCTTTTACTCTCATGCTTTAAATTCTTCTCAAATCCATGGAATTCAATTCTAGATTCAAGTTTCATGATCTATGGGGTTTATTCCAATTCTTGTGAAATTCTCTATGATCTATCTGTAGGTCAATTCCCTTCATGTATCAAATCATGTTTATTGACCTATGGAAAGTTTTTATAACTATTTTGATTATTAATTTATACTTCCAAATTTTAATTGAATTGTGCCCAATTATGCAAGCTTCATGAAAAGTCAAGTTATGATTCTATTATGATTTTGATCTTATCAAGTTTAAATTATGATTTATGATTTATATAATGAGTTCTCTTCAAGTACTCATCATGGATTTATGAATATCAAGTATATACATATTTTACAAGTATGCATGAACTTCATGATTTATGGATTTATGACTCTTGGCCAACTCATGGGCCTTTATTCATGGCAAATCATGTATTTCAAGTATGATCAAGTATGTTATGATATAATTGTCCATGAACTTCATGAAGTGATTTATGATTATATGAGTCTCATGTGCATGTTTTTGGGAGCAGTGTCTAACACCGAGTAAACCCGACATTTAGGTAAATCCCGTGGTCTCAGAATTATGTGCCACCATAGGTACACATATACAAATGTTAATGGATACCCGTGATATCACATAATGCACGTCCCTTGCCTAGCAAGCTTGGGATGACTCTGCCCACTTCAGCGATATAGTTAGGGCATCATGTAAGCTCTATCATGATGGTGTTGGTTATGATGAGTTATCCCATTGTTCCTCATGATTTATGCATGGTTATGTTTATGTTACTGGTTTACGAGTGGTTTGAAAATCTTGAGCCCCTTATGTTTACATTATGATATTTTTTATATGATCATTTTGTCCTACTCTTATGAACTCTTTTGTATTTTTAATTGTTTGTTTTTACTTACCTTGCATACTCAATACATTTCAAGTACTGACTGGATACTCTATGTTGTACTATTTCATGATACAGGCTTGGACATTCAGGTTCAACCCCATCGTTAGCTTGATCCTCGTAGCTTGCATCCCTCAGTTAGTGTTGATGAGTCCTCGTCCTTCGAGGACTATTTCATCAAATTATGTTCAGTATTTTCAGTTTCAGTCTTTAGTGAGTTAGTTGGGGTCTTGTCCCATCAACTCATCAGTATGTAGAGGCTTTTCAGACTTAGTGTGTATTCAACTTCAGAATTGTGTTATGTATTCAGATGTTCAAATGTTATTATGTTCTAAAATTTCCGCTATAATGTATTATTAGAATCCCACATCATTATGTTGAGTTTTAGATGTTATGTTCATGTCATGGATAGACTTGGATCCTCTTGGGATTTCTTGTCCTGTATCTCGATTTGGGCCTATGTTTGGGTCGTGACACCCTACTATAGTATGATATGGTTAATTCTCGCCTCCCAGCCTTTCTCAATATAGCATAGAGCGTACGTTTGACTGTCACGACCCACCTTAGGAGGCATGACTACCACTTGGTGCCCTACTAGGATCTGAACTAGACTGACTGAGCATATGCACCTCGGGTGCATGCCTAATATTTAAATCAAGAAACCAATGGGCTATATCTCAGCTGTAAAACCAGCCCCTGGCTGACAAGGCCTTATAGCCACCTCTAAAAGAAAACAACTAACCAGAAGCAGATAATAACGGGGAATCCTATACGGGCCAACAAGACCACCAAGATGTATAGTTATGACTATAGAGTAAATCCAGCACTAAACTAAGTTATGGCCAACAAGGCCGCTAACTAACTGCTAAACAAGGCCCCACACGGCCAACACATAAAATAAACTATGTGTGGGACCCACACAGCCAACAAAACTAACCACAAGGAATATGAAACAATTTGCAAGCCTCTATGAGTGATATAATAGTCGAGACAGGGGCCTGACCTACCCGTAAACTGTACAAGAAAAAAGAGTAGACCTTCTAGTTATTAACTCCGGAGGAAAGGAGCTGACTACTCTGCTAACTCTGGCTGAAAGCTATGAAGATCCTAGTCCACGTCTATCGACACCTTCAAGCAAGTAATGCAGCGCCCTAGAAGGGCATCAGTACAATATGTACCGAATATGTACGACAGTAATTGTAAATAACTTAATGAACTAAAAGAAAACTGGAAGTAACTGAAAGAAAGGAATAGAGTTACTACCTGAATAGCTAAACTTCCTACTGTCAAATGTATCAGTAACTAATGCAAAAAGAACCTTACCTAGACCCCATTAGCCGAAAGGTACAACCAGCACAGAATAACCCACTCGGGGCCCCCATAAGCCCTGGCGAGTACTATTTAATCTATATACCCCTACAAGGTCACACTGAGTAAACTAGTAACTATAGCCGTCCTACCAGCCCCCTGGGTCTGCAACTGAGCCCACTCAGCCCCTGAACTGTAGTTGTGTCTGAGCCTAGTGGACTTCTAATATCTGCACCCCGGGCACCAGGCTCGACGGGGATGTGATGCCGATACGACATATAATAATCCAACCATGGAATGGATTGTATGAGGACCTGGGACCCCATCTTCTTCCCTCGAATATGACATATCACTCCTTGGACCAACGTCATCTCGCCCCTGGCAGGCGTCGACACAGCTAGTAACCCTGGGGTTGGTTATGGAGGGCTATACAGCGCAAAGTCAATCTCAAGCTAAACATAGAATACTGGTCTCAGCTAATAACAAAAGCTAATCACAATAGATATGCTTCTGGCTCCCTTACTTAGATCCAAACTGAGTTATAATGCTAAAGGAACTAACTTGCCGAAGGAATTCGCCTTAACATACCTCGATCGCCCATTTCTGATTAACTAGCGAGTTTCACTTTGTATTCAACAACTCTTTCCAACTGTAACTGTATTAGTGGTAGAATGAGACTAGTTTAATACTCAATCGCTCCCTACTCTCTTTGGCCGGTTATATTCCTTTTGAAATAATTTTAAATGAACTAAGGGCCTATATATATATATGTGTGGGCGGTGGCGGGGGAGGCACCCCGCGCCACTCAAAGCGCCACAGGGTCTGGCGCCTCATGCCTCTCAAAGTGCCATGGGTCTAGCGCCCCGCACTGGCTAGTGCATTGCTGGTTGGTGCGTCACGCAGGTCCCATCCGACCCCGCTTCCAAGAATTTTCCTACACGCGTCAATCTCTCTTTATTCGTCACAAATCCATGCGTACGCTTACTAATTACTATCTTTTATAGGGTGTAACATCCTCCCCCTTTAGGAACATTTGTCCTCAAATGTAGACTATAATTCACAGTAGTTTAATTCTTTTAACTATTATTCTGGAAAAAAAATCGGCAGAGTCTCCCCTGTAATATGGACTATTTGAAAATCCTTAAATGTTGAAAAGTCCAATACAGGCATTTCGAATAACACTATAACAACTCTTTCACAGTAAGATGATAGACAACTGAGTATTACATATAACATAAATTATAAAACAATAACTGAACCAACAACTTTACCTTAACTGTACAATCAGAGTTAAGCCTGGAACAAATGAGGATATTTGGATCTGATGTCATTCTTGGCTTCCCAGATCATCTCGTCTCTATTCTTGTTTCTCCATAGTACCTTAACAAAGGTGACATTTTTGGTTCTCAACCTACAAACCTGCCGATTCAATATGGCCACTGGGACTTCTTCATAGGCTAGCTCCTCAGTCACCTGGACGTCCTCAACTGGTACAACTCAGGACAGATCCCCTATACACTTTCTTAACGTCGATACATGAAAGACCGGGTGGACAGATTCTAACTTTGAAGGAAAATCTAGCTCGTATCCTACCTGGCCTATCCTCCGAAGAATTCGATATGGCCTAATAAACCTCAGTCGAAGTTTGTCCTTTTTACCTAACCTCATCGGGCCCTTCATTGGTGAAACTTTTAGAAATACCCAGTCATCTACATTGAATTCCAAGTTCCTACGTCGTACATCAACATAAGATTTCTGGCGGCTTTGAGCTGTCAACAAGTTCTCTCTGATAAGTTTTACTTTTTCCTGTAACTGATGGGTTATACCTGATCTAATTAACTCTGATTCTCCTACCTCAAACCAACCAACTGGGGACCTACACTTCTCCTCATATAAGGCCTCATACGGTGCCATTTGAATTGTCGAGTGGTAACTGTTATAATAAGCAAATCCGATAAGGGGTAAATGTTCATCCCAGCTTCCCTCGAAGTCTAGCACACACACCCATAACATATCCTCGAGCGTCTGAATTGTATGTTCTACCTGTCCCCGTCTGAGGATGAAATGTCGTACTCAGATTAACTTGTGTTCCCAAGCCTCTTTGAAAAGACTGCCAGAACTTAGGTGTGAATTGAGCTCCTCCGTCAGAAATAATAGATACTGGGACACCATGTAGTCTAACTATTTCCCTGATATATAGCTCGGCATAATTCTCAGCTGAGAAAGTGGTCCTGACTGGCTGAAAATGAGCTGACTTCATCAATCTATCCACAATCACCCAGATGGAATCAAATCCGCGTCTGGTACGGGGTAATCCTGTCACAAAATCCATATTAATTGCCTCACATTTCCACATAGGCACTACTATTTCCTATGTCAATCCACCAGGTTTTTGATGTTCCACCTTCACCTGCTGGAAATTAGGGCATTGTGCCACAAATTCTGCTACACCCTTTTTCATTCCCGGCCACCAGTAAATCTCTTTTATGTCATGATTAATATTTGTTGAACTTGGATGCAGAGAATAATGGGAGTAATGTACCTCTGCCATGATCTGCTGGCGAAGTCCTGCCACATCTGGAACGCAGAGGCGACCCCTACATATCAATACCCCATCCTAAGTTACCTTGAAAGCTGATACTTCTCCCTGTTGTACCTTATCTCTGAGCTGTGCTAAATGAGGATCTTTATACTGCCGTTCTTTTACCTCTACAATTAGGGATGATACTACAGTATTCTGAATCACTACCCTATTGTCTCCCGAATCTTCTATTCGGACGGCTAGGCCGGCTAACTGATGCAATTATCGGGCCAACTCCTGCTGTTCTAGTTTCAAATATGCTAAACTCCCCATGGATCTATGGCTGAGGGCATCTGCTACAATGTTGACCTTTCCTGGATGATACAAAATGTTCACGTCGTAGTATTTCAGCAATTCTAACCAGCAACACTGCTGTAGATTCAACTCTTTCTGTGTAAAGATGTACTGGAGGCTCTTGTGATCAGTAAAAATGTCCACATACACCCCATACAGGTAATGTCTCCAGATTTTTAAGGCGTTAATTACTATCGCTAACTCCAGGTCA
This sequence comes from Datura wrightii, assembly GCA_035772735.1. Taxonomy (NCBI): domain Eukaryota; kingdom Viridiplantae; phylum Streptophyta; class Magnoliopsida; order Solanales; family Solanaceae; genus Datura; species Datura wrightii. Next base: position 19,000,434 of record JASDFA010000006.1, on the reverse strand, counting down.
TGAGTGGGATAGTTCTTTTCATGCTTCCTCAGCTGCCTCGAAGCATAAGCAAACACCTTACCATGCTACATCAGAACACATCCTAACCCAACATGTGAAGCATCACAATACACTGCATAACCTTTTGATCCTTCTGGAAACGCTAGTACTGGCGCTGATGTCAATCTGTCTTTCAGTTCTTGGAAACTCTGTTCACATGCTTCAGTCTAGTGAAATTTAGCTGCTTTCTGAGTTAACTTGGTCAAAGGCACTTATAAGGTAGAAAACCCTTCTATAAACCTTCTGTAGTACATAGGTAACCCCAAGAAACTGTGCATCTCATTCGGAGTTGTCGTTCTAGGCCATGTCTGCCTCAATCTTCTGTGAATCTACCTGAATACCAGCCTCTAACAAAACATGGCCCAAAAAGGCTATAGAATTCAGCCAAAACTCACATTTAGAAAATTTTGCATACAACTAGCGATCTCTGAGAATCTGGAGCACCATTCGCAAATGATCCCGATGCTCTGCTTCTGAACAAAAATACACCAGAATATCATAAAAACTATCACAAACAAGTCCAAATAGGGCCTGAAGATGCTGTTCATCGCATCCATGAACATTGTTGTAGCATTCGTCAACCCGAAGGACATGACTAAGAATTCAAAATGGCCATACCTGGTCCTGAAGGCCGTTTTCGGGATATCCCTCTCCCGAACCTGTACCTGGTGATACCCAGACCTTAAATCAATTTTTGAGAAATATTTTGCCCCCTATAACTGATCAAACAAGTCATCTATTATGGGAAGTGGGTATTTATTCTTAATAGTGACTTTATTTAGCTGCCGATAGTCTATACACATGCGGAGGGAGCCATCCTTCTTTCTTACAAAAAATACTGGCGCACCCCACAGTGAAGTACTCGGCCTGATAAAGCCCTTATCTAACAGATCTTCTAGTTGCTCCTTCAATTCTCTAAGCTCAGCAAGAGCCATTCGGTACGGAGGAATAGATATAGGCTAAGTACCTAGTAATAGGTCGATGGAAAAATCGATTTCTCACTCTGGGGAAATATCAGGAAGTTCATCAGGGAATACATCTGGAAATTCATTGACTACTGGAGTGGACTGAAGAGTCGGGGATTCTGCTTGGACATCTTGAACCTTGACAATATGATAGATGCAACCCTTTACTATCAACTTTCTCGCCCAAAAATAGGATATAAACCTACCTTTTGGCGTGACTACATTGCCTTTCCACTCCCGTACTACCTCCCTTGGAAAGTGAAATTGGATGGTCTTGGTCCAACATTCCACATTGGCATAACATGGTGTTAGTCAATCCATACCCATAATTGCATCAAAATCGATCATTTCTAATTCCACCAAATCTGCTAAAATCTGGCGACCAACAACCTCTATTGTGCAATCTTGGTATATCCTTTTAGCTATAATAGAATCACTGATGGGTTTAGACACTGAAAAAGGTTGCTGAAGCAATTCTGGCGTGATACCGATTTTTTGGGCTACTAGTGGCGTAAAATAGGACAACGTAGAACCTGGGTCTATCAAAACATAAACATAATGAGAGCAGATGTCCAGCATACCTGTCACAACATCCGGTGATGACTCTAACTCCTGTCGCCCCGGTAAATCATAAGTATGATCTGGACCGATGCCTGAGCTAGATGTCCCTGACCTGCCTCGGCCTCTGCAGGCTGGAGCTGAGGGCCTACGCCCTACTGGAGATGCTGGGGAATGTGACCTTATTGAAGATCTGTCCTGTCGGTCCCGATCACTCTGACCCCTGGATGGACAATCTCTCATCAGGTGACCCTCTTGTCCACAGGTGTAACACGCTGAAGAACCATACCTGTATGCCCCAGAATGACATCGACTACAGATAGGGTAAAGTGGAATTGTGAATCTACTCTGTTCTGATCCTCTCTGCTGCTGTGAACCCAATGGGCATGAGCTCCCGGGCCCTGACTGCCCTTGACAGCCTGGCCTACCACCCTATTACTGCTGTGGAGGTGGGGGTCTGGGTGGCCTACCTGATAGTCGTGGCCTAGGTCCGCCTTGAAACTCCGCCTGAGTATCACTAGGTCTAGCGCCGCAGTGTTGCTCCTAATTTGCCCCTTCTATCTTCCGCTGCCACTGCCTGATCCCCTCAATATTCTGGGAAAATGCCTGAACAAAGGCAATGCCTATGTCCTCTCATAGAGTAGCGGCAATACAAGTCTCTACATACTCTAGAAGCAGCCCTATAATAAATCGGTGCACCCTAGCTAGCATGGTATCTACAAAAGCTGGTGCATATCGAGCTAAAGAGTCAAACTTCATAGCATATTTCGGGACACTCATCGAACCATGCTCCATATGCAGAAACTAATCTACCCAAGCCTATTGTATTTCTTGTGGCGGATAGTGATCTAGGAAAGCCTCTGAAAATCTAGACCAAGTTGGAGGGGGAACATCTCTACCTCAGGACCTCTCCCAACTCCCGTACCGTAACACTGTTATGTTCCGCAATCGGAATACTGCTAACTCAACCGACATTGTAGGTGTGGCGTGCATTACCCTGAAGATCCTCTGCAGCCGATCCAAAAAGTCCTGAGGGTCCTCATCTCGGTCTGTCCCCGTGAACTGCGGGGGACTCCATTCAGACCCTTGAACTACCAGGTTGTCCTGAAAATTCTGCAACCACGGGTGGCACTGGCTGATGCTGTGCAGCCATCATCTGAGCTAACATAACAACAACACTCTTGACCTCTTGATATGATGGTATAGGTATAGAAACTGCTGGAGGTGGTGCCGACACATCTACTGCTCTGAACAACTCCTGACGGAGCGGAGACTGCTGGAGAGGCTAAGATGGAGTCTCTCTGTCGCTCTCAGATCGGGTTGACTCTGACTGGGGCACCCTGCTAGTGCCCTCTCCTGCTGCGACGTCCAACTTTCTGCCAGTCGTGGTCTGTCGTATGTCCGACATTTCTCTATAGATATATAGAATATGGTAAGCTTAAGGATTAACCCTATACTGTACAACTCTATACCACGAGTGGAAGAGAAAGAAGAGTAACCACCCTATCATGTCTCATAACCTCCTGCCTATAGAATGTGATGCACAACACATCCATAGATAGACTTTACTTAGCACGACTTGCAGACTCCTAGGATACAACCTACTCTGATACCAAGTTTGTTACACCCCACCTTGGGAGGGATGACTGGCACTTGGTGCCCTACTAGGATCTAAACTGTTATGACTAAGCATATGCACCTCTAGTGCATGCCTAATCTTTAAATCAAGAAACCAACAAGCTATATCTCGGCTGTAAACACAGCCCCGGATCGACAAGGCCTTATAGCCACCTGTAAAAGAAAACAGCTAACCAGAAATAGATAATAACGGGGAATCCTATGCGAGCCGACAAAACCATCATGATGTCTAGTTATGACTGTAGAGTAAATATAGCACTAAACTAAGCTATGGCCAACAAGGCCGTTAACTAACTGCTAAACAAGGCCCCACACAGCCAACACTTGAAATAAATCATGCACGGGCCCCACATGGCCAACAAAACTAACCACAGGAAATCTGAAATAATCTGCAAGCCTCTAGGAGTGATATAATGGTCGAGACAGGGCCCGACCTACCCGTAAACTATACAAGAAAAAAGAGTAAACCTTCTAGCTATTAGCTCCGGAGGAAAGGAGCTGACTGCTCTGCTAACTCTGGCTGACAGCTAAAAAGATCCTGGTCCACATCTATCGGTACCTTTAGGAAAGTAAAGCAGCGCCCTAGAAGGGAGTCAGTACAATATGTACCAAATATGTAAGGCAGTAACTATAAATAACTTAATGAACTAAAAGAAAACTGGAAGTAAGTAAAAGGAAGGAATAGAGTTACTACCTGAATAGCTAACCTCCTACTGTCTAATCTATCAGTAACTAATGCAAACAAGAACCTTACCTGGTCCCCATAAGTCAGAAGGTACAACCAGCATAGAATAACCCACCTGGGGCCCCCATAAGCCCTGGCGAGTACAATTTAATCTATATACCCGTACAAGGTCCCACTAAGTCAACTAGTAACTATAGTCATCCTACCAGTCCCCTGGGTATGCAACTGAGCCCTCTTAGCCCCTGAGTTGTAGCTGTGTCTGAGTCTAGTGGACTCCTAATATTTGTACCTCGGGCACCAGGCTCGACTGGGGTATGGTGCCGATACGACATATAATAGTCCAACCATGGAATGGACTATATGAGGACCTGGGACCCCATCTTCATCCCTTGCAGACGGCATATCGTTCCTTGGAGCGACATCATCTCGCCCCTGGTGGGCGTCGACACAACTAGTAACCCTGGGGTTGGTTATGGAGGGCTATACAGGGCAAAGTCAATCCCAAGCTAAACTTAGAATATTGGTCTTAGCTAATAACAACAACTAATCACAATAGATATGCTTATGTCTCCCTTACTAGGATTCAAACTGAGTTATAATGCTAAAGGAACTAACTTATCGAAGGAATTCTCCTTAATATACCTCGATCACCCATTTCTAATTAACTGGCGAGCTTCACTTCGTATTCAACAACTCTTTTCAACTATAACTGTATTATTGGGAGAATGAGGCTAGATTAATACTCAATTTGGCTGAAAATGATAACTTTTAATACTAATATTAACTATACCTTAACTTAACAAAATACAGGTGAAAATGTATAATTTCCCGAGAGTGCAGAAGGGAGAAATGCTTACTTGAAGCCTGTGATCGTATAGAAATTAGTTTAGAACAATTCTAACAACTTTTGCTCAGTTGGACTATGATTTGCCGGGTGAATTTCGCGAAAATAAATCCGTTAGTAATGCTCTCTACGGGCTTAGAACTCCATACCCAAAGTTAATTTGAATTTGGACGGCGTATGATAGCGTAAACGGACGAAAATCTACTAAAAACCTTGCTTCCTACTCTCTCTGGACAAATATATTCCTTTTCAAATAATTTGAAATGAACTAAGGGACTATATATATATATATATATATATATATATATATATATATATATATATATATATATATATGTGGGTGGTGGTAGGGGCGCCTCTCAAAGCGCCACAGGGCCCGACGCCTCACGCCTCTCAAAGTGCCACAGGGCCCGGCGCCTCGTGCCTCTTAAAGCGCCACAAGCCTGGCGCCCCACGCTGGCCAGTGCACTGCTGGTTGGCTCATCACGCGGGTCCCGTTTGACCCTGCTTCAAAGACTTTTCCTACACATGTCAAGCTCTCTTTATTCGTCATGAATCTATGTGTACTTTTACTAATTACTAGCTTTTACGGGATGTTACATTGACGCCATGTTGCTAAGAGTAAATAGTAAAGGAAGGGCTAAACCCGTTGATTTCCAGGGGGTGTTAGAAAAAGTGGTTAAGACCCCTAGTGCTTAAATAAGTCATCTATACCGTGACTACAGTAAAGATCAAGATAACAGGTTTGATTGCTAGGAGCAGCCACGTACATGTGAGAGTTCATAAGCATAAATCTCGGGTTAGAAATAGGTTAATGCCACCACAGTGTGTTGATAACGGTAGGGAATTACTTGGAGAATAAAGCCTACGACCCACAACCTATTATGTTGAGGGGCATAGAGGTTATATGATAGATATGGCCCGAGTGCAGGTCAGGACGATAAAGGTTAACAGACTTGGCCAGTAGTATCCTTGCCAGTGCAGTGCATGGAGAACGAACCCCAAATTTTAGCTTATAGAAGTAAGGGGAAAGACATGAACATCGAGCCTTGGAGAAGAACATAACCAACTCTAGGTGATAGCGGGCTGATAGAGATCGGAATCGCCACTGAATATCGAAAAATAAGCATCAGACTTATGGTTCGAGGGCAGAAATTGTAACCCAAAATACTGCAACATTACCACTAGTTGCGGAGGCAAAGGAGTGACAGTACAGAGACCCTAACCTAGTACAACCCAGACACAGGGCCCAGCAGAAGGAATCATTGGTCTTTTAGATAGCGGAGGCAGAGACTTGAGACTCAGAGGTCGACTCTACATTCCAAATATGGCAAGGCTTCATTGGTAGACTGTAGCAAAGGTACACCATGTCCATTATTACAACCAGCCAATTTTGATGAAAACGCATCAAGTCATAAGAAATAAAAAGATTTAGTACGGGCGCGGTAAGAAAAAGAGGCATTGTTGAGCTATAGCATGGTACTCTAATTGCCAGCAAGTAAAAGCTAGACACCAGGACCGTGACGGGCTAACTCAGGAGATAGTCGTGCCTGCATGCAAGTTGGAAGTAGCAAATACGAATTTAATTATAGATTTACCTCATACCAGGCATAAATTTGATCCAACTTGAGTCAGTATTAGAGGGCTAAGGGGACCGACTCATTTCTTGCCGGTCAGAATTACGTTTCAGCTAAAGAATATGCTGAGCTAAATACTAAAGAGATATTCCGACTACATGATGTCTCAATGTCTATCAAAGTATGATAGAGGGGCACCACTTATTGCTAGGTTTTGAAAAGGATGTCAAAACGGATTTGGATGCAAGTTAATTTGAGTACAATTTCTCATCCTCAGGCAAATAGCCAAGCAGGGCACATGATTCAGATGCTCGAAGATATATTGTGGGTGAAAATGTAGGTCCCCTATAGGATGGTCTAAAGTAGATAAATCAAGGTTAGTTAAACTTAACATAACACATTAGCCAGGAGAAAGGGTTTTACTGACAGCCTAGGGTCGTCAGAAGTCCTATTCTAATGTATGGCATAGGGAGTTTGAAATTGAGGCAATGAATTAATATGCCTGAAAATGATTCCAAAGAAGCGCGTTATGAGGCGTGACAAGAAGAGCAAGACTAGCTATAGATTCATCGAGCCTTACCTGATTCTCCGAAAGATCGGCCAAGTGGCTTATGAGATAGAGTGCCTTCGGGGCTAGGATTTGTTCATCAACACTACATAAGTGTGTAAGAGACCTTTCTCGAGTTATCCAGTTGAGGATGCTCAGGTTATAGAAGAGCCATCCCATGAGGAGACCTCAATAGTTATATTAGATTGTTAGGTCCATAGGAGCTATCTTGAGAGCCAAAGAAGTAGCTTATTAGAGTATTATGGGGGAAAAAAAATATAGAAAAGATGAATTGAAAAGCTAAGGATGATGTTAATTCTAGATATCTTCAGTTATTCCAGGCTCTATGACAATGATATACAGACTCAGCTAATTTCAGTCAAGGAATGGTAGATTTAGATGCTATATAGTTGACTTTGGTGCTATTGTTACCAGTTGTTTACATACATATGGTATTACGATGTTATTCAGCTGCAGATAGCATCCTTTGAGGCGCCTGTGTTGGACTTTCTGTGTTTCAGGTTATCGAATAGTCCATGTAACGAAGGAGACTCTATCGAAATTTCTCGGGCAATAGTTATAGGAGATGAGTCTCTTGAGTTTAAGATTACATTTGAGGATGAATGTTCCCAAGGGGGGATGATGTTATACCCCGTAATTTCCTAAGCTGATATGTGCGTACGTATATTGCGAGTTTTGGAGTACGGCCAATGCGGAAAAAGGACCGAAGAGGGGAGCGCATAAGTGCATCATCGAGCGAGAAGGAGGTCGAAGTAGAGGTAGGGAACAAGGAGAACCGCATTGCGCCTCTGCCCCGACGCCTTGAGCGGTGCATCGCGGCCGACTCCTGGTGCTGTGGGCGGTGCACCATGCCTCCCCTTCACCACCTCCATATATATATATATATATATATATATATATGTTATACCCCGTAGAATTCCCGGCACCTAGACGACCTATTCGCACATTGGTTAAGCATATTTGAAGGCCATACGTGCTAGAAAAAGGCCCGGGAAAAGATCGGATGAGAAACCTGTCGAACCATCGCGGAAGGAGCTGAGGCAGAGCCCCTCCGCGATGGCAGCGTGTCACGGAGGAGAGGCCTCCGCGTTGGCTCCGTGACACGTTGGCCTTGTCCAGGCCCAAGTATATAAAGCCCCACTTCAGTTTTAAATGATAAAAACCTTTAAAAATTTCCAGAGAACAAAGGGCAAACGCAGAGGGAGAAGAAAGGAACGAAGAAATTATATAATTTTCATCCGATTACGCTGCTAAACGTTGTCCAAATTCAAATTAACTCCAGATACTGAGGTATTTAGCAGCAGAGAGCATTCCTACATATTCAGTTTCATAAAATACGGCCGACGAATCATCGAGCCACCGAGCTAAGGTAAGTGGAATTGCTCCAAATTAGTGTCTATGTGTTTCTAACTGTGAAGTGAATATTTCTCCCTTCTGGACAGCTGAAAAATAGCGAGTTTTTGACCGTCTTTCGATAAGCCTAAGTTTAGGCTATAAACTATATCGAAAGTGACGTTGCTCTTTACAATAAAGCTGTATTTAGTATTAATTGACATATTTATGAATGCAGTTGGGAGACAATAGTTGAAGTACCGGCCGAGTTTCGTCCGACGGACGAATAGTTTAAGAATAAGGTATGTAAAGCTAGTTCCCTCGGCAAGTTAAGTAATATTGATATAGTATAGTAATTTACAGGCCAGTAGAATGTTCAGAAGTCAAGTATTGCGTTTATTGTGAATGTTGGTACGATATTAGAAGCATCAAGTTGTAACTTGCGTGAAACTTACTAGTATGACATAGATTCTAACACAAGTGTTAGAAACTGCTCAGCATGCTCAGTACGTAATGTAATACGAAATGTTAAGATATTATTGTACTCAGTTGAAACCCCGTAAAGCGATGCAATATCCGTAAAGCATTTCAGAAATAGAATAGGAGGCTAAAATGAAGTTTAGAAAGCATATTAGAAATAGGAAATCATGTTAATACAGAAACTCAGTATACAACATAGGTTGCAGCAGAAATACTATATTTCGTATAGCATTTGCCCCAGTATAGTCTAGCAGGAGACTATATTCATATATACACATTTGCCAGCCTCAACACGTATTAAATACGTACAGATTACTATCATTAGTTCAACATGTCATGTACACGATACTTTACCCCTATTAGCCTCAGCATGTGAGAATATGCAGACAGTATTGTTAGTTGAGACCTTTGTATTATTGGGGTTGGATTATCTAGCATCCATGACCACCCAGGGATAATAGTTGTATCGACTCGTCTGCCTTAGGACGAGGATACGTCACTCTACGGAGTGGCATGCCGTCCCGCAAGGGGACGAAGATGGGATGCCAGTTTTCCCCATATTGTGCCTTGGTCGGCCCTTATACACCCCCGTCGAGCGGGTACGCCCGGGGTGTTGATTCAGGAGTCCTTCGGACTCAGGTACAGTTATAGTCAGGGGCTCAGCGAGCCCAAGTGCATACCCAGAGGACCGGCAGGATGCTTACAGCCATTATAGGAGATGGGATGACCGGGGTAGGGGTGTAGATTCTGTGCTGGTTGTACCTCCCGGCTTATGGGGGCCAGGTAAGGTTTATGTGTGCCATGTTATGCTATTTCATGTTATGCCATGTTACGTTAGATACGAGTAGATCGGCAGTAGAGGGATATGTCTCCAGGTATGACTCCTATTTTCTTCCAGTATAAATGAGAAAAGGTACGACCTACAGTATCAGGCAGTTAATCTAGTCCTTTTTACTTCAGTTTCATCAGTTACATTGTTGTTTTCAAATTTTGCTTCCAGTTATGGCTTTACATACTCAGTACCAGTGGTACTGATGCCCAGTGGGGCGCTGCATTACTTGCCTGCAGGTACTCATAGACGAGCAGGCGATACTACGTGATTCCTGTCAGCGATCGAGTATTCAGCTCCTGTCATCCGGAGACTGACTATCAGAGGTGTATTTCAGTTCCTTTTTGTTATATAGTACGGGTAGGTCGGGGCCCTGTCCCGATCATTCTATTTCTATTCCTAGAGGGTTGCAGTTTGTATATATCTCCCTATGGTTAGATGAGCCAGTCGTGTGAGGCCGTGCAGTTGTATAGCTGTTAGCACTTTTTCTATCTTTTATGTTGGCCGTGTGGGGCCATAGTTTGCCAGTAGTGGTGACCTTGTCGGTCACGTAGCTTTCTAATATTCTATGACTAAGTTACAGATAACTAGACAGCATGGTGTCCTTGTCGGCCCGCATAGGTTTCCCTGAATTGATATGTTTCTGGTCAGCTGTTAGTACAGGTACAGGAGGCTATAGGCCCATAGGCCAGGGGCTGTGTTTACAGCCGTTATATAGCCCTTTGTTTCCAGAAATATAAGTTAGAGCCAGCCAGGCACCAGATGTGCCCAGGCTTAGCAGTCCAGCAGTTCAGGTCCCAGTAAGGCACCAGGTGCCAGTCATACCCCCCAAGGCGGGGTGTGACAAAATTGGTATCAGAGTAGGTCGTATCCCAGGGAGTCTGCAAGCCGTGCTAAGTAGAGTCCTGTCCATGGATGTGTTGTGCACCACATACTGTGGATAGGAGGCTGCAAGGCATGATAGGATGGTTGTTTTTTGTTCTTATTCAGTCGTGCTATAGAGCGGTGCAACATAGGGTTGAGTCCCTAAAAGCTTACTATATTCTTTGGTTACAGATAATGTCAGATCAGCAACATCCTATCACAGGTCGGAGCTTAGATATTGCAGCAGGGGAGGGCACCAGCAGGATGCCTCCCCCTCGTTTAGAAACAGCCTGTTCAGAGGGCACTGCAGAGGCATCATCCCAGCCTCCTTAGCAGTCTCCACCACGTCAGGAGCCACTTGGGGCGACATTACCTTCAGCAGTCCCTATACCGACACGTTCTGACCAGGAGGTTAGGAGTGCTGTAGTTATGTTAGCACAGATGATGGCTGCTCAGCGTCAGCCAATGCCGTCTACAGTTGCAGAATCATCAGGAGGGCCCGGTAGTTCGAGGGTCCGAGAGTTCTTAGCCCTGAATCCCCCACAGTTTACAGGCACGGACCGGACAGAGGACCCTCAGGATTTTTTGAATCAAATGCAGAGAATATTCAGGGTTATGCATGCCACGCCTACCGAATCAGTTGAGTTGGAAGCATTCCGGTTACGGGATATCACCGTGTTGTGGTATGAAAGCTGGGAAAGGTCCCGAGGGAGAGATGTTTCCCCTCCCACCTGGTCCAGCTTTTCAGGAGCCTTTCTGGATCACTATCTGTCGTGGGAGATTCGACAGGCTCGGGTAGATCAGTTCCTACATCTAGAGCAGGGGGCCATGAGTGTTCGGGAATATTCCTTGTGGTTTGATTCTTTGGCTCGATATGCACCGGCCTTTGTTGATACCATGGCATCCAGAGTACACTGCTTCATCATAGGGTTGAACCCAGAATATGTCGAGACTTGTATTACGACCACACTGCGAGAGGACATGGACATTGCTCGAATTCAGGCATTTGCCCAGAATATTGAGGGCATCAGACAGCGACATCGGGAGATCAGAAGGGTCAATCAGGAACAACGTCGCCGGGACAGGCCAGTTGAGTTACAGAGGGAGGCCCGGGGAGGACCCAGGCCACGATTGTTAGACAGGCCGCCCAGGACCCCACCTCCGCCACAGTCACAGGGGGTAGATTCAGCCGCAGGGGGCAGTCAGAGACTGGTAGAGGCTCGCAGATGGCAGACTCACCATTACAGAGGAGGCCGGAGCAGAGTAGGTATACCCTACCACTTTGCCCTATATGCAGTCGACGCCATTCTGGAGCATGCAGGTATGGTTCCACCGCATGTTATATTTGTGGCCAAGAAGGCCATTTGATGAGAGATTTCCCAGCCAGAGGCCGAGAGGACCGAGATAGACAGGATAGAGCATCTGCAGGGTCACGAGCCACAGCATCCTCGACAGGGCGCAGGCCCTCAGTTTCAGCAGGCAGGGGTCGGGGCAGATTAGGGGCCTCTAATACAGGTGCGGGTCCAAGCCGCACATATGCCTTACCAGGGAGGCAAGATTCAGAAGCGTCGCCTGATGTTGTGACAGGTATGCTAACTATCTGCTCACACCCTGCTTATGTGTTAATTGATCCAGGGTCTACTTTGTCCTATATTACTCCATTTGTGGCACGAAAGTTTAGTATTACACCAGAATCATTACAGCAGCCCTTCTTAGTATCCACGCCCGTCGGTGACTCTATCACAGCTAGCCAAATCTACCGCGGGTGTACAGTAGAGGTTGCTGATCGTCAGACCACAGTAGATCTAGTCGAGTTAGAAATGATAGACTTTGATGCCATAATGGGTATGGACTGGTTAGTACCATGCTTTGCCAATGTTGAATGTTGGACCAAAACGGTCCGATTCCACTTCCCATGAGAAGCTGTGTGGGAGTGGAAGGGCAGCATCGCTACGCCAAAAGGTAGGTTTATTTCCTACCTTCAGGCGAGAAAGTTGATATCTAAAGGATGTATTTACCATCTGGTCAGAGTTCAGGATGTCCAAGAAGAATCTCCGACACTCCAGTCTGTTCCAGTGGTGAATGAATTCCCAGATGTATTTCCTGATGAGTTACCTGGTATTCCCCCAGAAAGGGAAATAGACTTTGCTATCGACTTGTTACCAGGCACTCAGCCAATATCAATACCTCCCTATCGTATGGCTCCTGCAGAACTCAGAGAATTAAAGGAGCAGTTGAAAGATTTGTTGGATAAAGGTTTCATTAGGCCGAGTACTTCACCGTGGGGTACGCCAGTTTTATTTGTAAGGAAGAAAGATGGCTCGCTCCGAATGTGCATAGATTATGGGCAGCTAAACAAAGTTACAGTAAAGAACAAGTACCCGCTCCCCAGAATTGATAACTTATTTGATCAGTTACAGGGAGTCAGATACTTTTCTAAGATTGACTTGCGGTCCGGATATCACCAGGTCCGAGTACGTGAGAGAGATATTCCTAAGACAGCGTTCAGGACCCGATATGGACATTTTGAATTTCTAGTTATGTCCTTTGGGTTAACGAATGCCCCAACAGTCTTCATGGACCTAATGAACAGTATTTTCAGACCTTTCCTGGACTTGTTCGTGATAGTATTCATTGATGATATTCTGGTGTATTCACGCTCTGAAGCAGATCACCAGACTCATTTGCGGACACTGCTCCAGATTCTCAGGGACCGCCAATTGTATGCTAAATTTTCAAAATGTGAATTCTGGCTTAACTCAGTGGCCTTTTTAGGGCATATCGTCTCAGACGTTGGTATATAGGTAGACAAGCAGAAAATAGAAGCAGTTAAGTCATGGCCTAGGCCTACCACTCCGATGGAAGTTCGTAGCTTTTTGGGATTGGTAGGGTATTACAGGAGGTTCATTGAAGGGTTCTCGACCATTGCGGCACCTCTGACCAAATTGACACAGAAAGCAGCAAAGTTTCAATGGACAGAGGCATGCGAGCAGAGTTTCCAGGAATGGAAAGACAAATTAACCTCCGCCCTAGTGTTAGCATTGCAGGAAGGCACAAAAGGTTATTCAGTCTATTGTGACGCGTCAGATATCGGGTTAGGTTGTGTGTTGATGCAGCATGGTAGAGTAATTGCATATGCTTCCAGGCAGCTGAGGAAACATGAACAGAATTACCCCACCCACGACTTGGAATTGGCCGCAGTAATCCACGCCTTAAAGATGTGGAGGCATTACCTGTACGGCGTCCATGTTGATATTTATATAGATCATAAGAGCCTACAGTGCATTTTCACTCAGAGGGAGTTGAATCTGCGGCAACGCCGCTGGTTGGAGCTATTAAAAGATTATGATGTGAATATTCTATATCACCCCAGAAAAGCTAATGTTGTAGCAGATGCCCTGAGCCGAAAGTCAATGGGGAGTTTGGCGTATTTGCGACCTGAGAAACAAAATTTAGCTAAAGAAATTCATCAGTTAGCTGGTCTAGTCGTTCGGGAAATAGAAACAGAAAATAGTAGAGCAGTAATTTAGAATTCTGCTGTCATCATTAGTTACAGAGGTGAAAGAACGATAGTACGAGGATCCTGATTTAGTCCAGCTCAGAGATAGAATTCAGAAAGGTAAGGAGCCAGATTTTCAGATAACCGAGGATGATGTGCTATGCTGTAAGGGCCGCCTCTGTGTCCCGAATGTTTCAGGGCTTCGTGGGCGGATCATGCACGAGGTACACTACGCTCGCTATTCCTTTCATCCAGGGGCGACGAAAATGTACCACGACATCAGAGACATCTACTGGTGGCCAGGTATGAAAGCTGAGATAGCTGAATTTGTATCTAGATGTTCTAATTGTCAGCAGGTGAAAGCCGAGCACCAGAAACTGGGTGGTTTGACGCAAGAGATAACGGTGCCTTTGTGGAAATGGAAAGCGATAAACATGGATTTTGTAACAGGGTTACCCTGTACTAGACACAGAAATGATTCCATTTGGGTAATAGTTGACAGGCTGACAAAATCAGCTCATTTCCTGCCAGTGAGGGCTACCTTCTCAGCTGAGGATTATGCCGAATTATATATCAGAGAAATAGTTAGATTGCATGGAGTGTCGGTATCCATCATTTCAGATAGAGGAGCACAATTCACAGCTAGATTCTGGCTGTCGTTTCAGAAAGGTTTGGGGACGCAGATTAACTTGAGCACAGCGTTCCATCCTCAAACAGATGGGCAGGCTGAACGTATAATTCAGACGCTCGAAGATATGCTACGAGCGTGTGTGCTAGATTTTGGGGGTAGCTGGGATGAGCATCTTTCATTAATTGAATTTGCTTATAATAACAGCTACCATTCAGCTATTCAGATGGCGCCTTTCGAGGCATTATACGGGCGAAAATGTAGATCGCCGGTGGGCTGGTTTGAAATAGAAGAATCAGCATTAGTTGGCCCAGACATTGTTCGGCAGTCCGAGGAAAAGATAAAGCTTATCTGAGAACGTTTACTGACTGCTCAGAGCCACAAGAAGTCTTATGCAGATATGCGGCGCAGAAATCTAGAATTTGCGATAAATGACTGGGTATATCTGAAAGTGTCCCCGATGAAAGGGGTAATGAGGTTTGGCAAGAAAGGCAAGCTTAGCCCAAGATTCATTGGGCCATATCAGATTCGGTGAAGAATAGGCCGAGTTGCATACGAGTTGAACTTGCATCCAGAGTTAGCATCTGTTCACCCAGTATTCCATGTTTCTATGTTAAGGAAGTTCATAGGGGACCCTTCTACGGTAGTTCCAGTTTAAGATGTCCAGGTCACAGAAGAGTTAGCATATGAAGAGGTTCCCGTAGCTATCTTAGACAGACAGATTCGCAGGCTGAGGACTAAAGATGTTGCATCTGTTAAAGTATTGTGGCATAACAGGAATCGTGAGGAAATAATGTGGGAAGCTGAAGAAGATATGAAAATCAGATACCCTCACCTATTTCAGGCCTAGTCAGGCGATAGGTATGTCCGTATTACTACTTATGCAGTACCTTATGGTTGTATGTCTGTAAATGAGAAAGATTGATACTTAGTTATCCAGTGGATCCTAGAATATTATGTGCAGTGCCTGTGTTAGACTTTTCTGTATTTTAGGTTTTTTCTATAGTCCATATTACACGGGAAACTCTGTCGAAAGTTTTCTAGAAAATAAATAAGTAGTCCTCTAGATAACAGTGTACATTCGAGGGCGAATGTTCTTAAGGGGGGAGAATGTTATACCCCGTAGAATTCCCGGTACCTAGATGACCTATTCGCACGTTGGTTAAGCATATTTGAAGGCCATACGTGCTAGAGAAAGGCCCGGGAAAAGATCAGATGAGAAACCTGTCGAACCATCGCGGAAGGAGCCGAGGCAGAGCCCCTCCGCGATGGCAGCGTGTCACGGAGGAGAGGCCTCCGGTTGGCTCCGTGACACGTTGGCCTTGTCCAGGCACAAGTATATAAAGCCCCACTTCAATTTTAAATGATAAAAACCTTTAAAAATTTCCAGAGAACAGAGGGCAAACGCAGAGGGAGAAGAAAGGAACGAATAAATTATATAATTTTCATCCGATTACGCTGCTAAACATTGTCCAAATTCAAATTAACTCCAGATACTGAGGTATTTAGCAGCAGAGAGCATTCCTACGGATTCAGTTTCGTAAAATACGGCCGACGAATCATCGAGCCACCGAGCTAAGGTAAGTGGAATTGCTCCAAATTAGTGTCTATGTGTTCCTAACTGTGAAGTGAATATTTCTCCCTTCTGGACCGCTGGAAAATAGCGAGTTTTCGACCGTCTTTCGATAAGCCTAAGTTTAGGCTATAAACTATATCGAAAGTGACGTTGCTCTTTACAATAAAGCTGTATTTAGTATTAATTGACATATTTATGAATACAGTTGGGAGACAATAGTTGAAGCACCGTCCGAGTTTCGTCCGACGGACGAATAGTTTAAGAATAAGGTATGTAAAGCTAGTTCCCTCGGCAAGTTAAGTAATATTGATACAGTATAGTAATATACAGGCCAGTAGAATATTCAGAAGTCAAGTATTGCGTTTATTGTGAATGTTGATACGATGTTAGAAGCATCAAGTTGTAACTTGCGTGAAACTTACTAGTATGACATAGATTCTAACACAAGTGTTAGAAACTGCTCAGCATGCTCAGTACGTGATGTAATACGAAATGTTAAGATATTATTGTACTCAGTTGAAACCCCGTAAAGAGATGCAATATCCGTAAAGCATTTCAGAAATAGAATAGGAGGCTAAAATGAAGTTTAGAAAGCATATTAGAAATAGGAAATCATGTTAATACAGAAACTCAGTATACAACATAGGTTGCAGCAGAAATACTATATTTCGTATAGCATTTGCCCCAGTACAGTCTGGCAGGAGACTATATTCATATATACACATTTGCCAGCCTCAGCACGTATTAAATACGTACAGATTACTATCATTAGTTCAGCATGTCATGTACATGATACTTTACTCCTATTAGCCTCAGCATGTGAGAATATGCAGACAGTATTGTTAGTTGAGACCGTTGTATTATTGGGGTTGGATTACCTAGCATCCATGACCGCCCAGGGTTAATAGATGTATCGACTCGTCCGCCAGAGGACGAGGATACGTCGCTCTACAGAGTGGCATGCCGTCCCGCAAGGGGACGAAGATGGGATTCCAGTTTTCCCCATATTGTGCCTTGGTTGGCCCTTATACACCCCCGTCGAGCGGGTACTCCCGGGGTGTTGATTCAGGAGTCCTTCGGACTCAGGTACAGTTATAGTCAGGGGCTCAGCGAGCCCAAGTGCATACCCAGGGGACCAGTAGGATGCTTACAGCCATTATAGGAGATGGGATGACCGGGGTAGGGGTGTAGATTCTGTGCTGGTTGTACCTCCCGGCTTATGGGGGCCGGGTAAGGTTTATGTATGCCATGTTATGCTATTTCATGTTATGCCATGTTACGTTAGATACTAGTAGATCGGCAGTAGAGGGATATGTCTCCAGGTATGACTCCTATTTTCTTCCAGTATAAATGAGAAAAGGTACGACCTACAGTATCAGGCAGTTAATCTAGTCCTTTTTACTTCAGTTTCATCAGTTACATTGTTGTTTTCAGATTTTGCTTCCAGTTATGGCTTTACATACTCAGTACCAGCGGTACTGACGCCTGGTGGGGCACTGCATTACTTGCCTGCAGGTACTCATAGACGAGCAGGCGATACTACGTGATTCCTGTCAGCGATCGAGTATTCAGCTCCTGTCATCCGGAGACTGAATATCAGAGGTGTATTTCAGTTCCTTTTTGTTATATAGTACGGGTAGGTCGGGGCCCTGTCCCGATCATTCTATTGCTATTCCTAGAGGGTTGCAGTTTGTATATATCTCCCTGTGGTTAGATGAGCCAGTCGTGTGAGGCCGTGCAGTTGTATAGTTGTTAGCACTTTTTCTTTCTTTTATGTTGGCCGTGTGGGGCCATAGTTTGCCAGTAGTGGTGACCTTGTCGGTCACGTAGCTTTCTAATATTCTATGACTAAGTTACAGATAACGCATGGTGGCCTTGTCGGCCCGCATAGGTTTCCCTGAATTGATATGTTTCTGGTCAGCTGTTTGTACAGGTACAGGAGGCTATAGGCCCATAGGCCGGGGGCTGTGTTTACAGTCGTTATATAGCCCTTTGTTTCTAGAAATATGAGTTAGAGCCAGCCAGGCACCAGATGTGCCCAGGCTTAGCAGTCCAGCAGTTCAGGTCCCAGTAGGGCACCAGGTGCCAGTCATACCCCCCAAGGCGGGGTGTGACAATATATATATATATATATATATATATATATATATATATATATATATATATATGTTTTAAATGTGGGACTTGTTCATTTAAAATTTCTAAACATAAAAGGCTCGGGTGAGGCGATAAGGGCGCGAAGTTCTCAACTTTTAGAAGACAAATTATGCCGTTAAATCACCTCCAAATGTTAATTCATCACCTCAAATGTTAATTCTTCTCAGGTAATGATTTCTAGGCCTGCAAAAAATGTGCCTGCAGAGTTATTTCTTGAAATATCGCTCAGAGTACCGGAACACCATAGAGTAAAAGTTGTAGAAATCACTTCCGATTGGGTCCTAAGCGGCTACAAGTGATAGGTATGTGTTTCTACCTTCTAAACTCTCAGGATTTGTAAGCTTTCAGCCGAATTAGATGAAGTTTGTTTTGTAGTTAATCTTTTTGAAAGGTATTGTTATTAAGTCGTTCCTATTATTAAAAATAGCCTTATTCTCTCTATGTAAGGGCTACAATTTGATGGAATCACTGGCTTCAGGTTGGAACTATTTGGGTAAATGGAAATCGACATTTGAGGTATGTTAATGCTTTTCTCTTTGATAAGTTATTCTCGTCGTATACTGATACGACCTATGCTCTCGAAAGTAGATAATGATCATATATGTTGTGATTAGCTACTGCTAGTAGATAATAACCATGTAAGCTAAGGTCAGCTGCTATAAGATGTTTTGAGATTATACTATTGTATCCCTCATCGGGAAAGGGTATATTAAGTGTGACTAATGCTGGGTGCGCCATAGAGAGTTCCCCGTTCACTCGTTTACCATTTAGAGATATTCTGATGTTTTGCTGCCACGCCAAGGACTTAAAAGTTTATGATTAGCTGTTGGGCCAGACTTGGTAAGTTGGACAGTATAGGGTGTAGCCGGGCTATATAACTTTCAGTTTGATGCCTATATTCTCAGTAAAGCTCGCCTAGAGGCCGTTGGCATACCTTGACGCCCCCAAGGCTAGAATCTTGACAGGGTGGTCCAATCTTCGAGTTGATGGCACCAAGGTTGCCTAATGAACTAAGTGATAGCTTGCCATATGATTGGCTACTGTCAGTGACCATTAGTTTCAGTCGATTTAATGCTTGCTATATAGGTCGCCCAGGAAACCATCTTAGTTGTTACAAGTCTGATAGACTAATTGATACCTTAAGGAGGGAATCTTATTAGTATTTAGATGTGGGGTCAACGCCCTAGCCAACTCTTACAGATGCCCATGAAAAGGTTACTACGAGTGACTAGGTCCAGATATACCTGCCTACGAAGCTAAGAAGCGCCCAGAGGGGCCATATAAAATTTGGACAGACCAAATTAATTTCTAGGGGGACTAGAACCATAGTATCACAGCATTACCTTCAAGCTAAGGATTATAGTGAGCTGTCTGTGGGAAGTTAGGGCTGACAGCTTAAGAGCATGTCCGATTAGTAGCGGCCCTACAGTTGTTCTAAACGAAGGAATTAAGTAGTTGATTGCTTGTGACCTTACTGTTTGCTTGTGAGCTATCCTTGCCCCAACATGACCTTCAGACTATCTCTTAGGTCACCCAGACCTCTTCCTTCCCGTCTAGGTCAATGGAGGCTGTAATCACTGCCAGGACCACTAGTCAGGTGTAGGCATACGGGGTATTCCTGTTGGAAACTATATTGAATATTCTAGGAGCTAGTTGTACAAACTGCTTACGGAGCTATGATGCTGTTAATGCTTACAGAGCTATAACGATGTATTGTTGACGAAGCTACTGAATCGCTTACAGAGCCATTTATTATCTGTAAGGACTAAAGTAGAGCCTACGAGGCCCTATTAAAGTCTATTCACTTATAGGCTTCTTCTATGTCGTAGCGGCATTATAGACCCTTCATAGAGCCTCGTGTGCTCGGGGTACAATCACAGGGGCAAAAAGGCGCGAACTCAGTTATAGGAGCCCAGATGGCTCAGATACAGTTACAGGAGCCCAGAAGGTTCCGGTATATTCTCAAGAGACCAGGTATGTCTAGTTACAGTTACTTATAGGGTCTCAGGGGTACTAATAGTGGTATATAGACTGATTGACGCCTGTTGGGGCTTATGGAGGCCCAGGTAGGTTATCTTTATGTTGTAGGGGGCTAGGTTAGGTTCTTGTTTGGATACTTTCTTGCTAACTATAGCTTATAAATGTATAGTCGGATAGCTTCAGCTCATATTCAGATAGTCATTTACTAGATGCGGGTTAAGGATAAGAGAGCTTACATGTTAATTTCTTCCCTTCTTGCTGGTCACTTTCAGTTCTTTATTAGGTTCTATTCAGCTTTTATTACTGCCTTACATATTCGGTACATATTGTACTGACACCAATGCATGGGGAGTTGCAACTTACCTTCAGGTTTAGACAGACAGGTTTTGGTACCTCCTAGCAGCTATTCAGAGTCAGTAGATTGGCCAGTTCCTTTCATTCGAAGTTACCAGGTTATAGAGGCTTACTTTTCTTTTATTCGTATAGAATTTAGGTAGGCTGAGGCCTTGTCCCGACCAATATTTACACACTTAGAATCTTGTATACTATAGTCTTCAGTTAGTTATTCGTGTTGTCTATGTGGGGCCTATATTTGATGTCTTTTGTATGTTGGCCGTGTGGGGCCTAGTGTAGCTTTCCATTAGCGGCGTTGTTGGTTGTAGTTAGTATATGACTGCCTGTCTTTCTTTTTGTTATGACTAGACAGCATGGTGGTCTTCTCGGCCAGCATAGGAACCCTTTATTATTATGTTGCTGGGTTAGCTGTTTTCTTTTACAAGTTTTCTATATGGCCTTGTTAGCCGAGGCTATATTTACAGCTGAGATATAGCTATTTGTTTTCTTGATTATGTGTTGCTGGCAAGCACTAGAGGTGCATATGTCCAGTCAGGTCAGCCTAAGTCCCAATGTAGCATTAAATACCAGTCATGCCTCCCAAGATAGGACGTGAAATTACCTCTCATCGAGTTTGCGTATAACAACAACTGTCACTCCAACATTTAGATGGCTCCATTTGGGGATCTTTATGGGTGGAGATGAAGATCGCCTATTAGTTTGTTTGAGGTAGGTGAAGCTACGTTGATAGGGCCAGACTCAGTTCATGAGGCTATGGAGAAAGTTCAGCTTATAAGGGAAAGGCTGAAAATAGCTCAGAGTCACCAAAAGTCTTATGCATTTGTGGGGAAGAGAGAACTGGAGTTTGAAGTTGATGATTGGGTGTTATTGAAGATATCTTCCATGAAGGGAGTGATGAAGTTCGGGAAGAAAGGGAAGCTTAGTCCCCAATATGTTGGTCCCTACAGGAGGTTTGTTCACAAGGTGGCCTATGAGTTGGAGCTACCAGCGGAGTTAGTTTCAGTACATCCAATTTTCCATGTATCGCTATTAAAGAAGTGCATTAGTGACCCGACTTTGGTTTTTCTGGTAGAGAGCATAGGTGTGAAGGATAGCCTTAGCTATAAGGAGGTTGTAGTTGAGATCCTTGATCATCATGATCAAAAGTTGAGAAACAAAGAAGTAGCTTCAGTGAAAGTCTTGTGGAGAAACCAGTTTGTTGAAGGAACTACATGGGAGGCCAAATCATATATGATGGCTAGATACTCACACTTATTCCCTTCCAACTCAGTCCCATATTGAGGTATCAGTTTGATCCTTAGTACTCTATTCAATTTTATGTCTGCCGTGGTTGTCCTTTATACACCCCCGTCGAGCGCTTGCGCCCGGGGTGTTGATTTCAGGAGTCCTCCGAACTCAGGTACAGCTATAGTCAGGGGCCCAATGGGCCCAAGCTACATACCCAGGGGACCGGTAGGATGCTTATAGCTACTAGGTGATGTGGTATGACTTGGGTAGGGGTAAATAGATTGTGATGATTTCACCTTCCGGCTTATGGGGGCCAGGTAAGGCTTATGTTATGTTGTTTTAGTTATTGATAGATAGACAGTAGAATGCCACGTTATCAGGTATGACTCTTTCTCTTCTCAGTATAGCTATGTTAGCCCTGATTCCTTTATCTCAGTCAGTTTCAGTCCATTTCCTATTACTTCAGTTACTGTCATCTTTATTACTTACTTTCAGTTGTTTTCAGTTATTGTTTTACATACTCAGTACTAGTGGTACTGACGCCCGTTTTGGGGAACTGGAATACTTGCCTGCAGGTGCACATAGACGAGGAGCAGATCCCTCGTAGTTCCAGTCAGCGGTACAGAGCCTTCAGCTCCTTTCATCTCGAGCTTGGAAGATAGAGGTTTACTTTCCTCTTGTCTGTACAGTATAGGTAGGTCGGGGCCCTGTCCCGACCATCTTATTATTCTTAGAGGCTTGTAGATTGTATTTTATTCCCTGTGATTAGATGTATCGGTCGTGTGGGGCCATATATGTGTTTCAGATTGTATGTGATTGTTATACCCCGTAAGATTTCCGGCACCTTGATGACCTATTTGCACGTTGGTTAAGAGTATTTGAAGGCCATACGTGCTAAAGGAAGGCCCGGAAAAAAGATCAGACGAGAAACCTGTCGAACCATCACGGAAGGAGCCGAGGCAGAGCCCCTCCGCGATGGCAGCGTGTCACGGAGGTGAAGCCTCCGCATTGCCTCCGTGACACGTTGGCCTTGTCCTGGCCCAAGTATATAAAGCCCCACTTCGGTTTTAATCCATTAAAACTTATAAAAATTTCCAGAGAACGTAGGAAAACAGAGAGGGACGAAGGAGGTTAACATATAATCGTTCGATTACGCTGCCAAACGTTGTCCAAACTCAAATTAACCTCAGATACCGAGGTATTTAGCAGCAGAGAGCATTCCTACGGATTTAGTTTCGCGAAATACGGCCGACGAATCGTCGAGCTACCAAGCTAAGGTAAGTAGAATTGCTCCAAACTAGTGTCTATGTGTTTCTAGCTGTGAAGTGAGTATTTCTCCCTTCTGGACTTCTGAAAAATGATGAGTTTTTCACCGTCTTTCGATAAGCCTAAGTTTAGGCTATAATTATATCGAAAGTGATGTCGTCCTTCAGAATAAAGTTGTATTTAGTACTAATTGATATATATATGAATGCAGTTGGGAGGAATAGCTGAAATACTGACCAAGCTACGCCAGTTAGTCGGGAAATCAGAAGCAAAGGTATGTAAAGCTAGTTTCCTCAGCAAGTTAGTACGCTCGATATAGTAAAATAATTTAAAGGCCAGTAGAATATTCAGAAGTCATGAGTTATGTTTATTACGAATGTTGGTACGATATTAGAAGCATTATGTTATAATTAGCCTGAAACTTGCTAGCACGATATAGATTCTAATACAAGCGTTAGGAACTGCACAACATGCCCAGTATGTGATGTAATACAGAATGTAGGATATTATCGGATTCAGTTGAAACCCAGTAACACAATGTAATATCTGTAAGGCATCTCAGAAGTAGAATGATAAGTTAAAAAATAAAGTCTAGAAAGCATGTTAGGGATTGTAAATCATGTTATTACAAAAACTCAGTATACAGTACAGTATGGCAGAAGATTATATTTGTACATATACACTATTATCAGTCTCAGCATGAATTAAGTACATACATATCGCTATCACTAGTTCAGCATACAGTAGACACAGATAGATTATAATTATTAGCTTCAGCATGTGATATATGCAGATAGTATTACTAGTTGAGACCACTGTATTGTCTTGGGGTTGGATTACCTAGCATCCCTGACCGCCCCAGGGTTAATAGCTGTATCGACTCGTCCGCCAAAGGACGAGGATACGTTGCTCTACGGAGTGGCATGCCGTCCCACAGGGGACGAAGATGGGATGCCAGTTTTCCCCATATTGTGCCTTGGTCGGCCCTTACATACCCCTGTCGAGCGGATACGCCCGGGTGTTGATTCAGGAGTCCTCCGGACTCAGGTACAGTTATAGTCAGGAGCTCAGTGAGCCCAAGTGCATACCCAAGGGACCGACAGGATGCTTATAGCTATTATAGGAGATGGGATGATCGGGGTAGGGGTATAGATTGCGTGTTGTTTGTACCTCCCGGCTTATGGGGGCTGGGTAAGGTTGTGTGTGCTATGTTATGTTATGTTATGTTATGCCATGTGATACGAGACACGAGTAGATCGACAGTAGAATGATATATCTTCAAGTATGACTCCTACTCCCTCCAGTACAGTTAAGAGTAGGCATAGTTTTACATTTCCAGTCAGTTAGTCTATTCCTTCCTATTTCAGTTCCATCAGTTGTGTTGTTGCTTTCAGATATTTCTTTCAGTTATTGTTTTGCATACTCAGTACCAGCGGTACTGACGCCCGGTGAGGCGCTGCATTACTTACCTGCAGGTACTCATAGACGAGGGGTCAATACCTCGTGATTTCAGTCAACTCACAGGGTCATCAGCTCCAGTCATCCGGAGCTATATAGCTAGAGGTTTATCCCTTTTCTTTTGTTGTACAGCATGGGTAGGCCGGGGCCCTGTCCTGACCATCTTATCAGTATTCTGAGAGGCTTGTAGTCTGTATATATTTTTCCTGTGGTCAGATGAGCCGGTCGTGTGAGGCCGTGCAGTTGTATAGCTGTTAGTACTTCTGTTTCTTTTATGTTGGCCGTGTGAGGCCATAGCTTGACAGTAGTGGTGACCTTGCCGGTCACGTAGCTTTCCAATATCTCATTGTTTAGTTACAGATAACTAGACAGCATGGTTGCCTTGTCGGCCCGTATAGGTTCCCTTATATTGGTACATTTCTGGTTAGCTGCTACTACAGGTACAGGTGGCTATAGGCCTAGTCGGCCGAAGGCTGTATTTACAGCCGTTATATAGCCCGTTGTTTCCCTGAATCTGAGTTAGAGCCAGCCAGGCACCAGATGTGCTCAGGCTCAGTAGTCTAGTAGTTCAGGCCCTAGTAGGGCACCAGGTGCCAGTCATACCCCCCAAGGCGGGGTGTGACAGTGATGGTCGTGTGGGGCCTTGTTTAGTTGTTAGTTGGTGCCCTTGTCGGTCATAGATCAGTTTAGCGCCAGATTTTATTTTTCAGTTATAACTAGACATCATGGTGGCCTCGTCGGCCCGCATAGGACTCCTTATAGTTGGTTGTTCTGGTTAGCTGTTTATCTTTTACAAGTGGCTATAAGTCTTGTCGGCCGGGGGCTGTATTTACAGCCGCTATGTAGCCCGTCGTTTTCTTGAATCCAGAGTTAGAGCTAGTTTTGCACCAGAGGTGCTTAGGCTCAGTTAGTTCAGTAGTCCAGATCCTAGTAGAGCACCAGGTTCCAGTCATGTCTCCCAAGGTGGGGCGTGACAAACTTGGTATCAGAGCAGGTCGTATCCCATGGAGTCTGCAAGCCGTGCTAAGTAGAGTTTTGTCATGGATATGTTGTGCACCACATACTATATGCAGAAGGCTGCAAGGCATGATAGGATGGTTACTCTTTCTTTCTATTCAGTCGTCCTATAGAGCGGTACAGTCTAGGGTTGAGTCCCTAAGCTTGTCATACTCTTTGTTTACAGATAAAATGTCGAACCAACGACATCCTACGATAGTCAGGAGATTGGATGTGACAGCAGGAGAGGGCACCAGCAGGATGCCTCAACCTCGATTAGAATCAGCCCCATCTGAGGGCGATACAGAGGCATTGTCCCAACCTTCCCAGCAGTCTCCATCACGTCAGGAGTCGCTTGGGACGGCCGGTGTGAAGGCACCACCTCCGGCAGTTCCTATACCTATACCATCTGACCAAGAGGTCAGGAGTGTGGTGGTTATGTTAGCGCAGATGATGGCTGCTCAGCGCCAGTCAATGCCACCTATCACTGTAGAAGCATCAGGAGGACCTGGTAGTTCGAGGGTTTGAGAATTCCTGGCACTAAGTCCCCCACAGTTTACAGGGACAGATTGAATAGAGGATCCCCAGGATTTCCTAGATCAGATGCAGAGGATTTTCAGGATAATGCATGCTACACCCACAGAGTCAGTTGAATTGGCGATATTTCGGATACGGGACATCGTTGTACTGTGGTATGAGAGTTGGTAGAGGTACCGAGGGATAGATGTTTCCCCTCCGACCTGGGCTAGCTTTTCAGAGGCTTTTATGGATCATTATCTACCTCGGGAGATTCGACAGGCCCGGGTTGATCAGTTCCTACACTTAGAGCAGGGGTCGATGAGTGTTCGAGAATATTCCCTGTGGTTCGATTCCTTGGCCCGATATGCGCCAGCTTTTATGGATATAATGCCATCCAAGGTACACAGTTTCATTATGGGGATGAACCCAAAATATGTTGAGACTTGTATCACAGCTACTCTGCGAGAAAATATGGATATTGCCCGAGTACATGCTTTTGCTCAGAATATTGAGGGCATTAGGCAACGACAATGGGAGATCAGGAAGACAAGCCAGGAGCAGCACCGCAGGGACAGCCAGATGATTTACAGGAGGAGGCCTGGGGAGGACCTAGGCCACGGTTATTAGATAGGCCGCCTAGACCCCCGCCTCCATCACAGCGGTAGAGGAGCAGGTCCAGTCGCCGAGGGCAGTCAGAGCCCGGCGGCGATTCACAAATGGTAGATTCACCGCAGCAGAGGAGGGAGGAGTAGAGTAGGTATACAATACCACTTAGCCCTATTTGCAGCCGACGCCACTTTAGAGCGTGCAAATATGGCTCCACGGGATGTTATATTTCTGGATAGGAGGGTCATCATATGCGAGATTGTCCAGCTAGGGGTCAAGGTGTCTGAGATCGACAGGATAGGTCATTAGCAGGGTCGCAAGCTCCAACATCCCCGGCCCTCAGTTTTAGCAGGTAGAGGCTGAGGTAGATCAGGGGCCTCCAGTTTAGGTGCGGGCCCAGACCATACCTATGCATTACCGAGGAGACAAGATTCAGAGTCGTCACCAGATGTTGTGATAGGTATGCTGAATATTTGCTCTCATCCTGCTTATGTGTTGATAGATCCGGGATCCACCTTGTCCTATGTTACACCGTTAGTGGCTCGGAAGTTTAGTATTGTGCCAGAATTGCTTCGGTGACCTTTTTCAGTATCTACACCCTTAGGTGACTCTATCATAGCCAGAAGGGTCTATCGGGGGTGTACATTAGAGGTTGCCAGTCGTCAGACGACAACAGACTTGATAGAGCTAGAGATGGTTGATTTTGATGCCATTATGGGTATGGATTGGTTAGCCCCATGTTATGCCAATGTTGAGTGCTAGACCAAGATGTCCGATTCCACTTTCTAGGGGAGACAGTACGAGAGTGGAAAGGTAGTACAGTTATGCCGAAAGGTAGGTTTATTGCCTATCTTCGGGTGAGGAAATTGATAGCAAAAGGGTGCATTTACCACATTGCCAGAGTTCAGGATGTTCGGGCAGAACCTCCGACCCTTCAGTCCGTTCCAATGGTTAATGAGTTCCCCGATGTATCTCCAGATGAGCTTCTTGGTATTCCCCCAAAAAGGGAAATTGATTTTGCAACCGATTTATTACCAGGCACTCAGCCTATATCTATTCCCCCTTATCGGATGGCTCCTGCTGAACTTAGAGAACTAAAGAAACAATTGAAGGATTTTCTAGATAAGGGTTTTATCAGACGGAGTACCTCACCATGGGGTGCGCCAGTTCTGTTCGTGAGAAAGAAGGACGGCTCCCTCCGTATGTGTATAACTATCAGCAACTGAATAAAGTCATTGTCAAGAATAAGTACCCACTTCCCAAAATAGACGACTTGTTTGATCAGCTACAGGGAGCAAGGTATTTCTCAAAGATTGATTTAAGGTCCGGATATCATCAGGTTCGGGCTCATGAAAGGTATATTCCAAAGATTGCCTTCAGGACCCGATACGGCCACTTTGAATTCTTAGTTATGTCCTTCGGGCTGACAAATGCCCCAACAGTGTTTATGGACCTGATGAATAGTATCTTCAGACCATACCTGGACTTGTTCGTGATAGTATTTATCGATGATATTCTGGTATATTCTCACTCAAAGGCAGACCACCAGGAACATCTACGGACAGTGCTCCAGATTCTCAGAGACCGCCAGCTATATGAAAAATTTTCCAAATGTGAATTTTGGCTGAATTCAGTAGCCTTCTTGGGCCATATTGTGTCAGATGCTGGTATAAAGGTAGATACACATAAGATAGAAGTAGTGAAAACATGACCTATACCTACCACTCCGATCGAGGTACGTAGTTTCCTGGGGTTTGCTGGGTATTACAGGAGGTTCGTGGAAGGATATTCCACTTTAGCAGCACCCTTAACTAAACTGACGCAAAAGGCAGCAAAATTTCACTAGACTGAGGCGTGCGAGCAGAGTTTTCAAGAACTGAAAGACATGTTGACATCAACACCAGTGTTAGCGTTGCCAGAAGGAACAAAGGGTTATGCAGTTTATTGTGATGCTTCGGGTGTTGGGTTAGGATGTGTGTTGATGCAGCATGGTAAAGTGATTGCCTATGCTTCCAGGCAGCTGAGAAAGCATGAAAAGAACTATCCTACCCATGACCTGGAATTAGCCACGGTAATTCATGTCTTGAAAATATGGAGACACTACTTGTATGGCGTCCACGTGGATATTTTCACTAATCACAAAAGCCTGCAGTATATCTTCACCCAGAAAGAATTGAATTTGCGGCAGCGTCGCTGGTTGGAGCTGTTGAAAGATTATGATATGAGTATTTTATATCACCCAGGAAGGGCTAATGTGGTAGCAGATGCCCTTAGCCATAAATCTATGGAAAGCTTGGCATACTTACAGCCTGAGCAGCCAGAATTGCCTGAGAATTGCATCAGCTAGCCAATTTAGCCATTCGTATAGCAGAAACAGAAGACAATAAAGCGGTAATCCAGAACACCGCAGTGTCATCTTTGGTTGTGGAAGTGAAGGAACAAAAATATGAAGATCCTATCCTAGTTCAGCTCAGGAATAAAGTCCAGCGAGGGGAAGTGATAGATTTTCAGGTAACCGAGGATGGCGTTTTGAGATATAGGGATCACCTATGTGTTCCAGACGTTGCAGGGCTTCGCCAGCAAATTATGGGCGAGATACACTATGCCCGTTATTCTCTCCATCCAGGTTCGACAAAGATGTACTAGGATGTAAAAGAGATTTACTGGTGGCCAGGAATGAAAAAGGGAATAGCAGAATTTGTAGCTTAGTGTCCCAATTGCCAACAGGTAAAAGCTGAACCTCAGAAACCAGGCGGACTAACACAGGATATAGTTGTGCCTCTATGGAAATGGGAAGCAGTTAATATGGATTTTGTAGCAGGATTACCTTGCACCAGGCGTAAATATGATTCGATCTGGATAATTGTCGACAGGTTGACAAAATCAGCACACTTTCTGCTAGTAAGGGCTACCTTTTCAGCCGAATATTATGCAGAGCTATATATTAAAGAAATAGTCAGATTGTATGGTGTTCCGTTTTCAATTATTTTCGACAGAGGGGCGCAGTTTACAAGTAAGTTTTGGAAATCATTTCAGAGAGGCTTGGGGATGCAGGTTAACCTGAGCACAGCCTTCCATCCTCAGACAGACGGGAAGGCAAAACGTACCATCCAGACGCTCGAGGATATGTTACGAGCATGTGTGTTAGATTTTGGAGGTAGCTAGGATGAACATCTACCGCTTATTGAATTCGCCTATAATAACAGTTATTATTCAACAATTCAAATGGCGCCTTATGAAGCGTTGTATGGGCGGAAGTGCAGATCTCCAGCTGGTTGGTTTGAGGTAGGAGAATCAGTATTGATTGGGCCAGATATTATTCATCGCTCATAGGAGAAAGTAAAGCTTATCAGGGAACGTCTACTGACTGCTCTGAGCTGCCAAAGATCTTATTGTCACACCCCACCTTGGGGTTATGACTGGCACCTGGTACCCTGGTAGGACCTAGACTGCTAACTGGTGAGCCTAAGCACATCTGGTGCCTGGCTAGCTCTAACTCAGATTTCTGGAAACAATGGGCTATATAACGGCTGTAAACACAGCCTCTGGCCGACTGGGCCTATAACCACCTGTATAAAACTTCAGCTAACCAGAAACATACTTACAAAAGGGGAAAACCTATGCGGGCCGACAAGGCCACCATGCTGTCTAGTTATCTGTAACTCAACAATAGAATACTGAATAACTACGTGACCAGCAAGGTCACCACTACTATCAGACTATGGCCCCACATGGCCAACATAATCAACAATGCTAAACAGCTAAACAAAACGCACGGCCTCACACGACCGACACAACTAACCACAGGGAGATGAATATATACAATCTGCAAGCCTCTATGAGTACTAATGAAATGGTCAGGACAGGGCCCCGGCCTACCCATACTATACAACAAAAGAAAATGAAATACACCTCTGAATATCAAGCTCCGGATGACAGGAGCTGATGACTCTGCGCTGGCTAGGATCACGAGGGATCGGCTCCTCGTCTGTGAGTACCTGCAGGCAAATGATGCAGCGCCCCAAACGGGTGTCAGTACCACTGGTACCGAGTATGCAAAGCAACTGGATACAACTGAAAATAAATAACATAACTAGCAACTCTAAATAGCAGGAGATAATTGAATCTGTAAGAACTGATAAGAACTGAATCAGACTTTTTGTGCTGTGATAGGACAGGAGCGTACCTGTAGATGCGGCGGCCTGCTGTCTATTAACTAATATATAGAACATAAATACATACATACATACATATATATATATATATATATATATAGCAAACAAGAGCCAATACCAACCCCCATAAGCCGGATGGCGCCAAGCAAGCAAACAATCTATATACCCCTACCCAGGTCAAAACCAGCCAAAAATAAGTCACTCCACTCATCTGCTAACTACGAGCACCTCTGCCGGCCCCCTGGGTCTCTGGCTCGGGCCATAGCCTCCGATATAAATAACCGTGTCTGAGTCTGGAGGACTCCTATACTGTATCTAAATCTGTTCCCTGGGCGCTTGCGTACAACAGGGCTATATGTACTGTAATGCTGATCAGCCTGATATGGGGAAAGCTTCATCCTATCTTCACAAACTGGGGACGTCATGCCACTCCTTGAAGTGACGTAAACCCACCCGCTCAGTGGGCGACACAGTTACCAACCCAGGGGCAGCGAGGATGCTCAAAAGGGTGCCCTCACGACACAACCAAGTCTCAACAAATAATAAGCACATATATAGCAAGCATGTTTAAACTGAAAAATACTATCTGAATTCTGATTTCTTATTCTGATCTCTTTCTATATTATACTGATTCTCATACTGCTTTATATTGAATTTGTGATCTTTATCTAACTGCATGGCTAATCTGTAGCCAAGATATTTGTCACACCCCGCCTTGGGGGGTATGACTGGCACCTGGTGCCCTACTAGGACCTGACCTGCTGGACTGTTAAGCCTGGGCACCTCTGGTGCCTGGCTGGCTCTAACTCATATTTCTGGAAACAAAGGGCTATATAACGACTATAAATACAGCCCCCGGCCTGTTGGCCTATAGCCTTCTGTACCTATACTAGCAGCTGACCAGAAACATATTATCTCAGGGAAACCTATGCGGGCCGACAAGGCCACCATGTTGTCTAGTTATCTGCAACTCAATCATAAAGCACAAAAAGAAACTACGTGACCAGCAAGGTCACCACTACTGGCAAGCTATGGCCCCATACGGCCAAAGTAAAAGAAAGCAAGAATACTGACAACCAAACAACTGCACGGCCTCACACGACCGGCTCATCTGACCACAGGGAATATATAGACTGCAAGCCTCTAAGAATAGCAATAGAACTGGTCAGGACAGGGCCCCGACCTACCCGTACTATAAAACAAAAGAACTGAAATACACTTCTGGAATTCAGTCTCCGGATGACAGGAGCTGAATACTCGATCGCTGACAGAAATCACGTAGTGTCACCTGCTCGTCTATAAGTACCTGCAGGCAAGTAATGCAGCGCCCCACCGGGCGTCAGTACCGCTGGTACTGAGTATGTAAAGCAATAACTGAAGCAAAATCTGAATACAATAATATAACTGAAGAAACTGAAGTAGAGAGAATAGACTAACTGTCTGAAAATGTAAATCATACCTTCTCTCAATCTTTACTGGGAAGGATAAGAGTCATACCTGGAAACGTATCGTGCTACTGCTGATCTACTTGTATCTAACATAACATGGCATAACATTAAATAACATAACATAGCACACACAAACCTTACCCGGCCCTCAAAAGCCGGGAGGTACAACCAGCACAGAATCTATACCCCTACCCCGGTCATCCCATCTCCTACAGTGGCTGTAAGCATCCAGCCGGTCCCTGGGTATGCACTTGGGCTCGCTGAGCCCCTGACTATAACTGTACCTAAGTCCGAAGGACTCCAAAATCAACACCCCGAGCGTACCCACTCGATGGGGGTGTATAAGGGCCGACCAAGGCACAATATGGGGAAACTGGCATCCCATCTTCGTCCCCTTACGGGACGGCATGCCACTCCGTAGAGCGACGTATCCTCGTCCTCTGACGGACGAGTCGATACAGCTATTAACCCTGGGAGGTCATGGATGCTAGGTAATCCAACCCCAATCAATACAACGGTCTCAACTAGTGATGTTGTCTGTGTATCTCACATGCTAAGGCTAACAGGGGTAAGGTATCATGTAAGTCACATGCTGAACTAATAATAGTAATCTGTAAGTGTCTGATACATGCTGAGACAGGTGAGTATAAATATAAATATAGTCTCCTGTCAAACTATAGTGGAGCAAAGGCTATACAAGAGGGTGTTTCTGCTGAAAGCTATGCTGTTTACTCAGTTTCTGTATTAACATGATTTCCTATTTCTAACATGCTTTCTAAACTTTATTTAGTTGCTATTCTATGTCTGAAATGCTTTACAGATACTGTACTACTTCGCGGGGCTTCAGCTAAACACAACAATATCTTAACATGGCATATTACATCACATACTGAATATACTGGGCAATCTTAATCACTTACGTTCGAATCTATATCATACTGATAGGTCTCGTACACGTTACAACCCAAAGCTTCTTACATTGTACCAATATTCATAATAATGCAATACTCGACTTCTGAACATTCTACTGGTCTGTAAAATGCTATACTGTCTCAATATTACTTAATTTGCCGAGGAAACTAACTTTACATACCTTATCTCTGAGCTATTTGTCTGTCGGGCGGAGCTCGGCCGGTATTTCAACTGTTTCTCCCAACTGCATTCATAAACATATCAATTAACACTAAATACAACTTTATTTTAAAAGGCAACGTCACTTTCGATATAGTTTATAGCCTAAACTTAGGCTTATCGAAAGACGGCCAGAAACTCGCTATTTTTCAGTGGCCCAGAAGGGAGAAATATTCACTTCTCAGCTAGGAACACATAGACACTAATTTAGAGCAATTCCACTTACCTTAGCTCGGTGGCTCAACGATTCGTCGGCCGTATTTTACGAAACTGAATCCGTAGGAATGCTCTCTGCTGCTAAATACTTCGGTATCTGGGATTAATTTGAGTTTGGGCAGCGTTTGGCAGCGTAATCGGACGAAAATTATTTAATTTTCTTCGTTCCTTTTCTCCCTCTGCCGGTCGCCCTCTGTTCTCTGGAAATTTAAAAGATTTTTATCAATTAAAACCAAAGTGGGGCTTTATATACTTAGGCGTGGACAAGGCCAACGTGTCACGGAGCCAACACGGAGGCTTCTCCTCCGTGACACGCTGCCATCGCGGAGGGGCTCTGCCTCGGCTCCTTCCGCGATGGTTCGACAGGCTTCTCGTCCGATCTTTTCCCGGGCCTTTCTCCCACACGTATGGCCTTCAAATATGCTTAACCAACGCAGGAATAGGTCATCTAAGTGCCGGGAATTCTACGGGGTATAACATTCTCCCCCCCCCCCTTAAGAACATTCGTCCTCGAATGTACACTGTTATCTAGAGGACTTTCCGGATCCTCTGGAATATGGAAAAATTTACTTTCTGGAAAAACTTCGGTAGAGTTTCCCCTGTAACATGGACTATAGCAAAAACCTGAAATGCAAAAAAGTCCAATACAGGCACTGCACACAATATTCTAAGATTCACTGAACAACTAAATATCACTTCTTCTTTATCATTTACCGACATACAACCATAAGATACTGCATAGGTAATAATTCGGACATACCTATCACCTGACTAGGCCTGTAATAAGCGAGGATGTCTGATCCTCATATCTTGATAGACATAATATCTTTAGTGCGGAGTCTGCGAATCTATCTGTCTAGGATAGCTACTGGGACCTCTTCATAGGCCAGCTTCTTCGTAACCTGGATATTCTGGACTGGGACTACTCTGGACGAGTCCCCTATGCATTTCCTCAGCATAGCTACATAACAGACCGGATATATGGATTCTAATTCTGGAGGCAAATTCAACTAATGTTAACTGCTCATTTTGACTATTACTGAAATCTAGCACACACGCTCGCAACATGTCTTCGAGCGTCTGAATTGTGCGCTCAGCCTACTCATCTGTCTGAGGGTAGAACGCTGTGCTTAAATTAATCTGCGTGCCCAAACCTTTCTGAAATGATTGCCAGAATCTAACTGTAAATTGTGCTCCTCTGTCTGAAATAACGGATACTGGTATTCCATATAATCTGACTATCTTTCTGATATACAACTCAGCATAATCTTCGGCCGAGAAAGTAGTTCTTACTGGCAAGAAATGAGTTGATTTTGTCGATCTGTCACTTATTACTCAAATAGAATCATTTCCGTGTCTGGTATGGGGTAATCCTGCCACAAAATCCATATTCACTGCTTCTCATTTCCAAAGAGGCACAGCTATGTTCTAAATTAACCTGCCTGGTTTCTGATATTCTGCCTTCAACTGTTGACAGTTAGGACACTGGGCTACCAGTAGTTCTCTTTAATGTCATGGTACCTCTTTGTCGTATCGGGATGAAGAGAATAGCGGGCGTAATGCGCCTCGCTCATAAACTGCTGACGATGCCCCAAAATATCTGGAGCGCAATGCGGCCTTTATATCGCCACACTTCATCCCCGGTTATCTGAAAATATGTCATCTCTCCTTACTGAATCTTATATTTAAATTGAACCTGGATAGAGTTTCTATACTGCCGTTCCTTTACTTCCACCACTAACGACAATGTTGCGACATTCTGTATTATCGTTCTGTTATCCGTTATTTCTGCTATGTGAACGGCTAGACCGGCTAACTAGTAAAATTCTCGGGTCTATTCCCACTGTTCAGACAGCAAGTATGCCAACTCCTCATAGATCTACGGCTAAGGGCATCTACTACCGTATTAGCCCTTCCCGGGTGATACCAAATTCTCGCTTTTTAAGGCATAAACTACTGCAACTACCTCCAGGTCATGGGTAAGATAATTCTTTTCACGTCCCTTCAATTGCCTGAAAGCATAAACTGTTACTTTACCATGCTGCACCAACCCTCTGTACCTTCTGGCGATACTAACACTGGAGTTGATGTTAACCTGGCTTTTAACTCTTGGAAGTTCTGCTCACACGCCTCAGTCTACTGGAACTTTGCTGCCTTCTGTGTCAATTTAGTCAAAGGTGTTGCTAAGGTGGAAAGTCCTTCCACGGACCCTCTGCGGTACCCGGCTAACCACAGGGACTGCGTACTTCGATTGGAGTGGTAGGTCCAGGCCAGATCTTCATTACTTCTTTTTTTTTCTATGTATCTATCTGTACACCAGCCTCCGACACCATGTGACCAAAACGGCTACTGGACTCAACCAAAATTCACATTTACCAATTTGACATATATCTGACGGTTATACTAGTTTATTATACCGGAGAATCTGACAAGTAATCTACCGGTATAGTTAGAGCTTATCTGGCCCTCTGCCGCATGCTAAGGCTACTTGTTGCTAAGGTGACCTTGAACGACTATCTGCACACCATGTGCCCGTATCTAATCAGGGGGTCCTGATATTGATCATGACCTCTAATGATCTGGCTGCATAACCCTAAATAACTGAATAGTCGGGTTGAATGACCCGAATGTGGCAGTAGTCCCACCATACTCTAACCGTGCTACTTGAGTGCTTATAGTTCGTGCATAACCGCAAACTCGTGGGCATCTAATTGCTCTGTTATTTTGCTTAACCCACTGGAAGGCTGGACTTATTCAACTTACTCCCAGGCGATCAATCTCTGGACCTTCACGGGGAGTCTACTGATCCCCTGATCTTAATAAACACTGTGCTAGCAGGGTACTAGCAATTTCTTATGTCTTGTGTGTATCCACTTGGATTTATACTGCTATTCTGGGGAATTCTCAGTCTTATGAGTTATTCTGTAAATATTGGCCTTCTGCTAGGGCTCTGTATCTAAATATCTTACGAAAACCAGCTGAAATACTAGTCTGTCGCTGACTACTGATGTGGACCCTTCCCTGGGGTACCCACGGGTATTCTGACTGGGGCGGCTGGCTGACTTATGGGGTGTTTCGCATAATAACTGCTAGGTTGGCTACGGCCGACTGTTGCCTATAAGGCTGGGAAAATGACGTATGACCACTTAACATGCTAAAACAATTCTGATATTGCTAACCTCTGAAATTTGCCCATTCGGCCTCTAATCCTGGTTCTAGCACATGCGCTACTGTTACCGATCTTCAGGGATGCCTCCCTGCTAATACAGGCGCCAGCTGGTCGATAGACCGTCTAACTGCGCCCTTATTATCTATCCATCTGTTTTAGGCCATTAATTCTGGTAAGCTCCTAGAGCCTAGATCCGACAACAACACATGAATCTATCAACTTAATAACTGAAAACTGAGATAGTTTTTATGACTTCATACGTAACTCACACTTAATCCACCCTCTCTCTTCTTCTTTTCTTTCTTTCTTCTCCCTCTTTCTTCTCCTTTTCTTTTTTTTTGGTCCCCCAATGCAATTTGTATAGGCTTTCTATTACTAATCAGCATTTGTGATTGTAGCCCTTATAGGCAGCCACTCACAACCTATCTATTAGCTGTATATCTATATATCGCTAGCTACGTACAATATGTACTGATTTCTGCGGTAGTTTATAATCTCTGACAGGTTCTGCTGAGTCTCACATCGTACATGATACATCGCTTCTATGGCCTAATAATACCTCCTGCCCTAACTTATCATTTCATTGCATTGTCACCCCATTCTGAAAATAACAAACATAAACATTTTAGTTATCGTTTGCTGTTTGAAATTCGCCACTCTTGCGATGTGGGGTCGACGTTCGAATCCTGTAGCCTTACTAGGCATATACTGAGAGCCCATGACTATCTGTTGGGCCTTATCTCTAGGCTACACTATATTAGAATTGTTGTATCGGTAACTTCTTAGCTTTTCCATAGCGGACATACTGCGGTATTCTGAACAGCAATCCTACTGTCAGCGTGAAGCTTAATCTTTAATACGATACTTTATCAATCCGGGGTAGTTCTAACTTCTCCCCAAGATCTGACATTCCTTCTTCTTCCTCTCATCTTGCTTAAACTGAACTCTGGGGTTCAAGGTACCTGCCTTTCATTGCTAATGAGATTACTGATCAAGCCTCGGCCTATACTTCTTCTGGCGTATATTCAAGCCCATCTGATTCACATGACCTCTATATCTTTCGAGGTCACAACTAGATCATAACTATAATCTTACAGGTATGTCTTGCTATCTGCTAGCATATAAGCCGGACTTGGCCTTTTCTGACTCAAACTTGACTATTATTAGACATTCATCACTAGCAGGTCTGTTACCCCTACTTCGGGTAAGCTAACAGTCTTACTTTCTTTACTGGCTTGTTATCATAAGGGTCTTTATACTTTCTAATACTTACTAGGATCAATCAACCCATCTTTACTTACTGCATGCTTTGGTAACCCCATCTCAAGTCTTATGCCTTTCTACTATACTGGTATCAAAACCAAAAGGTGGGAATAGCCCTTTTCTTATTGCAACAAGTAAAAGCATTTAACTGTACCATACCCAAAAAGGTGTATTTGGGATTCCTGCATTTTCTCTCTTTTCATACTTACCTGGTGATCTGACCTTATATGTAGTCATAATCAAATCTTATATAACTAATAAGTAAATGAACTCATATGTACATTATACTTCTGACTTCCTATTCTGACGTTATCAACGTATACTAGAAATAATGCCAATAAAGGTATCACGCTGGGAGGTCTCTGATACCCCCTTCTGCTGCTGTAGTTATCACGTAACTGACTGATGTTCTCTTCTGTTGCTATCTTTGATCTTTTGCCTGTGATAAGGAAATGCTGATCTGCCTTTGTATCTGTAATCAAAGAATATGGTAAGTTTTTAGGGACTCAACCCTATACTGTACCGCTCTAAAGCACGACTGACTAAGAAAGAAGGGTAACCATCATATTATGCCTCGCAGCCTCCTGCCTATAGTATGTGGTGCACAACACATCCATAGACAAGACTCTACTTAGCACGGCTTGCAGACTCCCTGGGATACGACCTGCTCTGCTACCAAGTTTGTCACACCCCGCCTTGGGGGGTATGACTAGCACCTGGTGCCCTACTAGGACCTGACCTGCTGGACTGTTAAGCCTGGGCACCTCTGGTGCCTGGCTGGCTCTAACTCATATTTCTAGAAACAAAGGGCTATATAACGACTATAAATACAGCCCCCGGCCTGTTGGCCTATAGCCTTCTGTACCTGTACTAGCAGCTGACCAGAAACATATTATCTCAGGGAAACCTATGCGGGCCGACAAGGCCACCATGCTGTCTAGTTATCTGCAACTCAATCATAAAGCACAAAAAGAAACTACGTGACCGGCAAGGTCACCACTACTGGCAAGCTATGGCCCCACACGGCCAAAGTAAAAGAAAGCAAGAATACTGACAACCAAACAACTGCACGGCCTCACACGACCGGCTCATCTGACCACAGGGAATATATAGACTGCAAGCCTCTAAGAATAGCAATAGAACTGGTCGGGACAGGGCCCCGACCTACCCGTACTATAGAACAAAAGAACTGAAATACACCTCTGGAATTCAGTCTCCGGATGACAGGAGCTGAATACTCAATCGCTGACAGGAATCACGTAGTGTCACCTGCTCATCTATAAGTACCTGCAGGCAAGTAATGCAGCGCCCCACCGGGCGTCAGTACCGTTGGTACTGAGTATGTAAAGCAATAACTGAAGCAAAATATGAATACAATAATATAACTGAAGAAACTGAAGTAGAGAGAATAGACTAACTGTCTGATAATGTAAATCATACCTTCTCTCAATCTTTACTGGGAAGGATAAGAGTCATACCTGGAAACGTATCGTGCTACTGCTGATCTACTTGTATCTAACATAACATGGCATAACATGAAATAACATAACATAGCACACACAAACCTTACCCGGCCCCCATAAGCCGGGAGGTACAACCAGCACAGAATCTATACCCCTACCCCGGTCATCCCATCTCCTACAGTGGCTGTAAGCATCCAGCCGGTCCCTGGGTATGCACTTGGGCTCGCTGAGCCCCTGACTATAACTGTACCTGAGTCCGAAGGACTCCAAAATCAACACCCCGGGCGTACCCGCTCGACGGGGGTGTATAAGGGCCGACCAAGGCACAATATGGGGAAACTGGCATCCCATCTTTGTCCCCTTGCGGGACAGCATGCCACTCCGTAGAGCGACGTATCCTCGTCCTCTGGCGGACGAGTCGATACAGCTATTAACCCTGGGTGGTCATGGATGCTAGGTAATCCAACCCCAATCAATACAACGGTCTCAACTAGTCATGCTGTCTGTGTATCTCACATGCTAAGGCTAACAGGGGTAAGGTATCATGTAAGTCACATGCTGAACTAATAATAGTAATCTGTAAGTGTCTGATACATGCTGAGACAGGTGAGTATAAATATAAATATAGTCTCCTGTCAAACTGTACTGGAGCAAAGGCTATACAAGAGGGTGTTTCTGCTAAAAGCTATGCTGTTTACTGAGTTTCCGTATTAACATGATTTCCTATTTCTGACATGCTTTCTAAACTTTATTTAGTTGCTATTCTATGTTTGAAATGCTTTACAGATACTGTACTACTTCGCGGGGCTTCAGCTAAACACAACAATATCTTAACATGGCATATTACATCACATACTGAATATACTGGGCAATCTTAATCACTTACGTTCGAATCTATATCATACTGATAGTCTCGTACACGTTACAACCCAAAGCTTCTTACATTGTACCAATATTCATAATAATGCAATACTCAACTTCTGAACATTCTACTGGTCTGTAAAATGCTATACTGTCTCAATATTACTTAATTTGCCGAGGAAACTAACTTTACATACCTTATCTCTGAGCTATTTGTCTGTCGGGCGGAGCTCGGCCGGTACTTCAATTGTTTTCTCCCAACTGCATTCATAAACATATCAATTAACAATAAATACAACTTTATTTCAAAAGGCAACGTCACTTTCGATATAGTTTATAGCCTAAACTTAGGCTTATCGAAAGACGGCCAGAAACTCGCTATTTTTCAGCGGCCCAGAAGGGAGAAATATTCACTTCTCAGCTAGGAACACATAGACACTAATTTAGAGCAATTCCACTTACCTTAGCTTGGTGGCTCGACAATTCGTCGGCCGTATTTTACGAAACTGTATCCGTAGGAATGCTCTCTGCTGCTAAATACTTCGGTATCTGGGATTAATTTGAGTTTGGGCAGCGTTTAGCAGCGTAATCGGACGAAAATTATTTAATTTTCTTCGTTCCTTTTCTCCCTCTGCCGGTTGCCCTCTGTTCTCTGGAAATTTAAAAGATTTTTATCAATTAAAACCGAAGTGGGGCTTTATATACTTGGGCCTGGACAAGGCCAACGTGTCACGGATCCAACGCGGAGGCTCCTCCTCCGTGACACACTGCCATCGCGGAGGGGCTCTGCCTCGGCTCCTTCTGCGATGGTTCGACAGGCTTCTCGTCTGATCTTTTCCCGGGCCTTTCTCCCACGTATGGCCTTCAAATATGCTTAACCAACGTGGGAATAGGTCATCTAAGTGCCAGGAATTCTACAGGGTATAACAATATTATCTAACTGTATGGCTATACTGTAGCCAAGATATCATCTGTCTATATGGCTAATCTGTAGCCAAGATACTATCTGACTGTCTGATTTTACTTTACTAACTCTTATTCTGAATATCTGTCATATTATTCTTGAAACATGCTTGCTAATCACATACTGGGCTATACTGAGTCTGGAATGCTAACTTGCCATTTTGGCGCATGCTTTACTAACTTTCGGACTAAGTACGATATAACAACGCAAACCAGATTTACTAAACTTGCACAATACTCAATATTCAATTCCGGGAATTCTACTACCTAGGTTACTATGCTATACAAGGCTAAAACTACTAACTTATCGAAGAAACTGGCTTTACATACCTTAACCTCAATTTATCCGACTAACGGATGAAGCTCGGTCAGTACTCCAGCTATTTCTCCCAACTGCATTTACATATATGTCAATTAGAACTAAATACACCAATATTCTAAAAGAAAATGTCACTTTCGATATATTTATAGCCTAAACTTTGGTTTATCGAAAGACGGTCAAAAACTTGCTATTTCTCAAAAGTCCAGAAGAGAGAAATACTCACTTTAGGGATAGGAGTATATTGACACTAGTTTGGAGCAATTCCACTTACCTTAGTTCGATAGCACGACAATTCGCCAGCCAAATTTCACGAAACTAAATCCGTAGGAATGCTCCTTACTGCTTAATACCTTGGTACCTGGAGTTAATTTGAGTTTGGACAACGTTTGACAGCATAATCAGACGAATATTATAAGAGATTCTCGATCCTCCCTATTTTCCCTCGGTTTCTCTAGAAATTATATGAGTTATATCATTAAAAATCAAAGTGAGGGGTTTATATAGTTGGGCATGGACAGGGCCAACGTGTCACGGAGCCAGCGCAGAGGCTCCACCTCCGTGACACGTTGCCATCCCGGAGGGGTTCTGCCCCGGCTCCTTCCGCGATGGTTCGACAGGTTTCTCGTCCGATCTTTATCCGGGCCTTTTTCTAGCATGTATGGCTTTTAAATACTCTTAACCAACATGCGAATAGGCCATCTATGTGTTCGGAATTTTATGGGGTGTAATACTTATGCTGACGTACGACACAGAAACTTGGAATTTAATGTGGGTGATTGGGTGTTCCTGAAGGTTTTGCTCATGAAGGGTGCGATAAGATTTGGTAAGAAAGGTAAACTCCGCCCGAGGTTTGTTGGGCCTTATCAGATTCGCCGAAGGATAGGACAGGTGGCATATGAATTGGACCTACCTCCAGAATTAGAATCTGTTCACCCAGTTTTTCATGTATCAATGTTGAGGAAGTGCATAGGAGATCCTTACTGAATTGTCCCAATCCAAGATGTTCAGGTCACAGAAGAGTTAGCTTATGAAGAAGTTCTAGTAGTCATACTAGACCGGCAGATCCGTAGATTAAGAATTAAAGATGTTGCCTCTGTCAAGGTATTATGACGGAATAAGAACCGAGAGGAGATGACCTGGGAAGCAGAAGATGACATGAAAACCAGATATCCTCAGTTATTTCAGACTTAGTCAGATTATGCAGCCAGAGGTATGTTGTTATTGTTGTTTCATAAGTTACATTATATTCATGTATATGTGGAGTAGCTGACTCCAGTTTATTGTGAAATGAATACTATAGTGTTGTGTGGAGTACCTGTATTGGACTTTTCTGCGTTTCAGGGTTTTTGGATAGTCCATATTACAGGGGAGATTCTGCCAAAATTTTTTCAGAATGAGTAAGTGCAAGTAAAGGTTCTTGCAAGCAGAAGTTAACATTCAAGGACGAATGTTCTTGGGGGGGGGAGGGGGGGAGGGGGGGAGGATGTTACACCCCGTAAGTTTCTAGCACTTAGTTTGCCTATTCGCATGTTGGTTGAGAGTTTTAGAATGCCATACGTGCGAGAAAAGGGCCCTGGGAAAGGCCGAACGAGTGCCAAGTCGGATTTTTGCAAAAAGAGGCCAAACCGCGCTGCCCAGAGGGGCAACGTGGCACAGAGGCCCCTCCTCTGTGATGGCCAACGTGGCACAAAGCTACATTGGCGCGATGGCTAGCGTGCCACGTTTTTATGGTTCGGGCTCCAAGTATATAAAGGCCTCACCCTTCATTTTCATGTTATTTTCATAAGTACACGACCAGAAAAAAGAGAGAGAGAAGGGTTTGGATAAATTTCCGTTCGATTACGCCGTCAAACGTTGTCCAAGGTTAAATTAACTTCGGGTATCGAAGTATAAAGCTGCAGGGAGCATTCCTACGAAGTTAGTTTCGCGAAATTCGCCCGGCAAATTATCGTCCCGCCAAGTCAACGTGATTGAAATTGCTCTAAACTAGTGTTAATACACTCCTAGGCCTAAAGTGAGTATTTCTTCCTTCTAGATTCCCGAGAAATTATGAGTTTTTTACCGTTCTTCGATAAGTTGAAGAATAGTCAGTAGATATATATCAAGTATCATTTTCTTCCAGTATAGTAATGAAGTTAGTCCTATTCTTTCGTGAACATGATTACAGATGGGGAGAATAGCTGGATATTAGCCGAAGTTAATTAGTAAACCAGCAGTCGAGGTATGTAAAGTCGGTCTCTTTCGGCAAGTTAGTTTCTCCAGTATGATAAACCAGCATGAATCCCAGTAAAGTATTTCAGAAACGGTATATCATGCTCAGTATGAAATTTAGTAAAGCACATCAGAAGTATTATATAATGTTCAGTATGAGACTCAGTACAACATGTTAGAGATAATATTATTATCTTATTCAGTGTGTATTACATGTAGTTATTGCTATCAGTTGAGATTTGATTGTATTGTTTTGGGTTGGATTACCTGTACAGCTTCCGTGACCGTCCCAGGGTTAATGGCTGTATCGACTCATCCGCCAGAGGGCGAGGATACGTCGCTCTACGGAGCAGCATGCCGTCCGCCAGGGACGAAGATGGGGAGTCAGCTCCTCATATTTTATCGTGGTTGGCCTTTATACACCGCAGTCGAGCGCTTGCGCCTGGGGTGTTGATTTCAAGAGTCCTCCGGACTCTGGTACAGCTATAGTCAGGGGCCCAGCGGGCCCAAGCTGAATACCCAGAGGACCGGCAGGATGCTTATAGCTACTAGGTGATGTGGTATGACCTGGGTAGGGGTGAATAGATTGTGATGATTTCACCTTCCGGCTTATGGGGGCCAGGTAAGGTTTATGTTATGTTGTTTTAGTTATTGATAGATAGACAGTAGAACGCCATGTTATTAGGTATGACTCTTACTCTTCTCAGTATAGCTATGTTAGCCCTAATTCCTCTATCTCAGTCAATTTCAGTCCTTTTCTTATTACTTCAATTACTGTCAGTTTTATTACTTACTTCCAGTTGTTTTCAGTTATTGCTTTACATACTCAGTACCAGTGGTACTGACGACCGTTTGGGGGCGCTGCATTACT
The DNA here is from genome assembly GCA_035772735.1 of Datura wrightii. Taxonomy (NCBI): domain Eukaryota; kingdom Viridiplantae; phylum Streptophyta; class Magnoliopsida; order Solanales; family Solanaceae; genus Datura; species Datura wrightii. The sequence continues at coordinate 18,955,696 of JASDFA010000006.1, read as the reverse complement.
TTCCTGCAGGTGCACACAAATGAGGAGGAGATCCCTCGTAGTTCCAGTCAGCGGTACAGAGCCTTCAGCTCCTTTCATCCTGAGCTTGGAAGACAGAGGTTTACTTTCTTCTTGTATGTACTGTATGGGTAGGCCGGGGCCCTATCCCAACCATCTTATTATTCTTAGAGGCTTGCAGATTGTATTTTGTTCTCTGTGATAAGATGTATCGGCCGTGTGGGGCCATATATGTGTTTCAGATTGTATGTGATGGCCGTGTGGGGCCTTGTTCAGTTGTTAGTTGATGACCTTGTCGGTCACAGATCAGTTTACCACCAGATTTCATTTTTCAGTTATAACTAGACATCATGGTGGCCTTGTCAGCCCGCATAGGACTCCTTATAGTTGGTTGTTCTGGTTAGCTGTTTATCTTTTACAGGTGGCTATAGGCCTTGTCGGTCGGGGGCTGTATTTACAGCCGCTATATAGCCCATCGTTTTCTTGAATCCAGAGTTAGAGCCAGCCTTGCACCAGAGGTGCTTAGGCTCAGTTAGTTCAGCAGTTCAGATCCTAGTAAGGCACCAGGTGTCAGTCAGGCCTCCCAAGGTGGGGCGTGACAAATAGTAATTATTTAATTTAATAATTATATAGTATAGTGATTATAATGATCTGTTTGTTTGTCATGATATAATTACAAGCGTGCAGTTTGGTTGCACAAGTGTAATTACGCAGTAAGATCAAATAAAAGTTAATTATCAAAAATTAATATATGATAATATGTGTCTTTATAAATGATATTAAATTAGGTATTTAAGATACACATTATCTGTAAAAATAATATATTAACTAATAAATATATTTTTAACTAATATAATAAAAAATAATTGATACATATTTTTAAATTAATAATATTTTAATTTAATTAATTATAAAAACTAAATTTCATATTTTTTAAGAACATCACAGAATGCATGTTTGAGAAAAAATATTAATATTTTAAGCATAATACCATAAAATTATTTAAGTATTTAACAAAAAATAATCTATCAATTCTAACTAAGAATGAATGACATGCAATGTGAAATAACAAGTCAATACTACTAAAACAAATAAATTAAAACCAAAAATATAATATAAATTCAAAATTTAAAGGAAAAAAAAACAAGAAATAAACATAATACTCTTATGTCAAATTTCAAAATAAGTTAAACAAAGTTTCAATATAACCTAAGAAGATATAATTCAGAAGAAAAAGAAAACAAGTGTATAACAACATTCAACAATGAAATTCTACGTTAATTCAAAAATTAGAATAATAATATTTTTTTAAAATAAAAAATTAAAAAATAATAATACGAGCAATTACATGATATCACAAGTAAATGTTAGAAAATGAGAAGGAAAAAAATAAAAGATAAATAATATAAAATAAGATATATTTTAAAAATAAAAAAAGAAATTAAAATGAAGAAATAAAGAAAATAAAGTAAAATAAAAACAAAAAATTGAAGAAATTAAAAAAGTAACTTTGTAATTACACCATGTAATTACATGCAATTCTCATCTCCCCTTTAGTAATTAAAAAGTGTAATTACACCCTTCCACTTACACCTAATTTTCTGTTGACCACGTAATTTTCTGATCAAACAAATAGACCAAACTGTGTAATTTGACCTAATTACACTCAAATCTAATCCTCCAATGGCTTTCTAAACGTGCCTTTAAAGAATCAGAAACAAGTTATATATAGCAGAGTATAAAAGATCCTATTTGATTATCTTTTAGTTATTTGTCTTGTTGATACAATATTAGGTAAGAAAAATAAATGAATCAAGTAAAATTGCATGTGGCTATTCGAAAATTCAAAACGAAGTGAAGTGTGAAAAGGTATGGGACTTACAGACAAAAAATTAATTGAGAGTATCATCTTTTAAGAATAAAAGCGACAGGGAAATGAGACGAGAACACATGGATGAAGTTATTTTTGTAATTGAGTTAAATGACAGAAATATTTGATCGTTCACCTTTTCATTAAAAATATTTCTTTAATAATAATAATAATAAAAAAATAAAAAAATAAAAAAAATATATATATATATATATATATATATATATTAATCTTATATAAAAAGTGTATGACAATCTATAAAAATATATAAACATCGATAGCTACAGTAACAAACATCTTCTTTGATATTTTGTAATTCTTCTTAAAAATTAGAATAAATCTTCACTTAACAATTTTAGAATTTCCTAGACAATCTCCGTAGACTATTTTCAACAATTCTAAATTAACAAAACTCACTCCAAATTCCTCAGAAAAATTATATTTGAAAATTTCAAATCTACATCTTTAAATTTGTTTAATAATAATGGATTATCTTTCTACTCTTTTTTTTTATCACTCAAATATTACAAATTAAATATTTATACCACGATTGAGCTCCAAACACAATAATAAATCAAGTTTGTCATTTAAAAATAAATTCTCAAAATCCATCGACGGCATGGTCGACTGTATAAAAATAGATTTCTTACACAAATATTATTTTTAAAAATTATAATTACAAAAACTATAAAAAAATTTAAAAAAATTACATAAATATAAATTATTTAAAATTTTATTTTTTTAATTACATTTTGTACAACTTTTACTTTCTTAAAATATCTATTTTAACTAAATATAAAAAAAATTCTATACTTAATAAATTCAAATATACAAAATAATATAAAATACTCTCTTTCCATCGTCTTTTTTCAGAAATTTCAAAATCCTCCAAAAATCTCAAGGATCCCTCTATCTTCTCCATGTTATTTTTTCAAAAATTCCTATACCTTTTATCTTCTCCATTTTTATTTTCCCAAAAATTTCTCTATTTTCTCCATATTTATTTTTTTCAAAAAATTCAAAAATCCTTCTTTTTTCCCCATTTTTATTTGATTTCCCAAGAATCCCTCTCTACTCCATTTCTTATAAATCAAATGTGATTTATTAAAATTTATTTTTATTTTTTAAAATATTTTAAGATTCTTGAATAAAATGTGAATTCATCCAAAGGTTCATCAAATATATTTTTTAATTAATAAAAATTATGCATAATATAAAGAATAGATGCACATATATGTTTCAATTATATAATATAATATATTGACACACATATGCATAATATAATATATAGTATATGGTGTCTAATATATATTATATTTATAATCTTTACATGTGAAAGACCAAACGAATAATTTATGGATGATTAATATTAGGATAATATAAACATTTTTTTCAAGAAAATATATATAATACATATCTAGAATATGTATGGTGTTAACTTTTAATATAAAAATTTATTGATAAAAATTATGCATAATATTAAAAATAGATGCAACCATACGCTTCAATTATATAATATAATATATTGATGCACATATGCATAATATAATATATAGTATATTGTGTCTAATAGATATTATGTTCATATTCTTTACATATAGAAGACTTAGACAAAAGAAAATTTTATGGATGACAAATATAAGAATAATATTGACAATTCTTTTTTTTTTAAATAATAATACATATTTAGCGTATTTACTATATGTATGGTATTAAATATAATAATAAACATTTAAATTTTTATCATATTTACTCTATTTAAATTATGGAAGAAATTAATATTAATGTCATTTATAGAAAATTACCATATTTACAATATTTATCAATTTAATCATATATAAAGTATATATTATATATTATGTAATTAAGAAAATAGTTATAACTTTTGTAATAATAATTTTAAAAAGTTGTTTTTATGTAACCTCCGCTTTAAAATTTCCCAACTTAAATCCTAATAACTGACCTGATCTGTAGATTTATATGTGCATACTGCATAGAACTTAAAATTTCATTAAATTAAATGTAAAATTTAAAAAAATAATGCAGTAAAGGGGTTAAATTGTGATTTTACACCTCTCATAATCTAGTAGTACTATTACTAGTGTACTAAATATGCCTTACTTGGTTTTCCTCTGTGCTAGTGACTGATTGCTCATACAAAGTAAGAAAAAATACAAAAAAATAAAGCTGCATGCTGCCAGCTCATAATATTATCTTTGCACAAAAATGTTCCAATGTTCACATGCAATAGATCAATTATTTTGTCGAAATTAATAAAAATAATTCTATTGGGAATCTTAAATATTTGGGCTCCAGTTTTAGGTGGAAATAGTGACAGGTATTGAATATGATGCAGTCCTACACACAGCCAGTGTTTATTCAAGAATACAGTTTTTAGGTGGCGAAACTAAAGGCAGAATTAAATACAAAGGATTATACTGTCGCGATCCGAAAATTGCTCTTGGATCGCCTTTTCTCTTGAACAATTTAGGGAAGAATAGTTTGAAAACTAAACTTTTGCCATTAATATTAAGAGTTTAAATTTCTAAATGCTGATATTCAAACCTACCACGTTAATATTGTATATTATTACTACTTATTTTACATATATTACTACTTCAAAAAAGAATTAGATTTATTTTTATACTCTAAAGAAATTATTTTATTTTATTTTTAAATATATTAATTTTTGCCATTCAATTTTTGGGTCATATTTATCCTCATTTATTAAAATCTCATGTTTCCATCTAAATTTTCGACAAGACACTTACATGACAATTTTTTTCAATTTAAATTTGGTCACTCATTTAAAAGAATTTAATCCGTCAGCGGATAAAACTTGTTCCACTAAAGGATGAACACAGGCTCCTCTTCCATTATTTTTAATTTCTTTTAAGACCCAATCAGATACTACAAAAACTTTTAATCAATTAAAAAGACAAAGATTTTAAGTAATTAATTTTTCAAATAATCATTTAGTTAATAATTATTATTAATAAAAATATTTTTTTTAATAATTATTAATTAATTAATAATCCAAAAAATTAATTTGAATTAACGTTGGATAAGTGTTGAAATGGTAGGTCAGCTAAAGTTTAATTATTTTACCCACTAAAATCACAATAATGGTATAGTCCCAACTTGGGCCTATATATTTATCCATGCATTATATACTTTTGCAGTTACACTTAGAATTCTTAATATTGTTTTATATAGAAAATATTGGTTTTATTTGGTGAATGCATTAGTATAACGTACTCCACCTCTGCAATTATCCATTTTTTCTGAATTATTGGATCAAAGTACATTAAAATTGTGATCATCGAGTAGGAAAGGGGAGGTTGAAAGTCAAATTAAAAAGGGCAAAGAATAGATAGGTCTGGACCCCTTTGAAATTGATGATTTTTATTCAGTTCACATTTAAATTTTAATTAGCTTAATTATCCTCTTGAACAAGATATTTTACTATTTTTCGCCCATTAGAAGTTCTCAATCCATAGATGTGCGACACATGCGCTGTCATGTGGATTATTTTTCTCAAGTGACATTTTTAGGAAAAATATTTATATTTTTAACTTTTCAAATCCATTAATTATTTGAATCATCTTCTTTGGGCTAAATTTGTAATTAAAAAAATTGAACAACGTTATTTTGACTACAATCAATGTGTCTTATAAATTTGATCGAAAAAAGAATAAGTATATCAGTTAAGAATAAATAAGCATTGCATGAAAAGATAGACATAATTTTTTCTCTTTCTTTAGAAAAAACACCATTTGAACTTTATTAGTGGCTAAACCTGTATTTTGTTATGGTTTTCAGCTAAGTTTTGCAGATTTGGCCCCCAAAAAATGCAGTCAGAACAAATAATCATGGTATCTAAAGAGTAAAAAAATATAATTGGAGTAAAATAAGCAATGTATATTTACGAAACAAACAAGGAAAAATACAATTTGAACAAATAAATCACTACACTTGATTATGTAATAATTAATAGTAAAAAAAATCCCATTTGGAAGCTGATTTTTATTTTATTATTTTTTTTTTCAACCCTCTCATGCACTTAAACGTGAGTGTATTTATGCTTTTTGCTAGAGGAATTGACTATTGAGGCTATTAAATTGTCAAATTCAGAAAAATAATTACCTTAACATAACGTTTAGATGTACTCTGAATAAACATCGTCAAATTTATGAGAGTCCCAATCCATTTACTTTTAAAACATTAATTAAGGTAGATAGTATACATTTTCCGTCACATGTTCTATATAAGAGTGTCGAGATATTGGTATAAATAGTCACTAATTAAAATAATAGTCAAGAAATGTATTTTTTTTTCTTATATTACTGTGTAATATATATAAAATAATATATATTTGATTAACGAATATAATTGTTTTTAATCAATTCGATCACAGATAATTTGTTCGATATCGTTATGCGGTCCAAATACTATCTCCATCACTAACCCCCCACTTTCACTCTCACCCGGTTACCCCTAACCCCACCTATAAAATTTTTATTTTAACAATTCAAAAATTGAAGAAGATATTTTACTAATAAATAGATATTTAAAATTATTCCATTCAAGTATCCCAAGTACCGTCCAAAGAATTTCAAGGAAAGAACCATATACTTATGGGTGAATCCATGAGAATCATTTTCTTCTTTGAACTTTGTATTGAAAACATTTTTTTTTAACTTTATATGATTGAAATTTTTCCGGTTATATCTTAAAATCAGATCATTGAAAGGTAAAGTATATGTAGTGTCTTTTCTATGTCATTTAACTATTAATTTTTTTCCCTTTCTGTTGTAATAATGTATTTTTTTATTGTTAATTTCTTTTTTGCAATCACGTTTATAGCTTAATAGAAAGTTATTATACAGTTAAAAAAGTATGCAATTAATAATCTACACATTTGTTAACAAGATCGAAGATTGCAAGACTTTCTGTTAGCAATGTAAAAGTTTAAAGAGGGAGGCAGGGTGGTAGAATCGGATTCAAGATTTGAAATTTATGATTTTTCATTCATCTCAAATTAAAAGAGAGAAAATAAAAGTATTTAATGGTGATTTGAACCCTTGATCAAGAGGACAATAAAACTTAAATTTTCTTTGCTAGCATTGAACCAACAACACACTTTTTTAGTGGGTTCTCAAGTCATATATTTTTATATATTTACTTAAATTGTCAATACAAATACGCGATTCACGCAAAAGTTAGTGGGTTCTCGAGAACCCCTTGTCAAAACACTAAATCCGCCCCTGGTGGGTGGGCGGCGGTGGAGGGATGGGAATGTGGTGATGGGTGGATAGTTGTGAAAGTGGAAAGAAGACAATGCGATTTGTTTTTTCTATTTTTATTAGGGAAGTCATTTTTCTTATTTTTAAAAATTTTTTTTTTTTTTAAAAAATATTTATTAAAGTTTTTTACCAATCAAACACAAAAAAAATAAAAAGATATTTTCCATCGTACCAATACGCCCTTAATGCATTATACTTTTGCAGTTACAATTTCAAAATTTTTAACATTATTTTATATCCAAGATATTGATTTCTGGTGAATGCATTTAATATAACGTACTCCGCCTCTGCAATTATACATTTTTTCTGACTAATTGGATCAAAGTACTATAATTGTGCTGGTTGAGTTCGGAAGGGGACGGGTTCATGTCCCGGCAACGGAATTTTGTTTTAGAAACAAGTACGAAACGGGAGGTCGAAAGGGGAAAGAATTAATTTTTTTAGGTTATTTTTATAAATTTTTTATAATTTTTTTTATTTTTATATATAACAAAATTTAAAACAATAATTTTTATTTATCTATTTCTTGTTTTATCTTAAAAGTCAATTTAACACAATTCAATACAATTTTTGTCACATGTTTTATATAGTGCTCTCTCAAATCTGTTTCACATTTATAACAAAGGACCCATCGTATTAATAATCTTATTCTTGTTTTGTGGTCCAAATGATCACTTTGCTTCGGATAATCTGAGCGAATCTATCTTATGAAATGTGGATGTCGTGCACGGTTTAGCTAAAATTTTAAATTTTAAATATACATGTGTATATTTATATTAAAACAGCTATTCTCCGTTCTCTTTTAGTTGTTGGGTGTATTAAAAATAGTTATTTTAAAATAATTGTTAGTTTTAAAATTTTAAAAAATAATTGATCGTTATTTTTTAACTTCACCCTTAGTACTTAAGTTACTTTAGAATGTGGAAAGCATAATTATTGTATGTTTCTAAAAAATACCTATCAATTAATAGAGTTATATTAATCAAACCATAATCCTTATTAATTTTTTTAAAAAATGCATAAATATTATCCCAATAATTTAAAAAAATGAAAGGAATATTTGAAAATCTCTAGCGCAATTAATAAATGATATTTCTAATGTTCTCCAAACGTTTTTCCATCTTAAATTATCATGTTTTATGACAATTCTTTGCAATGCTAAAGCTTCAAATTTTAATTAATGAGAATAAAATATTTATTACTTAAGCCATTTAATTTTTTTTCAAAATTCAATAGAATTTGAAGCTCAAGTAATTGAGGCAGTATCTTCTATAAAATTTCAAAAAGCAAGAACAATTGTCCAAAATAAAGATAGAATTTCAAGCACGCATATCAAAATGGTGGATCCATAAAGTTAGACTGATCATTTAAGTTCAATTACATAGATTTGAAGAGATAATTGCACCTAATTTATTTTTTATTAAATCGGAAGTTCATTAAATCAAGTGACATGTTTTAGCTAATTTGATATTGTCTTGCCATGACCAAATAAAGGATCAAAAGTTGATTAGTATCCCCTCTTCGAGGACTATAAATTGTGGCCACATATATGTATATATCTTCTTCAAAATATCATGTCAATTCCTAGTATCTTATGAATTACTCCCTCCATTTATTTTTATTTGTCTATTTTGAATATTATATGCCTTTTTAAAAATAATAATGAATACAGATATTTTATTATAAAATTCACATTAATTAATATATAATTTTAGATCTTAAAAAATAATTTGGAGAATAAGTAATTAATGTGAGTAAAACATGAAAAAGTAATTATCTTTTTTTTGATATGTTAAAAGTGACAATTAAAAATAAAAATTTATTTTTAAAATAGTGAATGGAAGAAATACAAATGAGATTAAAAATATCAAGGATAAATTCATAAATGACCCCTTAAACTTGTCGGATATTTTTACTTTTAACACTTTAATCAAAAAAATTCATTAAACAATTAAACCTTAACAAATATATACTCATCTATGAGTTCTTCAAAATATTTCCGAAAGCAAAGAGAGATCAAGATAAACTCTTTCCCAATAAACAATTTATAATATCTTAAGACATTTCGAAGAAAATAATTTACTTGACAAAAAAGTCACTATCACTTTTTATTAGAGAAATAAAAATAATAGATCGAGAAAAACAAGCTAAGAATAAAATATCAAAGAGAATTTCTTTCCTGAGGTCAATTTGAAGTGGAGACAAATTATTCCTGCTAAACAAAATAGTAACCAGAATAATCACATCATTTTTATCTATTTATTGACAAATCACAATTTCTGAACTCGTAGGGAACATTTTCTTCCGATTTTGATTATTTAATTTTCACACGTGATAGAACAAGTTAGTTCCATATATGACAGGGGTATCCCATCATTACGTAGATGATATCTTTTTTATCATAGTACTTTGTTCATTTAATTATTATTTTAAAGTCAATTAACAACAAATGAAATTATAGATTAAAATGTTTCTTGAGTCATTGAGCTTGAATATGTAAAGATATGACACCTGGGCCTAACTCAACCTCAAAAGCTAGCTCATGAGGGGAGGATTGCTCAAGTCCATATAAACAAACCAACGGTCCATTCCCCAACCAATGTGGGACTTTAACCCACCTTAACACCCCCCTTCACACCCAGGCCCGACTGGCGTGTAGACTAGGAGCCCAAACGGAATGGACCTGGCTCTAATACCATGTAAAGATATGACACCTGGGCCTAACTCAACCTCAAAAGCTAGCTCATGAGGGGAGGATTGCCCAAGTCACTGGTGCGATACCTGCTAGTTAGGCTAGGTGATCATGGCCTGTATCAACACTCTGAGGGTGGCTCCGAGTTTCACATGGTAACTTACATAGAATCCATTGGAGTTGGTGGGGCTGGCTGACTCCCATTGTTGTCCTAAGAAGCATGTTTTTGCACATGCACATAACACGAGTTATAAGGATAGGGAGACTTTTCATCAAACAACATAGATCATGAAAGAAGGGAACATTTCCTAAACGTCTCGTAGACTCTTCGTCATAAGTGTGGTGCGCTTCACACTCATGAAAAGACTCTACTTAACGCGACTTTCAGACACCCTAGGACACTTCAAACCTATTATTTTGATACCAAGTTTGTCACAACCCGAACATAAACCCGGATCGTAACACAGGACAAGGAGCCCCGAGAGACTCCAAGTCGACCCATGGTATGAACATTCATATAACTCCATATCATTTAAAACGGAATACTTAACATAACGATATAGCAGAAGCATAAACATAACATAGCATGATAAGCAATACGTACTAAATATATAACAACTGAGTACTATATATAGTCTGAAAGCCTCTAACATATCTGATGGGTTGATGGGACAATACCCCCAACTAACCTGACAAATTTGGAAAACTAAACATAGAGGATAACTAATATCAACTGGTCCTCGGGAGATGAGGACTCACCACTGAACTGGATGTAAAACTTTGAGGATTAGGCTAACGGCGGGACTGAACCTGAATGTCTGAGCTTGTATCATGAAACGATACATCATGAAACAATATAGCATAGAGTATGCGATCAGTACTTGAAATGTACAGAGTATGCAAGGTAAGTAAAATGGATATTTATAAATACATAAAAACTCATAAGAAATCATAAGAGTGGGACAACATATTCATAACATAAATATCATAATATAACATAAGGCTTAAGGTTTTCAAAGCATTCGTAATCCATTCATTATCATTGTCATAAGAGAAACTTTATAAATCATCACTTGAGCCAAAATAACATAAACATAATGATGCGTAAAAACATACGGAACAATTGGAGATTCTTATGACTGACATACCCCATATGAGCACACATGGAGCCCGACCTGTAAACCCCTAGTCAGGAGGGTATTCGTACCTTTCCAAGGGTAGAATCATGAAGGGCGTGATATCACACATGAAAGGTCCCATTTGGGTAAAGGGGGACAGTCACAGGGGAGGTCCCATCATGTCCTATGGTGGCACGTAGTTCTGAGATTCAGAGCAAAACCTGGGCCCTGAACCTACTCGATGTTAAATACTACTCCCAAAATATATATAGTACTCATAGTATAATATGCATGAGATTCATGGGCTAATTAAATTATGATAATAATAAACATTCTTGTAAATACATGAAATAGCCATGAGGATAAGGCCTTTGAGTCGGCCAAAAACATAATTACTAAATCATGGGATTTATGCATACTTGTAGATCATATATATACTTTTCAAATAATTAATTTATAATGGATATTTGAATAAATCCATATTCTGAATCATAGATCATAATGGGCTTACGAATATCAATAATTAAAGTAAAGATCATAACTCGATTCATCATAGAACTTGCATAATTAGGCTTAATTTAGTAGAAATCAAAATCAACAAATTTATAATCAAAATAGTTGTAAAATCTGATCATAATTCATAAAATATGATGTAAATCACAAAAGATAATAACCCATTAATAGATCATTAGAATTCCACAAGATTTAAATCAAAACCCCATAAGATTTTTGATAAAACTTCATGAATTAAGAAAGATTGAGCATGGGTGTGAACGAAAACATCCATTAATACTACATACCTGGGGAAACTCAAATCTCACCACTCCTTGAGAGCTTAATGGAAAATTTGAAGAAACCCTTGAAGAACAAGCTTGATCACCTCTTCAATTCCTTAACTTTGCATGCATGATAATGAATAAGACTAGGGTGGGTTTTACCCTCAATAAGCACTAATTTTCGAGCCTTAAACACCGTAGTTTAGGACCCTAAGACTTAGAAAATGACAAAAATATCCTTAATAAAATTCCTGAAAAATCTGTACTGGGTGAACCAACGGACGATCCCATGAGTCGTTACATAATACCACGACTCGTGGTATCGAGTCGTTGGATCTACTGCCTCTATTCACACTTTTAGATTCCTTCTCATGATTCGACAGGACGAGTCGTTGCTTCAAATGATGGGTCATTGTATCTTCCGTTGTTCCCTCCTTCAAGTCCTATACTAGTCCTTCCCACGACTGGTGACCACGACCCGTTACTCCTCCTGATGGGTCGTGGGATGACCCATTACTTCCCCTTAGATTGAGGTCCAGTTCCCACCATGACTCCACACAATGACTTATTGTATCGAACATTGAGTCATTACTTCACTCGTTATTTCCCCCACTTATACCAGGAAACCCTTCCTACAACTGCTTCCCACGGGTCGTTGGTTGGACCAACGATCCATTGGGCTATCCGTTCTATGGGATTTTTTTCAATTTTGGCCAACTTTCATTTTTAAATCTCGGATCTAATCTTAGAAACTTTTGGGGTATTACAACTAAGAAGCAGACTAATCAACCTCCCACTAGTGCTAAGTGTTGATTCAGAAGCAACGGTAGACACAGGGATTGCTAAGAGGTCACGAGCCATCTTTTGCAAAATAGAAAATTTCAATCCATTTGTCTTCCACCAACTCAAATTTTCAAATGATGGAGTCCGAGGTGCAAGCTTTCTTCTAAATACAAATTCAACCCAGATCTTGTCTCCACTGTAGCTCTACTCAAAGCAACAAATCTATCAAAGCTCGATAGTCGATCACCTTCAATAAGATCAACAACTTCACTAGAACTAGATGCTTCAAATGACTCCCATGGAGAAGATATATACTCTTATGATCTTTATAGAGATCATAACAATGAGACCGAATTTCTTAAATTTTAGTTGAAGCTTCTTCACTATAAATTTGTAGAATAAAATACTCTACCAACTTCATCTTATATCTTGGATCAAAGATTGCAGCTACACTCATCAAAACATACACATCATCCCAGTATTTTTTAAATTTCAACAATGTTGTAGATACCATAGAGCAATCAAAGGATTAAAACTCCTAATCCAATCTTCCAACCAACTCTATCTTAATTTCACAAACATTTGTAAAGTATTGACTGAAAGTTGGATATTGAGTTCCTGAAAATTATTCAGTGATATAGCAAAAGAGTTTGAGCTTACTACATATATCTTTTGCATCACTCCATTGTTACTCAGTTGGATAAGAATTATAATTTATGTCAGTTAGACTCAACTTCTTAAACACTTCTTTGTAATCCAGGGCAGTTCTCAACATTAGATATGCTGAGTTCCAACAAGTAGGACAATGGTACTCCAACTTCTTCCTACAAGAACAATGTAGTAGATGCGCGGCTTCTTCAAATTTCTCTATTCTGCCAGCTGATCCAATTCAATACAAGACACTATCACGTACTTTACCAATACTATCTCCTATCACCTTTAATCCTTCTTGCCAATAACAAATCTCTTTTATTAAATTACTTATCCAATAAAGTTCTTATCACTGTATTGTTGGTACTAGAATTATCAACTATGCTAGTTGATAATCTTTGTTCAAGATTCCAATCAAACAAACAATCAACCAAAGCACCACATAAAGTATCTTTATCATGTGAAGCGGGAACATAAATAAATCTCAAAATATGACTTTGAAGCCTCCATAAATCATCAATAAAATGCCCTGTAATAGTCATGAATCATTTATTGTTGCTATTTGAAGTCCACATATCGGTTGTTATTGCAATTCTACTTATGACTTTCTCCAACAAATTAGAAGTTTTCAATTTCAAATTGTCAAAAAATTTCATTATGTCATTTTTATTGTATTTCTTGAAACCATCTTAAAATAGGTTGGAAACTCGCAATAAATCCCATATGATCAATTATAGAGAGTGGATACTTGTGTAAAATAATGGCATGTGCAAGTTGTTTACGTGAAACATCTTGATCAAAATAGTGTTGTCCATCATCACCACCTATATTACCCTCACTTCTTGGCTTATTAAGACACTTAGGTATGTGATCCCACATAGACTTTGTCCCATAATTTTTAGCATTTTTATATTGAGTATTTCAATACTTACATTGACCATAGGGAATACCATCAACATGCACCAACTTGAAATGGTTTCATACTTTAGAGTGTCTCTTACTTTTTCCCAATTCAACAACTTCATTAAATTATGAAGGCCTCGGACTCTCAGCCTCTAAAGACATAGCGTTAGATGATGAAGCGACTAGATTCTCATCATTTTGAGATGCCATGATTATCTAATACAAAATCATAAAATAATCATTACAATTTCGCTTAGAAAAAATTAGAGAAAATATATACAACATTAATACAAATACAAAAAGATTCACTAGAAAACCCACGAAAAAAAGTAGTAAAACACACCATAAAGCTCCAAAATCTGAAGAAAAGTCCTAAAAAAAGTGTTTAACTGGAAAACAGAAAGATACTAACAAAAAACAACTCTGATTAACCACTAATATTATGATAAATTGATTGTTATTTTTCAAGATGAAACAAAAACCCCTCAGATGTCAAATATCTCTGTTCGTTGTAAAAACAGAGGGGGGAAGGGATAATTACAAAAACAGACATAATGCGCTCCATAATAAGCTGAGAAGCTGTCGAACTTCACAGAAATAATCTTGAAAAAGGGGCTAACCTTATACACAAGAACTTCGCAATCCGTAAAAGCTGTTGAACCCTTCGGTGGAGCCTGTCAAGATGCAGTGTTGACTGCTGTCGTGCTGTGTCGTGCTGATTGTTAAAGCTGTCAAACTTCTCGGCCTTTGATTTCTCAGCAAGAGACACTTTAATTTTAGCGTCTTTGTCACTAAATTAGGGTAAAAGACTAAAATAAATAGGTGGAGTTGTGTTTTACCCGAGTCGACCTACCCTAACCTACCCTATTAAAATTTTTAAAAAATTAAAATATTGCCCTGCCCCGCTCCATTTATTTCATATGGTTGCCCTGCCCCGCCCCACCCCACCCCAATTGTCGTCCCTAGGTAGAGACACTTATATTAAAATAAAATCAGTTGTCTTATGGGGATTGAGCTTCTACGAAGCTCAGTAGTAGAAAGAGTATTTATATTACTATAGTTGTGCCTCTGAGGCATATTATGTAATGAAGAAAGTATAGGTGGATTATAGTGCGCAACTTCACAAGGAGCTATATCATGCGTGCGCATGGCCGTCAGTGTAGCTTTTGTTCTTTTCAGTCTAGGGTGGCCATCCTTATCCTATTGCATTAGTTTGTGAACAAAAAAGGGTGGTTCTTCAAAAAAGTGAATTTCAACTTTCCGTAGTGATGCTCCAAAAATAGCTAGTCAATTAGCTACCATATTTTACTCCCTATACACAAGGTGGATAGGTAGACCATTCAGTTGACTTATGAGAGCTTGGGGAAAAAAAGCAGCAACAGGATTCCTCCATAAAAATGGGGAGAAATTTCTCAAATAGTCACGTTTACAACTCTTGTAAATTGTAACTAAAAATAATAGTCATTATCTTGAAATTTTAAAATCCACAAGGAAAACTCCAGCAAAATAACTTATCATTTTATTTAAGAGATTTGAAATTTCAAAATAATGATTCTTTTGGAAAATAAAACCAAAAATTTACTAGTGAGCTTTGTCTATACTATATGAAAAGCATGAATATCCTTACATATGTTAATTGAACTTGTTTTCCCTTCATTAAAAGACTCTACAATAAATAAAATTGTCATTTACTATTTTTATTAATTATTATCCTAATATTCAAGATTTTAAAATTAATTAAAGTTGTAACTATTAAATCTTTATTTATTTATAAAATATAAGAACTCCTAACACTTAATACTTTAAAATTGACTAAAATTTGTTTCTTAAATCTTTCCTTCTTTGAACAAATCATGTTTGTCGAATAAGATTTATAAATCGTGTTTGTAGAAAGCACTTTCTAATTCGTGTTTGTAGAATGTAATGTGTAAACGTGTTAGTCAAAATCGTGTTTGTTGAATGCACTTTGTGTTTGTCGAATGTGATTATAAGTTTTTCCATTTTACAACTACGATTTATAAATCACGTTTGTCAAATTTATAAATCATGTTACCCAAATGTGATGTATAAATTGTGTCTATGAATTGTGATGGATAAATTATATATAAAATGCGATTTATATTTTAACGAATACGATATATAAATCGTGTTTGTGAAATGCTTTTATAAATCATTCTTGTCAAATAAGACTTTGGAAACAATTAGAAAATTACAAAAACAAAATGATTTTGTTTGAACAACAAAGGGAGATTAATCAAGTCTGACAATGGGTTTTATAACAAGCCTTACGAGCAATTTATAAATCGTGTTTCTCGAATACGATTTATTATCCTGCACGTGAAGAAATAAAAAAGGTCTTTCTTGCATGATTTTAAAATTTTCTCAAGATTTGGTTTATTCCAATAAATAATAAAAAATAAGGTATTTGTCGAATGGATTTATGATGCTTGTTAGTCTAATGCGATTATAAATCATGTTTAGCAAAGTGATTTTATAGATGTTTGCCGAATGAGATTTATAAAAAAATATTGTAGGATGCAATTTCTATAATAAAAGTTCTATCATTTAAGATTTTAATTAAAATCAATTATAATTTTGTGTTACATCCCATAAGTTCTAATGTTTAGATGGCCTATTCGTACGTTGAGAGTTTTAGACTGCAATACGTGCGAGAAAGGGCCCCGAGGAAAGGTCGAATGAGCGAGGAATCGAGATCGCGCGGGAGAAGGCCGAAACAGGCCGCGATAGGGGCAGTGTGTCACGGACCCCCTTCCTTCGCGTTGGGCTCCGTGGTACACCTGTAAATTGTTGCGATAGGGTCTGTGCCACGGACCCATGTCCACCGCCTCAAGTATATATATGTTCCACCCTTTGATTTCATTTCATTTCTTATATTATATACTGCCAGAGAAGAGAGAGTACGAAGAATATAGGTAAATTTCCTCCATTTACGCTATGAAATGCTGCCCGAATTCAAATTAACTACGGGTATTAAAGTTTAAGGCTGCAGAAAGCATTACTACGGAGTTAGTTTCGCGAAATTCGCTCAGCAAATCGTAACCCCGCCGAGCCAAAGTTGTCAGAATTGCTTCAAACTAGTGTCAATATGATCACAGGCTTAAAGTAAGCATTTCTCCCTTCTAAACTCTCGGGAAGTTGTACGTTTTCGGCCGTGTTTCGTTCAGTTGAAGTATAGTCAATATTAGTATTAAAAGTTATTGCTTTTGCCGAATTTAGTACTGAAATTAGCCTCATTCTTATAGTAATATGATTGTAGTTGAGAAGAGCAGTTGAATACGAGCTGAAACTCATCAGCTAATCGGTAATCGGAGAACGAGGTATGTTAAGGCAATTTTCTTTGGCAAGTTAGTTTCTTTAGAATTATCACTCAGTGTGAATCCCAATAACAATACCAGAAGCATATCTATTGTGATTATTTATTGATATTAGCTGAAATCCGTATTCCATGTTAGTTCGGATTGATTATGCCTGTTTAGTCTTCATGACCGATCCCAGGGTTATTAGCTGTGTCGACGCCCGCCAGGGGCGAGATGATGTCGCTCTACGGAGCGGTATGCCATCTGCGGGGAAGAAGATGGGGTCTCAGGTCCTCATGTGCTGTGGTTGTCTCTATACACCCCCGTCGAGCCTGGTGTCCGAGGTGCAGATATCAGGAGTCCACTGGACTCAGACACAACCACAGTTAGGGGCCGAGCGCGCTTAGTTGCAGACCCAGGGGGCTGGTAGGTCGGCTATAGCTATTAGTTGATCCAGTGCGACCTTGATTGGGGTCTATAGACTGAAGTGTACTCACCAGGGCTTATGGGGCCCCAGGTGGGTTATTCTGTGCTGGTTGTACTTTTCGGCTTACGGGGGCCAAGTAAGATTTTGTTTGCTTTAGTTATTAATAAATTAGATAGTAAGAAGTTCTATTACTCAGGTATGATCTCTACCCCTTCATTTCAGTTATTCTCAGTTCTATCTCTTTATTTCAGTCGTTTACAGTTATCGTTTTACATATTTAGTACATATTGTACTGATGCCTTTTCTGGGGTGCATCATTACTTGCCTACAGGTACGGATAGATGAGCAGTAGGTCTCTCGTAGCTTTCAGCCAGTATCATCAGAGCAGTTGGCTCCTTTCTTCCGGAGCTTGTAGATAGAAGGTTTACTTCTTTTGATTATACAGTTCATGGGTAGGTTGGGGCCCTGTCCCGACCATCTTATTACTCCTAGAGGTTTGCAGATTATTTCTATCTCCCTGTTGTTAGCTGTTATTGGCTTTAGTTTACATGTTGGTCGTGTGGGGCCTTGTTTAGCTGACAGATTAGCGGCCTTGTCGGCCATAATTTAGCTTAGCACTATCTCTACTTTACAGTCATAACTAGACATGATAGTGGTAATGTCGGCCCGCATAGGGTTCCCTGTTATTGCCTGTTTCTAGTTAGCTATTTTCCTTTATAGGTGGCTATAAGGCCTTGTCGGCCAGAAGTTGTATTTACAGCCAAATTATAGCCCGTTATTTTCTTGATTTCGGAAGTAAGCCTGCACCAGGAGTGCATAGGCCTAGTTAAGTCAGTTCAGATCCTAGTAGGACACCAGGTGCGTCATGCCTCCCAAGGTGGGGTGTGACAAAGTTGGTATCAGATCAGGTGGTATCCTAGGGAGTCTGCAAGCCATGCTAAGTAGAGTCTTATTTATGGATGTGTTGTGCACCACATTCTACAGGCAGGAGGCTTCGAGGCCTGATAGGATGGTTACTCTTTCTTCTTATACAATCGTGCTATAGAGCTGTACAGTATAGGGTCGAGTCCCTAAGCTTATCATATTATTTTATTTACAGAGAAATGACAGACCCGCGACACACCACGACTGGTAGGATATTGGATGTTGCAGCTGGGGAAGGCATTAGCAGGGTGCCTCAGTCAGAGTTAGCTCGATCTGAGGGCGATAGGGAGACTTCATCTCGATCTCCCTAGCACTCTCCACCACATCAGGAGTCTCCCGGAGCTTCAAATGTAATGGCACTGCCTCCAGTAGTCTCTATACCGGTACCATCGGATCAGGAGGTTAGGAGTGTTTTTATTATGTTAGCTCAGATGATGGCTGCACAACATCAGCTAGTGGCACCCGTGATCGCAGATTCTTCAGGAGGACCTAGTAGTTCGAGGGTCCAAGAGTTTCTCGCATTGAGTCCCCCGCAATTTATCAGGACGGACCGAGAGGAGGACCCTCAGGATTTCTTGGATCAAATACAGCGGATTTTCACAGTGATGCATGCTACACCTGCAGATTCGGTGGAGTTAGCGGTATTCCGGCTATGGGACATCACAGTATTGTGGT
Organism: Datura wrightii; assembly: GCA_035772735.1. Lineage (NCBI taxonomy): Eukaryota > Viridiplantae > Streptophyta > Magnoliopsida > Solanales > Solanaceae > Datura > Datura wrightii. The sequence continues at coordinate 18,936,257 of JASDFA010000006.1, read as the reverse complement.
ACGAGAGTTGGGAGAGGTCCCTAGGGAGAGGAGTTTCCCCTCCGACTTGGCCCAACTTTTCAGAGGCTTTTCTGGATCACTACCTGCCACAGGAAATTTGACAGGCTCAGGTTGACCAGTTTCTACATCTAGAGCAGGGGCCGATGAGTGTCCGGAGTATGCTATGAGGTTCTACTCCTTAACCCGATATGCACCATATTTTGTAGATACCATGCCGGTTAGGCTGCATCGGTTTATTATGGGGCTGAATTCAAAATATGTGGAGACCTGTATTATGGCCACTCTGCGAGAGGACATGGATATTACCCACGTTCAGGCTTTTCTAAGAATATTGAGGGGATCATATAGCGGCAACGGGAGATAAGGAGGGAAAATTAGGAGCATCACCGTAGGGCCAGACCTAATGATATGCAGGTGGAGTCCCAAGGTGGACCCAGGCCACGATTTTCAGGCAGACCACCCAGACCCCCACCCCCACAACAGCAGCAAGGGAGTGGATCTGGTCATTAGGGGCAGTCAGGACCCGACGAGAGCTCATGATCGACAGGTTCACAGCAGTAGAAATGAGTGGAGCAGAGTAGGTTCACCGTGCCACTTTTCCCTTTTTGCAGTCGACGTCACTCTGGGACATGCATGTATGGTTCCACAGCATGTTATACCTGTGGACAGGAGGGTCATCAGATGAGAGATTGTCCAGCCAGGGGTCAGAGTGATATGGACCAACAGGATAGATCTCCAGTAGGGTCACGTGCCCCAGCATCTCCAGCAGGGCGTAGGCCCTCAACTCTAGCTTTCAGAGGCCAAGGCATATCAGGGGCATCTAGCTCAGGTACCGGTCCATATCGCACTTATGCCTTTCCGGGACGACAGGAGTCAGAGTCGTCGCCGGATGTGGTGATAGGTATGCTGGACATTTGCTCTTATTCTGTTTATGTATTGATAAATCCAAGATCCACCTTGTCTTATATTACACCATTAGTAGCCTGGAAATTCGGTATTATGCCAGAATTGCTTCAGTGACCATTTTCAGCGTCTACACCCATCAGTGACTCTATCATAGCCAAGAGGGTCTACCAGGGATGCACATTAGAGGTTGTTGGTCATCAGACTTTAACAGATTTGATAGAACTAAAAATGATTGACTTCGACGCAATTATGGGTATGGATTGGCTGGCCCCATGCTATGCCAATGTTGAATGTTGGACCAAGACTGTCCGATTCCACTTTCCAGGGGAGGTTGTATGGGAATGGAAAGGTAGTGCAACCACACCAAAAGGTAGGTTTATTTCCTATCTTCGGTCTAGAAAATTGATAGCGCAAGGATGTATTTATCATATTGTCAAGGTTCAGGATGTCCAAGAAAATTCTCCGACTCTCCAGTCCATTTCAGTAGTCAATGAATCTCTAGATGTATTCCCAGATAAACTACCTAGCACTCCCCCACAATGGGAAATCGACTTTGCAATTGATTTATTACCAGGTACTCAGCCCATATCTATTCCTCTGTACCAAATGGCTCCTGCTGAGCTCGGAGAATTGAAGAAACAGTTGAAAGATCTATTAGATAAGGGTTTCATCAGGCAGAGTACTTTTTCGTGGGGAGCACCAGTTCTGTTTGTGAGAAAGAAGGATGGCTCCCTCTGTATGTGTATAGATTACCGGCAGCTGAATAAAGTCACTATCAAGAATAAGTACCCGCTTCCCAGAATAGAACTTGTTTGACCATTTACAAGGGGCAAAGTATTTCTCAAAAATTGACTTAAGGTCAGGGTACCATCAGGTTCGGGTTCGCGAAAGGGAAACCGCTTTACGGACTAGGTATGGCCATTTTGAATTGCTAGTCATGTCCTTCGGGCTGATGAATGCTCCAGCAGTGTTCATGGACTTGATGAACAACATCTTCAGGTCGTATCTGGACCTATATGTCATAGTATTTATTGATGATATTCTGGTATATTCCCGCTCAGAGGCAGATCATTGGGATCACCTACGAACAGTGCTCTAGACTCTCAGGAATCGCCAGCTGTATGCAAAGTTTTCTAAATGTGATTTTTGGCTGAATTCAGTGGCCTTTTTGGGCCACATTGTGTCAGATGATGGCATTTTGGTAGACTCGCAGAAAATTGAAGCAGTAAGAACATGGCCTATACCTACCACCCCGACCGAGGTACGTAGTTTCCATGGGTTAGCCGGGTATTACAGGAGGTTCAGTGGAAGGATTTTCCACCTTAGCAACCCCTTTAACCAAGTTAACTCAGAAAGCAGTTAAATTTCACTGGACTGAAGCATGTGAACAGAGCTTTCAAGAGTTGAAAAACAAACTGACCTCAGCACCAGTATTAGCCTTGCTAGAAGGATCAGAGGGTTATGTAGTGTACTTACTTCAGGCATCGGGTTAGGATGTGTTCTGATGCAACATGGTAAAGTAATTGCTTACGCTTCCAGACAACTGAGGAAGCATCAGAAGAACTACCTCACCCATGATGTGGAGTTGGCCGTGGTGATTCATGCCTTGAAAATATGGAGGCACTATCTTTATGGCGTTCATATAGATGTTTTCACTGATCATAAGAGTCTCTAATACATTTTCACATAGAAAGAGTTGAATTTGTGGAAGCGCCGCTGGTTAGAGCTGTTGAAAGACTATGATGTGAATATTTTGGACCATCCAGGGAAAGCCAATGTTGCAGCCGATTCCCTCAGCTGTAAATCAATGGGGAGTTTAGTACACCTGAAGCCAGGACAATGGGAACTGGCCCGAGAACTACATCAGTTAGACAGTTTGGTCATCCGTATAGTAGATTCGGGAGACAGCAGAGCAGTAATTTAGAATATGGCAGTAACATCATTGGTTGTGGAAGTGAAAGAACAGTAGTACGAAGACCCTAACCTGATTCAGCTTAGAGATAAGGTTCAGTGAGGGGCAGTAGCAGATTTCAAAGTAATTGAAGATGGAGTGTTGAGGTATAGGGGTCGCCTTTGTGTGCCGGATGTGGCAGGGCTTTACCAGCATATTATGGGCGAGGTGCATATTTCCCATTACTCTCTACATCCAGGTTCAACAAAGATGTATCATGATATAAAAGAGATTTACTGGTGGTCGGGAATGAAGAAGAGTGTGGTAGAATTTGTAGCACAATGCCCTAATTGACAGCAAGTGAAAGCAGAACATCAGAATCCCGGTGGATTAACACAGGAAATAGCAGTAACCATGTGGAAATGGGAGGCAGTAAACATGGATTTTGTGACAGGATTACCCCATACTAGACATAAATTTGATTCTATTTGGGTGATTGTTGATAGGTTAACGAAATCAGTTGACTTTCTGCCAGTCAGGACCACTTTCTCAGCTGAGGATTATGCCAAGCTTTATATCGGGGAGGTAGTCAGATTACATGGTGTCCCAGTATCTATCATTTCTGACAGGGGACCACAATTCACAGCTAGGTTCTGGCACTCTTTCCAGAGAGGTTTGGGAACCCAGGTTAATCTGAGTATGGTATTCCATCCTCAGACAGATGGGCAGGCAAAACATACATTTCAGACGCTCGAAGATATGTTACAGACGTGCGTGCTCAACTTTAGGGGCAGCTGGGAGAAACATTTACCCCTTATTGAGTTTGCTTACAATAACAGTTATCATTCAGCAATTCAGATGGCACCTTACAAGGCATTATACGAGCGGAAATGCAGGTCCCTAATTGGTTGGTTTGAGGTTGGAGAATCAGAGTTAATTGGTTCAGATATAATTCATCAGTCAGAGAGAAAGTAAAGCTTATCATAGAACGCCTGCTGACAGCTCAGAGGCGCCAGAAATCTTACGTTGATGTACGGCGTAGGGACTTGGAGTTCAGTGTAGGTGACTGGGTATTTCTGAAAGTGTCACCGATGAAAGGCATGATGAGGTTTGGTAAAATAGGTAAGCTTAGCCCAAGGTTTATTGGGTCGTATCTAGTCCTCCGGAAAATAGACCCGGTGGCATACGAGCTATATTTGCCTTTAGAGTTGGAATCTGTTCATCCAATTTTTCACGTATCGATGTTACGGAAGTGCATGGGAGATCCATCCTGAATTATGCCAGTTGAGAATGTCTAATTCACTGAGGAATTAGCCTATGAAGAGGTTCCAGTAGCTATATTGGATCGACAAGTTCGCAGGTTGAGAACTAAGGATGTCACTTCTGTTAAGGTATCATGGAGAAACAAAATAAAGAAGTGATGGGTTGGGAAGCTGAAGATGATATGAGGTCCAGATATCCTCATTTGTTCCAGGCTTAGCTCAGGCCATGCAGTTCAGGTACCTTTAGTATTTCAGTTGTTGTTTTGTGATTGATATTGTATATATCCGGTGCAGTTGACTCTAGCCTTGTTGTGAAATAGTTGTTATAGTATTGTGCAAAGTACCTGTATTGGACTTTTTTGCGTTTCAGTATTTTCAGATAATCCATATTACGGGGGAGACTCTACCGAAATTTTTTTAGAGTAATTGTCATAAAAGAGATAAACCCCTGTAAACCAAGTTGACATTCGAGGACGAATGTTCCTAAGGGGGGGATGATGTTACACCCCGTAATTTCTAATGTTTAGACGGCCTATTCGTACGTTGGTTAAGAGTTTTAGAGTGCAATACGTGCAAGAAAGGGGCTCGGGGAAAGGTCAAACGAGCGCAGAATCGAGATAGCGGGGGAGAAGGCCGGAACAGGTCGCGACAGGGGCGGGATGTCACGGACTCCCTTCCTCCGCATTGGGCTCCATGGCACACCCGTAAATTGGCGCGGCAGGGTCCAATTTACCAATAATAAAAATGGTTATCATATTGAGATTACAAATGATTGAAAGATTAAATATCTCCAAATTACTATATGTAAATAATACGTGTATGAAAGACCACTCGATTTGTGCTACAAATATAATCATAAGGAAATTACATGCTACCATAAATCAGAAGTTTATTGATGTAAAATTCATAAAATAAGTGCACCTGAAGTTTACTAAAATAAATAATACATATCATGGTAAACCCGAAGTTTACTAATACAGATAATTTTATCAGTTGACATGACCGTTTTGGCCATATGTATTAATTGAGTATTCAAAATTTATTGAAAAACTAGAAGATTCTTCAAGAAATCTTTGGTGTTGCTTGTTCTCATGATAAATTGATTGTACCAGCTAATGTTGGGACTGAATCCCTAAAATTCTAGAAAGTACAAAAGGTGAATATGGGTCCATTCAGCTGCCATGTGATAGCTTAAATTGATGCATCCATAAGTTGGTCACATGTGCATTTATTGTTAACCTGCAGTTTGACATTCACAAAGTTGTTTGCTCAATATTAATTAAGTTAAAAACATAATTTTCAGATTGTGTAATAAAGACAATTCATCTGGATAATGCTGATTTTTATCCAAGTTGGTTTGATGTTGAATGCCTCTAATAAATTGTTAAACTATTGCTTATGAGAACAAATCTTAGTGGGTTGGTTTGTGATATGATATATTACATACAATAATACTTGTATATTGACCAATAAATTATGATTAATCCCCCATCCGCTTAATTGACTCAGGGTCAGAAACCAATATTTTTATATAATAATTCTTGATGTGCGATATATGACAAATGAATGTATCATGATGCACATAAATAAATATATGTGATAGTTTTTCTAACATGGAGGGGGGGGTGATAGAATAAGCAACTAAGAAATATATTTTGAATTATCATTAGTATGATCCTAATATAAAATAATTCAAGTCAAATACCTAAAGCATTTGTTGACCTAAAATTAATTTCATATTTCTACTACAAAAGCTCCTATTAAATTTATATCCCTGAAGGACAGAATCTACACTATGCATGAAGCATTGTAGATCAATCGATTTCTATTACAATAGTATTTGAAAAAAGGATGGAGCAAATAATCATAATAAAGAGGCAATGTGTTCTTGAAAAACCTACAACATAATACTTCATGAAACCTCATTAGAGGTTTAGGTACCTAAAAAAAACATTGAAAGTGATGAGATCTCAATGAGTTATGTCCAATTGTAAACCGATATAAATGATATACTGTCGATGATATCTTTGATACAATGTAGCACGCCATATTGTAAAAGATTATGAGGATCTGAATTGTACATCTATTAAAGCATGCTGATATAGAAATAATTATCAAGTGAAATGATGTATCTTAATAAGCGTAAAGCTTATTGGACTTGTAGTATAAACACTAGAAGATGTCACGCATTTAAATACTAATGAATGTTATCACTTGACAAAATTTATATGAAAATCCTGAAGGATTTAAAATGCTTGAAACATTTACAAATTTTTGTAAACTTATTCATAATCCTTATATGAGAAAAATTAAATAAGAAAACAACACCGGAGTTTGTTGTACTTGCTATTTATGTTGATGACATAAACCTTATTGGACCTCCAATAGGGCTTCAAAGAACAATTAATTATTTAAAGAAGGAATTTGAGATGAAAGATCTTGGAAAGACAAAATTATGTCTTAGTTTGCTAATTAAGCATTTGACAAACGATATGTTTGTTCATCAATATGCCTATATAGAAAAGGTGTTGAAAATATTTTATACAGATGGAGCACATCCATTAAGCACTCCGATGGTTGTTTGATCACTTGATGTGAATAATGATCCATTTTGACCTCAAGAAAAGAATGAGGAAATTCTTGGTCTCGAAGTATCATATCTTAGTACAATTGGCGCACTAATGTATCTTGCTAACACTACAAGACCTGATATAGCCTTTTTAGTTAATTTGTTAGCAAGGTATATTTCTGCTCCTATTAGAAGGCGTTGGAATGGGATCAAACACATAATGTTGTATCTAAAAAGGACTATGGATATGGGCTTATTTTATTCTAATAGTTGCAGTCCCTATCTCGTTGGTTATGCTAATTCAGGATATTTATCTAACCTACATAAAGCTTGATCTCAAACTGGATACGTGTTCATGTGTGGAGGTACTGTCATATATTCAGAATCTATAAAACAGTCTCTCGTGGCTAATTCATCAAATTATGTTGAGATAATAGCTATTCATGAAGCAAGTTGCAAATGTGTGTGGTTGAGTTCCATGGTACATCTTATTATAGAAAATGTGGTTAGAAATGTAACCAAGTACCCACAATTTTATATGAAGATAATGCAGCAAGTATAGCACAATCAAAGGGAGGAGTCATAAGAGGAGATAGTAAAAATCTCATTTCGCCAAAACTTTTCTATACACATGAGCTCCAGAAGAATGGTGATATCAACGTGAAAAAGATTCATTCAAGTGACAATGTGGCTGATTTATTCACGATATCTCTACCAACTGCAACTTTCAAGAAGATGATTCAAAAGATCGGGATGTAAAGATTCAAGGATGTTCTCATTAGGGGGAGTTAATAGAGTTGTACTCTTTTTCTATTATGATATTTTGTCCCACTGGGTTTTCCTTGTAAGATTTTTAATGAGGCAACCAAAATGCATATTATTAGATATATGTACTCTTTTTCCCTCGCTAAAAATTTTTTCACTAAATTTTTTTCTAGTAAGGTTTTAATGAGTCACATTGTCTATTAATGAACATCCAATGGTGAGTGTTATAAATATATTATATTATGGATATTCATTAGATAAGTTTGCAACTGGATAAACTTGAAATTGAATGAGCTTGCAATCAGATAACCTCTTAGTGTGAATTTGTATTACAGTGAATGTCTAAGTTAGAGTTTGTCTTCTCCTATAAATAGAGGGGTTCTTTTCATTGTAAATATCCCTCATTAGAATAAGCAGTCTTCTCTCATATCTCTTTATATACAATATTATTCCTTTTGCTTTATCATTTCATAACAACATTTTATTATTTCAAACACAATTTCAATCGTATGATATTAAAATTTGTAAAATTTGTGTTTTTATTTGAACTTGGTAGGTCATATGTGTGATTAAACTTTAGCAACAAATGAAAAAAATTCAGATATTCTTACTGCACTTCGGACACGTATGATTGAAGTGATCACACGTGATTAAAGTTGTCATGCCCCGAGTCTCCCTGAATGAAATACGACACTTGGAGTCACAAGTAATCCCAAGTCAACCCTTAGTTTATCATACACTGGTATTCTGAGTAAAACATATATACAAGAAGCTTTGAAATAATACATAATAGCATTTATGAAAATTAAAAACTGAACATAGAGATTTAAAATATCTGAAAATCTGAAATCAAGTTTGTATCTGAAAGCCATCTAACAGAGAAGTTGCTGGGAAAACCCCCCAGCTAACTCTAAGTCTAACTAATAATCATAAAGAAAACTGAAATGAATGAAATAACGCCCTTGGAATATGAGGACTCACACTGTCGCTGCTGATAAAGAGATCCAAATGAAATCGGCAAACGGTGTTGGGTTTGAGAACCTGCGGCTATATCATAAAATGATACAACATAAAAGTATGCGTCAGTACTTTGAATGTACTGAGTAAGTGAGAGAAGCATAATGATAAATATATAGATGACTGGACTGAAAAGACATGCACTGACCAACTGATAAACTGAACTGAACAATCTGAAATAAACTGAGATGATCAAGATGACCCTGTCTGGTGGTCAAAGACATGCCCTAAGTATGAAAGTTATGAGTTTGAGATACTGTACTAAACTGAGCTGAGCTGCTAGAGCTGAAACTGAATTGAGTTGCTTATTCTGAAACTGGACAGGACTAACTACTAGGAAAGTCTATAACCGACATATAACCACGTGAGCTAGACATGGAGTCTGATGTATACACCCTACCGGTAGGACCAAATATACCTTGCCAGGGTATAAAGGCATGAACTGGGTGATCACAAAAGTCTGGGGCCAATCAAGTTAAGTAATATTGTAACCTATGTTGGCAACGTAGTTCTGGAAACCTGGGTGCATTGGAACCCCGGCCCGCTTGGTGCTAAGTCCTACTCCCACTGGAAAACCTATACTGAACTGCTAGGATGATAGCTCGGAACTGGGGCCCAAGACTAGTCAGGTGTATATAACTGGAAATATCCTGAGAGTTTTATCGGACCAGATTCTGAAATTGAGTTCTAGACTAGTCAGAGCTGCTTATCTAGAAGAGTCGTAACCATCTAAGAATAAACTGCAAACTGAACTAGGGTCTTGGGGCTAGTCAGAGTTATAAATGTATATAAATGAAATTTCATGACCGCCTAATGGACCAATAAACTATAATCTGAGATTGATTCTGATAACTAAGAGGCACCACTGACACCTCGAGAAATTCTATAGTCAAACTGATCAGCTGACATTTCTGGCTAACACTAGATATTCTACTATTTTGACTAAAACTGAATTGACAATTCTGAGTAATACAGAGTATATAGACTTTCTGAATGAATCTAACTAACATACATGTAACTGAGTTTCTAACACATATAATTATTATAGGAGCCCCTAACTCTGACAGATGCAAGCAATTCTCAAGAATTCAATGCTTAAAAAGGATTCTAGTTTCTGACTTTTCAAGAGCTAGGGCTAAATTTCTAATTCGTTGGAACAAGCATCATTTCAGTTAGAAACTGGTGGAAAATAGCTACAATTAACATAGGATAGGATTCCACATGACTTAATCAAAGAATGATAACAATATCTTCAAATTCGCAATCTTAGGGCTAGGACTGAAAGTGGAAAGAGTGAGAATTTTGGGGGACACAAGGGAAGAATAATATCCTTGCTGGATTCCCACATACCTATAAAAGAAACCCTGATGAAAATCCCTGAGAAGAACTGAAAAGAATATCAAACCCTTCCTCATGTTCTATGCTTTTAGAGAAGTTCTTACATTCTGTTCTTGAGGGAGTTGAGAGAAATGAAAGAAAGTGCCATTCTAACCTTTAATTTCCTCCTACACGAACCCAAAACAACGTGGTTTCAAGTTTAAAAATCTAGGAAAATACTAAAATACCCCTGCAGAAAGAATTGAAAATTGCCCGACCTTGAAAAAAGGATCTCAGAACAGGTCGTTGGTTCAAACAACGGAAAGTTGTCCTTGGTTCTAGATTCTAAAGTTGACTTCACTGGAAAGACCCACAGGAGGATACAATGGTCTGTTGGAATAAAGAACGGATCGTTGACACCTTCCGTTAGAACAGGCAGGAAAACTGGGCATGGAGGCAACAAGTCATCACAACGACTCGTTGGAAGAACCAACGGGTCGTTGTATCCACTCGTGGTCAACATTGCTGGGGTTTAGAATTGGAAGACGGGTGGTAGCAACGACTTGTTGGTAGTAACCACGGGCCGTTGTTCCCTCTCATTGTCTCAGGGAATGATCTGATAATCCTCTAAACTCAGGATTCAAAAAACGACACGATGGCTCATTGTTAGTTTCAACTGGTTGTCCTATGTCTCATTGTTTCCCTCTGGAAGAAATCTCTACAACCCACGACCCTCTACAATGGTCTATTGGTTCCACCAACGGTCCGTTGTGTGGGTCATCTGAGACCGAAAACTTTTTTGGTTTTCCTATGGTTTTTCATGCAAGTCTAAATTTGGTCTAGGGAAGTTTCAAGGTGTTACAATATCTCTCCCTTGAGATCACTCATCCTCGAACGAAGACCAAAACTAGGAAAAAAGCTGTGACTAAAAAATTGAGACTATGAACTAATTTCTGAAGGAGTAACCGACTCCAAACTGACTTAACTGTACAAACAGAGCTGATGTAACTAGGATGCACATAGGAAATCTAAATAGAGCTGATGAGTATGGAACTGAGTAGAGTACTGAGAAAGGATTTAGTACCTGATTCTGGAACTGAACTGGGAGAGAACAAGTGAGGGTACTTGGCCATTATTTCTTCTTCTACTTCCCATGTGGCTCCCTCAACTACTACTTCCTCCATAAAACTTTCACCAAAGTGATTTCTTTGTTTCTCAGCTTACGAACCTAACGGTCAAGGATCTGAACAAGAACTTCTTCGTAATAGAGACTATCCTTTATGTCCACACTATCCAATGGCACCACTGAAGTTGGATCACCAATGCACTTTTTTAGTAGTGACACATGGAAGACTGGGTGCACGACTGCTAATTCTGAAGGTAGTTCTAACTCGTAGGCCACATTGCCGATTCGCCTCAGAATTCTGCAGGGTCCCATATACCTGGGATTGAGCTTTCCCTTTTTTCCAAACCTCATGACCCCTTTTATAGGCAAACTTTTTCAGGTATACCCAGTCATCAATTGCAAACTCCAACTCTCTTCTTCGTACATCGGCATAAGATATCTGATGGCTCTGAGTTGTTCTTAACCTTTCTCAGATGAGCTGAACTTTCTGCATTGCCTTGTGAACTGAGTCTGGCCCTATAAGAGTGGCTTCACCAACCTCAAACCACCCTATGGGAGATCTACATCTCCTACCATATAATGCCTCAAATAGGGCCATCTGAATGCTAGAGTGGTGGCTATTGTTCTATGCAAACTCGATGAGAAGCAAGTGATCATCCCAACTGCCCTTGAAATCAATCACGCAAGCCCTCAACATATCTTCTAGGGTCTGAATTGTTATACCCCGTAGAATTCCCAGCACCTAGACGACCTATTCGCACGTTGGTTAAGCATATTAGAAGGCCATACATGCTAGAGAAAGGCCGGGAAAAAGATCGGACAAGAAACCCGTCGAACCATCGCGGGAGGAGCCTAGGCAGAGCCCCTCCGCAATGGCAGCGTGTCACGGAGGAGAGGCCTCCGCGATGGCTCCGTGACACATTGCCCAAGTTCAGGCCCAAGTATATAAAGACCCCACTTCGGTTTAAAATCAATTATCACTTAAACTTTTCCAGAAAAGCGTAGTGAAGCAGAGGAAGACGAAGGAAATTATATATTTTCCTCTGATTACGCTGCCAAACGCTGCCCAAACTCAAATTAATCCTAGATACCAAAGTATTTAGCAGCAGAGAGCATTTCTACGGATTTAGTTTCGTGAAATACGGCCGACGAATCGGCAAGCCACCGAACTAAGGTAAGTAGAATTGCTCTAAATTATTGTCTATGTGTTCCTAGCTGAGAAGTGAATACTTCTCCCTTCTGGGCCTCTGAAAAATAGCGAGTTTTTGACCTTCTTTCGATAAGCCTAAGTTTAGGTTATAAACTATATAGAAAGTAACGTTGCTCTTTACAATAAAGTTGTATTTAGTATTGAGTGACGTATTTATGAATGCAGTTGGGAGAAAATAGTTTAAGTACCGGTCGAGCCTCGTCCGACGGACGAATAGTCAAAGATAAGGTATGTAAAGTTAGTTTCCTCAGCAAGTTGAGTAACATTGAGACAATATAGTAATTTACAGACCAGTAGAATGTTCAGAAGTCGAGTATTGCATTATTATGAATATTGGTACAATGTAAGAAGCTTTGGGTTGTAACGTGTACGAGACCTATCAGTATGATATAGATTCTGACGTAAGTGTTAAAGATTGCCCAGTATACCCAGTATGTGATGTAATATGCCATGATAAGATATTGTTATGTTCAGCTGAAACCCCGCGAAGTAGTACAGTATCCGTAAAGCATTTCAGACATAGAATAGCAACTAAATAAAGTTTAGAAAGCATGTTAGAAATAGGAAATCATGTTAATACAGAAACTCAGTAAACAGTATAGCTTTCAGCAGAAACACCCTCTTGTATAGCATTTGCTCCAGTACAGTTTGACAGGAGACTATATTCGTATTTATACTTACCTGCCTTAGCACATATCAGACACTTACAGATTACTATTATTAGCCCAGCATGTAATATATACGATACCTTACCCCTATTAGCCTTAGCAGGTGAGATACGTAGACAACATTACCAGTTGAGACCATTGTATTGATTGGGGTTGGATTACCTAGCATCCATGACCGCCCAAGGTTAATAGCTGTATCGACTCGTCCGCCAGAGGACGAGGATACGTCGCTCTACGGAGTGGCATGCCGTCCCGCAAAGGGACGAAGATGGGATGCCAGTTTCCCCATATTGTGCCTTGGTCGGCCTCTATACACCCCCGTCGAGCGGGTACGCCCGGGGTGTTGATTTTGGAGTCCTTCGGACTCAGGTACATTTATAGTCAGGGGCTCAGTGAGCCCAAGTGCATACCCAGAGGACCGGCAGGATGCTTACAGTCACTATAGGAGATGGGATGACTGGGGTAGGGGTGTAGATTCTGTGTTGGATGTACCTCCCGGCTTATGGGGGCCGGGTAAGGTTTGTGTGTGCCATGTCACGTTATGTATGTTATGCTATGTTACATTAAACATGAGTAGATTAGTAGTAGAATGATACATCTCCAAATATGACACCTACTCCTTCCAGTATGATTGAGAACAGGTACGACTTACATCATCAGACAGTCAATCTAGTTCTTCCTATTTCAGTTTCGTCAGTTATGTTATTGATTTCAGATATCTTTTTCAGTTATTGCTTTACATACTCAGTACCAGCGGTACTGACGCCCGGTGGGGCGCTGCATTACTTGCCTGTAGGTACTCATATACGAGCAGGCGATACTACATGATTTCCTATCAGCGGTTGAGTATTCAGCTCCTGTCATCCGGAGGCTGAATTCCAGAGGTGTAGTTCAGTTCCTTTTATTGTATATAGTACGGGTAGGTCGGGGCCCTATCCCGATCAGTTCTATTACTATTCCTAGAGTCTTGCAGTCTGTAAATATTCCCTGTGGTCAGATGAGCCGGTCGTGTGAGGCCATGCAGTTGTATAGCTGTTAGTATCCCTTCTTTCTATTATGATGGTCGTGTGGGGCCATAGCTTGCCAGTAGTGGTGACCTTGCCGGTCACGTAGTTTCTTTTTGTGCTTTATGATTGAGTTGCAGATAACTAGACAGCATGGTGGCCTTGTCGGCCCGCATAGGTTTCCCTGAATTGCTATGTTCTGGTCAGCTGTTAGTACAGGTACAGAAGGCTATAGGCCAATAGGCCAGGGGCTGTGTTTACAGCCGTTATATAGCCCTTTGTTTCCAGAAATGTGAGTTAGAGCCAGCCAGGCACCAGATGTGCCCAGGCTTAACAGTCCAGTAGGTCAGGTCCTAGTAGGGCACCAGGTGCCAGTCATACCCCCCAAGGCGGGGTGTGACAAACTTGGTATCAGAGCAGGTCGTATCCCAGGGAGTCTGCAAGCTGTGCTAAGTAGAGTCCTGTCCATGGATGTGTTGTGCACCACATACTATGGGTAGGAGGCTGCAAGGCATGATAGGATGGTTGTCTTTTATTCTGATTCAGTCGTGCTATAGAGCGGTACAGTATAGGGTTGAGTCCCTAAGAGCTTACCATATTCTTTGGTTACAGATAATGTCAGACCAGCAACATCCTACCACAGGTCGGAGCTTAGACATTGCAGCAGGGGAGGGCACCAGCAGGATGCCTCCCCCTCATTTGGAGATAGCCCGATCAGAGGGCCCTACAGAGGCTTCATCCCAGCCTCCTCAGCAGTCTCCACCACATCAGGAGCCATTTGGGGCGACAGCACCTTCAGCAGTCCCTATACCGACACCTTTCGACCAGGAGGTTAGGAGTGCTGTAGTTATGTTAGCACAGATGATGGCTGCTCAGCGTCAGCAAATGCCATCCACAGTTGCTGAATCATCAGGAGGGCCCAGCAGTTCGAGGGTCTGAGAGTTCTTAGCTTTGAATCCCCCACAGTTCACAGGCACGGACCGAATAGAGGACCCCCAGGATTTTCTGGATCAGATGCAGAGAATCTTCAAGGTTATGCATGCTACGCCTATTGAGTCAGTTGAATTGGCCGCATTCCGGTTACGAGATATTGCGGTGTTATGGTATGAAAGCTGGGAGAGGTCCCGAGGGAGAGATGTTTCCCCTCCACCTGGTCCAGCTTTTCAGGAGCCTTTCTAGATCACTATTTGCCGCGGGAGATCCGACAGGCCCGGGTAGATCAGTTCCTACATCTAGAACAGGGGGCCATGAGTGCTCGGGAATATTCCTTGCGGTTTGACTCTTTGGCTCGATATGCACCGGCCTTCGTGGATACCATGGCATCCAGAGTGCACCGTTTTATTATGGGATTGAACCCAGAATATGTCGAGACTTGTATCACGGCCACATTGCGAGAGGACATGGATATTTCCTGAATCCAGGCATTTGCCCAGAATATAGAGGGCATCAGACAGCAACATCAGGAAATCAGAAGGGTTAATCAGGAACAGCGTCGCCAGGATAGGCCAGCTGAGTTACAGAGAGAGGCCCGGGGAGGACCCAGGCCACGATTGTCAGACAGGCTGCCCAGGCCCCCGCCTCCGCCACAGTCACATGGAGGTAGATTCAGTCGCAGGGGGCAGTCAGAGGCTGGTAGAGGCTCACAGACGGCAGACTCACCATTACAGAGGAGGGCGGAGCAGAGTAGGTATACCCTACCACCTTGCCCTATATGCAGTCGACGTCATTCTGGAGCATGCAGGTATGGTTCCACCGCATGCTATATTTGTGGCCAAGAAGGCTATTTGATGAGAGATTGCCCAGCCAGAGGTCGAGAGGACCGGGATAGACAGGATAGGGCATCAGCAGGATCGCAAGTTACAGCATCCCCAACTGGGCGCAGGCCCTCAGTTTCAGCAGGCAGGGGTCGGGGCAGATCAGGGGTCTCCAGTACAGGTGCGGGTCCAAGCCGCACGTATGCCTTACCAGGGAGGCAAGATTCAGAAGCATCGCCTAATGTTGTGACAGGTATGCTAACTATCTGTTCACACCCTGCTTATGTGTTAATTGATCCAGGGTCTACCTTGTCCTATATTACTCCATTTGTGGCACGAAAGTTTAGTATTACACCAGAATCATTACAGCAGCCCTTCTTAGTATCCACACCCGTTGGTGACTCTATCACAACTAGCCAAATTACCGCGGGTGTACAGTAGAGGTTGCTGATCGTCAGATCACAGTAGATCTGGTCGAGTTAGAAATGATAGACTTCGATGCCATAATGGGTATGGATTGGTTAGTACCATGTTTTGCTAATGTTGAATGTTGGACCAAAACGGTCCGATTCCACTTCCCAGGGGAGGCAGTACGGGAGTGGAAGGGCAGCACCGCGACGCCAAAAGGTAGGTTTATTTCCTACATTCAGGCGAGAAAATTGATATCTAAGGGGTGCATTTACCATCTTGTCAGAGTTCAGGATGTTCAAGCAGAATCTCCGACACTCCAGTCTGTCCCAGTGGCAAATGAATTCCCAGATGTATTTCCTGATGAGTTACCTGGTATTCCCCCAGAAAGGGAAATAGACTTTGCTATCGATTTGTTGCCAGGCACTCAGCCAATATCAATACCTCCTTATCGTATGGCTCCTGCAGAACTCAGAGAATTAGAGGAGCAGTTGAAAGACTTGTTAGATAAAGGTTTTATCAGGCCGAGTACTTCCCCGTGGGGTGCGCCAGTCTTGTTTGTGAGAAAGAAAGATGGCTCGCTCCGAATGTGCATAGATTATCGGCAGCTAAACAAAGTTACAGTAAAGAACAAGTACCCGCTCCCTAGAATTGATGACTTATTTAATCAGTTGCAGGGAGCCAGATACTTTTCTAAGATTGACTTGCGGTCCGGATATCACCAGGTCTGAGTACGTGAGAGAGATATTCCTAAGACAACATTCAGGACCCGATATGGACATTTTGAATTTCTGGTTATGTCCTTCGGGCTAACGAACGCCCCAACAGTCTTTATGGACCTGATGAACAGTATTTTCAAACCTTTCCTGGACTTGTTCGTGATAGTATTTATTGATGATATTCTGGTGTATTCTCGGTCTGAAGCAGATCACCGGACTCATTTGCGGACAGTGCTCCAGATTCTCAGGGACCGCCAGTTGTACGCTAAATTTTCGAAGTGTGAATTCTGGCTTAACTCAGTGGCCTTTTTAGGGCATATAGTCTCAGACACTGGTATACAGGTAGACAAGCAGAAGATAGAAGCAGTTAAGTCATGGCCTAGGCCTACCACCTCGACTGAAGTTCGTAGCTTTCTGGGGTTGGCAGGGTATTATCGGAGGTTCGTTGAGGGATTCTCAACCATTGCAGCACCTTTAACTAAATTGACACAGAAAGCAGCAAAGTTTCAGTGGATGGAGGCATGCGAGCAGAGCTTCCAGGAAATGAAAGACAGATTAACCTCCGCCCCACTACTAGCACTGTCGGAAGGCACAGAAGGGTATTCAGTTTATTGTGACGCGTCAGGTATCGGGTTGGGTTGTGTGTTGATGCAGCATGGTAGAGTAATTGCATATGCTTCCAGACAGCTGAAGAAGCACGAAAAGAATTACCCCACCCATGACCTAGAATTGGTTGCAGTAATTCATGCCTTGAAGATGTGGAGGCATTACCTGTACGGCGTCCATGTTGATATTTACACAGATCATAAGAGCTTACAGTACATTTTCTCTCAGAGGGAGTTGAATCTGCGCCAGCACCGCTGGTTAGAGCTGTTAAAAGACTATGATGTGAATATTCTATACCACCCCGGAAAAGCTAATGTTGTAGCAGATGCCCTGAGCCGAAAGTCAATGGGGAGTTTGGCGTATTTACGGCCTGAGAAACGGAAGTTAGCCAAGGAAATTCATCAGTTAGCTGATCTAGCCGTTCGAGTAATGGAAACAGAAAATAATGGAGCAGTAGTTCAGAATTCTGCAGTGTCATCGTTAGTTACAGAGGTAAAAGAACGACAGTACAAAGATCCCGATTTAGTCCAGCTCAAAGATAGAGTTCAGAAGAGTAAGGAGCCAGATTTTCAGATAACCGAGGATGATGTGCTACATTGTAAGGGCCGCCTCTGTGTCCCGAATGTCTCAGGACTTCGTGGGCAGATCATGCATGAGGTACACTACGCTCGCTATTCCCTTCACCCAGGGACGACGAAAATGTACCACGACAACAAAGACATCTACTGGTGGCTAGGTATGAAAACTGAGATAGCTGAATTTGTATCTAGATATGCTAATTGTCAGCAGGTGAAAGCAGAGCACCAGAAACCGGGTGGTTTGACTCAAGAGATAATGATACCTATGTGGAAATGGGAAGTAATAAACATGGATTTTGTAACAGGGTTACCCCGTACTAGACACATAAATGATTCCATTTGGGTAATAGTTGACAGGCTGACAAAATCAGCTCATTTCCTGCCAGTGAGGGCTACCTTCTCAGCTGAGGATTATGCCAAATTATATATCAGAGAAATAGTTAGATTACATGGAGTGCCGGTAGCTATTATTTCAGATAGGGGAGAACAGTTTACAGCTAGATTCTGGCAGTCGTTTCAGAAAGGTTTGGGGACGCAGATTAACTTGAGCACAGCATTCCATCCTCAAATAGATAGGCAAGCAGAACGTACGATTCAGACGCTCAAAGATATGCTACGAGCGTGTGTGTTAGATTTTGGGGGTAGCTGGGATGAACATCTTTCGTTAATCGAATTTGCTTATAATAACAACTACCATTCAACTATTCAGATGGCGCCTTTCAATGCATTGTACGGGCGAAAATGTAGATCGCCGGTGGGCTGGTTTGAAATAGGAGAATCAGCATTAGTTGGCCCAGACATTGTTCGGCAGTCCGAGGAAAAGATAAAGCTTATCCGAGAACGTTTACTGACTGCTCAGAGCCGCCAGAAGTCTTACGCAGATAGGCGGCGCAGAAATCTAGAATTTTCGGTAAACGACTGGGTATATTTGAAAGTGTCCCCGATGAAATGGGTAATGAGGTTTGGAAAGAAAGGCAAGCTTAGCCCAAGATTCATTGGGCCATATCAGATTCGGCGTAGAATAGGCCGCGTGGCATACGAGTTGAACTTGCCTCCAGAGTTAGCGTCGGTTCACCCAGTATTCCATGTTTCTAGGTTAAGGAAGTTCGTAGGGGACCCTTCTACAGTAGTTCCAGTTCAGGATGTTCAGGTCACAAAAGAGTTAGCCTATGAAGAGGTTCCCGTAGCTATCTTAGACAGACAGATTCAGAGGCTGAGAACTAAAGATGTTGCATCTGTCAAAGTATTGTGGCGTAACAGAAATCAGGAGGAAATGACGTGGGAGGCTGAAGAAGATATGAAAACCAGATACCCTCACCTATTTCAGGCCTAGTCAGACGACAGGTATGTCCATATCATTACTTATACAGTACCTTATGATTGTATGTTTGTAAATGATAAAGAAGAAGTGATATTTAGTTATCCAGTGGATCTTAGAATATTGTGTGCAGTGCCTGTGTTGGACTTTTCTAAATTGCCCGACCTTGAAAAAAGGATCTCAGAATAGGTCGTTGGTTCAAACAACGGAAATCTGTCCTTGGTTCTAGATTCTAAAGTTGACTTCACTGGAAAGACCCACAGGAGGATACAATGGTCTGTTGGAATAAAGAACGGATCGTTGACACCTTCCGTTAGAACAGGCAGGAAAACTGGGCATGGAGGCAACAAGTCATCACAACGACTCGTTGGAAGAACCAACGGGTCGTTGTATCCACTCGTGG
The DNA here is from genome assembly GCA_035772735.1 of Datura wrightii. Classification (NCBI taxonomy): domain Eukaryota; kingdom Viridiplantae; phylum Streptophyta; class Magnoliopsida; order Solanales; family Solanaceae; genus Datura; species Datura wrightii. Next base: position 18,916,736 of record JASDFA010000006.1, on the reverse strand, counting down.
TCCACATTGCTGGGGTCTGGAATTGGAAGACGGGTGGTAGCAACGACCTGCTGGTAGTAACCACGGGCCGCTGTTCCCTCTCATTGTCTCAGGGAATGATCTGATAATCCTCTAAACTCAGGATTCAAAAAACGACACGATGGCTCATTGTTAGTTTCAACTGGTTGTCCTATGTCTCATTATTTCCCCCTGGAAGAAATCTCTACAACCCACGACCCTCTACAACGGTCTATTGGTTCCACCAACGGTCCGTTGTGTGGGTCATCTGAGACCGAAAAGTTTTTTGGTTTTCCTATGGTTTTTCATGCAAGTCTAAATTTGGTCTAGGGAAGTTTCAAGGTGTTACAATATCTCTCCCTTGAGATCACTCATCCTCAAACGAAGACCAAAACTAGGAAAAAAGCTACGACTAAAAAATTGAGACTATGAACTAATTTTTGAAGGAGTAACCGACTCCAAACTGACTTAACCGTACAAACAGAGCTGATGCAACTAGGATGCACATAGGAAATCTAAATAGAGCTGATGAGTATGGAACTGAGTAGAGTACTGAGAAAGGATTTAGTACCTGATTCTGGAACTGAACTGGGAGAGAACAAGTGAGGGTACTTGGCCATTATTTCTTCTTCTACTTCCCATGTGGCTCCCTCAACTAGCTACTTCCTCCATAAAACTTTCACCGAAGTGATTTCTTTGTTTCTCAGCTTACGAACCTAACGGTCAAGGATCTGAACAAGAACTTCTTCGTAATAGAGACTATCCTTTATGTCCACACTATCCAATGGCACCACTGAAGTTGGATCACCAATGCACTTTTTCAGTAGTGACACATGGAAGACTGGGTGCACGACTGCTAATTTTGAAGGTAGTTCTAACTCGTAGGCCACATTGCCGATTCGCCTCATAATTCTGCAGGGTCCCATATACCTGGGACTGAGCTTTCCCTTTTTTCCAAACCTCATGACCCCTTTTATAGGCAAACTTTTTCAGGTATACCCAGTCATCAATTGCAAACTCCAACTCTCTTCTTCGTACATCGGCATAAGATATCTGATGGCTCTGAGTTGTTCTTAACCTTTCTCAGATGAGCTGAACTTTCTGCATTGCCTTGTGAACAGAGTCTGGCCCTATAAGAGTGGCTTCACCAACCTCAAACCACCCTATGGGAGATCTACATCTCCAACCATATAATGCCTCAAATAGGGCCATCTGAATGCCTGAGTGGTGGCTATTGTTCTATGCAAACTCGATGAGAAGCAAGTGATCATCCCAACTGCCCTTGAAATCAATCACGCAAGCCCTCAACATATCTTCTAGGGTCTGAATTGTTATACCCCGTAGAATTCCCGGCACCTAGACGACCTATTCGCACGTCGGTTAAGCATATTAGAAGGCTATACGTGCTAGAGAAAGGCCGGGAAAAAGATCGAACGAGAAACCCGTCGAACCATCGCGGGAGGAGCCGAGGCAGAGCCCCTCCGCGATGGCAGCATGTCACGGAGGAGAGGCCTCCGCGATGGCTCCGTGACACGTTGCCCAAGTTCAGGCCCAAGTATATAAAGCCCCCACTTCGGTTTAAAATCAATTATCACTTAAAAATTTCCAGAAAAGCGCAGTGAAGCAGAGGAAGACGAAGGAAATTATATATTTTCGTCCGATTACGCTGCCAAACGCTGCCCAAACTCAAATTAATCCTAGATACCAAAGTATTTAGCAGCAGAGAGCATTTCTACGGATTTAGTTTGGTGAAATACGGCCGACGAATCGGCGAGCCACCGAACTAAGGTAAGTAGAATTGCTCTAAATTAATGTCTATGTGTTCCTAGCTGAGAAGTGAATACTTCTCCCTTCTGGGCCACTGAAAAATAGTGAGTTTTCGACTGTCTTTCGATAAGCCTAAGTTTAGGCTATAAACTATATCGAAAGTAACGTTGCTCTTTACAATAAAGTTGTATTTAGTATTGAGTGACGTATTTATGAATGCAGTTGGGAGAAAATAGTTGAAGTACCGGCCGAGCCTCGTCTGACGGACGAATAGTCAAATATAAGGTATGTAAAGTTAGTTTCCTCGGCAAGTTGAGTAACATTGAGACAGTATAGTAATTTACAGACCAGTAGAATGTTCAAAAGTCGAGTATTGCATTATTATGAATATTGGTACAATGTAAGTAGCTTTGGGTTGTAACGTGTACGAGACCTATCAGTATGATATAGATTTTGACGTAAGTGTTAAAGATTGCCCAGTATACCCAATATATGATGTAATATGCCATGATAAGATATTGTTGTGTTCAGCTGAAACCCCGCGAAGTAGTACAGTATCTGTAAAGCATTTCAGACATAGAATAGCAACTAAATAAAGTTTAGAAAGCATGTTAGAAATAGGAAATCATGTTAATACAGAAACTCAGTAAACAGTGTAGCTTTCAGCAGAAACACCCTCTTGTATAGCATTTGCTCCAGTACAGTTTGACAGGAGACTATATTCGTATTTATACTTACCTGCCTCAGCACGTATCAGACACTTACAGATTACTATTATTAGCTCAGCATGTAATATATACGATACCTTACCCCTATTAGCCTCAGCAGGTGAGATACGCAGACAGCATTACCAGTTGAGACCGTTGTATTGATTGGGGTTGGATTACCTAGCATCCATGACCGCCCAGGGTTAATAGTTGTATCGACTCGTCTGCCAGAGGACGAGGATACGTCGCTCTACGGAGTGGCATGCCGTCCCGCAAGGGGACGAAGATGGGATGCCAGTTTCCCTATATTGTGCCTTGGTCGGCCCCTATACACCCCCGTCGAGCGGGTACGCCCGGGGTGTTGATTTTGGAGTCCTTCGGACTCAGGTACAGTTATAGTCAGGGGCTCAGCGAGCCCAAGTGCATACCCAGGGGACCGGCAGGATGCTTACAGCCACTATAGGAGATGGGATGACTGGGGTAGGGGTGTAGATTCTGTGTTGGATGTACCTCCCGGCTTATGGGGGCCGAGTAAGGTTTGTGTGTGCCATGTTATGTTATGTATGTTATGCTATGTTACATTAAACATGAGTAGATTAGTAGTAGAATGATACGTCTCCAGATATGACACCTACTCCTTCCAGTATGATTGAGAACAGGTACGACTTACATCATCAGACAGTCAATCTAGTTCTTCCTATTTCAGTTTCGTCAGTTATGTTATTGATTTCAGATATCTTTTTCAGTTATTGCTTTACATACTTAGTATCAGCGGTACTGACACCCGGTGGGGCGCTGCATTACTTGCCTGCAGGTACTCATAGACGAGCAGGCGTTACTACGTGATTTCTTGTCAGCGATCGAGTATTCAGCTCCTGTCATCCGGAGGCTGAATTTCAGAGGTGTAGTTTAGTTCCTTTTGTTGTATATAGTACGGGTAGGTCGGGGCCCTATCCCGATCAGTTCTATTACTATTCCTAGAGGCTTGCAGTCTGTAAATATTCCCTGTGGTCAGATGAGCCAGTCGTGTGAGGCCGTGCAGTTGTATAGCTGTTAGTATCCCTTCTTTCTATTATGATGGTCGTGTGGGGCCATAGCTTGCCAGTAGTGGTGACCTTGCCGGTCACGTAGTTTCTTTTTGTGCTTTATGATTGAGTTGCAGATAACTAGACAGCATGGTGGCCTTGTCGGCCCGCATAGGTTTCCCTGAATTGCTATGTTCTGGTCAGTTGTTAGTACAGGTACAGAAGGCTATAGGCCAATAGGCCGGGGGTTGTGTTTACAGCCGTTATATAGCCCTTTGTTTCCAGAAATGTGAGTTAGAGCCAGCCAGGCACCAGATGTGCCCAGGATTAACAGTCCAGCAGGTCAGGTCCTAGTAAGGCACCAGGTGCCAGTCATACCCCCCAAGGCGGGGTGTGACATGAATGGTCCGCTCAGCTTGTCCATCGGTCTTCGGGTGAAAGGTTGTTCTGAGCTTGACCTGGGTACCTAGTCCTTTATGAAAAGACTTCCAGAAGTGAGAGGTGAATTGGATACCTCTGTCTGAGATAATAGATAATGGCACCCTGTGACGTCACACTAGTTCCCGGATGTAAATCCTAGCATAGTCCTCAGTTGAATCTGTGGTTTTGACTGGAGAAAATGTGTTGACTTAGTCATCCGATCTACTATTACCTATATTGAATCATGTTGCTAATGAGTACGAGGTAGACCCGTAATGAAGTCCATGTTTACTTCTTCCTACTTCCATGTGGGTATACTAATATCCTAAGTCATACCTCCTGGTCTCTGGTGGTCCACATTAACTTGTTGGCAGTTCGGCACTTGGCTATAAATTCATCAATGTCTCTTTTCATGCCGTTCCACCAGTAAATATCCTGCAAATCGTGGTACATTTTTGTAGCACCGGGGTGAATGGAGTATCGCGAGCTGTGTGCATCAGCCAGTATCTTCTATCTCAACACACCAACATCCGGTACACACAACCTTCCCTGGTAATGGAGCACACTATCTCTCCCTTTTGAGAAAGCCTGAACCTCCTTTCTGATAACTACTTCCTTAAGTTTAAGTAGAACTGGATCTTCATCTTTTCTAGACTTAACTTCAACTACCAAGGATGAATCCGACCACTCTGCATTACCATCCCACATTTATCTGAATCCACAAGTTGCACCCCTAACCGGGCTAGCCATGGATATCCTTCTCCATCTCTTTTTTGCCTTCCTCTGCATGAGCCACACTACTTAGGGCATCAGCCACCACATTGGCTTTGCCCGGGTGATATAGCACACTCATGTCGTAGTCTTTCAGCAACTCCAACCACCTCCTCTGACATAGATTTAGATACTTCTGACTCAGCACGTACTGAAGACTCTTATGATCTGTAAATACATCTACATGAGCTCCATATAAGTAATGCCTCCATATTTTTAGCGCAAAAACCACCGTTGCCAACTCTAAGTCATGCGTTGGATAATTCTTCTCATGAACTTTGAGCTGCCTGGAGGTGTAGGCTATCACTTTGTCCCGCTACAACAAAACGCAGCCAAGTCCAACTCTGGAAGCATCATAATAAACAACCAACCCATCTGTTCCTTTCGGCAAGGTTAAAACTGGAGCGGTGGTGAGTCGAGTTTTTAACTCTTGGAAACTCTTCTCAAACTCGTCCGACCACTGAAATTTTACGTTCTTCTGAGTTAACTTAGTCATAAGAGATGCTATAGTGGAGAAGCCTTCCACAAACCGTCGATAATAACCTGCTAAGCCTAGGAAACTCCTGATTTCAGTAGGAGAGGTAGGTTTGGGCCAATCTTTCACTACTGGTATCTTTGAGGGTCTACTTGTATTCCTTCATCTGAGACCACATGACCTAAGAAATTCATGGACTTTAACCAAAATTCGCACTTGTTGAACTTGGAGAATAATTGGCGGTCCCTGAGGGTCTGTAATGCTAATCTTAGGTGATTGACATGCTCTTCCTCATTTCTGGAGTATACTAGAATGTCATCGATAAATACAATGATGAACATATCCAGATACTGCTTGAAGAACCTGTTCATTAAATCCATGAAGGTTGTTGGGGCATTTGTGTGTCCAAAGGACATCACTACAAACTCGTAGTGACCATGTCGAGTTCTGAAAGTTGTTTTCGGTATGTCACACTCTATGACTCTTAGCTGATGGTACCCTGACTTGAGATCGATATTAGAGAAACAACTGGATCCCTAAAGTTGGTCAAATAGATCGTCAATTCTGGGTAGGGGATACTTTTTCTTGACTGTGACTTTGTTTAGCTGATGGTAATCTATGCACATTCTGAGGGTACCATCTTTCTTACGCACGAATAGCAATAGAGCACCCCAGGGAGAGATGTTGGGGTTTGATAAAACCCTTGTCAAGAAGATCTTTTAACTACTCCTTCAACTCCTTAAGCTCATATGGAGCCATTCTTTAAGGAGGGATGGAGATAGGCTGAGTATCTGGGAGGAGATCTATTCCAAAGTCTATTTCCCATTGAGGGGGAACTCTAGAAAGTTCCTCAGGGAAAACATTTGGGAACTCGCTGACCATGGGAACTAACTGAATAGTTGGAGTCTCGGAGTTGAAATCCTTGACCCAAACCAGAGGATAAATACATCCCTTGGAAATGGGTTTCTGGGCCTTAAGGTAGGAAATAAGCCTACCCTTAGGTGCTAAACTGTTGCGCGTCCATTCTAACACTAGCTCGTTTGGAAACTGGAACTTGACAACTCTTTCTGCAATCAACTGAGGCATAGTAGGAGTGTAGCTAATTCATGCCGAGAATAAGGTCAAAGTCAACCATGTCTAACTCTACAAGATCAGCTAGAATAACTTTATTCAGGACTGAGAGTGATTAGTTTCTATACACTCGACTGGCTCTAACTGACTCACCAACTGGGATGGAGACTGAGAATGGTTCTGAGAGGACTTCTGGACTGATGTTGAACTGGAATGCTATATAGGGAGTCACGAACGAAATAGTGGCTCCTAGATCTAAGAGGGCATACACATCTAGATGGAAGAGACGTAACATATCAGTAACTACATCAGGTGAGTTTTCCTAATCCTAATGGGAAGATAGAGCATAGAAACGATTATGGTGCTGACCACCATCCGTACCTAATGTGTTAGCCCGCTGAGCTGGTTGGCCCGCTGGGGCTGATGATGTGGTAGATTGCGATCTCCCTCGCCCTGTTGACGGGCACTCCCTAAGCTTATTTCAAAGCTGTCCACACCGAAAATAGTCCTCTTTGCCTTGAAAGCACTCCCCGGGTAATTCTATCCACATTTGGGGCAAGCTGGATATATGTTCCCGGTACTGTGAGTCTGAGACTGATAGCCAGATGCTCCACCCCTCCGGTCTTGACAGGACCGAAAGGTAAGGGTGCTGGCTAAACTAGGTGTTGGGGCCCTCTGTTGCTGCTGTTGTGGGCGGCTGCCACCGCTAGACCTTTGATGGACGTAATCTGACTGGCCAGTCCTTGCTCATTTGTTCTTTCTCTCCATATACTTCAGCTTTTTGGCCTCAATCTGTTTGGCATAGACAATCAAACTGGAGAGATCCATGTCCCTAATCAGCATTATTGTTCTGCACTCCTTAAGAACCAGGTTTGACACCCCGTTCACGAATTTCAACATGGGATCCCTTGGCTCGGCTACCATCTCCGGAGCGTACTTTGATAGCTTGGTAAACTCCAAAGCATACTCCTCCACTGTTTTATTTCCTTGCCTCAAGTTCATAAACTCCGCTATCTTGTCCTCCCTGAGCTCTCGAGGGAAAACTCTGTCCAGAAAGACTGTGTTGAACTCCTCCCACTCCACCGGTCCTGCTCCCGCTGGTCACCCCTCCTTCCACTGCTCATACCAAACCTGGGCTACCCCTTTAAGCTGGCAGATAGCCAAGCCGGCACTCTCAGAGGAGCCGACACCCATAATATGGTTAATCTTCCTGATTTCATCCATGAATTCTTAGGGGTCCTCCCCTACTTTGGATACCTAAAATGATGGAGGGTTTATTCAGGTGAAATCCTGCACCCTCGCAGCTACTGCAGAATTGTTGGTGCTCATCGGCACTACTTGCTAGTTCACCTGGTTGGTGACTGTTTGGGCCACCAATTGGATGGCCACATGAATTCAGCGGTAGATATGGAATCATCTCGAGGAGCCGCCGGGACTAGTGGGGCAGGTCTGTTGGCGTTACCGGCCTTTCTTTTGTTACCACATTTGGGAGGCATGATTCACTGAAACGAAACAGAGCACAAGTTAGAAGGGCATCTCTGGAATTGAACCTTAACGCACGATAAGGAATATGAACAAAAGAGAGTTTTTCTAATAACATCTTGCAGCCTCCTCTTCATAAGTGTGGCGCGCTTCACACCTATGAAAAGGACTCTACTCGATATGGCTTTTAGAATTTATGAGGATACTCTAAACCTAGCGCTCTGATACCAAGTTTGTCACGCCTCGAGTCTACACCTTGGACGAAATACGGTACTTGGAGTCACAAGTAACCTCAAGTCAACCCTTGGAGTATCATATACTGGTATTCTAAGTAAAACATACATAGCGAAAGCTTTAAAATAATACATAATTGTTCGGATGCTTTTTATTTGGGTATAAAACTACACGCAAGTGCACGTGGTCGAACAAGTAGTAAAGTGGCTTAAGTAAGCCAAGTATCGATCCCACAGGGACTGGGATGAAGTGCAATCTGCTCAAGTGTACTATATTTTAATTCTAAAAATGCAGACAACAGCGTAACCAAAAGTTTGATATTTTGATTTATAATTTTTATACTAAATCTAAAACAACTATCTAATGTGAGTCTGAACTATGAATGAGAGCATGCTGAGGTTAAACGAACATGTAATAAAATTAATTATCGACATAATTTGGTTAGTCTTTTCCTCCGGTTTCTAGACAAGAACTACTGCCAAGAGATTAAAAATCTAGTATTTAACCCCACTTAAGAATCATGAACCATCCACCTACATTTCTGTGATTAAATGCAGTTCATGTTCTACCCATACAAACCCGGTTCCTAAATTGACTAATACGACTTTCAGGTATATTTCTATCCTAAAAGTAAATCAATTCTCAATTTTCCCAAACTGAGAAAAGATCATATCCTATTAATTCACAACTTTCCAATTTCTTGCTCTCTCGAGTGAAACCGGACTTTTTAGTTGTACATTAACGTAGGCCACACATTAATGCAGTAAGAACAAGAATCAATAGAACAACCATGGATGAAAAGATGAAAAACCAATATGATCAACAAACACATTTCATTACAAGTGTTCATAACCTCAGCAAGAAGATGAATTAGCCACTCATTTGTGGATTAAACATCGTTAAATGAGTGTTAAACATACAAGCAATTGAATACAAGGAGAAGGAAAGAGAGAAAAACCCTAATAATTTCGTCCCCCCAACTGCCTGTAACCCACGTTCTTGCTCCACCAAGTCAGAATCTTGAAAAATGAACCTAAGTGTTCTATTTATACTAGTGGGAATTTTTCCCGGAATAACAAGCCACGTGTCACGGAGTGCATCGCGGAGCACTGCCTCCGTTACACGCTACCGGCGTGGACCTTCACTGGAAACTGGGGGTCCAGGAATAAGGCCCAACGTGGCACGGCGTGCAACGCGGAGCCATGCTACCGTGCCACGGACCTATTGCGTACCCTCTCTGGAAATTGGGCAAAAATTCCCTATCCAGGCAGAAGGCCTCCGCGATGGCAGTGTGACACGGCTCCATCACGGAGCCCCTTTATTTTGTGCTTTCCAATGCCTTGTCCCTTGCTCACGTCCGAGTCCAACCCCGATCTCTTCCAACATGCATTTAAGCTTCTCAAAATTATATTTTACCTGCAAAACAATGCTAATCAAGTTGGTTAGTATAAATTCACATTTTATTACCAATTACATGAGAATGTATACATATTGATAGATAAACAAGGCTAAAATGACACATTTGAGTATCACTTGGGCATATAAATTTGCCCAAGATCACTTACCCCACACTTGGGCATATAAACACAATTTCGCTCTCTCTCCCAACAGAATTCACATGCATCATTGATAGTTTATATGCGTCCACCAAACACAGCAAAGAACCAGGTCCCTTACCTGGTTCCTTAACAGAAAATAGAAACTAAATAACACAAGAAATTTTACGTGGAAACCTCTTTGCCCAAGAGAGTAAAACCACGACCTACACTGGTAGGATTTTCAAACTCCACTAAAATAGCCGAGCAAGTTCAGATTACAAACTCATGTAACCTAGGAATTAACCTATTAATCCCTTCCCCCTTACAATACCTCTATTGTAAGCCTTTGCAATAACTCTATTACAAAGAAAACCAAAGGCTGACTCTAGCCTATCAAACAACGATTTTACAACCAAAAAATAGATACCTACGAATGCTTCTCATAAGAGGAGTAGGTTTACAAATTAAGGACAAAAAATAAGAAATCAACAACCTAGAACTAAACAAATACACATGAAATGACTTTGGTTCTTGTTGTTGTTGAGTCTTGTCTTCAGATGGCTTTTGCAAGAGAGGAAGTGTCCTTCTTGTGTGTTTGCAAAAGTAAAGACCCATTTGTATTGTGTCAAGTCTATATCAAACATGAGATTGAGACACATGGGATATTGTCCAGCGGATAAATGATAGCAGCAGTAGCAGCAGTCTGGTCACTGTGTTGTGGCAGCCATGACAGGCTGTAAAGCTGTTATTGACAGCTGTGAGAGTTGACTTTTGCTAGAGAGAAATTTGGTCCCTGATCTGGTCCCCCGATAGGTTTTTCAAATCATCAAAACTTATTTACAGTACTTCAAGGTCTCTATGCTACATCAATTTCCCCCTTTTTGATGATGACAAACACATGATACAGATTTCTTCCCCCTGCGAGACAGGTCCTTGCCAAGGTTCGCTCTCCTCTTGATTTCTTCCCCCTGCGAGTCAAGTACTCTTCTAGTTAGCCCATCGATAGGTTTGTCAAGTCATCAAAACCAACACATAGTACTTCAAGGTCTGTGCTTCTTCAATTTCCCCCTTTTTGATGATGACAAACCCAACGTCTATGCCTTCAAGTAATACCAGTTCCCCCTTACGCCTGCAAGCTACTAGTTCCCCCTTACACTGTCAACTTCCTTTCAGCATTTAGTAGTTCCCTTTTACCCAGCAATTCCCCTTCACCTCTAACAATTAATTCCCCCTTACGCCTTCAGTAGTTCCCCTTACCCTTATGCCTAACTTCCCCTTTTTGGCATCATTAAAAAGACAAGCAGTAACACGACAGAGAGAGACAGAGATAATGTTAACTCATGGCCGCTGGGGCAACACTAACATGAATGACCAGAGGCAAATAGTAATGAGAAGAACAAATAAAGTTCCATTCAGAGTAGAGTGCCCAAGGTACAAAAAGGAACATTAGCATTCCCAGCCATATAAAACGTTTCTTAAAAACATATAAACTATGCCAGAAGAAGAGCAAGGACTAGGAGAAAAGAGAATCAGGAAAGAAAAAAAAGAATCCTAAACAAAGGAAGTAGATCAGATTTTGGATAGGAGCTTGTCAAACCTTGCATTAGCAGCATTCGGATCACAACGCAGCTGCTGTGCCGGGTCCTCCACGTGTTTCTTTAAGGCACAATTTTTCTCCCTTAACAGAGCATTCTTATTCTAGAGTGCTAACATCGCACCGGGTTCCCAACTTGTTCCTGCTGTGGTCTGGTCTGCTTTTAAGAGAGCCAAGTCTACCTCCCCTTGAGCAAGTAGCATTGCTAATCGATCAATCTCCTCAGTTCCACGTCTTTGTACCTCGATCAATCCTAAGATCATGGACTGTACACCAACACCACTCCTTTTGGCCATACACTAGCATTTCTCCTACATGTTTAAGGTGAACATTTGCTTCCTTGTAGCCACTGTACCTTTCCCAAAATCAACCCTGAAATGCTCATACACCCTAGAGAGAAATTAGCCATACCCCAGCTCATGTCGACCATCCCTGGTTTGCACAATCTTTACCATATGTTCAATCATGAGTGCGAACAAATTTAGCAATTGAAAAGTGGATAATTTCCCTAAGATGAATAGGTCGGCAAAGGTAGCAATGGAGCGTCACTCAGTGCGAGAAAGGTCATCCTTATTCAAACTCTCAAAGAGGAGTTGATATTCAAGTTTTAGCTGTTATTGAACATCTGGTCGCTCTTTAGGTTCCCTTCCAGTTTCCTTGCTTACAATCCTCTTACCCTTCGAGGACAATCCTCTTACCCTTCATTTGGTACAACCACTTTCTTTTGCATGAGAATGAAAGCAATTAGATATTTAGATTCAAGAGTAAGTGAGAAGGAGATAAAGAAGGGATAGATATGAGACTTTTAGGAGAGAAAAGAAAGAAGAAGCAAACTAAGGGTTTACTATGAGGTCCAAAAAAATGCATCGATTTAGAGGGATGGGACGTTTTAGGAAAGACACATTGTTTCTATAGGCGGGAAGACAGAGATGACGTGGCACAGATTTATACATTTAAAATAAAACTTAAGGTAAGACTGAGAATACTGACCTATTCAAGAGACCTGGTCCCTCAGAGGGTTCCCTGGAGCATTGTTTTCAACGAATGTACTATCTGTTCGTAGCCTTACTCCTAGATCCCATCACCATGCGTGCATACCTGTAAAAGTATAAGACTGAGTTAGACACATCCGTTAGCCTTTCTCCAGCATATACCTGCTCTCTGCTTCTAGCCAACTCAAGAGAAAGTTTAAAAGAAAGACTGATGTTCCATTTTCAACAATCCCAGCTTCAAGCAATTTCATTCAACGTGTTCTCTGCCAAGAGTCTTCGTGAAACTGTCCACTACCTGGTCCTTCATTCAGCAAAAATTTATGTTTATGAACCCTTCCCCCTTTTTTTTTGAGAACAACATGTTGTCAATCTTCCCCCTTTTGAAGCCATTGCAAAGGAGAAATCTAGACAACCCATCATACCATGCTCTTGGGACTTGTTTCAATCCACGCAGGACTTTATCTAGCTTGTAAACATATCAAAGGATGCTCATGATTTTCAGCTCCAGAAGGTTGTTTGCAGAAAACTTCTTCCTTCAAGTATCTACTTAGAAAGGCATCCTTTACATCTATTTGAAAGGACTTAAACTTCATTTGCTATGCAGACGCGGTACAAGATCTGATCCCCTCCATACGAGCAACTAGAGCAGATATTTCTTCAGTCTTTTCCCTTTTTATCTAGCTTGACTCTAAACTCCAACCTGGTCCCTATGATGGTCCTGTCGGTGGCTTTGGTACCAGGTTCCTGATCAGTTGACTGAGTATTGACACTGTCAACTTGCAAGACTTGATCTGTTGAGCTCATCTCCGCCACATAGATTTTTTTTTAATCTTTTGCAACCAAAATTACTTCTCCTATTTCAATGTTGGTCACCATACATGAAGCTGAGACGAATCTTACTTCATTCCCTTTGTCACAAATTTAAGACACGCTCAACAATCTATACTTCAGTCCTTTGACATAAAATACATCCTTAATTGCATGAGCTATGCTTTTTCAACTTTTCCCACACCAAGAACGTTCCCTTCTCTTCCGTCTCCAAAGGATACACTCCCACCTTGAAGGGCTTTGAGAGAGAGGAAATCTTTAATACTTCAAGTTAAGTGTCTCTAGCAGCCGCTATCCACGAATCGTTCTGGCTGCTTCCACTTCTCTCACCCTTCACAAAAGATCACTTGCTTGATTTAGGAACCTATTTTAGCTTGAGTTCCCAAAATTGCGTTAAAGGAAGGATCAAATTCTTCTTAGTCCAAGCTGGTAACCAGGTTCTATTAAGGACTGGACTAGGTACGCTCACCTTTTTCATGGCCTCTGACGCCTTTCATTGTTTGGTCAAGGTAGAGAGTCTAGCTAGACACTCACCCTTGAGATGATCATTTCTACCACAATGGATACATAACCAATTATCAGGATTAGACACATATTTACTATGAGGGTCATAAGGTGCCCTTGGTCGTCTAAACCCAATACCTTCCCTGGTTTGCATACATCTAGAGTTAGCAGTAGCAAGAGCCTTGGAGGACCTGGTCCATCTAAGCGACTTGTCAAGATCATTTTTTACTCTCATCAGTTCCTCATGAAGAGCTATATTCTTCTCAGATTGCGCCACCAAACTTAATTTAGCCCTTTCAAGTTCACATTCCAGTTGAATTTTAGCTTGAGCATGAGAGCTTTCCCCGTTATGTTTGTTTTCCATGCATTTTATGAGATTATCTTCTATGGTTACTTTATCCTTAATCAGTTCCCTTATTTCTTCACTGAGTCTAGTGATTTCCAAGCCTAGTGACTTGCCAGTTTCTTCTGATAATTCCAGTTCAGTACTTAGAGTGGTTTTCTCATTAACGACACCATAGTATGCATCTATCAAAACATCAGCAAGAGCTCTCAACTCTCTTTTAGAGAGAGTTTTGAGATCCTTCTGTAGGTCACGAAAGCTTACCTCATCATTTTCATCAGCGTCAGACTGTGCTATGAGAGCAAAAATTGAATCAAATTTTAAGGGTCCATCTTCATGAGCATACATAGATGTGTCTGCAGGAGTTTCTCCACCTTGATCTGACTCACTGGATGTGTCTCCCCAGGCTTCCATGGCTTTCCTTACCACCATGTCAGCCGCTTCTCTTCTTTTATACCTGTCCTGCACCTGGTTCCTCTTCTGCGCCTTCTTAGCATTGGCCTTGAATTGATCATGTTTGTGCATAGGGCAATCCTTAATAAAGTGTCCAGGCTTCCCACACTTGTGACACAGGTCATTGGCCTTTTGGTACTTGCTAGCACTCCCCTTTTTTGCGAAGCCTCCACTTTTTCTCACCATCTTTTGGAATCAACGAGTCAGGTAATTCATGTCAAGTTCATCTCCACTTGAATCACTTCTTGCTGACTTCAGGGCAAGGTTTTTTTCTTTCTTAGAATCTCTCCTCTCAAGATCTTGCTGTTTCTTGAGCTCATATGTCTTCAGGTTCCCGATCAGCTCATCCATACTCAATTTTTCAAGATCCTTGGCTTCTGTGATTGCATTTACCTTGCTCTCCCATGAACTTGGAAGTACACTAAGGATCTTCCTGACCAGCTTGTTAGTTCTGATGATTTCACCTAAGCAGTGTAGCTCATTGATGATAGAGGTGAACCTGGTATGCATTTCCTGGATAGTTTCACCTTCCTTCATTTTGAACAGCTCGTATTGGGTGGTAAGCATGTCAATCTTTGACTACTTTTCTTGACTGGTCCCTTCATGTGTTGTTTGCAATGCCTCCCAGATTTGCTTTGTTGTTTCACACGATGAAATATGATTGTATTCATCTGGACCGATTGCACACACCAAAAATTTTTTTGCCTTAAAATTCTTCTCCACAGCCTTGCGATCAGTATCGCTGTACTCCTTTCTAGTCTTTGGAACTTTTGTTCCATCTTCCAGAGTCTTCATAGGCACAAATGGTCCGTCGCAAATGACATCCCAAAGTTCTGAGTCTTCGGTCATTATGAAATCATGCACCCTTGTCTTCCACCAGCCATAGTACTGTCCATTAAATCTAGGAGGTTGAGTAGTTGATTGTCCTTCTTCGAGATTAGGTGGAGCAGCCATTTGAGTCGGTACTTTCTAGGTGTTAACCGATTAGAAAGAACCTGCTTTGATACCAATTGATAGTTTATATGCATCCACCAAACACAACAAAGAACCAGGTCCCTTACCTGGTTCCTTAACAGAAAACAGAAACTAAATAACACAAGATATTTTACGTGGAAACCTCTTTGCCCAAGAGAGTAAAACCACGACCTACACTGGTAGGATTTTCAAACTCCACTAAAACAGCCGGGCAAGTTCAGATTACAAACTCATGTAACCTAGGAATTAACCTATTAATCCCTTCCCCCTTACAATACCTCTGTTGTAAGCCTTTGCAATAACACTATTACAAAGAAAACCAAAGGCTGACTCTAGCCTATCAAACAACGATTTTACAACCAAAAAATAGATACCTACGAATGCTTCTCATAAGAGGAGTAGGTTTACAAATTAAGAACAAAAAATAAGAAATCAACAACCTAGAACTAAACAAATACACATGAAATGACTTTGGTTCTTGTTGTTGTTGAGTCTTGTCTTCAGATGGCTTTTGCAAGAGAGGAAGTGTCCTTCTTGTGTGTTTGCAAAAGTAAAGACCCATTTGTATTGTGTCAAGTCTATATCAAACATGAGATTGATACACATGGGATATTGTCCAGCGGATAATTGATAGGAGCAGTAGCAGCAGTCTGGTCACTGTGTTGTGGCAGCCATGACAGGCTGTAAAGCTATTATTGACAGCTGTGAGAGTTTACTTTTGCTAGAGAGAAATCTGGTCCCTGATCTGGTCCCCCGATAGGTTTGTCAAATCATCAAAACTTATGTACAGTACTTCAAGGTCTCTATGCTACATCAATCATGTCATGACCCATAAACTTGCCCTTAGTGTATTACTCCACTAATATAAAGAAGTGTGATGTTAGATCACGTAGGACTTTAACGGGTTGTAATGGAAGCTACAGAACTAGTAAATATTGGGTTAGCCAATAATAGCCACTAGCATCCTTAAGCGCCTTTTCAACACATCCCATCAACTCATGGACATTGTTTCTTTTTTTTCTTCCTCCCATTCTTAACGTTTTTCTTTAGTTTGGCCCATCTTATTAAGCACACTTGACACAACAACAAAGATTATTCATGCACCTTCATTGTAGTTTATTTACAACAAGTGCACCTTCAACCTTTTCTTTTCCTCCATCACTCGGCTTTTCTTTTCTTTTCACCATTCCCACTCTTTTGACACTTTGGGAAAAGGATTTTCTCTTCTTAAGCGCTTAAGAGTTTTGTATAGACTTTACGGCTAATGAAAAAAAAAGGATTAAGCTCGGTTTATACTTTTTGACAAAAGAAAAAAATAATAGGCTAAAGGCTCAACAGGCTGACTAGGGTATACAATCAAGGTGGGTACGACAATGAAAAATAGAAACTTTCGGTTAAAACAAAGAAATGCCTACATCCTCTCCTACAATACACCTCCTTCATTTCGTTTTCTACACACACCAGGCAAGTTCTAGACACTTCACAATCGCATGGAATAACAAAACCTCACTTCACACTTATTGCACATGCTCAATTCAAGATGTATTCACAGACTCTTCAATCGGCTAATTACAGGAATTCAAACATTAAGCCTCAATCACACTGAATCGAACTCTATGGCCTAGGTATCTCAATATATTTACAAAGTTGCATGCTTTCATATGAATCACCTTTGCATTTTAAATATCATGTACAACACGCAACCAGAATTTCGCAACCATCAAGTAACTATAGGTTTTGGGATGCAACCCACAAAAGAAAACAACTGAAAAATAATTGAAAAACCTACTCTTAACGACTACATTTCCCTTAAGACGGTCGTCATCCATCCATCATAGGGAACGGTCACTAACTAGGACTTCGGCTCAATGGGACCATCCTCGGTAAAAGAATCGAAAACAAATGCCGAGAAATCCAAGAATGTTAAAAATATCGATCATTTCGATAACAAAAATATGTACCAAATCAGCTAGCAACATTCAGCAACACACAACAATTTCACACATATTTATAATACAGAACAACAACTTAATAATTCACAAATCCCATGGAACAACAAAATTTCACAGGCACGACAACAGATTAGAATATATACATAACAACACAGCCAGCACCTAACTACTCCCACCCCACACTTAGCTCGAACACTGTCCCCAATGTTCACAAAAATTAAAATAGCACAAAAATCGGGTGGTGGAACTCCCTGATCAATCAAAGTACTCCACTTCTTCATCAGGTGCTGCTGCTTCATCTCTCATGTCTGAATCACCCCCGTCGTCATCATCGGACTCCACATCGGAGTCCTCCCGACGTGTCTCCTCGTCTGTGGGGACATCATCATCCGTGGGCTCTACAAATGCTAGCCCCACTCGGCATAGAGCCCTGGCGTTCTCGCCGAAAGGGTAGTCTAGCTCGAGCTGCCATAGCTCCTCCTCTGTCGCCAGCCTCCCGCCTATCCTCAGCTGTAGCATCTGCATACCATATATGTGAGCCATATACTGATCATCACGAGCATGTCGCTTGCTAAGTGTAAGCACTGGCCCGTGGGTGGTGTCAGGTGCCTTAGTTTTAGTGACATCTAAGGCCCGCCGCTCCATCTGCGGGATATAATCAAGGGCCTCTTCCTCAACATCTAGGCCCCTCAGGAAGGTGGTGAGTAGCCCACCAAATCTGTATCTGTGCCCCTGATGCAACCGGGATCTCTTCATGGCAGAGATAATCACCGCCCCCACGTTAATCTCCAGCCCTTTCATCAGGGCGTACACCAGGCATACACGATCCCGGGTTACATCTGTCATATGTACCCCTGGGATTAGGCAGGAACAGATGATCTTTAGCCATATTCTGGCTTCCCTGTTCATCTGTGAATAGGGCAAAGTCTGATGGTAGCCCCTCTCTTTGTGTCTTCTCCATCTAGCTGTCGATCGGGTCCCACACAATGTGCGTCTGATGTCCGCATACGGTGGGGTAATGTTCAGCTGTCGAAGCACGTGGGCGTCTGTGTCCCGCGCCCCTATGATAGCATTGAGGTGGTGGGGCTCAAATGTGACTATTTTCCCTCTGATTTTTATGGTGTGACTTCTTAGGGTCGGGTTCCAATTGGCATAGAATTCCCGAATCAGGTGCAAGTTGCAGTCCTTGGGCTCTTCAAAGATGAAGTTGAGCCCAGCTGCCTCGATCCGGTGGACAATCCTAGGGAACTCCTGTGCCAATGGTTCCCGTGCGATATGTTCCTTGGGGAAGTACTTGTTTTCTTTGTGCTTTGTGTACCACTTCTTCCACTCATCTGTCACCCATCTGGTTCCGTATTGGCGGCGTTAGCCGCGTAGAACCGCTGGTGCTGCTGGAACTGCTGTGCCCAGTCTGATTCGCTTTCTTCCGGTGCCAGATGTTGATGCGCCTTTCCCTTTTTCTTGCCTGCTTGCCATTTTACCTGTCAACCCAAGTAGACAACATCAATGTTAAGCCAATGAATATTAACTTCGACTAAGGTCGGGTTAAGCTAGGCTACCCCACACTTAGTCCTTAGCTACAGTTACAACATACCGGCAAGATCATCTTTATTTACACACATAAATAACCAAATATACAAACATGCTTAGTGCATACGAAGAATTCAACGGTATATATATTATGTACTACTCAGACTTCGTACAGCTGACAACAATCATTACCATCGACAACCTTTTAATCCATCGCACTTAGCAAGGAAAAAAATAAAGAAACGAAAAACAACAAGAATTTATCTACACGAACCTATAAAACAATCTCAATTCTTGCAAATTTCAATATTCCCCTAACCCAAGAATCTGTTGGTCTATTAACATGATAACAACTAGCACATCGACTCATCTCACTCAACATGTACATCCCGGCATGAATTTCACAAGTTCACTACATCTTTCCAATGCAAATTCAAAAACAAGCCCTAGAAATGATGATATCAAGATAAATTCGATTAAATTATGTAAGTAACGAGTTCAAGCAATCATAATGATATTCCAAACATTCATCAACAACAATTCAATTGAATTCATGATTAATTTCTACTTAGGGCGAACTTAGCTCACCTCACATGCTCACTATCGAAGAAAATCGACAAGAAATGAGATGGAATCGAAGAACATACCTTGAAGTTGAAGAATTGAAGGAAACTCAATGATTTTCTTGGCTTATTCCGTGTCACGTTGAAGGGGGATGGGTTTTAGGGAGTTTGGTTGTGGAGTGAGTGAAAAATAAGAAAAAGAGAGGGGGTTTCGGGGATTAAAAGTGGGAAAATCGCGTGGGTCACCCGGCGACCCGGTGTAACCCGTCGCGATATACACGGCAACGTGTCACGGAGTGCATCGCGATGGACTGCCTCCATGAGACGGAGCTGTCGTGAGGGTACTCTGGAATTTTTTCAAATTTTGGATTTATACCTCAACGTGTCACGGAGGGTAACGCGGAGGTCCTCCTCCGTGACACGGAGCTATCGCCCTAGCTCACTGTTTTGCCACTTTTTATTAATTTTCATACCTCGAATTTTCCTTTGCGATTCCGTGCATATTTTCCTCCATTTGACCTGAAATTCATCTCACTACACGAAATTGGTTAGAATTATAGGTTTCACTCTAACTAAAAACAAAAACAAAAACAAAAACTAAAAATTTTGTAGTTAATCAAGAAAAAGAAAAAGAAAAATCTATTCACACTTTCAAAGAGAAAAAAAATTCACGGGTTGCCTCCCGTGCAGCGCCTGGTTTACCGTTGCGGCTCGACGTCGTTAAGATCAGTTGTCCTCTAGGGTGATGGATGATTTCTCTCGATCACCGTCCTCCCCCCAGTAGTGCTTACACCTCTCCGGTGGTTTTCCCTATAACTCTCGTGAATCCTTACTCTGCTCATTATCGCCTTGATCAATCACATTGATCACCGAGAGTTCTTCGTCCACCATCGAGAGCTTGGGTGCCTTATACACATCGAACACCTCCACCTTGTCGTGTGCTCGCATTGTTAGCTGCCCCGCAGCTACGTCAATCAGTGCTTTCCCGGTTGCCAAGAAGGGACGTCCCAAAATAAATGGGACTTCTGCGTCTGGTTCAAAATCCAGTACGACAAAATATACCGGGAAAATCAGGGAGCCAACTTGCACCAGAACGTCCTCCATAATGCCATCAGGTCTGGCCAAGGACCGATCCGCCAATTGCAAGATCACTGTTGTGGGTCTAGGACTCCCTAGACCCAGCTTTTTGAATACCGATGACGGCATCAAATTTATGCTCGCTCCCAAATCACACAATCCAAGAGCTCGGATGCTCTACCCAGTAGTAATCTGTATAGTAAAGCTCCCAGGGTCTTTGAGCTTTGTGGGTAGTCAGTTTTGAATCCGGGAAGTGCACTCCTCTGTTAGAGCCACCGTAGCATACTCAGTCAACCGGCTTTTGTTTGCCACGATGTCCTTTATATACTTGTCATATTTCGGCACCCCCTGCAAAACATCAACAAGAGGTAAGTTAATATGTACCTGTTTCAGCACCTCCATGAATTTCTTGAAACATGCCTCCTCCTTGTGTTTCTTTAATCATTGAGGGAACGGGGGTGGTGGTCTTTCTGATTCAGCTTGCTCAGTCTTCCCCCTCTCAGTACTTTGCTCCCTCTCGACTTTTGCTGCTCCCGATTGTTGAGGTGGTCTTTCTGGTTCCACCTCTTTCAGCTGCAAACCACTCCTTGTGGTCACTGCATTCACCTACTTGGGATTGGGATCTGTGTCGCTCGGAAGTCCTCCTCTAGGCCTGGTGTTTTGGGCTCCAGCAAATTGCCCAAATTGATATTCAAGTGCCTTGGTAGCTAACTAGTTGTTTTTCACTTCGGCTGCCAATTTCACATAGTCAGCCTGCAATTGAGCTTGGTTAGCTATCATGGTCTTGAACATCTCCTCAATGCTGGGTGATGGTGGTGGAGGAGGTGCATTGTTGTTTCTGAATTGTGGTTGATAATTCTGCTGCCCTCCTTGGTTCCTTTTCACACACTAACCCGAACTTTGCCCCTGATGGTTGTTGCTACCCCAAGAGAAATTCGGGTGATTCCTCCAATTGGAATTGTAGCTATTACCATACTGTTGGTGGTTGTTCCTTTGCACATTTCCCACAAAGTTTACCGAGTCAGGATTTGCTCCACAACACTCAGTTGGGTGCTCACTACTTCCACACACTTCACACCACATCTGCTGCACTGCATTAACTGGGGCTTGGGGATGGTTCATTGTCATGTTGCTGAAGTGGGTGTTAAGTTGATTTTGTAGTGTAGCTATCTCTGCAGCAATAGTTGTAAACCCATCCACTTCTAGCACTCCTGCTGCTTTCCTTGTCCCGCCTCTTGACGAATCAGCATTCCATTCCGGATCGCCCTGTGAAATACGGTTCAACAAGGTATACAACTCCTTATAAGTTTTCTCTAACGCTTGTCCCCCAGCGGCTGAGTCTAGCAAAATTTTTGTATGGGGTTCCAAACCCTCTATAAAAGTATGCACCAGCACATCATTGTACTGATGATGATGAGGACAATCCCGCAACATGGACTTGAATCTCTCCCAAGCCTAATATAAATTCTCTCCCTCCTTCTGTTTGAAACTTAAAATTTGACTTCTAAGACTTGCTATGTCTGAGAGCCATCTAACAGAGGAGTTGCTGGGACAAGCCCCCAGCTAACTCTAAGTCTAACTAATAATGATAAAGAAAACTGAAATGAATGAAATAACGCCCTCAGAATATGAGGACTCACACTGCAACTGCTGATAGAGAGATCCGAATGAGATCAGCTATCGGTGCTGGGTTTGAGAACCTACAGCTGTATCATAAAACAATACAGCATAAAAGTATGCATCAGTACTTTGAGTGTACTAAGTAATTGAGAGAAGCATAATGATAAATATATAGATGACTGAACTAAAAAGACATGCAATGACCAATTAATAAACTAAACTGAACAATTTGAAGTAAACTGAGATGGTCAAGATGACCCTGTCTGGTGGTCAAAGACATGACCTAAGTATGAAAGTTATGAGTTTGAGATATTGTACTAAACTGAGCTGAGCTGCTAGAGCTGAAACTGAATTGAGCTGCTTATTCTGAAACTGGACAGGACTAACTAGTAGGAAAGTCTATAACTGACATATAACCACGTGAGCTAGACGTGGAGTCTGATGTATACACCCCACCGGTAGGACCAAATATACCTTGTCAGGGTATAAAGGTATGAACTGGGTGATAACAAAAGTCTGGGGCCAATCAAGTTAAGTAATACTATAACCTATGTTGGCAACATAGCTCTGAAAACCTGGGTGCGTTGGAACCCCGGCCCGCTTGGTGCTAAGTCCTACTCCCACTGGAAAACCTATACTGAACTGCTAGGCTGATAGCTCGGAACTGGGGCCCAAGACTAGTCAAGTGTATATAACTGGAAATATCCTGAGAGTTTTATCGGACCAGATTCTGAAATCGGGTTCTAGATTGGTCAGAGCTGCTTATCTAGAAGAGTCATAACCATCGAAGAACAAAATGCAAACTGAACTGGGGTCTTGGGGCTAGTCAGAGATATAAATGTATATAAATGAAATTTCATGACTGCCTAATAGACCTATAAACTATAATCTGAGTTGGATTCTGATAACTGAGAGGCACCACTGACACCTCGAGAAATTCTATAGTCAAATTGATCAGCTGACATTTCTGACTAACACTGGATATTCTACTATTTTGACTGAAACTGAACTGACAATTTTGAGTAATACAGAGTATATTGTTACACCCCGTAAATTTTAAATGAATAAATAGCCTAATGGCATATTGATTAGGGGATTTAGGAAAAAAAAGGGGGAAAGTCGATTTTCTTTTCAATATAACAAAAATTTCCAGAAAATAGGGGGTATAGACAAGATTAAGGCAAAACCCACAACATTTACATATATTTCCTTCCGATTACGCTATGAAACGCGGTCTAAACTCCATTCTGGCTTAGATACCGAGGTATAAAGCTGCAGAGAGTAATCCTACGGAGTTGGTTTCGTGAAATTTGGCCAGCGAAACGTCGTGCTACCCAGGTAAAGTAAATAGAATTGCTTTAAATTAGTACCAATGTGTTCCTAGCCTTACAGTGAGCATTTATCCCTTCTGGACTATCGAGAAATAACGAGTTTTCGACTGTATTCCGATAAGTTGAAGCTTGGGATAAATATATATCAAAAGTGATAATTTCTCCCGGATATTAATGTATTTAGTTCTAATTGACATGTATATGAATATAGTTGGGAGAAACAGCAGAAGTACCGACGGAAATCACATCGGTCAGTCGGGTACTTAGAAACCAGGTGTGTAAAGCTATTCTTTCAGCAATCCAGGAAGTACAGTCTAGAAAATAAATAGAATAAAGGCTATTAATAGATTCCCAGCGTACAGGAACGATTTCAGTACAATTTCCAGCAAGCATGCTAGTATATCATTACGTATCATGCGATAATCAGAATAACGGATAGTTAGATGATTTCAGATAGTAATGTGGTATCCGCTAGTAGCTCAGCATGTTCTTACGTAATACCCAGAATGGAAGTTGTAAAAGCAGTATGATGAATTAGCAAGATTACAGATAGTATGTATTACATTTGCTGAGACTGTATCCAGTAATAGATGGCACATTTTATATTATTGAGTTATATCCAGTTATAAATGGCATATTCTATTTTATTGAGTTATATCCAGATATAATCAGATCAGTAATCGTTATATAGAAATAGCTCCAGACATCGATATAGCTCCAGATACAAATATAGCTCCAGAAACAGATATGGCTCTAGAAACTGATATAGCTTCAGATCACGGATAACAATAATCAGATAAAATAATAAAGGCTAGGTAGCAGTTAGCCCAGCAATCAGAAACAGTGTTAAACAGAATATAGCATCAGTTGTTTAATACGGACTGGCCTCGAAATAAAAAAAGAGAATATGATTAGTATTTTTCATTTGAGCATGCTTGTTGTGTATGTGTTTTGCATGTTGAGACTTGTTATGGCATGTGGGCATCCTTTAGCATCCCCGCCGCCCCTGGGTTGTAGCTGTGTCGATACCAAATTTAGATACCGCCCCCAGCTGGGCGATGCCATCCGCCTAGAGGACGATGATGGCTGACCACCATAATAATACGGTCCAGATTACCCTGCTTGCAGGGGTAGTTTAGTTCCCTCTGAGCAGAGACAGACTACCCTATTTACGGGGGCAGACTACTCTGTGTGTGCTTGTGGCCGGGGCAGTTTCTGATACAGATTTTTATAAAATTACCCTGTTGTGTGTTTGCACCCAAGGGCAGTTTCAGTCACAGATACAACAGCAGATTACCCCGTTGAGCGCTTGCGCCTAGAGGCAGGAGTCTTCAGACTCAGACACAGTTCATTGTCAGAGGCCAAGGCCTGAGCTATGTACCCAAGGGGGCCGGTAGGAGGAGCTCACAGTTATCAGATGAGTGGAGTGACTTATTTTTGGTTGGTTTAGACCTGGGTAGGGGTAAATAGATTGTTTTGTTGGTTGGCACCTTCCGGCTTATGGGGGTCGGTCAGGTATTCTGTGTATTTATATGTATATCTATACTGATTACAGTTTGGGTAGGTCGGGGCCCTGTCCCGACCATTTTATTATTACTTCCTAGAGGCTTACAGTCTGATGTTTCCCTGTGGTGGTGGAGCCGGTCGGCTGGGGCCGTGCATGTATATATGTGTTTAGTTGTTGATGATGGCCGCGTGGGGCCTTCTTCTGGTTATAGTTAGTGACCTTGTCGGTCACAAATGTGAATAGCAGTAGCTTCGGATTATAGTGTCATTGTTCTAGTTAGCTGTTGTGCATTGCAGGTGGCTATAGGCCTAATCGGCCTGGGGCTGTATTTACAACAGCTATATAGCCGGTTCGCTTCTTGAAATAGAGCCAGGGTTTATTAGGCACCAGGTGCCCGTCATAACCCCCCCAAGGTGGGGTGTGACAAACTTGGTATCAGAGCAGTTCGTGTCCTAGGGAGTCTGCAAGTCGTGCTAAGTAGAGTCTTGTCTATGGATGTGTTGTGCACCACATACTATAGGCAGGAGGCTGCGAGGCATAATAGGATAGTTACCCTTCTTTCATACTCAGTCGTGCCATAGCACAGTACAGTATAGGGTTGGTTCTTTTGAAACTTACCACCCTCTTTGTCTACAGATACTATGGCAGATCAGTGGCACCCTGCTATAGGCAGGAGATTGGATACAGCGGCGGGCGAAGGCACCAGCAGGATGCCTCACTTACAGCCAGATTCAGCCCGGTCTGAGGGCGATACGGAGGTGTCATCTCGACCCTCCCAGCAGTCTCTGCCTCACCAGACACCATTTGAGGCAGCACCACCTCCCACAGCTCCTGCACCCACTTCATCTGATCAGGATCTACGTAGTGCGGTGGTTATGTTAACCCAGATGCTAGCTACTCAGCGTCAGCCAGTACCACCTGCAGTAGCAGAATCTCTAGGTTGGCCAGGTAGTTCTAGGTTTAGAGAATTCTTAGCATTGGGACCCCCGCAGTTCACTAGGTCAGATCAAGCAGAGGTCCCCCAGGATTTTCTAGACCAGATGCAGAGAATTTTCTGGGTTATGCATGTGACCCCTACAGAATCAGTTGAGCTGGCAGTGTTCTGGTTGAGGGATATTGTTGTTTTTTGGTACGAAAGTTAGGAGAGATATCGGGGAAGAGATGCAACCCCTCCTACTTGGTCCAGCTTCTCTGAGGCCTTCCTGGACCACTACTTACCCCGGGAGGTCAGATAGGCCCAGATGGACCAGTTCCTAAACTTAAAGCAGGGGGCCAGGAGCGTCCGTGAGTATTCCTTACAGTTCGACTCCTTAGCCCGCTATGCTCCAGCATTTGTGGACACTATGTCGTCCAGAGTCCATCGCTTTATTATGGGCCTGAATTCAGATTACATAGAGAAGTGCATGACGGCTACTTTGAGAGAGGATATGGACATAGCCAGGGTATAGGCCTTCGCACAGACAATTGAGGGCCTGAGAAAGCGGCAGCGGGGCGATAGGCAGGCGACTTCAGAGCAGCGCCGTGGAAACAGACTTGCTGAGATTCAGGGGGAAATCCCTAGGGGGCCAAGACCACAGTTTTCAGATAGGCCACCCAGATCTTTACCTCCGGTACAGCAGCAGAGGCAGATTTGTTCACCGGAGTCAGTCAGAGTCCGGTAGCAGTTTATGGACAGTAGCATCACCTCAGCAGCGGAGGGCAGAACAGAGTAGATTTGCACCTACCCCTTGTCCTATATGCCACCGACCCCATTCTGGAGCCTGCAGGCAAGGCTTCTCAGGGTGCTATTACTGCGGACAGGAAGGGCATTTAATGAGAGATTATCCGGCTAGAGGACAGGGTAGCCGGGATAGTCTGGATAGAGCATCAGCCGGGCCACGAGCTCTAGCAGCCTCAACAGGGCGCAGACCCTCAGGTCCAATAAATAGGGGTCGAGGTAGATCAGGAGCCTATGGCTCAGGTGCAGGCCCCAGCCGTACCTATGCATTACCAGGGAGGCAGGATTCAGAGGCATCTCCCGATGTGGTCACAGGTATATTGATTATCTGCTCATACCCTGTTTATGTATTGATTGATCCAGGATCTACCTTGACATATATTACACCATTTGTGGCCCGAAAGTTGGGTATCGAACCAGAATTGCTTTAGCAGCCCTTTTCAGTCCTTACACCGATCGGTGACTCGATCACAGCTAAAAAAGTTTACCGAGGGTGTACGGTAGAGGTTGCTGATCGCCAGACCACAGTAGACTTAATAGAACTTGAGATGGTCGACTTCGATGCCATTATGGGTATGGACTGGTTAGTGCCATGCTATGCCAACTTAGAATGCTGGACCAAGACGGTCCGATTTCCCTTTCCAGGGGAAGCAGTGCGAGAGTGGAAAGGGAGCACAGCTACGCCAAAAGGTAGGTTTATTTCCTACCTTCAGGGGAGAAAATTAATAGCAAAGGGATGTATTTACCACCTAGTTAGAGTCCAGGACGTTCGGGTGGAACCTCCGACTCTTCAGTCTGTTCCAGTGGTCAATGAATTCCCTGACGTATTTCCAGATGAGTTGCCTGGTATCCCTCCCGAAAGGGAGATAGATTTTGCAATTGACTTGTTGTCAGGGAATCAACCTATATCCATTCCCCCATATCGCATGGCACCAGCTGAGCTTAGAGAGTTGAAAGAGCAGTTAAAGATTTGCTCGACAAAGGCTTTATCAGGCCTAGTACTTCCCCGTGGGGTGCGGTAATTCTATTTGTAAGAAAGAAAGATGGCTCACTCCGTATGTGTATAGACTACCGGCAGCTGAATAAGGTAACGGTTAAAAACAAATACCCGCTCCCTAGAATATATCATTTGTTTGACCAGTTGAAGGGGGCCAGATGTTTCTCTAAGATAGATCTGAGGTCCAGATACCACCAGGTCCGAGTTTGTGAGAGGGACATTCCAAAGACTGC
Organism: Datura wrightii; assembly: GCA_035772735.1. Classification (NCBI taxonomy): domain Eukaryota; kingdom Viridiplantae; phylum Streptophyta; class Magnoliopsida; order Solanales; family Solanaceae; genus Datura; species Datura wrightii. The sequence goes on along the minus strand of JASDFA010000006.1, from coordinate 18,889,033 downwards.
TTTCAGGACCAGGTATGGTCACTTTGAATTTCTAGTCATGTCTTTTGGGATGACGAATGCTCCCGCAGTGTTTATGGACTTGATGAACAACATATTCAAACTGTATTTGTATCTGTTTGTGATAGTATTTATCGATAATATTCTAGTATATTCTCGTTCAGAGACAGATCACCAGAACCATTTACGAACAGCACTCCAGATCCTTAGGGACCGTCAGCTGTACGCCAAGTTTTCTAAGTGTGAGTTCTGGCTGAACTCATTTTACTTTTTGGGGCATATCGTGTCAGATGTTGGTATACAGGTGGACACACAGAAAATAGAGGCGGTCAAGACATGGCCCAGACCTACCACTCCGACCATGGTCCACAGTTTCCTAGGTTTAGCAGGGTATTACCGGAGATTTGTTAAAGGATTCTCCACTATAGCAGCACCTCTAACAAAGCTGACACAGAAAGCAGCGAAATTTTAGTGGACGGGGGCATGTGAGCAGAGTTTTCAAGAATTGAAAGATAGATTGACCTCCGCCCCAATACTAGCATTGCCAGAGGGAACAGATGGGTATGCGGTGTATTGCGACGCTCCAGGCATTGGACTGGGTTGTGTGCTGATGCAGCATGGAAAGGTAATTGCTTATGCTTCAAAACAGCTGAGAAAGCACGAAAAGAACTATCCAACCCATGACCTGGAACTGGCCGCAGTGATCCACGCTCTGAAAATCTGGAGGCATTATCTGTATGGCGTTCATGTAGACATTTTTAGAGATCATAAAAGCCTGCAGTACATTTTCACACAGAGGGAGTTAAATCTGCGGCAGCGTCGTTGGTTAGAATTGTTGAAATATTATGACGTAGATATTCTCTACCACCCAGGAAGAGCTAATGTAGTAGCAGATGCCCTCAGTCGTAAGTCAATGGGGAGTTTAGCGTATTTGCGACCCGAGAAGCGGGAGTTAGCCAAGGAAATTCATCAGCTAGCTGGTTTAGCCGTTCAAGTAGTAGAAATAGAAAATAACAGAGTAGTGATTCAGAAATCTGCTGTGTCATAGTTAGTTACAGAGGTAAAAGAACGGCAGTACGAGGACCCTGACTTAGTCCAACTCAGAGATAGAGTTCAGAAAGGTAAGGAGCCAGATTTCCAAGTGACTGAGGATGAAGTGTTGCGTTGTAAGGGCCGCCTATGTGTCTCGAATGTTTCAGGGCTTCGCCAGCAGATCATGCATGAGGTACATTACGCTCGCTATTCCCTCAATCCAGGAGCAAGGAAAATGTACCACGACATCAGAGACATGTACTGGTGGCCAGGTATGAAAGTTGAAATAGCTATATTTGTATCTAGATGTCCTAATTGCCAGCAGGTGAAAGCAGAACACCAGAAATTGGGCGGTCTGACGCAGGATATAGTTGTGCCTTTGTGGAAATGGGAAGTGATAAATATGGATTTTGTAATAGGGTTACCCCGTACCAGATGCAGAAATGATTCTATTTGGGTGATCGTTGACAGATTAACAAAATCAGCCCATTTCCTGCCAGTACGAACTACATTCTCTCCTGAGGATTATGCTGAACTGTATATCAGAGAGATAGTCAGATTGCTCCGTGTTCCGGTGTCTATTACCTCAGATAGAAGAGCACAATTTACAGCAAGATTCTGGCAGTTGTTCCAGAGAGGCCTAGGGACACAGATTAACTTAAGTACAACCTTTCATCCTCAGACATACGGGCAAGTAGAATGAACTATCCAGACGCTCGAAGATATGTTACGAGCGTGTGTACTAGATTTTGGGGGTAGCTGGGATGAGCATCTGCCGTTGATTGAATTTGCTTATAATAACAGTTATCATTCATCTATCCAGATGGCACCCTTTGCAGCATTATACGGGCGGAAATGTAGATCACCCATTGGCTGGTTTGAAATGGGGGAGACAGCACTGATTGGGCCGGATATTATTCGTCACTCAGAAGAGGCGGTGAATCTTATCAGAGAACGCCTATTGACTGCTCAGAGCCGCCAGAGGTCTTATGCAGATATGCGACGCAGAAATTTAGAATTTGCTGTGCATGACTGGGTATATTTGAAAGTGTCTCCGATGAAAGGGGTGATGAGATTTGGCAAGAAAGGCAAGCTTAGCCCGAGGTTCATTGGGCCATATCAGATTCGGCGAACAATAGGCCGAGTAGCATACGAATTGAACTTGCCCCCAGAATTAGAGTTTGTTCACCCAGTATTCCATGTATCTATGTTGAGGAAGTTCGTAGGAGACCCTCCACAGTTGTTCCAGTTCAGGATGTCCAGGTCACAGAAGAGTTAGCATATGAAGAGGTTCCAGTATCTATCTTAGACAGACAGATTCGTAGATTGAGAACTAAGGATATTGCATCTGTCAAGGTATTGTGGCGTAACAGGAACCGAGAAGAGATGACCTGGGAAGCCGAGGAGGACATGAAAGCCAGATATCCCCACTTATTCCAGGCATAGACAAACAGGAGGTATGTTAGAACTATTTTTCCTTATGAATGCTTATACTTCATATATGAAAGTAGGCGACTGATTATAGACAGTTATATATGAATATTATTATATCGTGTGGAGTACCTGTATTGGGCTTTTCTTCTTTTCAGGGATTTTGAGATAGTCCATAATACAGGAGAAACTCTGCCGAAATTTTTCCAGGGATAAGTCAGCCAGTTAAGATTTCTATAAGTCAGAATGTCATTCGAGGACGAATGTTCTTAAGGGGCGGAGGATGTTACACCCCGTAAATTTTAAATGAATAAATAGCCTAATGGCATGTTGATTAGGGGATTTAGGAAAAGAAAAAGAAAAATGGGGAAAGTCAGTTTTCTTTTCAATATAACAAAAATTTCCAGAAAACAGGGGGTATAGCCAAGATTAAGGCAAAACCCACAACATTTACATATATTTCCTTCCGAATACGCTATGAAACGCAGTCTAAACTCTATTCCGTCTTAGATATCGAGGTATAAAGTTGCAGAGAGCAATCCTACGGAGTTGGTTTCGTGAAATTCAGTCGGCGAAACGTCGTGCTACCGAGGTAAAGTAAATAGAATTGCTTTAAATTAGTACCAATGTGTTCCTAGCCTTGCAGTGAGCATTTATCCCGTCTGGACTATCGAGAAATAATGAGTTTTCGATCATTTTTCGATAAGTCGAAGCTTGGGATAAATATATATAAAAAGTCATAATTTCTCCCGGATATTAATGTATTTAGTTCTAATTGAGATGTATATGAATATAGTTGGGAGAAACAGCAGAAGTACCGACGGAAATCACATCGGTCAGTCGGGTACTCAGAAACCAGGCATGTAAAGCTATTCTTTCGGCAAGCCAGGAAGTACAGTCTAGAATAAATAGAATAAAGTCTATTAACAGATACCCAGCGTACAAGAACGATTTCAGTATAATTTCCAGCAAGCATGCTAGTATATCATTACGTATCATGCGATAATCAGAATAACGGATAGTCAGATGATTTCAGATAGTAATGTGGTATCCTCTAGTAGCTCAGCATGTTCTTACGTAATACCCAGAATGGAAGTTGTAAAAGCAGTATGATGAATTAGCAAGATTACAGATAGTATGTATTACATTTGCTGAGACTGTATCCGGTAATAGATGGCACATTTTATATTATTGAGTTATATCCAGTTATAAATGGCATATTCTATGTTATTGAGTTATATCCAGATATAATTAGATCAGTAATCAGATATAGAAATAGCTCCAGACACCGATATAGCTCCAGATACAAATATAGCTCCAAAAACAGATATGGCTCTAGAAACTGATATAGCTTCAGATCACGGATAACAATAATCAGATAAAATAATAAAGGCCAGGTAGCAGTTAGCCCAGCAATCAGAAACAGTGTAAAACAAAATATAGCATCAGTTGTTTAATACGGACTGGCCTCGAAATAAAAGAAGAGAATATGATTAGTATTTTTCATTTGAGCATGCTTGTTGTGTATGTGTTTTGCATGTTGAGACTTGTTATGGCATGTGGGCATCCTTTAGCATCCCCGCCGCCCATGGGTTATAGCTGTGTCGATACCAGATTCAGATACCGCCCCCAGCTGGGCGATGTCATCCGCCTAGAGGACAATGATGGATGACCACCATAATAATATAGTCCAGATTACCCTGCTTGCAGGGGTAGTTCAGTTCGCTCTGAGCAGAGCCAGACTACCCTGGTTACAGGGGCAGACTACTCTGTGTGCGCTTGTGGCCGGGGGCAGTTTCAGATACAGATTTTTATAAAATTACCCTGTTGCGTGTTTGTACCCAGGGGCAGTTTCAGTCACAGATACAACAGCAGATTACCCCGTTGAGCGCTTGTGCCCAGAGGTAGGAGTCTTTGGACTCAGACACAGTTCATTGTCAGAGGTCAAGGCCTGAACTACGTACCCAAGGGGGCCGGTAGAAGGAGCTCACAGTTATCAGATGAGTGGAGTGACTTATTTTTGGTTGGTTTAGACCCGAGTAGGGGTAAATAGATTGTTCTGTTGGTTGGCACCTTCCGGCTTATGGGGGTCGGTCAGGTATTCTGTGTATTTATATGTATATGTATATGTGCTATTAGATATTGATAGACAGTAGGACGACACGTTGTCAGGTATGCCCAGTTTAGTTACAGAATAGGTAAACTCTCCCCAGTTATCCTCAGCCAGATAGACTCAGCTACTTCCTGCTTATATGTCATGTTATTGTTGTTACCCATTTCAGTTGTATATTTCAGTTTGCTTTACATGCTCAGTACCTGTGGTACTGACGCCCCTGGGGGCACTGCATTGCTTGCCTACAGGTACACATAGACGAGGAGTCGATCCCTTGTGATCAAGTTAGCAGAGTTATCAGCTCCTATCCTCCGGAGCTAGACAGTCGGAGGTTGTTCCTATTTCCTTTTGATTACATTTTGGGTAGGTCAGGGCCCTATCCCGACCATTTTATTATTACTTCCTAGAGGCTTGAAGTCTGATGTTTTCCTGTGGTGATGGAGTCAATCGTGTGGGGCCGTGCATGTATATATGTGTTTAGTTGTTGACGATGGCCGCGTGGGGCCTTCTTCTGGTTATAGTTAGTGACCTTGTCGGTCACAAATGTGAATAGCAGTAGCTTCAGATTATAGTGTCATTGTTCTGGTTAGCTGTTGTGCATTGCAGGTGGCTATAGGCCTAATCGGCCGGGGGCTGTATTTACAGCCGCTATATAGCCGGTTCGTTTCTTGAAATAGAGCCAAGGTCTAGTAGGCATCAGGTGCCCGTCATCCCCCCCCCCCCCAAGGTGGGGTGTGACATATAGAGACTTTCTGACTGAATCTAACTAACATACATGTAACTGAGTTTCTAACACATATAATTATTATAGGAGCCCCTAACTCTGACAGATGCAAGCAATTCTCAAGAATTCAATGCTTAAAAAGGATTCTTGTTTCTGACTTTTCAAGAGCTAGGGCTAAATTTCTAATTTGCTGGAACAAGCATCATTTTAGTTACAAACTGGTGGAAAATAGCTACAATAAACATAGGATAGGATTTCACATGAATTAATCAAAGAACGATAACAATATCTTCAAATTCACAATCTTAGGGCTAGGATTGAAAGTGTAAAGAGAGAGAGTTTTGGGGGACACAAGGGGAGAACAATCTCCTTTGCGGATTCCCACATACCTGTAGAAGAAATCCTGGTGAAAATCCCGAAGAAGAACTAAAAACAATATCAAACAACCCTTGCTCATGCTCTGTGCTTTCAGAGAAGTTCTTATGTTATGTTCTTGAAGGAGTTGAGAGAAATGAATGGAAAGAGTCGTTCTAACCCTTTAATTCCCTCCTATATGAACCCAAAATGACGTGGTTTCAAGTTTTAAAAGATGAGAAAATACTAAAATACCCCTAACAAAAAGAATTGAAAACTGCTGGACCCTAAACAACGGATCTCAGAACGGGTCGTTGGTTCAAACAACAGCCCGTTGAAAGTTGTCATTGGTTTTGGATTCTAAAGCTGACTTCACTAGAAAGACCCACGGGAGGATATAACAATCCTTTGGAATAAAGAACGGGTCGTTGATACCTTCCGTTAGAACAGGTACGAAAATTGGGCATAGAGGCAACGAGTCATCACAACGACTCGTTGGAAGAACTAATGGGTCGTCGTATCCACTCATGGTCCACACTGTTGGGGTCTAGAACTATACGACGGGTGGTAGTAATGGCTCTTTGATAGTAACCACGGGCCGTCGTTCCCTCTCGTTGTCTTAGGGAAAGGTCCGTAATCCTTTGAACTTAGGATTCAGCAGACGATAGGACGGCTCGTTGTTAGTTTCAACGGGTCGTCCTATGTCTTGTTATTTCCCCCTGGAAAAAACCTGTTGCAACCCACGACCCTCTACAACGGTCCGTCATATGGGTTGTCTGAGACAGAAATATTTTCTGATTTTCTTATGGTTTTTCATGCAAGGTTGAATTTGGTCTAAGGAAGTTTCGGGGTGTTACAAAAGTTTAGTCAATTTTGTTTGTACTTCAATCATACATGACTAAAGTTCAACTAATGTTTGCATGTGCTTCAATCATGTGTTGTTGAAGTTCAATCTTTTTTATTTGCAATGGCATATATCTGAAATTGACTAAGTACGAATACTGAAAACTAAAATATCAAATTGAACTAGTTTAATTCTTTAATTTTGATTTAATTACGATTTTATGTTGTTTATAAATTTAATATTCCATTTAATTCTTGATTGTAGGGTCTGATCTCAATTCTTAAATTAATGAAAGAATCAAACTATTAGAAAACATAATTCTAAATGGTTAAAGCATAAACAAGATGATGTCAGATGTTGCATTTCTCTATGGCCTAAAAACTATTATCTTTTATCTTTCTTTTTTTTTTAAAATTTTTATTCATTCATTTCATTAATCTATTTATTTAATAATTAAAAAATTATCATATTTATTACATCGCATATATCTCATAAGTTATAAAAAAAACATCCATCTATTTGAATTCTTTACTTAAATAATATGTCTCTTCATTTCCCTTTTATCCAATTCTTTAGGCATCTATCTTATTATATTATATGGAAGAAGATCGTTAGATGGTTAGCAGCTAGAACAAAATAAGGGGTGTTGTATAGAGGTTTCCAAGCAGAGGTGCTAAGCAATTGAGATGCATATAGAATAGATGGTAGGGTTCCAAACCTCGCCTATTATAGCTTGACCAATCTATAAATAACAATCATCTATGGAGTTGTTGAATGTTCAATTTTTTTTCTCCTCTTTTTTTTTTCTTTTTTTAAATTTTTATGTATATTTTCTCCTTTTTTTCATCGATTATGTGTTTAATTACCAAAAGAGAGGACATAGAAAAGGTGATGTAGCAATATGGCCACCATTTTGATAAAGATCATATATTCTTCACAATTTCTTCTCATGTCATAATAGCCAAACATAAATTTATCAAGATGAATAAGTAATCTTGATGGCGGTGTAAAATTCATCAAAAAGAAATGATCAAATTAGGTTGCTGCAAGTTCATCAAGATAAAGAAGAAAGTTTAATGGCAGTGAAAGATTCATCAAGAGAGATGGTCAATTAGCTTGGAAAAATAGAAGTTTGAATGATAGATAGATGGATGGATGTGGATGGATGGATAGATAGATGGATAGATAGATGGATCGATAGATAGATGGATGGATGGATGGATGGACAGATAGATAGATAGATAGATTACACTTGTGTATCAAGGACAACATGAAATGATGTAATAACCTAAAAGTCCTTAAGACTAGACTTGAGATTTGAAATGTGATCAGCAGAAAAGTTGAAAAAACTGCCTCAATATGACTCAACCTATAAGTCGTAGGGTGGTATTATGGGTCGTAGGAAGACCCGTGATTCAGAGCAGAGATTTTGATACCCCGACCATGAGTCCCCACCATAAGTCATACTATGTGGGTACGATCCGTGGTCAAGAGTTGTAGCTTACCTATGGGTTTCCAAGTGTTGGTTATACGAGTCATGGTATGGCTCGTAACAGGGAACGAGGGGTCGTGGTATGCATCCATGAAAATATTCAGAGATTTGGGGAAAAAGGGCTCATTAGTCACGGGAGAAAACCACGAGTTGTAGGTTCGTGGTACGACTCGTGGTACAAGTCGTAATATGATAAAACGAATCAAATGTGGATAGACTTGAACCTGATGAATCTTATGGAAACTATGTGTTAGACCAATTCATAAGTGTGAAAAATGCATTGGATACAAATTAAGGTCATACGGAACATCTAGCACAAAGTTGAGTGGAGAGCTTTCTTACCGATTGGGTTTCCTTATTAATTCCTATAAGGTTTAAATTAAAGCGACAATAGATCCCTTTCTATAAAGTGTTTTTGGGTGATTCAGCATTTCAAATAGAAGCTCTTTGATTCTTATTTCCAACTCATCTCACCTTGCATCAATCAGATTTTGGAGTAAGAAGTTATGAGCAGTTTAGTGAAGCTGCACCAGACATCATATGAACCTCATTACGGGTCATACAATCAAACCACGACCCGCATTGTTGGTCGTAGTAATTGCCAGTTGTAGGTCTTTATTCGATAGTTTAGGGGCATTTTAGTAAACTCCTATACTTCTAACTCCTAAATAACATTGTCTTGGTCTTCGTTTAGGTCAGATTAAAAGGTTTAACATAGCCTAAATCCTCACTCTCTTCAAACATTCATAGATTAGATTTTCTCTCAAAAAAGAGCTAGGGTTCATCACCTCCAACTTCTCAATTTCTCTTGGATCTTCAAGACAAGTCAAGAGATTATTAACCCAGGTACGTAGGATTATGAATGGGGTGAATCCTTCCACCCTCACGTCCTTTTCAGATTAAATTCATGATGCTCACCTCCCATGTCTTAATTTTTGAAATTTTAGGATCAAGCTTATTGTGGGTGAATTCTTTTATGTTCTTTCATGAATATGTTCCCTTAAGATTCAACTTGTGTTCTTATGATTATGGATGCATGTCCCTTATCAAATTCATCATCACCCTATTTTTCGAATTCCCATATTCAAAATCTTCTAGGGATTTTGGATTGGGTTACGCAATTCCTTCATAATTCTCTTATGGGTATAGCTGAATTGATATTAATTTATGATTTTCATGATTTGGGTTTTGAGAATTCTTTCAGTCTTCATGAAACTATGATTCAATATGTTTCAAGCATGATTAGGTCTAAATTCCTTTTTATGAAATTTCATGATTTCTATTATGATTTTGATTCTCTAAGCCCTAATTTGTGATTTAAGATTTATGATATGATTTCCTACAATTACTCTTTATGTATTTATAAATTTCAAGTATGCTGATCTTCTCAAGTATGTATGTTCTTTTATGATCTTCAATATTTATGATTTGACCGACTCACAGGCCCTTATTTCATGGCTAGTTTATATATTACATGCATATTCATGATTATTACAATTTTAAATAGTCCATGATCTTCATGTATGATTTTACGATAATTGTATAAGCCCCTAATGTGCATGTTTTTGGAAGTAGTGTTTAGTACTGAGTAGGCCCGGCATTCAGGTAAACTCCAAGGTCTCAGAACTACGTGCTAATATAGGCTTATATTCATGGACTCTAGGTGGATCCCATTAGTGATATCACGCCACTTACACCCCTTACCATGGTAAGTTTAGGACGGCTCTGCCCACTTGAGTGATATAGTTGGGGCATCATGTAAGCTCTACCATGATGGTATCGAGTAAAGAAGAGTCCTCTCATTATTTCTTATGTTTTCTGCATGATCATGTTTTCGATACTTAGCTCAAGTTATGATTTTACAAGGTTTCTCTTGTGATTAATAATTATGACTAGTTTTTAAGTAATTTGGAAAACCTTGAGCCCTCATGTTTACTTATGGTTATTACTTCATATATTTTAACTGTCCTACTCTTATGAACTCTTATGTATTTTAATTGTCCGTTTTTACTTACCTCGAATACTCAGTACATTCCAAGTACTAACCGCATACTCTATGCTATATCGTTTCGTGAAATAGATCAGATACTCGGACTCAGCCCCACGGTTAGATACGTTCTAAACTTGATCAGCGAGCGGTAGTGAGTCCTCATCTCCCGAGGACTAAAGTATCTACTTCATTTTAGTTTCTTTTATCTAGTATTAGTTTTCAGATTTTGGAGTTAGCTGGAGGCTTGTCCCAGTAGCTCATCAGTAGTAGAGGCTTTCAGATACAGAGTTAGTACATTCAGCTTGCGACTCGGTGTTGTAATATTGTCATTGTACTTACTCCTCATGTTATATAGACTTTCTCTTAACCATGCTTATACTTTAATTTCAGCTCGTTTATAGGTTATGTATATGACATGGGTTAGCTTGAAGTCACTCATGGTTCTAGGTCCCGTGTCTCGATCAGGGGTTCGTGCTCGGGTCGTAACAAATGATCTTTAACTAATTATTTTATTGCTGACGTAAAGCTTACGTATTTCATTATATAAACTTTTATTCTTTTAAATATATATATATACAATCCATATTATTATATAATGTTGTTGATGTGACATAGTTCTGTGGATAAGAATACTTTGTTTTTACTTCTTTCTCCTCCTTATTCAATTCAGTCTAATTAATTTTCTTTTCTTACCTTTTGTGTAATTCATTATCTTGTATATGTGGCTTTAAGATGTCAGTAAGTGTCTAAATAAATTACTTAGTTAAAGGTTAAGACATTTAAAAAAATGAAAGATGAAATGCCTTCAATTTGTAAGATTTTTCATTTTCTAGAACTCTTACTTTAGAGGAAAAAATTACATCATTATATTTTTTATTTTTTCGTTATCTTTTTATTTTCTGATTTTTCCTTTTCAAGTTCATAAGTACTAAGTTAAATTGATTGTTCTTTATTTAACTTGAAATATGTTTCTCACAAATTCTTTGTCAAAGAACTTCATATATAGAATATTAAAATCATCATAATCAGAAAATGGTAAAATCATAAACAAATGTTTGATTAATTTTTATTAATTTTTTTAATAAAAATTATGGAATTAATATTTCATCATATGTTGATTTTGTTTAAATAACCGCGTGAAGTGCAATCAAATTTATTGAATTTTTTTAGATTATTGGTAATTAAATGACATGAGATAAGCAATGGTGTGAAGTTGAGGATCATTCTCAAATTTTTAAGATTGTTTCATTTGATTGCACTTAATAGAGGTTTGAATTTGAATAATTCAGACCTTAGATCATTCAGTGCATTTATTTTTATTATGATATAAGCACTTAATTGATCTGTAAGACGTCTTAATCATTAAGGGGTTGTATGGTAGCTGGTTAGAAATATGCAGATATTAGTAATACATAAATTAGTTATGAGGGAATCCGCATAAAATAATACATCGATTGTTGCATAACTTATACATGTATTAGTTATGTAGATTTTTAAATTACAAAGCAAACACCATATTAATTTTATAAATTGAATAATTTACCTCCTAACCAACTACCAACCATAATATTATTTATGCAGAATTTAGTACATGCATAACTCATATCTAAACCGGCTACCAAACAACCCTTAAGATCTTGAATAAAGTCTTAATATCATCAAGAGGTATTTTTGTGTGGATTGTTTTCACCACCGCTTTATCCATAATCATCAATCACCACTAATCAACTCTATCATCACAACAACTACCACCATTGTCAACCATCATTACCATCGTCAACCACCAGCTATCACCACCAACTATCTCACAACCAGCTGTCAACCACTATTGTCAGGCGCTATTACACCCAGCACCTCCATCATTATAATTATATTCATTACCTATCATCATCTTCATCACCACCTTCATCATCATAACTAGCACTGCTATCAACCACCACATATTTTTGAACCACTAACACCACGTCATCGTCGTCGCCGCCACCTCCGTCAATTACTACTACTACTACTGCGACAAATATTTACTGCCAATCACCTTCACCAGCACCAACTACCACCAACACACCATCAACTATCACATATTATCAACCACCATCATCAATACCGCCAACCGCTAACATCAATTAACTTCGCCATCATAATCACCACCGCTACTACCAACTACCACTATCAGGCTAGCCATTACAACACCAACCACCTCCATTATCACAACTATCACCACCATTACTAGCCACTATACCAATCATTAGCATCTTCTCCATCATCACTAGCAAAAATAAATATTTTATTTTATCAAATACTTATTTTATTTTATTAATATTTTTTTAGTATATAATAACTTTTTCATTTAAATAATATATTTATTTTTTTACAAAAAAAATATTATGTACATTCAGATGTTGAAAAACAAACAGTTTTAATCATTAAATATTCATATCTAAAAAAAATATTTTAATCATTCAGATATGCATTCAAATTCACAAGTCTTAATCTTAATGAAAATAAATAAGGCCTTAAATTACCAATTAATTAAATCAAAAGTGTAGCCTAATCTAATGAAGCTCCTGTGAATTCAAATTACTTCAATTTCGACTTTTCCAGCGTATCTCAAAGATATTTTCACTCAAATCTCGATTTAGCCAATTAATAAAAGTTTGTTAATTTTGTCTATTTAATTTTTTACTTTAAATTTGAAAATATTAAAATTCCCAATTTGAATTAGAAAACACAAAAGACTCTTTTTAATTTTAAAAGTAGTCCATTTAATGAGCAGAAAAATAATCCATTAATCAAGTTCATGTCAAAAAAATCAAACTTAATCAAACCAAACTTTTTAAAACTATTCATGCTTGGTATTCAATACACACTTACAAATAATTGATTAATCAAATGTCTAACCCAAATATGAAATGTAGTAATATTTTCCTACACTTCAGTCACACAATTGAAGTTCAACCAATTTCTGCGTGCATTTCAGTCATATGCGACTGAAATTCAAGCATTTATATTTTTTATTCAGAAATAATTAGTTTTTAAACTTATAACAACCAATACATGATTTAATATCAAATATACTATAAATTAAATGAGTTCAAATTTAAAATATAATTTTCAAATATTATAAATAATAAATTTCAATAATCAATTTATCAAAACAAGAACAAATCTAACAAACTAATTTTGTCATCTTTAAGCATCTCAATTTTATTAGCCAACTAATGAAGACACCATATAAAAAATATATGATCTATCTTGTAATACTCAATCAAGTAGGAAGAGTACACAAAAAAAAAATTTAAAAAGGATCAAATTCTTTTTAAAAATATGTGAATATGCTCATCAGATAAAGAGAAGAATTTATTTTTAAAAAAGGAGGGAGGGGGGAGGGGGGATAAAACCTACGTAAAGATCAACTGGGAAAGTTCTAAATCCTCAACGCAGTGTTGAACTAAGTATGAATCCTCACTCACTCACTCATGGTACATGTCTGCGTTGAATCTACCTATCCAGTTCATACACGGCTAAACTATAACTACACATGCTAATAATATGAACGTCATACAAAGATCCACAAAAGTCATACTTTGCAATCAATATACGTAGCTAACATTAAAAAATTTCAGATAGAGTCATTTTTTTTCAAAAAAATCAAAACCGTTGCAACAATTAAAGACCACCCCAAAATAAGGACATGTATGAAAATGACCCTTAAAAAAGTCAAAATTTAAGCAGCAGCACTAAACACATGGTATTTGTGCAAATCAGCCAAATAAATCGTTAAACTTTGAAGCCCAAGACCAGTAAATTGAGAATTGAAAGGAAAAGGCTATATGGCGCGAACAAGAAGCGAAAGCTTTTGGGACTGAAGTGTATTAAAATTGAGTAAAAATTAAATTATTTTAAAATATTACACTTCAGTCACACATGACTGAAGTTCAACCAATTTTTACATGCACTTCAGTCATATGCGATTGAAGCTCAAGTATTTATATTGACGTTCAGTGAAATGGTTTTGTTTCAAGGATAGTTAGTTTTTCAAATTTCAACAATCCAACATATGATTTAATATCAAATCAATCCTTAAAGTTCTTACCTTAGTAGAAAGTCAATCAATCATCAGCAATAAGTGAAACACTATATTTTAAAAATACTCACCTGCAACCTTTCACTCAACTACCACTAAGGGCATCTCCAACCCATAACTCTATTTTTGACTCTAAACATTTAATTTTTAGAGTCAAAAATAGAATTGAAGAAAACCAACTCCATCCCATTATTTTATTTTATTACTCCAAAAAAATATATATATTTCTTTTATTCTTCTCTTTTTTTAATATTATATTTTTTTATTTAATTTATTAAATTTTCTTAAGTCATAAAATAAATTGTTGCTTCTTTTTTCTACGTAGTCACCCTATATAATTCATATATAATTATTTAATATAAAATTATTTTATGTCCTATATTTTTAAGTAATATAAATTGCAAGTAAATAATATATATTTTATATATTAATGAAAAATTCAAATAAAAGTGAAATCATTGATGAAATACAATTAAATATATATTACATAATATTTAGTTTAATTTTTGAATAAGCATCCAACTTTCAAGATTACTATGTTGCTCCGATAAATACTCTATTAATGCATTGCGAAGTTCAAAATGGGCATCTTTATCCTTAAATTTTTTTTATGTCGAGCTAAAAATATTTAAATTCATAACTTTCATCTACTATCATTTCTACTGTTGGAGTTGGACATTCTGAAGTATCTTGAATTGGTGCATTAAGATCATGTTCATCCTTAATTATAACGTTTTGCAATATAATACATATAGTTATTATATCATGTAGCACTTTTTTTCTCCAAAAACGTGGTGGCCCTGCGATTTGGAGGCCTGCCAGATTACTAAATTATTTTTATATTTTTCTAAATTATTATGTTATATATTGTAATTTTTAATATTGATGTATGTCGGTCATGACTTTATTGAATGTTTATTGTCCGGCTTATTTAAAGTACATCCTATTATTTATTAACAATATATTATATTTGCACATTTTATTTTTATGGTGGTTATATTTTTTATACAATTATAAATTATAATAAATTTAACATACATTTTAAATAAAAATATTATATACGAAAATCAATTTATAAAACGTATACATTAATTTAAATTTAAAATTAATATAAAAAATATTACATAAAAAATAAATATAAATATTAGATACTTAATTAACGATCTTATAATTTATAATATGTTAAATTAAAAGTGTTAATTATTAGAAATAATGATATTATATTCAACCCCAAAAATAGAGTTGATGAATAGTGCAACTCCAAATTTGGAGTTACACTATTTACACTCTATTTTTAATCCTAAATTTAGAGTTTAGAGTTGAAAATAGAGGTGGGTTGGAGCACAAAACTCTGACTCTAAATGTTAGATTGAAAGTAGAGGTGGGTAGGAGATGGTCTAAAAACTTCACAAATGCACAAAAAGTACGCCACTATTAAATATTATATCGATATACACTTTATACATACTATATACACTTAGTTTTTACTTTATTTCCCCTATCGTCATTTGCATATAATGCATATATTTATTTGACACGACCCAAATAGGCGATTCATGTGGGTACCTACATCGACTCTAACTTGATAGGAGAACCCTTTTTTGAACATCACATAAAAATACCGAAATTTCTTATTAATTTACATAAATCAACAATGTTAAATCTCATATTAACAATCCCTCAAAAACCTATGACTCTCCCAAGATCTAGTCTAGACAAATATAATAGCCTTACGCAGAATACTGACTAATAAAAAGGACACAGCTTCACCTGCGAAAAAGTGCAAAAATTTATGTTGAATATGCCACATCAATCATGAAACTTCAAACCTGCCACAACCTACACCAATAAAGGTGTAACAAGAGTAGTATCAGTACACAACACGTACCAGTAGGCATCATCAACTACTGCAATTAGTTCACGCAACAACATAAAATGAATATGCAATCAATAATTTAGTTTTAAACAACCACTCAATAATTTTTCAAGTCAATTTCTTACTCATAATTTACCCTAGTTATTTAACAATACATCTATATTCCTCCAATTTAGCCATAAAGACTGGTATGTACACTGTTTAAGCCTCACTGCAGCGATAACTTGACCGATGCAGCCGTCACGGCCCGAACATAGGCCCGGATCGAGACACGAGACAAGAAACCCCGAGAGGCTTCAAGTCGACCTATGGAATGATCATAACATAGCATTAACGAGACGATAACTACCAGAATCTTAACTGAGCGAAAACTGACGGATACATAAAGCATAATCTAATAAAACTTTGATACATAAAGCTGAATCTGTTTACACAAGTCTAAAAGCCTCTACTACACTGATGAGTTGCTAGGACAAGCCCCCAGCTAACTCCTAAAGTCTGAAACTGAAGCATAAATAAAAATAGAAACATAGATAGTGTCCTCGAGAGATGAGGACTCATCACAAGCAGCTGGGATGGAAGTAGAGCGTATCTAACCACGCGGCTAAGTCCGAAAACCTGAATCTATATCATGAAATGATATAGGACATAAAATATGCGCTCTCAGTATATGGAATGTACTGAGTATGCGGGAAGTGTAAATAAACTAAAATATGCATGTATACAAGAAGGAAGTAAACTGAATACATTACTGAACATATAACTGAACGGAAATCAACGACCCTATCTGAGATACACACATATATATTGACATGAAGCTTTTATTTGAAAACAATTACTGAACTATAATCAACTGATGTGTAAAGGTTATATACTGAACAAATACTGAGGACTAAAGTCATGACTGATATCATAGAGAATCCCTGACTATCAGAGGGAGACATTCTCTACTATGGAGAATCCCTGATTGTCTAAGGGAGAGTTCCTGACTGTCGAAAGGAGACATTCTCGGTTATGGAGAGTTCCTGACTGTCTCGGGAGAATATTCTCTGATATAGAGAGTCACTGACTGACTAAGGGAGCATTCTCAGCTAAGGAGAGTCCCGATAGACTAAGGAAAACAGTCTCAGCTAATGAGAGTCCCGACTGACTAAGGAAAACATTATCAGCTAATAAGAGTCCCGACTGACTAAGGAAAACATTCTCAGCTAAGGGGAGTCCCGACAAACTAAGGAAATATTCTCAGCTGATGGGAGTCCCCACAGACTAAGGAAAACACTCTCAACTGATGAGAGTCCCGACAGACTAGAACAGGGAGAGCACTAATCCGACGTCATTCGTCTAGTCTAAATTACTGCAGTTAATCAGATACATGAGTATTCAATTAATTACATCATACTGAATTCATTTAGAGTCTGACCAGGTTACTTTCTACTAAAACAAGCCCACAATTCTGAAGGATCATTCTCATGCTCCATTATCAAAATTCATATCATTATGGTCCCAAATCATCATTTAATACACACATTTTACATTTATGAAATATCTATAGGATCAGATCATACTTTAAACACATCCACAATATTCAAATCCCGAGTTCGTAGCATATGACGTACATCTTATATTCATGTAAGATCCATAGGTATAAATCGTACTTTAACATATGTATATTAAATCATATATTCTAGATGTACGGAAAACCCATATAATCATCTCTTACCTTGAACATGTACAATGGGATCATAGTGAAAGCATATGAATATTTCATGAAACCCCATTCCAAAATTTACTCTAAATCATGATGAGCATTCGATAATCGTGTAATTACCAGAGGTTCAACTCATACCCAAAAAATTTACATCAAAATCATAGTGAAAACATGCACATACTTCAAAATGGTCAAGCCCATAAGTTCTAATCATGTTCCAACATATATAATGCAACATATATTCTAGATTTGCGGGAACCCATGTGATCTACATATACTTACAACAAGGATACAACTTCATGATAAGAGCATATGATTAATTAATGAGATCTCATTTGGATTTCTAGACTAACCCATGGTGAAAATTACGCATACATGCTATTCACATATCATACACATATTTTATGAAAGGTGCAAGTAACATCATAAATATACACTACTATAAATCATGAGAGTTCTTAGAATTTAGGTAAAACATAAGAGAATTCATGCATAAATTAAAACCCTAGCATGGTCTTCTAGAATCAAAGGATTTGGATTTTTTGTACAAAAGTTTGGGGCACAAGGATAAAAGAATGTCCTTATTGAAAACCCACATATCTAATCCGATGAAATCCCCACTTGAACTTAAACCTTGAAGCCTTGAAGAAATCCTAGTTGAATCCTTAGTCTTGAGAGAGAGGAGAAAGAAGAGTTTGAGGGGATATTTTGAGGGAATGAGGGATTAGGCTAGAAGTAACCCTTAAATACGTACCATCTATTACTCAAAATGACGTAGTTTAGGAGTTAAAAGCATAGGATTTTACAAAAACATCCTTAGAAATTCGCAGGAAAAGTCCACCCTGCCAATACCCACAAGGCACTCCACGAGTCGTGGGGTCGGCAACTACTCGTGGTGCCCAATCGTAGAGTGCATAGGATGATTTCTCAAAATTCTTCTTAGATCTACTGACAACTGACTTCACGAGTCGTTGTCTATCTTAACTGTTATACCCTGTAAATTCTTAACATTTAGATGGCCTATTTATATGTTGGTTAAGAGTTTTAGAATGTCATACATGCTAGAAAAAGGCCCGGGGGAAGACCGGACAAGCGCCAAATCGGAGCATCGCAAGGCAAATGCGGCTTATAAATCGCATTCGACAAATGCCACTTATAAATCGCATTTGACAAATGCAACTTAAAGAGGAAGTCGGGCAAAACCCCTTCGCGACAGGCAGCGTGTCACGGAGGCTTCCCCTCTGCGATGGCCAGCGTGCCATGGAGGGGGGGTTCAGGTCCAAGTATATAAAGCCCCACTTCGATTTTTTTTTGGTCACTTTCCATTTTTCATTTCCAGAGAACGAACAAAAACAGGGGAGACGAAGGGTTTTCATAAAATTCCTTCCGATTACGCCGTCAAATGAGGTCCAAACTCAAATTAACTTCTGGTACCGAAATATAAAGCTGCAGAGAGCATTCCTACAGAGTTAGTTTCGTAAGAATCATCCGGCGAAACGGCGACCCACCGAGTCAAAATAAGTGAAATTACTCCAAACTAGTGTTAATACACTCCCAGCATTAAAATGAGTATTTCTCTATTCTGAACTTCCGAGAAATAGCGAGTTTTTGGCTATTTTTCGATAAGTCAAAGTTTGGGCAGTATATATATTCAAAGTAGTGTTTTCTTCTGGAATATTGATGGATTTAGTTCTATTTTCTATGAATATGAATGCAGTTGGAAGAAATAGCTGGATATTGGCCGAGCTACGTCAGTTGGTCAGAAAGTCGGCAACTGAGGTATGTAAAGCCAGTTTCTTCGGCAAGTTAGTAATTCTCATATAGTAAAATAGAATAAATTCTAGAAGAAAGTTTCAGAAGCCGAGTATTAAGCTCAGTGTGAATTCAGTAAATATGTTTTGTATTATTATGTCGTATTCAGAATAAAAGTCAGTAAATCAGTATTAAATCGCGAGATATTATTTCAAACACAGTACCAGATTCAGTTTAATTCAGCCAGAGAATCAGAATAGAATATCAAAACATGAACAGTATTATCAGATTTATTATACACGTTATATGTGATTATTCTTGTTTGTTGAGACCTAATTGTGTTATGTGGGCACCCTTAGAGCTTCCTTGCCGCCCCAGGGTTAATAGCTGTGTCGGCTCGCCCGCCAGAGGGTGAGGATACGTCACTTTAAGGAGTGGCATGTCATTCGCAGTAGGACGAAGACGGGATGCAGCATTCCCCATAGCAGGCTGATCAGCATTATAGCATACCCTGTTGAGCGCTTTCGCCCAGGGCACAGATTACAGATTACAGATACAGATCTCAGTTTACAATTACAAGAGTCCTCCGGACTCAGATATAGTTATAGTCAGGGGCCCAGTGAGCCCAAGTTGCATACCCAGGGGGCCGGCGGGATACTCATAGTTATTAGGTGAGTGAAGTGAATTTTATTTTGGATGGTTTGACCCGGGTAGGGGTATATAGATTGCGTGTTGATTGGCACTTTCCGGCTTATGGGGGCTGGTATAGGTTCTTGTATGCTCTCTCTCTCTCTCTATATATATATATATATATATATATATATATATATATGTTACTTATTAAGTTGATAAATAGCAGGACACCGCATCAACAGATATGATTCTTATCTTCCTTCTAGTACAGTTAAGCTCAGTACAGATTCTGCTATTCCAGACAGTTTTAGTTATCCTCTGTCATTTCAGTAACTACCAGTTTACTGTTTATCTTCAATTATGTTCAGTTTGCTTTGCATACTCAATACCAGTGGTACTGACGCCCGTTTTGGGGCGCTGCATTACTTGCCTGTAGGTACTCATAAATGAGGAGCCGATCCCTCGTAATTTCAGCCAGCACACAGAGTCATCAGCTCCAGTCATCCGGAGCAGACAGCTAGAGGTTTATTCCTTTTCTTTTGTTGTACAGTATGGGTAGGTCGGGGCCCTGTCCCGACCATCTTATCAGTATTCTTAAAGGCTTGCATATTGTATATTCCCTGTGGTTAGTTGTACCGGTCATGTGAGGCCGTGTGTATAGTTTAGTTCGTTTATGATGGCCGTGTGGGGCCTTATTCAGTTGGTAGTGGTGATCTTGTTGGTCACGTAGCAGTTTAGCACTTGTTTTCTTGATTCAGAAATAACTAGACAGCATGGTGGCCTTGTCGGCCCGCATAGGTTCCCTATTGATTCAGTTGTTCTGGGTAGCTGTTGCTTTCTTACAAGTGGCTATATGCCTAGTCGGCCAAAGGCTATATTTACAGCCTTTATATAGCCCGTTGTTTTCTTGAATCCGGAGTTAGAGCCAGCCTGGCATCAGAAGTGCTTAGGCTCAGCTAGTCCAGTAGTCTAGGTCCTAGTAGGGCACCAGGTGCTAGTTCTCCCAAGATGGGGCGTGACACCTCTCCCCCACCCCCACCCCCACCCCAACCACCCACCACCCTCTCTCTCTCTCTCTCTCTATCTATCTATCTATCTATCTATATATATATATATATATATATATATATATATATATATATGTTTGTTTGTTTTCTCTACTTCTCTTCTTTCTCTTTGATGTTAAATGATATTACGAGATGCTACAAAGTTTACTAGTAATTTATACTAATGTTATATTGAAAATATCTTGAGAAAAGATTTTTAATACAAATGTATTTTATGTATATTTCAGTTTATTTGAAGTGTTTCTACGGTGTAATATCGTCGACTTCTTGAGAAAAAAGATAGCATCAGTATATTTTATCTTATATCTATTGTCGAAATAACAATTATTTCAGCATAATTTTACACTTCTAACAAATTGAAAATTTATAAAACATTATGTTTAGTGTTTTCAACTTCTATTAATTCAAAAACCGGTACAGCTTTATCAAACACAATTTCTTATGTTTTAATGATTAAACCTAGAAAAAATAAAGAAGATAAATATCATAGATTAATCATATGTTACAAACATAGCTCAGTTAGAATGTTAAAATCATAAACCGATTATATTGAGGAAAGTAAACAAATACTAGTAACTTGGAGGATCACTATTAACAGAAAGTTAGATATTATAAAGTATTTAATATTTAACCGTTTTAGAAATCAAATTCATACTTGTTGGGATTGAAATTGAAAATTACAAATCTATATTTTCAATTTCAATCTTTCAGGTGAAGTTAGAACTGATCAAACCAAATTTCAAACTTTCAAGCTAAAATTAATTTTAGAGTCTAAAATTTATACTTCAGATTAAGGATTTGAAATTAGACTTAGCATATTCCAACTTCATACCTTCGAATTGAAGTTCGAAAACTTCCAACTCAAAGATTTGAAGTTGAACCAGCCAAAGCCTACTTCAAATACAAATATCTCAAATTTGCTGAATTTGTACTTGTACCAGTACCTTGGCTTCTAGTTAATATATCTAATTGATTTTAACCTTTAAGTATATTGATTTCGTATTTTGATGAATTTTCTCAGCGTAATTATGGTTGAATAACTAGGAGTAATGGAGAAACGTGTAACCAGTCTAGGAATCTTTTACTATTTATTTTTTGTTGAGAATTTTTGGTCATGTTGATATTACTAGATATTTTTATGTTAGTACTTGCATTAAATGTTGAGATCTTTACATAATTATTCATCAAAGAAAACGTAATTATCCTTTTCTTATCTATTTACTTTGATGTTCATCCAAAGTAATTATCTAACTACCAACATTCTTTATTGCATGACGTCAACACGTCACTCGAATTCTTTTTTTGTCTTTTTTGTTTGAACTCAACGCTTTCGGCTTGAATTTTTTTTTTTACTTTATTTTATATATACATGTTCCTTTTTATTTTTATCTTTTATTTTTTATCAAAAATTTTAAAAATATAAAAATAAATATAATAGTTAATTATATTTAGATTAATAAAAATATTTAAAGAATCAAATAATTAGAGAAGTTATTAAGAAAAATACTAAAAACACTAGTTTATTTAAAATTCTAAACTAATAGAATATATATATTTATAATTTTTCTATTTCATTTAAAAATAAAAATAAAATTTATATCTAAAATGTATATTAGTCCTCTGTGATGCCTGTTTTCTCCTCTTCTTTTCTCCCTTACATTTTTTTTTTTTTGCTTTTTTCTCTTTTTTCATTTTTTAATAATCTAATTCTACACACCTTTTGGATCCCCCTTCCCCTCCTCACACAATAAAAAAGATACTAAAAACACTAACTTATTTATTTAAAATTTTAAACTAATAGAAAATATATGTTTATAATTTTTCTATTTATTTTACAAATAAAAATAAAATTTATATCTAAATGTATATGTTAGTCCTCTATGATGTCTATTTTCTCTTCTTCTTTTTTCCCTTTCATTTTGTTCTTTTTTTACTTTTTTCTCTATTTTCAATTTTATTTTTTCATTTTTTTATTTTTTTTCATAATCTAATTCTACATACCTTTTAGCTCCCCCCCCCTCCCCTTCCCCAACACACAATATAGAAAGATAATTGATATAATAAATCTTTTTATTTTTCTTTATCAATTATCAAAAAATAACTTATTCTAATATATAGTATACCGAATCAGTAGCAGATTAAAGTGTATTGTTGCAGTATACTATGGTACCCACATGATATATAATATATACTAATAGGATATTATAGAATATTAATGTCACGCCCCACCTTGGGAGGCGTAACTGGAACCTAATGCCACACTAGACTCTAATCTAACCTGGCTGGATACATACACTTCTGGTGCATGCCAGCAGCACATAGCAAGAAAACAAACGACTATATCTCGATTGTAAACACAGACTCAGGCTGACTAGGCCGCAATATATAACCTGCATATGACAGCTAATCCAGCAATCACGATAATAAAAGGATTCTATGCGGGCTGACAAGACCATCATGCTATTTAAGTCATAACAAAATCAAAACAGGCAGTCCTATATAAACTACAGCCGACAAGGCTGCTAACAGATAGCTAAACTAGGGCCCACATGGCCAACAACGCACAACTAGCTAGGAACTGAAGACAGTGGTCTGCAAGCCTCTAAGAAAGAAATATTGGTCGGGACAGGGCCCCGGCCTACCTAACAACTACATAACAAAGGACAGGCAAACCTCTACTATCTGGAAACCCCGAAAGAAAGGAGCTGACCAATCTGCTGACACTGAATAGCTGCTAAGGAGGTTCTGAACCCTGTCTGTCTAAACCTGCAGGCAAGTAAGCAGCATCCCCATGTATGGGTGTCACTACAATATATACCGAGTATGTTAGACAATAATAATAACTGAATAGAAGCTAATAAAGAACTGAAAGTAATCAGCAAAAAGTGGAAGAAGTTAACCTGTATGCGCTCATAACCATAGCCTGCATCTAGTAGATAATTATGTAACCAGGAACTCACACTCTATGATTATACATTCAAAAGTTGTATCTAACAAGAAAATATACAAACAAGAACCTAACCTGACCCCCATAAGCTTGGAAGGTACAATCAACACAAAGATAACCTACCCGGGCCCCATAATCTTAGGCAAATACAGTTCAATCTATGTACTCCTAACCAGGTCACTATGGTGTCACGAGTAACTATAACCAAACCTATGCGCCTCTAGCACTACAACCGAGCCCATGGGCTCCTGTAACTGTATCTGAGCCCTCTCGATTTCTGTAACTACACCCTGGGCTCGCAAGGCTCCACTAAGGGTCAGTAATGCCGTTATAGCATAAAGGAAGCCATACGCGAATGGACTTTAATACGGCCTTGTAGGCCTGAATATAGTCTTTTCAGATGTTTCATAGCTCCTCTGAGCGATTCGTAACCCCATAGAAAATGATATAGTTAGCAAATTTTAGCTCGTTTGATGGGAGACCAACTAAGGTGGGTCAATCCCTACAGGGGTACGATGTCATAGCCTTAATATAGTCACTCAATAGGCGTACCTAGATCTTTAGTCTTAACACAAACATTGCTAGTCCCTAAGACAGTATATGTAGCTGCCAACGGGCACACCCCATGTGCCTACACCTAACTAGTGGGTCCTGGTAGCAATTACAACCTCTGTCAGTTTAGACAGACTAAGGGGAGGTCCGAGGTGACCTAAGCGATACTCTAAAGGTTATCCTGGGATAATGATAGCTCATAAATGAACTGCAAGGTCACAGACGACCAACTATTTAGTTTCTTCGCTTAGAACGAATGTAGGGCTGCTACTAATCGGACATGCTCCTAAGTAGTCAGCCCTAACTTCCCACAGACAGCTTACCATAATTCTTAGCATAAAGATAATACTGTTATACTATGGTTCTAGTACCTTAGACGTTAACCTGGTATGTCCAGACAACATATAGCTCCTCGAGCAATTCATAGCCCCATAGACAAGTATATCTGGATTTAGACCTTCACGGCAACATGCACGTGGGCGTCTGCATGAGTAGCCTGAGGCATTGGCCCCACATCTAATCCCTGACAAGTTTTCCCTTTTAAGACTTTACTTAGTCTATCAGATTTCTAACAATTGGGATGGTTTCCTAAGTGATCCATACAACAAGCAGTAAGTCGACTAAAACTGATGGTCACTAACAGTAGCCAATCATATGGCAGGCTATCGCTCAGTTCATTAGGCAACCCTAGTGCCGTCAACTCGAAGGTAAGACCACTTATCAAGATTCTGGCCCTGGAGGCATCAAGGTGCGAACGACCTATGGGCAAGCTTTATTGTCTATATAGGTGTCAAACAGAAAGTTATATTGCCCAGTTGCGCCCTATGCTGTCCAACTTTACCAAGTTATACCTAACAACTACCCATAAGCTTCTAAGGCCTTGGTACGACAACAAGACATCAGAATCCCTCTAGAATGTGAACAAATGAACCAGGAAGTCTCTATGACACTCCTAGCGTTTGTCACACTGTGTATATTCTTTCCCGACGGGGAATACTATGATGTAATCTCAATTTGTATCGAAGCAACTAGCCATAACATATATAATCCTTATCTACTTGTAGCAGTTAATCACAACATACGTACTTACAACTTACTTGCAAAAGTGTAGGTTGTATCAACTATACGACGATAATAACTTGCCAAAGAGATAAGCCTTAACATACCTCAATTGCCGATTTATGCTATCCTAACCTTGTTCCAGCCTAAAACCAATAATTCCTCCAACTCATAGACTTTACGTCGATGTAATAATTCTGTTCCTAGTCCAAGAAAACAGCTAGCAGTATTCAACAGTATTCACAATGACCTCCATTTATTATCAACCCAAATTCAGCTGAAAACTCACGAATTTCTAAGAGTTTAGAAGGTAAAAATACTTATCTATCACTTGTACATGCTTAGGACTTGATTAGAAGTTATTTCCACAACTTCTACTCGGCGGGAATCGATCGAACCGGGCCAATTTCAAAGAAATAACTTCGTATATATATTCTTTGTAGACTTAGGAATCATTACCTGAAAATAATTGATGTTTAGAGGTGATTTAATGGCATAATTTTACTTCTAAGTGATGAAATCCTCGTATAAGAGGTTGCCCAAGCCGTACCTTCAATTGGGGAAAATTTTAAAATGAACAAGCCTTCACACTTTGAGATATATATATATATATATATATATATATATATATATATATATATATATATATATAGAGAGAGAGAGAGAGAGAGAGAGAGAGAGAGAGAGGCGGTGGAGGGGAGGTGCGGTGCGCCGCCCAACGCATAGGCAGATGGGCTCAACTCGCTGCTCAAGGCACCGGAGCAGGGGCGCGATGTGGCGCTCCTTGCTCCCTGCCTCTACTTCAGCCTCCTGCTAGCTCAATGATGTACTCGTGCACTCCCCTCTTTGGGCCTTTTTTCGCACGTGCCATGCTCCCGACACCATCACAAGCGCACACACTCGTCCACTAATCAATGATATAACTTACGAGGTGTAACAATTAATTCATTCCTTCAAAAACACTCATCAGTCCTCTATAATACGACATGGTATATATAATATACTGAAAAGGTATATCATAGAGGATCGGTTCATTCCTTCAAGAAAAACACTCGGTCCTCTATGATACCAACCTTATATATATCATATATTGACAGGGTATCATGGAAGACAAATTCATTCCTTCAAAAAAATATTACATAGTCCTTTATGATTCCTATATGATACATATCATATATTGACATGGTATCATAGCGGATAGTTCGTTCCTTCAGAAAAGAGGATTGGTTCATTCCATTAAAAAAAAAGAGCGCAGTTATATGATACCAACATAATATATATCATATACAAATAAGGTATATTAGAGGACATATTCATTATATATTCCTTAAAAAAAACTTCTCAATCCTCCGTGAAACCCACATAGTATATATCATATCCTGACATGATATCATAAATGACTAATTCATTCCTTCATTGAAAATTATCATTAATCTTTTATGATACCTACATGGTATATATCATATACTCACATGGTACTATAGATGTCTGATTCATTCCTTCAAAGAAAACACTCATCAATCCTCCATGATACCCATATGGTGTATATTTATATACTAATATGGTATCATAGATGATCGATTCATTACTTCAAAGAAAACACTTCAGTCTTCTATGATATCAAGTGGTACATATCATATGCTGACATGGTATTATAGAGGTCTGCTTTATTCCTTCAAAAAAGAGTTCAATCCTGATACCAACATGATATATGTGTACTTACAAAGCATCATAGGGGACAGATTCATTTCTTCAAAAAATAGCTCCGTCATCTATAATATCAATATGGTATATGTCACATATTCACATAGTATCATATGGGACATGTTCATTCCTTTATGTGTATGTGTGTGTGAAGAGTTTGAGCTTAATTTTGATGTTTAATTTTTTTAAGAAAAATACAAAGAAGAAAAGAGTTTAAGCTTATTTTTGATATTTAAATTCTTATATCATCTTTAGAAAGTTTTACTTGTAAAAAAAATATATAAAATAATATTTTAGATAAAAGTTTTATTTTTTTATTATAAAAATATATTTTTATCAATCAAGATTTTAAATAATAAATCAGAAATTTTAGTATTTTTATTTATTACTTATTGTTATAGTTTAATTATTTAATTTTTAAATATTTTTATTAATATAAAAATAGTTAGCTAATGTTTTTATCTTTGAAACGAAAAATCTAAAGACAAAAAAGGGGAAAAAACAAAAGAAAGGGAAAGATTAAAGAAAAAAGAAAAATGAAAACCACTCGGCATAAGCATTAATGGTGCTTACTAGTCTGTAGGGATGTACAGGCTAAACCATCAAGTCAAATTGAACTGACGAACCAAGTCAAATCGAGAAAAAAAATTAATTTGTGGTTAGATTTGATTGGTTTGGTGTTGAGAAAAAAAATCGATCATTCTTGATTTGGTTTAGTATTAACAAAAAAAAAGTCAAATCGAGTATAACCCAAACCGACATAATATATAATTTTAACTTTTTATACATAAAAATATTAATTATAATCTATTTGTAAATCTCTTTTAAATTAATTTAATTTTCAATGTTTAGAAATTAGATATATGTTCAATTTTGAGCTCAAAGCCGGATGCAAAATGATAGTACTGGATTCATCTGAACATAGTATTTTTGACGGGGAGCATAAATTTATATGTAAAATTTCATAAAATTTGTAATAAGTAGTAGGTATGAACCCATAACTTTTAAAATAAAATGTGTTCAATGCTTAGAATCTTAGAAATTGAACCCAAAAAATAAAATCTTGAATTCGTTTCTATTTGAGCTTGTAAGTTGTAAACTTGTAGATTGTAATATTTGTTCAGTAGACACTAACTAATAAGTAAATGATCTAAATATAAAAGCCCAATATTAACCTAAAAACCTAGCAAGATAAAATAAATCTTTTAGTCTTCGTCTTCCCTTTTCAGAGACTTCTCCTCCTCTCCTTATTCATCTGGTGCTGGTCACTTTCGCATGTTTGTTTCTATCTTTTCTTTCTACTTTTTCTTATGAGTTAAGCTATTAAACTGCCTCCATTTCTTCATTTTTAAAAATTTTCTTAGAAGTCATTTGTAGTTTTCTGATTTTTGTTTAATTTAGTTACGTTTGATTTAGTTTTTTCTTAAAAAAATAAAAATAATGGCCAAAGTTAATTACTTTTGATTTTCTTAACCATTTGATCTAATTTAAAAAAAATTGAGAAAATAGAGAAAATTAAGAAAACCGATGGCCATATTGCCCTAAATATTTTGACTGCGATGGCCATTTTGTGTAAATATCTCTTTAGGGTATGCCATAAACAGCATCCTCAATTGGTTATTTGTGCACGTTCCATTTGAACCTCACAAGAAAGCCCAAGCTCACCATCTTTGATCGAGTTCTTGAACAATATTTTTACATAGCAAAGTGCAGAACAGAGGAGGCGAGTACAATTCTATTTCTCCAACCAACTCATGTACAGAACAACAATATAAACTCAAAGGTATTTTCTGGGTTTCTTTCATCCTTCACTATTTTTTTTTTCAAAGAATTTAAATGTGCAGAGAATAATGAACTTAGAGGTAATTTTTTGGGCTCTTTTCTTCATCTCTAGTAAAATGGGAAGAACCGAAGAACTTTTGGAGGAGCTTCTGAATGTTGAAGTGGAGCTTCAAGACGTTCAAGGTTAGCTTCGTGTTCAGTTTCTTCATCTTTTTCTCTTTACCTTGTGTTTCCTTTTATATTTTTTTGCAATAACGTTGATTGAAGAGTTAATCGTTGTCTAATTCTACTAAGAACCTGAAATCCATGCTCTCTCTGGTTGTTTATAGACATAGAAAGGAAGTAGTTAATGGGGATTTTCTTGAAATTGTAACGTGCCTTGAATTATGCCGGAATGCTAAAATAATTACATAAAGTCTTTTTTTCTTTATCAAAAAAAATTACATGAAGTCTTAATTTTTGTTTTTATTTGCTGCTTCTAGTAGTGACTTATTGTCTTATGATTGCACTTTGGAATTTCCAAATGTAAATAAAGGATTTTATTATTGTAGAAAACATTTGTCGCTCTTTCTCGCGTCTAAAGTTAAGTCTTTGAGCATTTTACCACCTCAGATCTTAGAATAGGTTTTGAGCTCTATAATGTTTATAGAAACAAGAATGACTATTTATTTCGAGTCGTCAACTATGTCAGCCAGTATCTTGAGAGATGGAAAAGAACGAGAAGGAATGTTGCTACATGGGATGGTGGGATAATAATATGATCTTATCATTGTTAACAAAGTTGGGAAGCATTTTGTGAACCAAGGTCCTTGTTGGCAACAACTAGAAAAGGTTGAGATTTGTTAGTTTACTCTAGGTGTCCTAGTTTTGAACTTGCTAACAGATTTCAATTTGTTTGACCTGATCACCAAAGTCTTAAATTTTTTTAGTTACAGATAGGGTCATTAGTGTAAAACGTGTTCAATACACATTAGATATCTTACATTAATTCATGAAAAGATATAGACAAGCGGAGAGAGAAAGTTACAATGTTGGCTTATAATAATTGAGATCCTTTTTCAGTATTTGGGCATTAGGAGTTTGACAATATTACTCCCTCTATATCAAAATAAGTGGTGTTTTTAGCTTGGACACATCCCTTAAGAAAACTACCCATTCCTAGAAAGTAAGATGTATTTTTACTAACTTAACCTTAATGAATACCTTGAAAACGATGTAGTTATTTAGTAGTTTCTTGGTTACTTAAAATTTTCTTTGTTTAAATAGGGGTAAAATGGGAAGAACACCATTAATGTCTTCTTCATTACGTGAAACACCACTTATATTGACACATTATGCGAAACACCACTTATTTTGAAACAAAATGAAAAGGTAAAAATACTGTTTATTTTGAAATGGAGGGAGTAGTTACTATGCTACCTAGGTAGTATTTGTAACGGTTGAGCTATGGAACAAAAGATGGATGATGTTTTAATTTGTATTGCTATGAGTTTATTGAGTTGGTTGAGCTTATGATTCTTCTGTCGTTGTGAATACCCAACTTGATGCTATGGTATAAGAGCATGGTATTTTTTATGGATAGGTAAGAAGAGGATTTTATTGATGTGTGCCAGTAAAAACTGGTGAAATTATATCCAAAAGAAGAACTTTACGAAGAGTGTAAAGAGCTAAGAACAATAATCATGGCCTCTGGCTCAAAAATGTAATCCAAGCACATGTTGTAACAAAAGCTGCCCAAAAATTTGCTTTTGTGTTGAGATAACAGCATTATCCTTCTTGTCTTCAAAGATTCTCGCGTTTCATTTTTCCATATTGTAAGAGAGGATTTATGTAAGCCCCTCTTGGGACAATGAAAGAGGAAACCAACTGTGAATCTTAAAAGCACCATCTAGTGCCCAATATATTGAAGAAAAAGAATACCATATTTGTCTAGTGAAATTGGTACAAGAGCATGTTATTGTCCAATCATCAAACACATCATAAAAACCTGCCAATTGGAAACCATGGAAGGGCAAGGTGTTATCCATCGATTTAGTATCACCTCAAGGGTAATGAATTTGTCGGCACAATGACTAGTTAGGAACATAAGCTCCAAAACTTCCCTTTCTCGTCCCCATCCAACTACTACCTTTTTCCATGAGATCTTGTTTTCTTAAGGTGGATACCATCATTAATGATCCTTTCTTACCAAATTTTTTTGCACACTCTTTGTAGAGGTGATTTATCCATCCCATGGTAATATTGGTTTGTATAGAGTTTTTTTTTCCGATTTTATGTCTTTAATGCCTTATGTGTTGCATTTTCCCACTCTAAAGGTCGGCTAATCATTTAGGTTGAATCCTTGAATTGCAAGTCTAAAAAGTAGTTTAACTGAAGGAATAAATAAAGACGAATGACTTGCTAGAGATTGTGTTACATAATCTGAAAGCCAGGTCTGATATTGGGTAGCTTCTACCATGTATATTGTTGTCTTGTAAGACGCTAGTTACTGAGTTCTGTTCTTCAGGTGAAAATGGGGCAGATAGTCAGCATAATTTTATGCATAATTTGGACCCTTTAACTGAGGATATTCAGGCCAATCACTATTCGATTGAACAAAGGAACGAACAACTGGGAATCATTCTAACTCTAGCAGTTGGATCGAGAATTACAGAGGGAGACAAAAACATGGAGTAAAGCCAGGGAGAGTCATCGGATGATGAAAATGCTATGTCCACCATACAGGTTAACTGCCAGTTGGCTTTGGAGGAGCATGCAACACATAAATTACAGCCAGAAGAGAAGGAGATTGACAGGGCAATCAATATAGAAGAGGTAATTCCATTTAGTTCTCGAGGGTAGACAAGAAAGGGACCAAAATTTTGACACCTCCTATATGGGTTCATCAGAATATTATCAGGCTTAGCAAGGAATTTTGGGCATGCTTTCAAGGTTTAGAACCAGAAGCAATCGAATTATTTATGAAGATCGATGGGGAGAGCAAGCCATCAGGGTAGCATCAAGTTCCATCGCTCTAGCGACTCCTAAGATTAAGGTGTCAAGAGAAGTTAAGAATCTGGAGATGAAAAGTAACTCCCAAAGTTATTGAACTAGAAGCGGGGGGTTTCATAATTAATAAGGAATTGTGAAGGTAGTAACATGGAAGGTGAGGGGCCTTAACATGTCAAGAAAGAGGTTACTAATTAGAAGTCTTATGAACAATTGGAAAGCTGACGTTTTCTGCTTTCAATAGTTGAAATTGGAAGGTGATATTAGGGAAGAAGTTAAAGAATTATAGGCAAATAGGTGGGTAAATTTTGCTCAACTGGAGGCTAGTGGAACTAGAGGGAGAATAATTGTGATGTGGGATAGTAGATTATGGGAGGGAGAAATTTGTAGTGTAGGGATGTATTCCATTTCTTGCAGATTCACTGGCAAGACTTAAGATTTCAGCTGGCATCTTTTCGGTGTTTATGCCCCAAATGACAAGAGGGAAAGGGAAGAAGTTTGGTGGGAATTAGGGTCGGTTAGAGGTCTTTTTTCTTGGCCTTGGGTGTAATCTGTGGGGATGTCAACATAGTTAGATTCCCCTCTGAAAAGCAGACCTGTATCAGATTTAACAAGGTCATGTCAGATTTCTCTGAGTTTATAGAGGATATGGAACTTGAAGACCTTCGATTAGTAGGTGGGAGTTACACATGGAGAAAGGGGGATGGTCCTGACATTGTAGCCAACCTTGATAGGTTCTTGATCTCAGATGAGTGGGAAACAACATTCAGGAACATTAAGCAATCGGTTTTTCAGAAAGTCACATGTGATCATGCTCCAATAATATTAGAATGCCGAAATTAGGAGAGGAAAAAATCTTACTTTAAGTTGGAAAATTGGTGGCTCAAGAAAGAGGGTTTCAGGGAGAAAGTCCAAGAATGGTGGGATGCCAGCACCTGTGAAGGAAGACCTGACTATGTGTTAGTTTTCAAGTTGAAAGCTTTAAAAGAGAATCGCAGGGCAACTTGGTGACGCAGAAACAGAGTTTCCTTAGTCAACTGACTGACTTGGAAGAGATAAAAAAATCAAAGAACTTTAAATGATGATGAAACCTATCTTAAAGCAGTCCTAACAATAGAGTTTGAGGAGAATGCCAAAAAAGAGGAAGTGGCTTGGAGACAAGATCCAGGGCCTTATGGCTCAAAGAAGGGGGATAGAAACACAAAGTTCTGTCATAGAACTACAAATAATCACAGGAGATAACAACATTGATAGTCTTCAGGTTAATGGGGATGTACTAGATGATCCAATTGACATCAAGAGGGAAATTGTTAACTTCTTCGAGAAGTAATACTGCAACTGAGGACTGGAGACCATAATTCAATTTCAGAGAAGGTCTACTGATTAGTTAAGAAGAAAATCATATGTTACAAAGCCAATTTGGGGAACAGGAAGTGAAAGACAGTGTGATGGCATGTGCTAGGGACAAAGTTCCTGGACCATATGGTTTCTCTATGGCCTTCTTCATACAATGTTGGGAGACGATGAAGAAAGAAGTGGTGGCAACTTCAAAGTTTTCATAATCAATGCTTCTTTAAAAAGAGTATTAATGCTTCATTTATGGCTTTGATTCCTAAGAAGATGGGAGCAAAAGAATTGAAGGACTTCAGGCCTATTAGTTTGATAGGCTTCTTCAACAAGATTATGTCAAAATTACAGACTGAGAGGTTAAAGAGAGTGGTATCAAAGTTGGTGAACCCTTAACAAATGGCATTTATAAAGGGCGGAAAAATCATGGATGCTATTCTTGTAGCTAATGAATGTGCGGATACTAGTATTCTATGTGGGAACCCTGGTATTCCATGTAAGCTTGATATAGAAAAGGCTTACGATCACCTCAACTGGAGTTTTTTATGGAAGACAACGGAAAAAAGAGTTTTGGCAGGAGATGAACTGATTGGATCAAATTTTGTACCAGCACAATTAAATTCTTAGTATTGATCAATGGTTCTCCTTCAGGTTTCTTCTCTTCAGGGAGAGGTTTAAGACGAGGCGGTCCTTTGTCTCTTTTTTATTTATGATACCTATGGAGGGATTGAGTGATATGCTCAAAACAACCCAGCTAAACAAATGGATCAGGGGATTCTCATCCCCGGTGATAATTATAGGATTGGTTTATCCCATTTACAATATGCTGATGACACCTTGGTGTTCTGCGATATAGAGATAGACAAATTGAGAATCCTGAGAATTATAATCATTATATTTGAAGCTATATCTGGCCTTAACATCAGTTGGAGTAAAAGTTTCGTCTTCCCTGTGAATGCTTAATCTGGCCAACATTCTTGGGGTGGCATGGGAGGGATAGGGAAGTTACCAACAGTCTATTTGGCCATGCCATTTGGAGCAAAAAGCAAGTCTAAATTGTCTAAAAATTTTGTGCCGGAAAGTGTGAAAAGAAACTAGTCAATTGGAAAGGCCAATACTTATCTTTAGGTGGAAGATTAACTTTGGTCAATAGTATATTAGATGCCTTGCCAATGCCAGTTAATGTAGTCGACAAGATTGATGAGATTAGAGGGAGCTTTTTATGGCAAGGGAATAGTCCAACAAAGAACATTCATTTGGTCAATTGGGACATTGTCACAGGCAGCAAGAAGGAAGGAGGAATAGGAATTAAAAATTTGAGAATTCAAAATCAGAGTCTCATGTTGAAATGGCTATGAAGACTATCAACTCCAGAAAAATCCTTGTGGATAAAGAGTATCAAGTCAAAGTATGGAATGGAAGATAAATTGGTAACCAAGGAAGTGAATAGCATATATGGTATCAGTTTATGGAGATCCATAAGAAACAATGGCCTTTACTCCATAAGAGATCCAACATCCAGTTAGGAGATGGGAAGAAGATATCTGTTTGGGATGATGTCTGGCTAGGCCAGTCTTCGCTGAGACAACAGTCTCTAGATTTGTATTATCTGAACCAATAAAAGAGTGCATCTGTGAAGGATGTAAGGGACATTACAGGGTGGAATATTAGCTTTAGAAGACTACTGAATGACTAAGAGGTCGATAGGCTACTTGAGTTTTAACACTTGAACCTTTTAAAGGGTTCAATACAAATGAAGACAACATGTTCTGGGTTGATAGCAAAGGCAGATTCTCTGTCAAATCAGCTTATAAGCTTCTCAACAAATCAAACTCTCGGCCTAGTTTTTGGCCTTAGAAGCACATTTGGAGAACTAAGATTCCATTCAAAGGTGACTTGCTTTGTTTGTTTGGTTGTCGGGAAAGCTTGCTTGATACAGGACAGGCTACAGAAAATAGGAATACAACTATGCTCTATCTATCTCCTTTGCGGAAAGAATGCAGCAACAAACAACTACCTATTTTTGCATTACAAAGTGACCACACAACTCTTGGACATCTTTCTTGCCATTATTGGTCTAAACTGGTCTTTGCCATTGACTTCTCTTGACATGCTTTCCAGTTGGAACAGAAGGGGAGGCACTAAAGACCAAAAAAGAAAATGGAGTATGATCCAGGATGTATTTGGTGAACTATTTGGAGGGAAAGGAATCTAAGATGTTTTGAGGGAAAGAGCAATTCAATCCAGAAGATAAAGCTTAATTGTATTTCTCTTTTTTTCATTTTTGGTGTAAAACAGAGCACATAGAGGATACGGAGGCTATAATGCAACTCTTAGAGTCTATATAGAGCAATTTTGCATAGATTAGTTCTGCTCTTATTCTCTGTAATGATGGCTTCATAGCCTTTTTGGTGTTCATACAAAATGTTACCTTCTCAAAAAAAAAGACGCTATTTAATGTTTGCAACCATTAAACAAAAGATGAAATAGAAAACATCAATTTCATTAAATAAAAGTATTAATACTCAACCCCATTTACATAACCCACAAAATGGTATCACCAGTGTTCAGGGAAGCGTAAAGCGGAAAAAAGTGACAAGGACCTGCTTCGCTTAAAGCGTGAAGCGTGAAGCGAAGCGCTCGCTTCATTGAAGTGAAGCGTAATTTTAACGAAAAAAGACAAAAATAGAGACAATATATATTAGCAAATGTTCAAATTAAAAGCCCAAAAATAGATATCACAAAATACAATAAGACAAACAAAATCAAAGTTATTAATGGTTCAACAACTATTTCTTGTTCGTCTAAATCTCTACTTCTACAAGATTGTCAAAATCTTGTATTTCTCTCTTATCATTATATTGCTCATCATCTTCATCAACTAGGCGTGTAGCTACTTCTTTTCCCTTCCTATGTAAGCTTGAACTTGAATTGCTCGCCCTTAAACCATAACGGTTCTCATCAACTCCACTTGCTTCCGCAACAACACCCCAAGTGAAATCCGAATCTCCCTAAAAAATTGCTTCATCTTCAGCATGCTCAACTCCAGTTAGCCATTCATTGGTATCATCAATATTGTCCAAGCAAATTGGATCAATTTCATCGCGCGCATTGTAGCGACGCTTTAATGTCCTATTGTATTTTATGAACACCAAGTCATTGAGGCGCTTTAAGGTTAGTCTATTCCTCTTCTTTGTATGAATCTGCAAATAAATATTGGTAAGTAATTAGTACGAGTTAAGACAATTGAGATATTTAGTTATCTCAAACTACGAAATCTTTCCTCTAATTTCTTACATGTTCAAACACGCTCCAGTTTCTCTCGCACCCAGAAGAGTTAGACTTAAAACTTTGATGGCGAACTTTTGTAACTCTAGTGTTTCTGAACCATAAAGCCTCCACCATTCAACTATTAAAGTAGAATGACGATTTAATAATTAGCAGATATAAAGAAATAGCCTAAAAGTTAAAGTTATAATGAAACGTAGAAGCACACGTTCACCTGGTGACTTCCTCGTTCTTTGTCTAATAGCTGCTGGTATTCCATAAAGTCCATCGGCACTCCTATAAATGCTAATCTGATCCGTTATTAAATCTTGCACATTTTCATCAACTACCAACTTACCGACGCATTCATGGAATCCCGCCCACACATCCTTACCTAATAAATCCATATCATTGTTATGATAGAAGAGTGACGGGTTCAAGATATTACCAGCTGCATGCAAAGGTTGATGGAGCTGATCCTTCCACCATCTATCAATGATCTCAAAGACCTTTGCATATTTATATTCGTCGGTAAATGCTTTTCGAATAGCCTCCTTAGCCTTATCCATCGCTTCATAAAGGTATCCCAGTGATGGTTATTGCTCACCATCCACCAAACGAAGAACTTTAATCAAGGGACCACCAACTTTAAGAGCATAAACAACATTATTCCAAAAGGTATAAGAAAGCATTATGCGTGCAACTTCTTTTCCCACCACTTTTGCAAATTTACTGTTCTTCCATTCTTCTGAAATGAATAGGCTTCTCAAATTGGCCTTTTATGTGTGCATACTATGCAAGGTCAAGAAAACAGTAGCAAATCTAGTCTTTCCAGGTTTTACTAAGTTTCTTTGTTTGGTGAATCTCCTCATCAAATTCAACAACAAAGGTCTTTGAACAATGTAAGAATGTACCTTAACTGCCTTGGTGAAAACACCTGTGAAGGGTCTTTCTTTGAAGATGTCCCCAAATATCAAATTCACACAATGAGCTGCACAAGGAGTCCAATAAATGTGCGGGAACACTCCTTGCAACATATCACCCGCTTTAACATTTTCAGCTGCAAATCTGTAACAACCTGAACAACATTTTGTGCTCCAATGTCCTCTATTGTTTTTTGATACAAGGAGAACATTTTGATGGCATTAGTAGACGAGTCACTCGCATCAATGGATTCAAGAAATAGGCTTTCTTTTGGAGAGTTCACTAACACATTGATAATTATTTTTTCGGTTCTTGCCGTCCACTTATCCATCATAATGGAACATCCGAACTTGTTCCATTCTATCCGATGATCCTCCACAGTTTTTTTGGTCTCTTCCACTTCTTTATTTTGATAGGTGACACTAACTTCATGATAAGTGGGAGGCTTCATTCCAGGACCACATTGGCCTACGGCCTCAATAAAGGCTCCAAAAGTGTCATAATTGACACAATTAAAGGGGAGCCCTGCATTATACATCCACCGTGAAAAGGTCGCAACTGCATGATCTCTCAAAATCGCCTTGGCGGTATCATGCAAGCTTTTTTTATCATTTTTCCTTGCGCCATCTCCGGACTTCTATGGAAAGTAACAATCTAAAGGACCTTTCCTACCGGTTGATCCATAACTTGAAGAAATTGATGCAAATGTACTCTGTGAATGTTTTTGTGATTCTGAAGGAAATGACAAGTCAGCAGCTTCACCTTCTTCCATTTCATCATCATCATCATCAAGATTAGTCACATTTGGTTAATGTAACATTTGACGTTTTAAATCATTTTTTTCTTCAACATATTTTTTTTCCTTCCCTCACATCCTCTGGGCATTTTGTACACCGTGAGACGTCCCTAGAATTACCAATAATATGTTGTTTGTGACGAAAGATACCGCCTTTAGTTATCTTGTCACAAAACACACATATAACTGCTGTTCTATTGGTCTCACTTACTTTTCTCCCATATTTTCAAGCCGGGTCACCCATTTTTAATAGCTGTTTAGGATTAAAAAAAAATCTATCAATATTAGAGGCTTAGAGCAGTCAGCATTCAGCAAAACAGAGCAGTCACCAGTCAGTGACTCAGCAAAACAAAACAACATCAAACAGAGTATTAAAAAAATCTGCAGCTGCTGCTCTGTTTTAAGGCTTGCTGAAAACTGGCAGCAACAAAGCAGAGCAGAAAAAGAGAAGAAGAAGAAGAAGAAAAAACTGGCAGCAGCAAAGCAGAGCAGAAAAGAGAAGAAGAAGAAAAAATCCCTGCGAAAAACCTAGCCTGAATAAGAAGAAGAAAGAAGAAGCCTGAAGAAGAAAGGAGAAGAAGAAGAAAGAAAAAAAAAATTACGTACCTGTACCTGAAGGCTGAAGCAGCGATGAAGAAGCAGGAGCAACCAATGTGAAAAAAAAACCCTAGAAGTCGCGATTTGAAATGTCCAGGAGCAGCCGATGTTTTTTTTTTTATAATTTAGAACAGGACATTAAAAGTCGAGAAAACAAAAAGCGACCACTTCGAGTCGCTTCACGCTTCGAGCCGCTTCACGCTTCCGCCATTGAAGCGTGCGCTTCTTCTACCTGAGCTCGCTTCAAGAGACTGCAGCGACACAGTCACGCTTCGCGTCGCTTCACGCTTAAAGCGATGAAGCGACCGCTTTCCTGAACACTGGGTATCACACCCCTCTAAGATGCTTAGCTAGCCATTGAAGATAAAGAAGCTAAAATAAAGACAGAGAAATATGAAATTTTACAATCAATAAAGACAAAAGGAGGAGATGTTGTCTTAAAAGCTTTAACAACCTCCAAGAACACTATTCAATGGTGTGGGGACTAAAAAACTAAACCAGAATGCATCGCAAAACCCTAGAAAACGTATTTGTAGTGTCTAAAAACGTGCACAAAAATTGACCAAAATGCCTCGTAACCTCTTTTGCAACCTCACAATGGACTGCAGAATAGATCTACGATTCGCAAATGCTTCCTTGGGGTTCGTAGAGCTGAATCTGTGGAAAATGGATCTGGAGTAATGGACCTTGTTGCGGTTCACAAAGTGGACTGCAAAATGACTTAGGCCTTCGCAAACTGTTTTTTCCTATTTCTTGGGTTCTCCTTGTACACATGGTTGCGACTCGTAGACTAGCTTCGCCGATTGGTCTTCAAAATCTGGAAGTCCTGGAATTTTCTATGCTTGGTCTTCCCTTTCTTCAGTTCGCAGACTGGTTTTGCGGTTAGCAGAGTTGCTTGCAAATCCTTTGGCAATTGTAATCTAACACTTTTTCTTGTTTTTGATACTTGGACTCCAAATTCCTACAAAACATAAAATAACATAGAAATGACCTAAAATGTGTGTAAAGGACATCTTTTTAATAAGATAAACGTGTTCTCATTTATAAACATGACCAAAAATCTGGTCGTATACAAGGGATATACCAAAATATAGAGAATCTACAAAACAAAATGACTCTATACAAACTCCACACAATCTCCTGTACAACTAGGAATTTTATGGGTGCACCAAAAGAAAATAATAATTGCTAGTGGGAGGTGGTAGGTTTCCCTTGGAACTAGTCGAGGTGTGCGAAAGTTGGCCTGGACACCATGGTTATTAAAAAAAAAGATATGAGGCTACTCCTAAATTGGGAAAAACTCACCTCTATCCCTTCAAATGCTCTCCTATTTTGCTCTCTCCACAACACCCACATTAACGTGAGTGGAACCACGTTCCACGCGGTGCGTGGTTGCGCCTTCTCCTCCTTCTCCCGCTCTTCCAATTGAACATCAACTCTTTTGCAATTCTTGGCATTGTCCATGAAGTACCAAACCACCTAAATATATCCCACCATAATCTCATGATAAGACCACAATGCAGAAGACGATCCACGTTCTCGGCTACCTTCGCATATAGTGCTCGTTTTGATAAGAGTAGTACATACTATCTGCTGTAATGTTTTCAACATCCCTCTTATGTAACTAAGGGAATTTCTCCTGGTTCTCTACTATCTTTTCGTACAACTCACAATTGTCCTTGGAGTGAGCAGACTTTGTACTAGCCAAAAAGCTATCCATTTGAACGAATTCCACAATTGCATAACTAGTTGATGCAAAGAACCTTCTGCTTTCTAAGATTTTCCATCGTCAAAATCACCCCTCTAGTAGCTAGCGAAGTGAAAAAACACACCTTCTCAACATTTTTGGTATCTAAATTGCATTACAAGGAAAGAAATCCTCCTCCTTAACCAAAAGTTTCTCATAAAAAGACATGACGGAGAACATGCCATTATTCTCCAACCCCCACCATGAAGCATCAGGATTATCTATTGTTGTGACTTGCTTATGTAGTAGAGCGAACAACCTTTTGAAAGTTAGTCACCTCCCAGTCGTGAAAGTCCCTCCTAAATCTCAAATCCCAAAAAGTCTCTCCACCTTTTGTCCCTCTAACTTGTTTTATTGTCAAGTCTCTTTGGCAAGAAATATTGTGTAGTGTCGGAAAATCATCTCTCAATAAATTATCCCCACACCATCCATGTCCCCAAAAGTTAACTCCTCCCCTTGTCTCCTAGCTTGAATGAAATATTTACTTTGAAATCATCCCATCTCTTCATGATATTCCTCCATAGATCACACCCAAAAAATGCATATTCACATCTCTAGTTCTCCATTCCCATTTTATTGTCCCGTATCTATCAACTATTACCCCTCTCCAAAAAGCATTTACCTCCACCTGAAACCTCAAAAGTCATTTGTCCATCAAGGCTTTGTTAAACACCTTCAAGTCTTTAATACCTAGCCTTTCCCATTTTTTAGGAGATGTGACTGTCTCCCATTGCACTAAGTGAAACTTCCTTGCTCCATCCACAGCATCCCAAAGAAATTTTCTTTGGATCTTTTCCAACTTTCCTGGGACCGAAGTTAGAGCATGAATCATGAAACAAAGACATGTAATAAGTGGGAATGCTCGATAAAGTGTTCTTAATGAGCATGCCCTTTCTGCTTTTGGGTAAATATTGTTTCTGTCACCCTGCTAATCTCTTCTCAACCCTCTAACTGGATTCCACACCATTTAATCCTTATTCGTTGCACCTAATGGTAGTCTAAGATAGCTAGTCGAGAGAGCCTCACCCTGCAATTCAAGACTCGAGTCAAGACTTGAGCTAGTGAGCCAATGTCATCCATCTCTCTACGGGAATAATCTCACACTTCCTCAAATTAATTTTAAGGCATGACACCATTTGGAACCAAGTGAGGACTTGTGCTAAGTAGTCCAGTTGAGTCCTATCTGCATCACAGAAAATTAAAGTATCATCTGCAAACAACAAGTGAGAAATCGAGAGTGTCCCAATGCCCCCAACCGCAATGTTAAAACCCTTTATTTATCTTCCATTACAGCGTTATCCTAAGCAGGAATCCATCGTCTGCTTCGATCACTAAAATGAACAATATTGGTGATAGTGAGTCCCCTTGTCTCAAATCCCTCAAGCTCCCAAAAGCCGCATGGATTGCCATTCACCAAGATAAAGTATCTCACTGAGTAGATGCAAAAATTGATCCATTTACACCATTTCCCCCCAAATCCTATTTGTAGCATAATGGCGTCTAGGAATCTCCCATTCACATGATCATAAGCCTTTTCTGGATCTAGCTTGCACAACACACCCGACACTCTTTGCTTTCTCTTTGAATCCACCACTTCGTTCGCCGCCAGAGCTGCATCTAATATTTGTCGACCCTCCACCAAAGCATTTTGCGAAGTCGATACAGTCTCGTCCAACACCTTCTCAAGTCTAATGAAAAGCATCTTAGAGATGATCTTATCAATGCTTTCCACTAGACTAATTAGTCCTTTATGCTTGATGCTCCTTCCCGCTTAGGGATGATGACAACAAACGAAGAATTCAAACTTCTCTCAAATTCACCTCTTTCCTGGAACTCAACAATAGTATCCATCACATTTGTTTTGACCGTATTTCCAGCAATGCTGTAAGAAGGCCAAGAGAAACTATCAGGCCCCGGAGCTTTGTCACCCGCACAACACTCCTCCACCCTTTTGACTCCGTCCTCGTCGATTGCCCTCTTTAGTCACTCACACTGCCCCCACCAATTAGATTGAACCCTAACCCCTCATATTAGGTCTCCAATCCGCTTCCTCTTTGAACAAATGTCGGTAAAAATCTACAACTGCCCCCTCTACTTCCTCCTCTCCCTTGTGCATCCCCCATTTACCTCCGCCTACACTGAGGTTCTTTTTCATATATGCGACTGCTATCCAATAAAAAAATTTAGTAGTATGTTCCACCTCCTCCAATCACAATGCCCTCGATTTTTGTCTCCAACTAACCTCTTGGGCCAATGCCAAATAAGCTCCCTTTCAGCCTCTTTTTCCTCTCTTTCTCCCTCCCTTCTAACTCCCTCCCCGCTTCTATGCTATCTCACTCCCCCACTTCACTCATGACCTCCCTCATTTTCACTTCTATCCTCCCATCTTTATTCGACACCCTTGTGCCTTTTATAAGGAATTTCAACTTCTTGACAAGCCTGTAAGAAGCCTCCCCTCCACCGCATAACTTGAATATTTAAGAACTAATATTAATTTAGCAAAAACTAGATTGAAGTCCAACATGGTGTTTTCCTAATAAATAAGAAAACAGAAATCATGTATTGTTATTTTGTGCTGACTAGTAAGTTTATATATTTTGCATTGTTACTGGTTGACTAAGATAGATGAGGGTCATCCTAATTTAGCAATTAGTGTCGGACTCTCTTCTTCATTTCTTATCTAATCAAACCAATGTCATCAAAGTTTCAAAATTTAATTATCCATTTTTTTTTTCTATTTTTTTGGTGTCGCATCAACTGTGTTCACTTTTTTTAAAGCACCAACCTGTCAAGGTTCTGTGACGTTTTCAAAGAATGGAAAAACTGGACACTCTATTGCATGTGTGACCAATTTCTCCAGCTTGTCTTTATGGACATGGTGTCCAACATGGATTACTGGCTTTTGGAAGTATTATTCTACAAACTTTATTCAATGTGATTTATATCACTCTGATAACATGTTATTCTGGACAAATAAATTCTCGCTCATCTGCTATTTTGATTAACAAAGAGTTTCAGAACCTTGTTACACCTAATCTTAAAATGATTTTGTGTTGATTTTTACTTTCCTTTTTCATTGTGTTTTCTTTTTTGTCTTTGTGATGGAGTTCTGTCCTTAAATGTTTGATCTTTCAATTCTTCTGCAATGTAAATTCGTCGATCTGAGAGCATGGTCTTCAATGTCTTTTTTCCAGACCAAATAAAATTTTTGCTAGATCGACAAGAGAAATTGCATGAGAGACAATTTGAACTTAAAGCTCTGATGGAAAGTTGTGAATCATCTAGTGGCCCTGGTGCCGATAATGCTGCTGTTTCAGTAGACAACTGGTCAAGGCCGTTTGAATGGGACTCTCAAGCTGATGACATTAGGTTTAATGTTTTTGGCATATCAAAATATCGTGCAAACCAGCGAGAGGTTGGTCCATCCTGTCTATATTTACTTTTTACTGGTTGACTTATGTTACAAGGTTTTGCATGCTTACAAAAATTGTGTGATTCATCTTTAAGAGTAAGTGCCAATTGACAACACAAAGCAAGAGGTTTGAGTATGACCTAGATATGTTCTTTTCTTTTAAAAAATTCTAATATAGGTGAACCTATCAAAAAAGGATTTCCATATAAGAGGTGAACATTCAATTGACAATGTGGGAGGGGGGTTGGAATAATTAATTTTTGGTGATGATCACTGCAAGTGCCTAAAATAGGTTCCACTTGCACGCTGTCCATTCTGTTCATAGTGATGCTTCCTCTCTATCTTTATGTCGTAGTGTACTATTTTAAAGATTGGAAGAGAAATATCCTATCCACACTTTTAAATTTTCTTCTTTAAAACCAAAATTAAGAAAATACTCTTCGCAATCAAAGATGTGTCCTAGTGGTCAATGAAGTGGCGAATAACCATGAGATTTCAGGTTCAAATTTGACCGAGCCAAAAACACTAGGTGGTTTTTTCACATCTTCTCAAGTCTTGGTGGACAAAATTACCGATCACCTGTGCTGGTGGGAGGGTATCAGGTAACGTGTAATTGTTGAGGTGTGCACAAGCTGGGCCTGAATACCACCATCATAAAAGAATTAAAAAAAAAGAAAATGCTCTTTGTCTTAAATGATTGTTGTCTCCTCTTTATTTT
Organism: Datura wrightii; assembly: GCA_035772735.1. Classification (NCBI taxonomy): domain Eukaryota; kingdom Viridiplantae; phylum Streptophyta; class Magnoliopsida; order Solanales; family Solanaceae; genus Datura; species Datura wrightii. Next base: position 18,844,096 of record JASDFA010000006.1, on the reverse strand, counting down.
TGAACTCTCCTCTTTGTCGGTCATCTCACCTTTTCTTTTTCCTCTTTGGCATAAGATCTATCTTCCTAGACCTTGTTAAAGAAATCCATCTTCGTAGATTGTTTGATGACTTTATATTTTGTGTATGTTTGTGTAAGTTTTATAAAGTGGTGTTCAGACCAGCTATATTGTATCGGGCGGGTGCAGGCCAATCAAAAACTCGCATGTCCAGAGGCTGCGAGTAGTGGAAATGAGAAAATTTGTTTAGATGGATATGTGGGCATACTAGGAGAGATAGGATCAGTAATGATGCTATTTGGGACAAGGTGGCTTCGGTGGTGGACAAGATGAGAGAGGCAAGACTGAGATGGTTTGAGCATGTGAAGAGAAGATGCAGGGATACCCTGGTGAGGAGGCGTGATAGATTGGCTATAGTGGGTATTAGAAAAGGTAGAGGTAGTCGAAAAAGTCTTGGGATGAGGTGATTAGAAATGACATGGCCCACTTGCAGCTCCCTGAGGACATGACCATAGATAGAAAGATATGGAGGTCGAGGATTAGAGTAGAAGGTTAATACGTAGTAGAGTATTGTCTAGTTCCCCTATTAGTATTTTTATTATTACCCTCATACTGTATTATTCTTCGAAACTTATGTTACCTGTAGTTTCCTTGGCTTCAATTATACATTTTGTTATTGCTACTTGTTCTTTTCATTGTTTTTAGCATGACTTCTTCGCTATTGGATTTGTTTTACTTAATTGTTTTTTGACTTTGCATTACTTGAGCCGAGAGTCTATCGAAAATAACCTCTTTATCTTCATAAGGTAGGAGTAAGACTGTGTACATACTATCCTCCTCAGATCCCACTTGTGGGAATACACTAAGTATGTTGTTATTGCAGCATCCAAATGATTCTTACTTTTAAAAGTGATAAGATGAACATTGTAGAAAGCTATCTTTCTTTAAGGTTCTTTCTTTATCCATATACTCCTTGCATAAGGTTCTTTTCCCTTGCTATGGAATAGAATATAATTTTTTTTTAAAATCCAATAAACTCATCCTCCTCATTTCACATGATTTGATTATTGGTCACCTTTGAGGTAACCTTTATGCTCTTACGTCTTTGGGCTGTTTGGCATCAATTGCATTCCATTTAGCTAATCTTGTAAAGGAGCAACAATAGTCTTTCCAGAATTTGTCCCAAATCCCATTAAGCTGTGATGGCACCTAATCTAACTCGTCAAGCGAACCAATCTTAAAACCACGATACAAGGACATCGTAACATAATAAAGTCTAACAAGATAATATAAATGAGATAACACAAAATCGAATACAATGCGAAGTAATCGATACAACTCCAAAGAACTAGTGTCACAAGTCCTGATCTACTAAGAATGGAAGATACAACTCTGAATATGAAAAGTACAACGTGTTTGGAATACAACATGATGAATGACTCTAAGCTACTAAGAACTAGCTGGCAACTCAACACTGGAACGCTGGTATGATCTCCAATGCTCTCCCACGAACACTGCAACAGTTTAACTCAGATCTACACACAAGGGTGCAGCAAGTATAGCATGAGTACAAAATTAACACGTACTCATGAAGTATCATCGTCCAACTCCAACAAAGTAGTGGCGAGGGTTGGTTGCAAAATACCTATTGTATTAACCTGTGCAGATAATATAATCTCAACATATAAAGAAGAGTAATAATACAAGGTAAGTCAATCTAAATAACATAACAATTTATACACCAATACAAACATATAAAGTGATATGCAAATATGAGTCAATAAATCAAATGCATATGATTACTGCCCTCCCAATTGTCTCAGAACCAGTGCTCCCAGCACGGACCCTGGGGGACATGTCCACAAGTTGCATGGACAACTCATGTACTAAGATAACCAACACGGACAACTCACGTGTGAACTGATAACCGGCACAAACAACTCATGTGCCATAGCATAACCAACACGGACAACTTACGTGCCAAATTCATATCAAAGTTCAAAATCAGGTATGCAGTCACAAAGCATACAAATATGGCATAATTGTCAGCTAAACATGTAGTCTAATATGCACATAGTTAGCAAATGTGAATCTAGCATGGAAACGATGCCTATAACATTATCACTAGCATGGAAATATGCTCAGGTAATCAGGCAACAATCTAGTATCATGAAAAATAGGTATAACAGTCAAATAACCGCATAGACACTCTTCACCTCGCATATACATTACCCCCATATATGTAATGCATCACACATTGTATTTAATTGGGGAAAATTCCCTCATCGAAGTCAAAGCTTAACTTACCTCCATCCAAGTGGTGCTTAAACTTTTCAAATAGCTTTACCGCATTTGAAATCCATCAAATGACTCCAATCTACTCAAAAGGTTACTCCACTCAACTCAATTTGGTAATTCTAGATCTATGTTTAAATCTCTGTCCCAATTTATATGACACACTTTTCTTTTTAGTCCGTCCAAAAAAGAATGACACATTTCCTTATTTGGCAAATACTTAGTGACGGTAATAACATTTTACCCATATTTAGTCCCACTTATTTGACAAAAAGTCTACAAATGTGTACTCTTCTATTTAAAAATTCAATTCATTTATTTTGAGGATAGTTTTGAAACATTGTAAATTCTTTCCATACTTCTTAAACTCCATGCCCAGTCAAAGTACATCACATAAATTGGGACGGAGGGAGTAATTTCCATCTTTGATTTCATGTTCAAATGACAAATCCAAGGTGTTAGATTCATGAAATAATCATAGATTCAAGTCAGATAACTTACCCCAAGCTTGTAAATGAAGCTCTAGCTTCAAACCTCTCAAAGCCGAGCTCCAAGAATTGGGAAATGGCATAAAATCACAAAAGCCCTACTTGAATAGTGTCATGAAGTTTCTGTAAAAAAACTGCTCTACAGTATCCAGAAAAATGGCCATAACATTTTGTAGAAATGTCAAAATAACAAATGGTTTGAACCACTGAAGTTGGACTCAAAGGGATACAACTTTCATTCAAACATTATCTCCAAATTCCTTATAGATTGGGTGCAGTTCTCTTGTGAAGTCAGGCTAAATCATGTTGCAGCACTTCGAATCTTCTTCAAATTTGCTCCAAACAAGCCGAAATTCACCTGAGTCCGTCGAGTCCCCTCCAAACCATCCCAACAAGTCCAATTACCCTATATGGACTTTCTCAGAGGCTCAAAACACGTGAGGAAATCCTCAGTTACCAATTAGAGTTGTGAGGAATAAAATGCTCCTAGGCACTTTTATTGAGAAATCTCTCTCCCCTACCTCCTAGGAGGGTAGAATCCCTCTTTCCGGTTGCCTCCTGTGCCGGAAAACTTCTTTTTTTTTTTTCCATTAATTCCTGTTATCACCTTTCATGTTTAACTTCAAAATTTTCTCTCTTTCAGTAGCAATGGATGATGATAAGATTTACTTTGCTATGGGGTTTAAGTCTTTCTACATCACCGAGAATGAATTGTGGGGTGAGGTCTAGTACTAAGTTGCTCGGATTTAGGTGTGCGTATCCGACACGGGTGAGGATCCTAGGGTCGGATTCGGCAAAATTTAGATTTTAAGATTCGGGGATACAAATCCGAGTATGGATACGGGTGTGAGGATTCTGCCAAAAAAAATTCAAGATTATAAAAATAGAGTTATAAAGATATTCTAAATTTGCGAGATATCTTGCAAAAAACTTACATGTATATTTTAGAATTCAATCTTTCATTCTCCAAGTTTTTGAAAATAAAATTACATATTTGAAAATTATGTAAAAAATACTTTAAGTTATAATAATTAATAATTAAAATTGTTCAAAAAGAAAATGAAAAAATTACGATCAAATATTAAACAATTTGACAATAGGTTTAATTTTATTATGTACGACTAGTAAATTTGTCCGCGCTTCTCATAGTTAAAAATTTAAATTAACCATCAAAAACTGACATGCTACTCATAAATTTAGAAATTATCGCTCTATTCTATTAGGAAGAAATATTTATAAATAACATAATCTGGAATTAATATTTATAAAAAGAAAAGACAAAAGTGGTAAGGACTATAATGCTGTCTTAAATTTGTTTTATTTTTTATTTTAAGAAATTATATTCTTTTTTTTTTAAAATTAAATGCCCAACGGGCCAAAATTTATAAAATAAATTCAGTCCACGCAGAAACAAAACAAAACAAACTGAAAACTGGGTCTTAGGCCCAACAGATGGCCCAAACCAACAAAAGAAAGGTTAAACTGGTCTCTACCTTACCCTAATAATATCGGCCTGTCCTCTTCGTCTTCTCGACTGCTGTTCGTCCATGGCAACTGAGGTCTGAGAAGCTGTTGCACGCTGAAGACAGGTGAGAAATCAAATTCTCAATTTTTTCCTAAATTTGTTCTTGAGTCTGGTCAAAGTATCCGGATGGGGAATCCAACACGCACCAGTGTCGCGTCGAGACAGGTTCGGAAGCAAAAACGATGAATCCGCGTAACTTAGGTCTGGTATGATTGGATAAAGAGAGGCAGGAACATGATGTGCAGGTCGTTCTTCAATCAAAAGACCATGGTATGGTAATGTGATGTCTTGAAGGAAGCTTCTAAGGTAAAAGGGAGGATCATGAGAAGATGGAAGTATCAAGAACAGTTTTCACAGTTTTTTAGTGCAGGAACTACAATAAGCAGGGGAGATATATCAGTATCATCAACATTCAAGGCAAAAGCAGATCAATTTTAATTATTCCAGAAGTGACTTTCAATGCTGGATGGTCAGATTTGGCTATGAAAATGGAGAAGTTCATTAATTACAATACCACAAGGACAGTATTGAAGACTCATAGGAATATAGAGCAGAAGATTCCGTATGCAGAATTCGTCAGGAGGACTAAATGGTGTATTAGAGAGATAGAAGAAGCTCAAACTCAGGAGAAGGGGGACACCATAGTCATCGACGGAGGTTGCAGTACAACCCACAATGAATTGCTTCGTAGGAGGCATCTATAGATGCCTCCCAATTGATATCTCAGAAGTTCCGACTTTATCAGAGATTTGTAGATGGGCTACCACTACTTGGAATGAAGCCCATGGCTTGAATGCGTACGCAATGGGAAACAAAAGCTTCCTTTTTGAGTTCAAGTCAATGGCAGCTGCAGAAACATGTGTTTAGAGGTATACGGGCATGGAAAAACCATAAGTTCAAATTGCAGTGGTGGACTCCAACCATAGGGGCAGTTCAATCCAAAGCTGTCTTGCAGAATACATGGATCAAATTGGTAGGTCTACCACTACAACAATGGTCTCACTAGGTTTTCAAGGCTGTGGGGGACTTCTGTGGTGGATGGGCAAGATTGCTAGGTTAAAGGAGGTGGCGACTCCATCCCAAAAGAAACAAAGATCACGTGTGAAGGAATAGGGTATGTGGTGCAGATTTTGTGCAAATCTTCGGTTAGGTTTTTCATTGGAGAAGTTGAGGAGAATCCCTTAGACCTTTGGGTAAAAAAGGATGAGACAGCTAGGGTAAAAGGGATTGGGGCACGTGGGTCTCTCAAAAGTTTTTGAAAATTTTGAAGACCCACATGCACGAACACGTGATGAGTTTTTTAATAGGGGTAACAGACTGTCTTTGGGTCCTAAAACAGCGGCCTCAAATTCTTTGGCCCATGAATTTTAAACACTGGATCTGGAAATAAGAAATAATTGGCAAATAGACCCCCTTTTGCCAAAATTAGAAGCTAATCGGAAATTTTCAGAACAAAACAGAAGAATGGATATTGGCAATTCACATAGATCGACTTACACAGACTTGGTAGAAGAAGAAATGCTGAGCAGACTACCCAAACACCAATGGTCACAGGCCAAGATGTCATTTCGATTATTCAATCTGAAGATACTGATCATGTAGAGGATATTATTCAAGTTGAAGCGAAGAAGGATGTCGGGGATTTAAATGTAGTGGACGCCATTCCTTTGAACACAACTAATCAAACAGAGGCAGTGGATCTAATACCCAACATGCCAATCCCCGTATCAGTCCAGCAAAACATTATTTGATTGGGAGAGGAATTTGGAGTATATTTTCAAGGTTGTGAGAAGATAGCTATGGAATTACTTAGCTATGGAATTACTTTTGAAAATTGATGGGAAAGGACACAACACCAACGAAGAATCCAGATCACTAATACTTGTTACGCCCAAAGTCAAAAGAGCAAAAGAGATAATTTTGGAATCTGGTAGAAAATTCATTAGCTTTAGTACTAGAAGCAGGGGGAGGGATGCATTGTTAATCATGATCAATGAAGGTTAATATTGTGTCATGGATCGTGAGGGGTCTCAATTAGGGGTGTTCATGGTTCTGTTTGGCTCGGTTTTTGATCAAAATCAAAACTAAACCAATTAGTCGGTTTTTAAATTTTCAAAACCAAATCAAACCAAATAAAATGAAAACCATCGGTTTGGTTCGGATTATCGATTTATAACTAGCTAATAATAAATTGAAAATAGTAAAATAATAGAACACTAGGAACCACAAATTTCTTTCTACTATCAAAAGATGAATGTATCTTCATCTTTTATTATTTTTCCACACTATTTCAAAGCTTTGGCATTCTTAAGTTGCATAACTTTAGAGGTTCTTTCATTTCACACGTCTAACATCCACACAGAAGCAATATACAACTTTAGATAGCATGATCAATGCTTCAAAAATCAAAAGGGCAAACCATTAAAGAGTAGATGAATGTCTTAGCAAAGAAAATTAAAATTTGGCAACATGCAACACCACATATAGACAATTAGACTTAAGAGTGTTGGGTTTGAACATATTTTAAGAAATAGAATTTAAAAGTGTTGAACTGCATGTGAAATAAGTAGACTAAAACCAAATTAATGATTAAAAGGTATAAAATATTTATAATTATTTACGAAAAACTAATATCATGTAATTTTTTTTGACCAAGTAAAGGTATTTCATTCATAAACAAGGTCAAGACTATGACCATTTTACAAGAGTAACACCAAAAAGTAGAGAATCTACAAACATACATGATTTTCTACAAAGTCAGCCCATTCTTCTATTCAACAAGGCACTTTGTGATTACACCAAAAGAAAATAAGGGACCAAAGACTACTCTTGAGTTTGGTAAAACTCGATTCTAGCCCCTCAAAAGCTCTCCTATTTCTCTCTCTCCAAACAACTCACATTAGCGCAAGAGGAATCAAGTTCCAGGCTCTACATCTTCTAGTTCCTCTTTCGTTCCTCCAACAAAACATCAATTCTTTCACGGTTTTTGGCATTAGTCAAGCCGTTCTAAACCACCTAAGCATATCCCACCATAGTCTCATTCTAAAATTACAGTGTAGAAGGAGATGATTGACTTCCTCGCCCGCTTCCTTGCACATGAAACATCAACTGATGCATATCATCTTCCGCTTTATCAGATTTTCCGCCATTAAAATCGCCCCTCTAGCAGCCATCCATGAGAAAAACAGACCTTCCTCGGTGCCTGTGGAACCCACACTGCACTATGCGGGAATTGAATCTCCTCTCTCATCAGAAGTTTCTCATAAAAGGATTTTACAGAGAAAACTCCATTGTTTCCCGCCCTCCACCATAAACCATCAGGGTTATCAACCGGCATGACTTGCCTATGAAGCAAGGCCACCAACCTTTGAAACTCATTGACCTCCCAATCTTGGAATCCCTTCTAAATCTCAGGTCCCAAAAATTCTCTCCTCCTTGAGTCTCTCTAATTTGGTATACCATCAAATTATCTTGACTAGAAATTTTGAACAAAGTTTGGAATTCATCTTTTAGTAATATCTCCCCACACCATCTATGGCTCCAGAAACTGACCCATCTCCTATTTCCTACCTTGAATGAGATGTTAGCATTAAATTCATCCCATCCTTTCAAAATATTCCTCCATAGACTGCACCGAATAGGCATATTGACATCTCTAGTTCTCCAACCCCCTTCCATCACCCCTCTTCAAAAGGCTTGTACCTCCCTCCCGAATCTCCAAAGCCATTTTCTCAACAACGCTTTGTTGAAGACCAGTAAGTCTTTAATGCCTAGACCTCCCCATTTTTTTTGGAGAAGTGACGTTTTCCCACCGCACAAGGTGAAACTTCCTAGCCCCATCTGCCGCATCCCAAAGGAAGTTTCTTTGTATCTTTTGCAGCTTGACTGTCATCGAAGTTGGAGCATGAAGCAAAGACATAAAATAAGTGGGAAATACTTGATAAGGTGCTCTTGATAAGCACTTCTTCCTGCCTTTGGACAAATATCTTTTCTGCCAACCTGCTAATTTCTTCTCAACCCTCTAAAGAACCGGATTTCACACTCTTTGATCCTTGTTTGCAGCTCCCAACGGTAATCCCAGATATGTAGTCGGAAGAGCCCCCGCCATGCAATTCAAAACTTGAGCGAGCGCCAAAATGTTGTTCACCTCTCGACTGGTATAATCTCAGACTTCCTCAAGTTGATTTTAAGACCTGAGACCACTTGGAACCACAAGAGCACTTGACGTAACTAATCTAGTTGGGACGCAACTACATCACAAAAGACCAAGATATCATCCGCAAACAACAAATGAGAGACAAATTGTCCCCCTGCTCTTGATTGCTGCATTAAAACCCTTTATGAAGCCTCCCTCGACAACTCTGTCCATCATCCTGCTCAAAGCTTCCATGACTAAAATGAACAAACTCGGAGAAAGGGGATCCCTTGTCTCAAACCCCTCGAACTCTCAAAGAAGCCATATGGATTATCATTTACTAGCACTGATAATTTCACTGAAGAGATGCAAAATCTGATTCATTTTCTCCATTTATCCCCAAATCCCATCTGAAGCATTATGAAATCTAGGAAACTCTAATTCACATGGTCATAGGCCTTCTCAAGGTCAAGCTTGCACAACACACCCGACGCTCCTAGCTTTCTTCTTGAATCCACCACTTCATTCGCCACCAGGGCTGCATCTAAAATTTGTCTACCCTCCACAAAAGCATTTTCCGAAGTAGAAATAGTCTTGTCCAGCACCTTCTTAAGTCTGATGGAAAGCACCTTAGAAATGATCTTATAGATGCTTCCCACTAGACTAATAGGTCTGTAATCCTTCATGCTCGAGGCCCCCTCCCGCTTAGGAATAATGACAATACACAATGCATTTAAGCTCTTTTTGAATTTGCCACTTCCCTGGAACTCGACAATAGCATCCATCACATCAGTTTTGACCGTACTCCAACACTGCTGAAAAAAGCCAAAGAGAAACCATCAGGACCAGGAGCTTTGTCTCCCACATAACTCTCCACTGCCCATTTCACCTCCTCCTCTTCAATAGCGCTCTCCAGCCACTCCCTCTCCCCCTCTCCAATGTGACTGAAACCTACTCCCCCCAAAGCAGCCTCCAATCTACTTCTTCTTTGAACAGGCGCTTGTAAAAATGTACAATCACCCCTTCTACTTCCTCCTTTTCCGCATGTACCACCCCATTAACCTCCATCGACTCTATGAAGTTCCTTCTCCTATTAGCGACGGCTAGTCTGTGAAAACATTTTATGTTGGAATCCCCCTCCTACCATAAAGCTCTCGATTTTTGCCTCCAACTTATCTCTTGGGCCAAAGCCAAATCAGCTAACTCCCTTTTTAACCCTTCTTTCCTAGCCTTCTCCCTCTCTTCTAGCTCCCTCCCTACTTCCACCCTCTCTAACTCCCCCACTTCATGCATAATCTCCCCCATCTTCACCTCTACCCTCCCAAAAACCTATTTATTCCCCACTCTTTAAATCTTGTTTAAGTAATTTCAGCTTCTTGGCAAGCCTATAAGATGGCTTTCCCTCCACTGCATAACTGCTCCACCAACCAGCCACTCTATCTCTGAAGTCCGCCACTCGCAACTACATGTTCTCGAATCTGAAAGAAAATCTCATTCGTCTTCCTTTGCTACCATCCAATAAGATTGGAGAATGGTCCGACACCAGTCTCGGGAGAGGAGCTTGGATCACATTGGGAGAGAACTCCTCCCTTGAAGTAGACACTAGGAATCTATCCAGTCTCGATCTAGCAGCACAGTCCTCCGACCTGGACTAGGTAAATGCAACACTTGTCAAAGGTAAATAATCAATAAGACAATGGTTATCAATAAACTCCGAGAATTCCTCCATTGCCCTAGACTACACCCTGCACCCAACCCTCTCTTCCGGGAATCTAATGGTGTTAAAGTCCCCTCCTAGCACCCAAGGAATATCCCACCTTTGCATCCCAACTCCTATCTCATGCAAAAAATTCTCCTTTGATCCCTCCCCTACAAGTCCATTAATACCCCCAAAACCCCATTCCAATCCACCGATATAGTTTATAAAGCGTACCCCTAGCATTAACTCCCCTTTATTAGCCTCCAACCACTCCACCTTTATGTCATCCCATAGTATAAGAATACCTCCCGCACTTCCCCGAGCCGGGATATAGTCATACTTCACCCACCTCCCCCCAAATACTTCTAATGATGTTATCCGTCAAGATCTCCATCTCTATTTCTTGAAAATATATCACATCTGCTCCCCATTCCCTAAGCCCTACTTTAATTGTGGCCCTCTTATTTGGGTCATTTAACTACCTCACATTTCATTAAACAATCTTAGCTTCCATGGATAATTAGATTGAATCACCCCCACCCCTCTTCTCCCTCGAAGTTCTGCTCCGTCCCTTGCTTCTACCTCTTCTTGCATACACCACCACTTTACCTTCTCCCTCCTCTGCCTTCCCCGAACTCATTTTCGTCCCTTCCCTAGGATCATCGCTCTCCTTTCCTCTATTCCCATTTGCCTCTTTTTCAATATCTCTGAGAAGGTCTAACACCCTCTCCTCTTTCCCCTCAAAATAAACCCCCAACACCTCCCAAAATTTAAGGAATTTTTCGCCCACCCAACTAGATGGGCCTTTTCCATATTCAGCACTAGTTAAATTTCGAGCATCAGGTCCGTGAATGCCCTCATACCCACTGACAAAGCTGTTAATCTGCTGTACTTCTTGCAGAGTAGCGCCAACCCTGTAGGAACATCAGAAATGGAATTGCTACAACTCCCACGGACTCTTTCCCTAATAGTACAGAAAACTTCTGGGTCGGATGGCATTAATTGAGCATTTCCAGCGTGAATGGTGGCCATTTCCGGCTCCGGCGTAGCCTCAACAGCTTTAGCAACCCCACAGCCTACCAGAACAAGGTCACCCGAGTTCCTAGATACCCCAGCGGCCGTATTCCGGCCTAGACAGCCTTCACACAATGATGTACCAGCAATTTTCTTCTCGCCGGAGTAGCAATTCCGGTCAGTGGGAGGAGATGGAACCCCGAAAACCTCCTTCATCTGACCCCCCATTGCAGATAATGGAGACCCATGGGAGCCGCAGGCCCTGCGACCCAAATCCGAGCGACGGGGATGCCTTTGGATGGCCGGAACATCGATGTTCTGTGTTTGGCCTGAGAAATGGCGTCGACTGTTCAGATTGGACTCTGAGACATTGCTTTTCTTGCAATTCGACCCATTAGCAAAATTGAACCGGTTCAATCTATTCTTCCAACCCGATTCACTAATCCAAGGGTAAGAATGATTTTTCCCTTTTCTAGGGTTTTTCCTCCCTTTCCCCAATTCAATAAAACCCTCGTTGCTCTTCTTCCTTTCTGCCATAGCAGACTCTCGCACAACTTCCATCCTCGCAGGTTCTCGCAGGTCCACCCTTCTTCCCTCCCACCTCTAAAACCTCCTCCCCTCCTCCTTTCTGATTCTAAATTATCCTCCTGCAGAATCGAAGGACGAAACTCAATAGACAGCCACACTGTATACCCTGAAACCCCATCTTCCACCACTATCAAAACAAGGACCTTCCCTTCTTTTCTCACCAAGATTCTCACCGAAGACAAGTCGTGCAAGTTGCAAATGACATTCACGAATCCTCCGCAGAGATCCCCAACCTTTCTAAAGAGATCAATACACCAAAGGTGCACCGGAAGACCGAGCAAATTTACTATCCTCATGTCACCAAAGGAACGAGATTCAACACAACCTACATTCTCCTTCCACCTCTCCAGATGCATAAAATTGTTATCAAACCACCTTCTGCCTTCCTTAAGGATCTTCACAAATTGATCCTCGCTCGCAAAACGAAACAAGAATTGGGTATCATTCAGTTGAGTAATCTTGACTCCCTCAGTCACTCCCCACTTCTCAGCTACCCAATTCCTGATAGCTTCGGAGAGCCAATTCATTTCATAAAGGACCCAACCAAGCAAGAATTCAAAATTCTTTTTCTCTTCACAATGTGCTCCTCTGACAACGAGAAGTTGGGTTCCTTCGAGGACTCCTTCTTGCGACATCTTCCACCTAGATCTAACGCAGGCCATGCTAAAGCTTCCCTGAAAGACATGTTCTCTCTCTTCCTAGACTCTGGAGAGAAGAAAGAGCTTCTCTCTCTAGACATTCTTCCAAACATAAACAGAAAACCAAATAAGAAAATGGAAAAAAAATTCCGGTGAGTCAGAAATGGATGGAAACCCTATTCCGGTAGATACATTGTGAAAAAGTTAAAAAGAGTTGCCGGAATTGCCGTACTGTGGGGGTGCAGGTGGCGCGTGGGAGGTCCTTTCTGGTTGGGTTTTCTAGCGAAGGGTCACCGGAGGTGGCCGGTGGTGATGTGAGAAAATGAGGGAAAGGAAAAAAGTGTAGTAAGGTTCCGGTGATCAGAAGGACCACTGGTGGTTAGAAATGGGTGGGTTCCCCCTCCTAGGAAGTAGGAGAGAGAGTGTCCTTGTTAACTTGCCTAGGAGCATTTTTTTTGCTTGCTCACACACTTATCATTCTATTAAAATAATCATAAAATTTGTGTAGAAAATTTATCAGTTTGGTTTGGTTATTTTTTCGATCTTTTTTTTTGTAAAACCAAAACCAAATAAAATATTATCGGTTTTTAAAATTTAAAAGCAAACCAATCCAAATCAAGTATGAGTTTTTTTTAATCGATTTGGTTTTGTTTTTCACTAAATCGTGAACAACCCCAGTCTCAATGATGCAAGGAAGAGGCTTATGATTAAAAGTATGGTGAAAAATTGGAAGGCAAACATTTTATGTTTTCAAGGATTTAAGTTGAAAGGTGACACGAGGAATATTATTAAAGAATTATGGGCCAATAGATGAGTGAAGTTTGCATAGTTGGGAGCAAGTGGAACTAGAGGGGGAATTATCTTGCTGTGGGATAGCATAATTTGGGATGGTGAGATTTGTGAAATAGGCTCCTAATGTATTACCTGTAAATTTATGGGCAAAAATCAGGACTTTAATCGGCATATGACTGGAGTTTATGCCCCAAATAACAGGGAGGAAAGGGAAGAGGTGTGGGGGGAACTAGGCGCAATCAGAAGTATATTTTCTGGACCTTGGGTGGTGGAGGGAGATTTCAATATTATTAGATTTCCATCAGAGAAGAATTGTATCAGATTCAACAAGGCAACGACTGACTTTTCTGACTTTATAGAGGATATGGAGCTGGTAGATTTGCAATTAGCAGACAATAATTTCACACGGAGAAAAAGGGAAGGACATGATATTACAGCTAGACTTGATGGATTTTTGATTTCAGAAGAGTGGGAAGTATCCTTCAGGAATATTAAACAACCAATTTTATAGAGTGTTACCTTTGGTCAGTGTCGTATGATTCTTGAATGTGACAATTGGGAGAGGACAAACTCCTATTTCAAGTTTGAAAATTGGTGATCGCAGACAACAAATTTCAAGAATTGGTGGGACTCCAGTGTTTGTGTTGGTAGGCCTGACCTTGTTTTAGCTTTCAAATTGAATGATCTGAAGGTGGAAACGAAAGAAAGGAGCAGAACTATCCAAGGTAATTTGGGTTTGCAGAAATAAGATATCCTCAGTCAATTGACTGAGTTGGAGAAATTCAAGATCAAAGGTTGTTGTCTGAAGATGAGGTTTACTTAAGGGCAGTTCTATCTGTGGAGTTTGAGGAGACAGCCAAGAAGGAGGAAATGACTTGGAGGCAAAGATCCAGAGCTTTGTGGCTTAAAGAAGGAAGCAGAAATACCAAATTCTTCCTTAGAACTGCCAATTGTCCAAGAGGTACAACAATATAGATAGCTTGTTAATAAATGTAACCAACATAATGGAACCTACTAAGATAAAAAGGGAGATCATAGAGTTTTACCAGAATTTGTATTCAGAACATGAAGTTTGGAGCCCACATTCTAACTTCAATTCAGGGCCCTTGATTAGTGAAGAAGACAATACCACTGTGGCATGTGTTGGGGATAAAGCAGATGGTTATTCCATGACATTTTTTATCAATTGTTGGGATGTGGTTAGTAAAAAGTGGTAGTTGTTGTCCAAAACTTCCATGAGCATGGCTACTTTGAGGAGAGCTTTAATGCTACCTTCATAGCTTTGACTCCAAAGAAGGCGGGAACAAAGGAATTGAAGGATTTCAGACCTATCAACTTGATATGGAGGCATTTACAAAATCATTTCAAAGATCTTGATTGAGAGGATTAAGAAGGTATTGTCTAAATTGGTGGATGTCCATCAAATGACATTCATCAAAGGTAGACAGATTAGAGATGCCATCGTGATATCAATGAATGTGGAGATGTGAGGAAGATCAACAGGATCCTTGACATCTTATGCAAGTTAGATATAGAAAAGGCATATGAACACTTAAAACTGGAAATTCCTATGGAAGTCATTGGAGAACAAGGGCTTTGGGGGTAAATGGATCACCTGGTTGAAGTTTTGTGTTAGTACAATGAAATTCTTAGTTTTGATAAATGGTTCTCCCTATGGTTTCTTTCCTTCAGATAGAAGATTGAGACAAGGGGATCTCCTCTTCCCTTTTCTCTTTATTATAGCAATTGAGGGCCTAAATGACATGCTAAAGACAACTCAGACTAACAGGTGGATAAGGGGCTTTAATGCTAAGTTGGGTGACAGTCAAGGGCTTTCTATATCCCATCTTTAGTATGCTGATGATATACTAGTGTTTTGTGATGCAGACAGAGATCAACTGAAATACTTGAGTCATTTTCATTCTTTTTGAAGCCATCTTAGGACTTCATATCAACTAGGGTAAAAACTACATTTACCTGGTAAATGAGGTGCCTAGAATCATTAGTTTAGCCAATATATTAGGTGGTAGAACAGGAGAGTTGCCGACCAATTGAAGCCATCTCATGACTTCATATCAACTGGGATAAAAACTACATTTACCTGGTAAGTGAGGTGCCTGGAATCATCGGTTTAGCCAATATATTGGGTGGTAGAATAGGAGAGTTGCCCACCATTTATTTGAGCGTGCCTCTGGGAACTAAGAGCAAGTCAAAGGGTATCTGTAATTCTGTGCTAGAGAAATGTGAGAAGAAGCTTGTCAATTGGAAGAGCCAGTATTTATCCTTTGGAGACAAATTGACACTCATCAATAGTGTGTTAGATGCCTTACCTACTTATATGATGTCTCTATTCCCTGTCCCAATCAATGTTCTGAACAAATTGGATGTTGTTAGAAGGAACTTTCTTTGGCAAGGAAATTGTGATATCAAAAAGTTTCATTTGGGAAAATGGAATTCTGTGATAACTAGCAAGAAGGAAGGTGGTTTGGAGATAAGGAATCTGAAATATCACAACCATAGTCTCCTATTGAAATGGTTGTGGAGATCTACTTCAGATGACAATCACCGTGGAAAGAAACCATCAAAACTAGATACGGTATGGAGCACTTTTGGACTAGCGTGACAGTAATGCATCCTTATGTAACTGGTGTATGGAGAATTATTAGGAATTTGTGGCCCAAAATCATTAGCAACTCCAGAACTGAGGTACGTAATGAAGGGAAGACCTTATTTTGGGAGGATATTTGGGTTGGCAATCAAACTTTGAAGTCCAGGTTTCCTGTTTTGTACAATTTGAACCTGCAGAGAATGACATCAGTTAAGGAGGTGAGGGACAATCTAGGATGGAACTTCAGGTTCAGGAGACCCCTAAATGATTGAGAGGTGGATGAGTTGATAGATTTCTATGGAACCCTTGAACAGTTCCAAGACTTTTAATGCAAAGGAGGACAACTTAGTTTGGACAAGAGACAAGAAGGGTAGATTTCTGTTAAATCTACTTATAACTGCTGGCATAGATCAAATACACAATTTGGTAGTTAGCCTTGAAAGATGATATGGAAAGTAAAGATTCCATTCAAGGTAGCATGCTTCACATGGTTATTGGCTAAACAAGCTACTTTGATTCGAGATAATCTTATGAAAAGGGGTCTTCACTTGTGTTCTAGATGTTTCTTTGTGGAGCGAGACAGTAATAATCTCTTTTTACATTGTAAAGTGATTGAGAAACTATGAAAATTTTTCATCAACTTAAGGGGTATCAGGTGGTCAATGCCAAGGAACACACATGAAGCCTTAGCTTGTTGGAATAGAGATGATAATCAATCAGGTCATTTGGGAGAGATGGAAGGCTGTCCCAGCTTGCATATTGTGGACTATTTGGAGAGAGAGGAATCAAAGGTGTTTTGAGGATAAGAGTTGTACTTTTCAGATCTTAAAGATGAACCATCTTGTGCTTTTCTACTTTTGGTGTAAACATGAATATCCATTAGAAGCTAAGGACATTCCTTGTGTTTTAGAGTACTTATGAGTAGAAGTGGTAGCTTTTACTTTATTGACTTTTACTTGTAATTATACTGGAATACGCTTTTATAATATATATGTTAACCTTCAAAAAAAAAAAAAACACATACGGAAACATCAAAACTCAGAATCAAGGTCCAAATCAAATTTGAACTCTTAAAAATCATCAAGTTTTCCCCTCTCAAAAATAAAATCCTCAAGTTTTCAACTTTCAAGCAATAGTGTCAAATTGCACCCAAGCCCCTCGTGTCCTAATCCGAACATACCGACAAGTCCAAAATCATCATATGAACCTATTGTAACCTTTGCAATGAGGGGTTGGGTTGTTACAGAATTACATTTGCAATCTATTGCCAAGGCATTTTGGGTGTAGAGCTGTCAAAACAGGCCAGCCCGACCCAGCCAAACCCAACCCAAGCCTCACGGCAAAGAAATTTAATAGGTTAGGATGAGCCGGCCCTTCATTTAAAGGGCCTTAAAATGGTCAGCTCAGTCCTAAAAGGGCTGCAAGTTGGGGCGGGCTAGCCCTTCATTTTTTCTAATTTTTTTATAAGAAAATTTCTTTTCAATATATGATTATATGAAAGAATATAATTCTACGACAACTTATAACATATTCAACACCAACACATCATCAAGCACATTTGAATCCGTTGATAAAGTTATCTTAATTAACACGTTCATCTTCGTCTACATTCATATGCAAATTTAATTAGTTAAACATTATTAAATAACTACATATCAAAATTAATAATATTTAAATTCACTTAAAAACATTACCACTTTGATTTTGGGTAAAGACGTGCAACCGATTTCGATTATCAATAAGTGTTTGGACATTTTCATGATGGATGTAATTTTTATACTTGGTGATTAGAAAATTTAATATTAGGAATTTAACGCTAAATGAGTAACGTATTGTGTAAGATACTAGAGCTTATTCGGTAATCATTGATCCTAGTTTTGCTTCTTTTTTCATAATTTTTCTTTTAATTTTTAAGTTTAAATTGAATCGAATTGAATCGCAATCATGAATGCAACTTCTATACTTGGTGATTAGAATTCAATGCTAAATGAGTAAAGCGTTGTGTAAGGTATTAAGACTTATGGGTAATATATTCTTAGTTTTTACTTCTTTTTTCACAATCTTCTTTTAAATTTTTAATTTAAATTAAATAGTCTTTTAGCCGACGGGCCAGCCTCGGTCAAGCCTCAAGGGCTAGCAAGCTGACTTGGGCTGGGCTTATAAACCTCAATTTAAATGGGCTTAAAAAATCTAAACCCAATCTTATCCTATTGGCGGGCTGGGCTTCGCTAGCCTCAAGGGCCAAGCTCATTTTGACGGCTCTACTTGGATGGTTGTAGTCATACTTCCCTTGGAGGTTTTAGGAATATGTCAATGGATACTAAGGGCAGGCAAATCATAGATTCATACTTTGATAGCAAATGAATGTGTGGTGGATACTAGGGCAATGGAGGAACTACTTGAGCTTCTTTGCAAGCTGGATACTCAAAAGGCCTATGATCATGTAAATTGTGACTTTCTACCCAAGGTGTTAAGGGAGTGGGGTTTCAAGGTAAATAGATTAGATGGATTCTTTTTTGCCATTAGTACTGTTAGATTCTCTATTATGATAAATGGTTCTTCTAAAGAATTCTTTATATCCCAAAGGAGAATGCTACGATGGGATCCTTTTTCACCATCCCTATTAATTAATGCTAAGGAGGGTCTTAATAGTACGGTGAGGATGACAAATCAACATGGATGGCTAAGGAGCTTCAAAGTGACGTAATAGAGGAAGCAATTTAGAGATTTCCCATTTTCTTTACGCTGACGATATTTTGATTTTATGTGAGGCTAAGGTTGACCAGCTAAGGCAATTAAGACTAATATTAACTGTTTTTGAAGTCGTGTCTGGTCTACATGATAATTAGAGGAGTAGTTTGTTATATCTAGTCAATGAAGTTAATGAAATTCAAGTATTGGTAGGGATTCTGGAATGTGAAGTTGGTTCTCATCCAACGAATTATTTGGGGCTTCCTTTAGTTTCTAAAAATAAATTCAGGAGATTAGGTAAGGGGTTAGAGATGCGAGAAAAATTGGCCAGGAGGAAAAAGACTCGACTCATTGAGGAGAAATTTCATATGGCAGGAATTAAAGAATAGAGACGTTTTCATGTGGTCAAGTGGAACACTCTTATTGCTAACAAGGAGGAGGGAAAACTGGGTTTAGAAATTTGAGGCAGCATATTAACATTTTGCTCATGAAGTGGTTGTGGAGGTTGAAATGTAGGGTGTAGTAGAATTTTCAAATCATTATTCATCTCAATTGGTCAGTCTGTGTTTCTTTTCATTGTTCTGTAGATTATTGATAAATAAAATACTTCCTGTTCGGGATTACTGAATCCAAAGTGCACATAAGTAAAGATTTACGTTAAATCGTCTTCTGCTGAATTTTTAAAATATATTTCTGATTTTCCATTTAGAGATTTGATGTCAGTAATCTGTTTGTAGATAATAAACACAATAATGAGTGGAAGGGATGTTCTAGTAATTATGGCTGCTGGCGGGGGCAAGAGTCTCTGCTACCAACTTCCAGCAGTTCTTCGGGATGGCGTGGCTCTTGTTGTCAGTCCTTTGCTTTCTCTTATTCAAGATCAGGTATCCAAGCACCCAGTCCATATCTTATATGCAACAGCTGCTGACAAAAGTTATTGCCGCAGGTCATGGGGTTGGCAGCTTTAGGCATCCCAGCTTTCATGTTAACCTCAACAACTACCAAGGAGAATGAGAAGTTCATCTACAAGGCTTTGGAGAAGGGCGGCGATGAGCTTAAAATATTGTATGTTACACCAGAAAAGATATCAAAGAGCAAGAGATTTATGTCAAAACTTGAAAAGTGTCACCATGCTGGTCGTCTTTCTCTAATTTCAATTGATGTAAGTCTACAATTTTGTATTGTCCCACTTCCAGTATACTGTAGTTAAAGCTTTAAGGATATCTTATTCTTTTTCTTCCAATCATCTCTGTCTTTGAGGGGTTAACAGTCTATCTTGTGCATATCTCTTATTTATTTGATTGGCTTCACAGTGTATCAGATTAAAGTTTCCGGTTTAGAAGGTAGAAAAAAAAACATTTGACTGGTACATGCATGTATAAAAGAAGCAAGGACAAGATATCCACAGATAAAAGAAAGTTTGATGAAGAACATACAGTATCTTTATTGATCTCACATAAACTTTAAATTATTTGCATGAACTGTAGCTCTCTAGACAGATGCTTTTGTGACCCGTCTGGATTTTTCTGAATGGAGCATTGCTCTTCAAGTAGGAAATGGAGACCCTGCCACATTTAAATCCTGTGAATCTAATACCTTTTTTTCGAAGCCTTAGTTATCTTGACCAAAGAAATGAAAATGGTACAAGTTGAGTAAAAAAAAGAGAAATTATAAATTTTAACTTTACATGATCAAAAAAAGTGAGTCAAAGTATAATAGTATAATACATAAATTGCCATCGAATCATGATAGTTGCATTCTGAAAGATATCAACAGGATTAAGTATCCTGATTTATAGTGTCACAAATTGTAAACTCTCTTTGTACAACTTGATGAACATGGCAAGAATCAAGTGTTGCGGGATCTTTTCTTTGTTGGTTATGGGTTAAAAGAAAATTCGTCAGTAGAGAGTAAAGGGCAAGCGCTCATCTCCAATCTCTATGGTTTTGTCACAGGCTATCCATAGGGTATTTCCTGCTTATCCCATAAAGCAACCACAGCTGCTACATATTCCATATAATCTTTCAAGTTCTGACTTTTTTACTTTTTGAAGGTCAAGAAAATTAATCAGGTTACATGTAACAATTTTCTAGATTCATTCTACATATAAAGGTATAGAATGTATTTCCAGCGTATCATAATTAGGAACTCAATATCGCAGTAAGGTCTTAAGCTTTTGCTTTTAGTAATGCACACTCCGGTGCACCTACTTGGTGCCACTTTTTAATAATACTTACCTTGTCAAAAGAAAAAGACAATGAATCTCAATATTTCTGTAATTTCCTTATTTAAAAAATATTGCTTATTTCATGTAGCCTAAACCCTTATATAAGGAGCACTCTTGTATGTTGTGTACGATCAATTCAATGCAAGTTCTCTCTTTTATTTTTACATAGTATTAAAGCCTCTATCAACTGGCAGGTGCTGCCTGCCTTGCAAAAGTTTTCCGTCTTTTCATAAGTTCATCTTTCTTTTTTGTGGTTGCTCTAGCTGAGAAATAAGATAAAGATATTGGAAAAATGGATGAAGACAAGTGTCTTATGCCTGAATTATCTTTTTGATAAGGTAAAGTCTTATAAATGTATCAGCATCAACAATATGCTGTCATGTACTGCAGAGTACATCAAAAGTTCTTACAGGTTGTGTAGAGAACTAATAAGGCCAATCATGGCCTTGACATCTTGTGCATTGCCTGAATTTTGTAATACATGCTAGATACAAGGAATAATATAGTTGAGAAATAAGAGAAAGGCTCAATGCGTGAGATCAGATGTCTTCGGTTGAATCCTTTTAAAATCTACTTTATGATGTAAATTCTTACATTTTCTATGTGAGAAACTTATACATACACATCTACATTACGTTTAGCTATTTAACATTCTCCCTCAAAATTATTGCATGCATGCCGTATGTATCGAGCTAGCTACATATGTAACTAGTTGAGGATTTATGAAGGACTTGATAAATATGTCTGATAAGCTGATTGTTTGATTTTATGAATTTTGTGACAGTGTCTCGTTAGAGTTTTTTTTTCCTTGGACAAGGTAATACTTGATTTCTATGTGCTTTGTTCCTCTCATGAAACATCGATTTTGATGCTATATGAAATGCAACTTAACTATTATATAAAAAAACTCTATTCGATTAATCTATCCAAACTTATTTCTTTTAGGTAGTTTTCTAATTCATGAGTTCAAAAGTTGCATCTTTATGGTTTAATATTCTGCTTCTGCAATAAATCGTGTAATCACACATTGTTTCTTGCCCTTAGGACATGTAATTGCTTCTAGTTAAAATGTAGTTTCTAGAAATAGACCATTTATTAAAAATGACCCTGTTCATGTACATTTTTTTTTTTTTAAAAAACGCCCTTGCGGTGGGCAGGGGCTGAGCAACACCCCCAGGCCTTAACATAAATAAACAAAAACAACAAAAATAAAGTACATGGAGGGGGACATAAACCTTACCTCCGATCCTATGGTGGTTCATAGGTCGGCCATCCTACTAAGGTTAGCCAACCCATCCCCGATACTAAAATGGAAATCTAGAAACTATGCACCTAGCGGAGAGGACTCCTCTCCAATACATAAATTCTAGGAAAGCAGTAAATGAGGGAGACTCTTCCTTTACAAAGAAAGACCTATTCAAAAAAGAAAAAGCCTAGCTGAAAAGGAAGAGATAACCAGCAAACGGTGGTATAGAGGCATCCATACCATGCTTGGGTACACTCCAAGCAAATCACAGCATCTCATGGTGGTTCTTTGATCCTCCTAGTTTTCCTCCTTCTAAAGTTGGGCAGGCCCATTTTGTCCGTCGTAAGATAACCCCTGATGTGTACCGGTAGCTCGTGGAGACAAGAGAACTGGACTGCGATAGTAGTGGTGTGACTATGTTTAGACAGCGCATCAGCGACGGCATTGCCCTCTCTGAAGATGTGACATCACGAGAAGGTGTGGAACTGTGTGATAGTGTCCTGTAATCTGAGAAAGGTGTGGTGAAGATGCCAGGGCGGAGCAATAGTGCCCATAATCCAACCAACTAGAAGCTCCGAGTCGACCTCAAGGATGACGCCTGAGTGCCCGTTATGAAGGCACCATGTGAGACCTATATATGCTGCTTCCAACTCCGCCTGATTATTTGTCCCCTGCCCAATAGGAGAGGCAAAAGCATGAATAAGGTCCCCATAGCAATCCCTTATAATGCCTCCTGCCCCAATCCTTCCCGGATTGCCAAGAGCACTCCCATCTGTATTGAGTTTAACAAGTCCAGGAGACGGCTTAGACCATTCAACTCTGGTGACTCTAATCTCGTGTGCACATGACTCCACCCTAGCACAGAGATCTCCCCAATTTGGAGGCCAGTGTACGTAGGGGAATACCGTCATCAACAGTTTTTAGACATCACTAATAATACCATACTTCACCCTCAGCAGGTTAGACTGTTTGGAACCATACTTGGCAGCACACCTGTTCTTCCAGAGGTTCCAACAAATGATGACAGGGAGGGATCTGAGAAGTGTATTGTGAGGATCACTACCCGGCTTCTGAGTCCTCCAGTGCATGAGAAGGGCCCTAAGGGGCATATCATGGTGTCTGAAGCCCATAGATGAGGAGAACGGGGTCCAGACTGCGGTAGCAAGTCTTCCAGAGACCATGACATGTTGAACATCCTCGTAGCCTCTATCTCGGCAACACACACAATTTGTACTAGCATCCGGATCAAACCGTAGAATTCTAGCTGTTATAGGGAGCTTATTCCTAAGCGCCCTCCATAGGGTAAAGGAGGCTTTAAAAGGTACATGCTTCTGCCAGGTTCTTCTATCAATGAGAGTGGTCTGTTTAGATCTCCTTATCATATCCCATGCAGAAGTAGAAGAGAATATACCCGAGGTATTGGCTTTCCAAAAAGGCTGGTCAGGTTTATCTGGATGAGATTGAATCTGAGTGTTGATAATTTGTGTGACCAAGTGTTGCGGGAGCTGTTGGCTTAGTCGGTTTGTCCTCCACTGGCCCTGGTGTAAAAACTCAGAAACTGTAGCCTTGCCAGGTCTGCCTGGCAGGATCCTATGCGCAGCAAGAGGTCCAGTACCGAGCCAATTATCCCACCAAAAACTAGAGCTGCCAGAGTAAACCTTCCACAAAATATTTTCCTCAGCTCGATGCTTGTTAATCATGAGTTTCTTCCAGCTTTGGGAGTCACCTGAGTCCCACTTTTTCGATACCGGGTGAGATCGCTGACAATATTTGGCCAGGAGAAAGTTTCGCTAGAGTGAATCCTTGGTTCTAAAGTTCCACCACTGTTTGATCTCAAGGGATTTGCAAACTTCGTGGATCTTCCTGAACCCAACCCCGCCTTCACCATAGGGATAGCATAATGTGTCCCAAGAAGCCCAGTGGTACCTCTTTTTATCATTCTTCATGCCCCAGAAGAAGTCAGCTGTCAATTTCTCAATCTCGTCAAGAACAGTTTTGAGGGGAGAGATGGAACTGAGTAGATGAATGGGGAGTGACTGGAGAACGTATTTAATAAGAGTAGCTTTTCCCCATAGCTTAGCATTTTTGATTGCCACCCTGAGATCCTTCCCACCACTTTGGAAATAATATCTGAGAAGTATACAATCCTCTGTCTCCCAATATATAGCGGGCAACCCAGATAGGTGATAGGGGACTCTTTCTGTGAAAATCCCGTAACCTCCTTAATAGTCGCCACAGTAGGGGGATGGGCACTAGTAGGAACCATGAAGTGGCTTTTGTTTCTGTTAATGAGCTGTCCCGAACATCCTTCATAATCTGAAAGCGTTTGCATAACCAACTCTAGAGATCTCCTCCCCCCAGAAGTGAAGATAATAACATCATCAGCAAAACTTAGGTGATTAACTTGGGGACCTCGTTTTTCCATATAAAAACCATAGAAGAATTGATTATGGTTCAGGTTGTTCATCATTCTTGAAAGAACCTCTGCTCCTAAAATAAATAGGGCAGGAGAAAGTGGGTCCCCCTGCTTAAGGCCTCTGGTGGAGTGGAAGAACCCATGTCTAGTACCATTGATGATGACAGAGTACCAATTATCCGCCATAATCCTCCATATCATATCGATGATAATCTCACAGAAACCCATTCTTCGGAGGACAAGGCAAGTGTAGGCCCAGGAGACTCTGTCATAAGCCTTCGCCAAAATATAAAAAAAATTGTTTATAATCTCGATCTTTGCAGAATAATTCTTTCCCTTGAACAGGTTATATACTAAATGATATAAAACTATTGATCCCAATGATTATCACATGAAAGTCTAAGAATTGACTTACAACACTTAATGGAAAAGCAACATCAAGTTGAATCACCATGGGATAGTTTAACTTTCCAACCAAACTTCCTAATGTTTCTTGAGATCACTAAGAGCCTAAGAGGTTCCCCCTTACCTAATAGAAACCTACATTCCACGTGTAGAAGTATCAATTGATATACAACTTTTGCTCGGCCCCTTCAAAATGTTGTTGTCCCCGTGTTGGATCCCCCAACCGTACATAGCTTTTGGAGGATCCTTAAGAGATGTCATTTCAAGTTAGCCTCTTGTTGACTGTATGTGGTAATATCATCAACTTGGACCAGCAAATAAGTATCTAGATTTAGAGCATTGATAGAACATAGAATGATTAGTTCCACTACACGTCAAGCCTCAGATAAGGGGATCATCTGACTACTTGAGTTTCCTGTGGAATTGGTCTTAAGTCACATGAGCATTTCTAGATCATCTGTTATGTAAGGCATAACATTTCTCACAGATATAGCGATCTTATGGCAATAGTTGCACCGAAGACGAGAGCAATCTAGTTTAGTAGAGAACCCTCCACTTCAATACTCCACTACCTATAATGCTTGGACCAAGGTGTCTATTGGAGAGGTTATTGTAGAACTAGGTAGTGTGGCAAGAGGCTGTAAGGGGAAAACAATTCATCAATCACGGGAACTATAGGGCTAGCTAGAACAGATTTCACACTTCAAATTCAGGTGTATTTGAATATCAAGTGAATTTTACTCTAGATTCATACACGTCTAAATTAAACGTACTTGAATAAGGAAAATCATATAGAATATTCTATAGTATACTTTAGGATATTGTATATTTAGTTAGAAAATATTTATTTACCTTGTTAGTATATGGATGGTCTGACTTTGATACCATTGAAAGTAGAAAAGAAACTCTGACTTTACAATCATTCTGATGTCACCCTGCCCCCTTTTTTCGATGAGTAATAACTGAATATTATTGATGTGAAACAAGCTTAGCATTAAGGAACTAGGGCAAAAATACATCCAAAAGAGAACTTTACAATGTGTGTAAGGAAGTAACAAATAGCTTCTGGCTTTAAAACATATGTTGTAGTATTGTTGCACCAGAGACTCAGCAAATATATACACGTGAGCTTTAGATTAATAGCATTGTCCTTGTCTTAAAAAACCTCTCGCATTTCTTTCTTTCCATATGACCCGCCATACCAACCTTAGGAATGGTTTTCCACACATCTTTGGAAGATTTTGAAAGGTCCAATCTATTCCACGATAGCAAAAATTCCACTGTATCTTTTGGCATACACCATTGGATTCCCAGAACATTAAAACAAAGATGTCAAATCTGTCGGAGAAGTTGCAATGGAGAAATAAATGGTTAACATCTTCTGCCTCCTCTTATGATAGAGCATATCTGTTGCAAAGATTAATGCCTCTCTTTTGAAGATTATCAAGAGTGACATTTTCGATATGCCACTACCCGAGAAAAACATTTAATGTTGCAAGGAGCTTTATTCTTCTAAGTAGACTTCCATGGCCAAGAGATTAGAGAGGGAATACTGCTTGTCAGGATTGTGTAGCAACTTTCCACCGAAAATGTTCCATTGGTTTTGGCTTTCCAGGATGGAATCTGGAAAATAGTTCAATGGCGATAGAGTGAGGAATATCCACCAGTCTCAAGAATTCTCCAATTTCCCAATCATTGAGATTTCAACTAAAAGGAATGAACCATCCTTACTAGAATATAATCACCATTCACAATTATATATAATCGCACTACAATTCAACTATCGCAAGGTTATAACTGTCATTGCACAGACACTGTAGAAATTCAAGTAAAAAATGGGGTCAGCCATTTCTAAACAACAACCATTATGCAATCTTCCAAATCACCTTTAAGATATGCTAGCAGTGGTGGAAGCATAGTGAGTGGCAATGGCTAGCATTTGTGGAGGAGTTGAAGAAGATTGTTGCCGTTGGCTTTGTACTGTGTGGCCGCCCCAATGGAGGTGACGGAGAAAGAGAACTGGCGAGTGGTGAGGAATCGAATGAGACAGTATGATATTAAGTTGCTCGGACTCTTCACTTTCGGTGCCGCACCCATGTCGACATGACGTGGGTGTGGGATCCGTACTGGATTTGTCAATTGATTTTGGATACTTTGACCAAAATCGACGGAGAAATTTTGGACAGATGCAATTATATCTGTAATCAAAGCAAAAGCTAAGGTGACAGTGAGGAAATGGAGTACCTTGTATGTAGAAATTTCTATGTCGATCCTTTTCCTTATATCACCTTCCGAGATTCTCCTCTTAGATCAATATTTTCTCCTCGGGATCTTGTAAGTTTTCCACATAGTGTCTCATAATTTGGACATATAACTCTATTTTTAGATATTTGAATTATTTTTAGTTGAATCCCATAGCCGTATCCGTACCCACAAATCTTAAAATTTAAATCATGAGAGATCCAACCTCTAGATCTGCACTTGTATTGAGCTCTTGCACTTGAGTCCGAGCAACTTAGGTATGAGATCCCAAAGTAGATTTATTCGGTAAGTATCCTCATCCTAATTAGAGAAACACTAATTGAAAAGTGATTGACTAAAATTGTGTCAAAGTCTTATTAGTTATTGATTAATTAATGGTATTCCTTAGATTGGATGAGATTACTATTCGTTGCACAAATAGGTTGATTGAACCGAAATCCCAAATTACAACTAGGTTTTCTTAATAACCAAGTTTGCACGCACCTCGATTGATTTTGTAGGGTACTCATTACTCCCCAATATCATAGGTATCGAGTAACTTTGTCTACCAAGGGTTCAATAGATTAGAGGAAATCAAAGTATTTTTGTCTTTTCTAGGATTTGAACTCGAAATCTCATGACTCTCAGCTCACTTCATTGACCAATGGATCCTTTATCAGTCAATTGGCCTTTACTTTATGTAAATCACACTCACTATAACGGCTTACCTTTTGCATTATGGGTCAGCGAGAAAATGGGAACATACTACATATAACTAGCTTTTTTTAATGAAAAGCTAAAGGATACATATCACTAGGTTGATTGGACTTAAATAGAATATCCTTCATATATCATTAAAATGACAACAAATAAAATAAATAGAGGAACAATGAGCAACAAACTTATAACTAGGAAATGCTATTAGAAGACACGATGACAAACATTGATAGAAAAAACCTAAAAGTATTAGTGCTCAATCAACATCCTAAGGATGCCCAAAATTCTCTTCACTAACATTGCTGTCATTAGCACCGGTGTCATTGGCAACATTCTCATCTACATGTTTATTAAGTTGTTTCTTCCTTTCGTCAAGTTTAGTTTGCATAACAGCAAGTAGTTTTAACAAACCTTTAATTTCTCTAACATCAAATTCATTGATGCTTTTTCCCTCAACAAGTTGGTTGAAGAGGTTCACCATTTCCTTCTCAGCCATTTGCTTTATTTTCCTAATATATTTTTCCTTGAGGATTCACTTTTCCTTGGAGATAGGTTTCATAGACTAAGAGTGTTTGACTTATATATATAGATACCCTATAGGACCACATAATTAAATAACCAAAAGTGGATTGAGATAATTTGACCAAATTGAGAAATAAACTAATTGCACAATCTGGGTTTTAAGATATCTATTACTTTCTTTACTAAATAGATCTAGTTAAAATTCAAAACTCAATCTTGAAGTTGGAGAAATAATCATATTTCCATAATGAATCTATTCGAAGTTGGAAAATGCAAACAATCAACTTTTTATATGTTGTCAGATAGAGTCAAAATCTATCCTAAGGTCCCAAATTAGACCAATGGAATTCTGTATGCTATATTTAAAACTAATAAATAAGTGCTTCTGAATTAATCTCATGTTTTAAGAATTTTCATTTTTCTTTGTTGACTAATAAACTTATCATTATGTAAAATGCGCTCTACAACTATATCACATATACATTTCAACCTCGAATTTTCAAGTGCGAAAAAAATAACATCTCGGGTTGTCTGTATGTATCAGTATTGGAAAAACCGTTGTTCATGAGAAAGTCAGAGAAACACAGCCCCTTACTTCTTAAGTTTACTTCTAAATATCTTAAGTTTAATTTCTATTTTCTACTAAAATATGTTCAAATTTAGTAGGTCTTGCAGGAAGCTCCATCAACCTCAAATACAAGTGATGATTGATCAACACCATGCATGGAAATTAGACATATGAAACTTACCTCAGTTTATCTGGAACATCAATAAGCAATATTATGTTAATAATTAGAAAAAGAAATAAATGGGTACAAATAAAGAAATTTGGTTTGTCCGAATTCGAATCAATAAGCAAAATCGAAGGTATGGAAATTCCTTATTTTATTTTTGTTGGTCGTTGAGTGATATTTAACATCTA
This sequence comes from Datura wrightii, assembly GCA_035772735.1. NCBI lineage: Eukaryota > Viridiplantae > Streptophyta > Magnoliopsida > Solanales > Solanaceae > Datura > Datura wrightii. The sequence continues at coordinate 18,814,930 of JASDFA010000006.1, read as the reverse complement.
TTGTCACTGTTGGTTTTTAACAAAGAAAATTATAAGGAAATAAATGAAAAGAACTTAGAGAGAAATACTGGCAATGCAGTCAAAGGGAATTATATTTTTAATAATTCAGAGATATACATTAGCTGCAATTTCTAACTAAAAAATAGAAAAATATTCTACTGACTTATCTACAAAATCAAATCAAGAACTAACTTCTAAATTCAATCCATGGATGATTCTAACAAAATAAATTTGAAATCCTAAAAGTTAACTACTAGATTTATTGCAAATCTTTTAAAGATAATGCAATATCTAATCTATTTTTATAATATCCCAAGACATATTATCAATACTTCTCCTAGGATCAGGAATTGCGGAATGTAATTTTGGCTGGAATTGATCTTTTGAATAAATCTTTCAACTCATCTTGGGTCTTGCAGTTAGCTTGATTCACTTTTCTAAGTTGTAGCTCTTGATTATTAACAAAAGATTCTGAATTGTGTTCATCTAGATTAAATGAGAAGTTTTTCCTCTCGTTTTGACTGGTAAAATCTCCTGCTTAGTTAATACTTGTTTGCAAATAATAATTTAACTTCCTTTTTCACTAGCTGACCCATACTTAACAGATTTTGATCAATATTAGGCACATAAAGTACATTTGAAATTATTTTTGTACCTGAACTTGTTTTGATTGCAATAAGTCTCTTTTCCTTTTGCAAGAATATAGTCACCATTTCTAATTCTGACTTTTTTGTTTTTGATAGACATGAACTCTTTAAAAAGAGTTATGTTTGTGTCATATGTCATGTGGTTTATACAACCATGTCCATCATCCAAAAATCAAATTTTTTGGTTGAAAAATATGTTGCCACAAATAAGTGGTCTTCTTCTTCTTCATTGGCGACTTGGGTATCTGCTTCGTATTTTTGAGATTTACTTTTGCAAATCATAGTTTCATGACCAACTTGGTTGCAGATCTTGCACTGTGCATTTGGTCTCTTCCAACATTTAAATGGAGGATGACCTTTTTGCCCACAATACTAATAAGGTGGGTAATTTATCCTTAACTACCTTTCTTTGAGTCTTGTGGTTGACTGCCCCTCCTTCAACCATACCATCTTGCCTTATAAGTCTCCTTTGCTCTTGTGCTTGCAATATATTTAACAATTCTGCTAAGTAAATCTTGGACAGATCTTTTGTGTTTTTCAAGTTAGTTATAGATACTTCGTATCTTTCTTGCACTTTAACAAGAATTTTTTCAACAATTCTTGAATCTTTAAATATAGTACCAAACAATCTTACCTTGTTAATAATACCAAGAAGTCGGTTAAAGTTCTCTTTGATGGTCTCAAATTTCTTCATTTTTGCAACTCGAATTCGCTTATTAAATTCAACACTTTCATGCCTCGTATTCTTTCATCTCCTGTGTATTCTTCCTTCAGATAATCCCAAATTTCTTTTGCTGATTTCAGAGCCGTAACTCTCGTAAAAATTGTTGCAGACATACCAGCAAACAAACTTGCTTTTGCTTTTGATTTTCCGATTTTCTTTTCCTTTTGGCTTTTGATGTGGGCCATCGTGGGATTATTGGGCAGCGAAGAACATCATAATCCTCTTCCACAGCCTCCTTAAGATCTAAAGCCTCAAGATAAGTCACAATTTTTACTGTCCAGAGATGGTAATTTTCACCATCAAGGACAATAGGAGCTATTTGGGAAAAGTTATTTTCAGAATCCATCCTACTCACAGATCCCTCAAGAAAATGGCATTAGATGTCAATTGTTGGTTTTTAACAGAGAAAACTATAGGGAAATAACAGAAAAAGAACTTAAAAGAGAAATACTGGCAATGCAGTCAAAGGAAATTATCTTATTAATAACTCAAAGGCATACATTTATAGCTGCAATTTCTAACTAAAAAGTAGAAAAATATTCTAGTGACTTATCTACAAAGTCAAATCAAGAACTAACTCCTATATTCTAGCCATAGATGACTCTAACAAAATAAATTTGAAATCCTAAAACTTAGCTACTAGATTTACTGCAAATCTTTTAATGATAATGCAATATCTATTTTATTTCTATAATATCTCGAGACATATTATCAACAGTTACTCTTATTGCCCCTATATTTAAATGTGTTCTACATGAAGCTCCATTTCCCTGATTAAATCAAATGTAATACCAGTTATTCCATATGATAGAGTAATTAATAGACTTTGGATTTCTCCATTTTTTAGATGTATTACAATAATGTGCTTATCTGGAAATATGTCTTATCTAGAAATATGTTTGGCCAGCTCAAAGTTTTGCATAACATGGTCTCTAATGCTCAACCTTTAACCTAAATTTCATATATAAGTTTGGGGAGCCTAACCTCCTTGCATAAGCAAGTCATCAAGTTGGAGACCATAACTTTAATGATAGGATGAATTTTTGTTAGGTCTAAATTGCATTGTATTATCAAGAGTCGCTCAATTTATCCTTCGCTATAATTTAGGTCTATTTATACCCTTTTCGTTAGACAAAGCTCCAACATAAAATGACTCTACGTATCAATAATATTTTGTGAAAAGAAAATCCAAATTTACTTATTCACTTTCGACTATGAAAAAAATTCATTGTTATACTTCAAGTTGGAACTCCATTAAAGATTAAGGTTGAAAATAAGACTTTTTCCTAATGACGTGTGTAAGATTAGAAAAATATAACGGAGGCCAAATTATTCAATTTCGCATAATATATGAGCAATTTGTCTTCTAGTATGTTTATATAGAGTCGATGCACAATTCGCCTCTAACCTCGTCAAACCATCATTACTGACAGACAAATCAACAGAGGCTTGGGGAATCCTTGGATTGTAACTTTTTTTGCATTTGGTAACGGTTTTATTCTAATTTTACATTCATCTATAGTAGTCTCCCATTCTCATTCCCAATTTCTGCAGGAAGTTTTAAAAGGGCAACTTCCTCGTCATGCTTATCCCATGTTCTGCAATTGTAAGATGTTGTTTGGTGGCACATCTAAAAAGAACAGGGAAATGGTCATGAGAGGGAAGTATGACCAAGCCATGAATCTTGTCAAAATTTATCTTTCTGCCGTTCCCTACCCCCAAAGAGCACTATTGCCAAATATTATTCCATAGGTGTCAAATGTGTTTTCACACAGTTAAGCCAGCTGGGGAAGGAGGAATCTTGGTTATCCAAGGGGAGGACAAATCATATTTGGTATTTCTAGAGAGCAATGTCTTCAGAATTAAGATGCCAGAGCCACTTACACAATAAGCTTTTATTGTGAGATATTTTGTGACTGTTTTGGCGACCTCACGTCTCTTTTAGTGACTGTCCTGGAAGAACCTTGCCTTCTTCCATTGACCTATATAACCTTGTCATGCCTCTTTCCAACATAACTCCAGCTGCTGGTGTTCATCTTTCGAGCCATTACTTGCCTGCTTGAGCATCAATGTTTCTGGTGGGATTATAGCTACTAGTGTTTTTCCATCTTGTTTTTGGCTGTACTTTATATGTTCTCAAAAGAGAAAATGAACTTCCGCATCCAAGGGTGTGGGTCGTATGGCCAAATGGTCAATAAAGTGGGTTCAAACCCTGGAGACCAGGTTTCGAATTCCAGCAAGACAGAAAACACTTGGTGATTTCTTTCCCATCTACCTAAGCGTTGGTGGATGGAGTTACCGTATACCTATATGGTGGGAAGAAATAGGTACCCGATAGAATAGTCGAGGGGTGCACAAGTTGGTTCACCATTATTTAGAAAAAAGAATATGGACTTGTTATCTTTTGATATATTGCTTAAATATGGGAATATTTCCAGTTTTTCACATTAATAAGAAGTATTTATCACAAAATGTTTTCAAAATAAACAAACTCAAATTTGTTTCCTTTGAATTTGTGGGGGTGTGTTAGAATATCAGGTGTCAGTGTTAGAACAAGAGTAGAGTATTAGAATAAGCTTGCCTTGTATTCATCAAGTCTCCAATAGTATCTCCTTATCTTTTATTTCTTACTGTAAGTAACTCTGGTCTGACTAATCTGATATTTATATTTTTGTAATTAGTATAATTACCTGAATTTTGAGGATGTACCCTTGTTCAGCATTATCTTTGGGCTGACATACATCAGTAATATTTCCAACTTTACCTATCAAAAAAATAATTACCTAATTTTGATGTGTACTGTTTTAGTTTCACATTCCGTATCCTAGTGACTTGGGTCTTGCAAAACTGTTGCAAATCTTGTAAATCTTATGGTTTCATAAATAGTAATTTTGATCTGCAATAGAAAGCTGTTGTCCACCGCAAAATAAAACTTTGATAATAGAAAGACAGTGAAGAGTAACTCTATTTCATGGATACAATTCTTTAGTTCTTCAATAGGGAATTATCCCCAAGCTGACTGAATATAATTTATAGCAGCTGTAGTAGTGAAAAGATATGCCATTGCTTGGAACTACATGTCAATTTATGCCAATTACTTTGCTCAAATTGCTGCAGGAGGCACATTGCTGTAGCCAGTGGGGCCATGATTTCCGTCCAGATTACAAGAATCTTGGTATATTAAAGACTCAGTTTCCTAATGTTCCCGTGGTTGCTTTAACAGTACGTATTAACTCGTAGCTTGAAGAGAACAAATGTCCTTTGTTTAATTTGTTGATTAATAATTTCTGAACAGCAGCTGGACTTGGATTTTCTTTTTCCAGGCAACCGCAACAAAGAAAGTACAGGATGATCTGATGGAGATGCTTCATATTCCAAGATGCGTTAAGTTTGTTAGTTCAGTAAACAGACCCAATCTTTATTACATGGTATAGCTTTACTCAAAGTGAAGTAAAATTACAACATTTGCTGCAATGGGCATCGTATGTTTCAACTATTTGATTCATTTTGCAGGTACGTGAGAAATCGTCTATAGCAAAGACGGTTGTTGATGAAATTGCTGAATATATTCAAACATCATATCCAAATAATGAATCTGGGATAGTTTATTGCTTCTCCAGGAAGGAGTGTGAACAGGTACAGTCCACTAGCTCTGTTGTGTAAGACTCCATCTTGTGCGTTAATTTTTTCTGCAAACATGGTGTTAACTGCACTTGGGCAGTTGGGCACATACATGTAATGGTGCTTGATTGGATGTGCTATAGTTTTATGGAGCATTCTGTGCTAGTAGTTCAATGCTTGCGTATCTATCGGGAATTCTTGAGATCTGGATGTTGCTAAGATGAACTAATTATAGAGCATATAACCATCTTGTGAAAACTCTCTCATATCTTCCATGGAATAGGTCGGCCAATGGTGATATGTGATTGATTGTTGGTGGTATTCAAGTTTGGTGAGATTTCTTGTTCAGAATCTCTAATTGTTCAATAAGGATGCAGCTCATGCATGATTTTATTTTGAGCAGTGGGATGAGGTCTGAAAGGATCATATTGTTAACTACTTAACCAAAAAAGGGATAATGTATATGAGATTCATCCATGTTTTTTTTTAGTGTTCAACATTCTATGTTGCTCGAACTCTTTGAAAATGTCGAAGGGTGCGTGTTAGACTTTTCAAAGATAGTGCATTTTGGGAGAATCCAATACGGGTGCGGCAACATTTTTGGAGAGTCCGAGCAACATAGTCAACATCTAACATGCAAGCCATTAAGTTCATCATGCAGGTGTGTGTCTTCTTTCAATACTAGTTAGAATAGTAGATGGTGCATGCAATGTTTATGACAAGAACTTGGGTTTGTGATGTTCTTTTCTCTTGATGTACTTGCATATAATTTGACTTTCCCTTCTTTGATTATAACCCTTTGTTATTAAATAAGTATATTGGTTGGAAGTGAAGAGGCGAGGGAAGTGGCGGGGAGTTGCGCGGGGAACAAGGCTCCGGGGCTAGATGGATTCACTTAAGCTTTCTTCCAACAATGTTGGAGGATAGTTAAAGGTGAGTTGTTGGAGACTCTTGCAGAATTCCAAGAAACTAGGAAGTTTGAGAGAAGTGTTAATGTTCATTTCTTACCATTGTGACAGAGAAGGAAGGGGCGACGAGTATTGAGGGATTATAGGCCTATTAGTTTGGTAGGAACATCTATATGATTATTTCTATGATGCTTTCTAACAGACTATAAATGGTTTTAGATGAGACAGTGTCCACTTCTCAAAATGTTTTCATGAGAGGAAGACAAATAAAGGATGCAACATTGGCGGTGAATGAAGTGGTTGATTCCAGAAAGAAGAAAGGTGAGCCGGGAAATGCTAGCTGAACCTTGAGAAAGCTTATGATCATATGAACTGGGATTTCCTAGATTTAATTATGATGAAGATGGGTTTTGGGACAAATGGAGGAGATGGAACAAGTTTTGCATTTCTACTGCTAGATTCCCTATTTTGGTGAATGTGAGTGTCCATATGGCTTCTTTAGAAGTTCTAGTTTGAGATTGGAGGATCCTTTATCTCCTATGTTATTCATCTTGGTGATGTGAACTTTGAGCAAGATGATGAATATTGTGGTTCTTCGGGAAACTCAACTTAGCTACCACCAACGGAAAAGCTTTAGCAAAATCCAAAAGTTAGGTTCCTCCTTCGTTTCTATTCCGAAAACCAAAATCTCCATGCACGTCATCATAACCCCTTGAAGTTGTCCCAATGTGGCCTCCAATGAAAAGCTTTTTAGTGTGTGGAATACCTTTCATAATCTCATCCATATCCTCCTCCCAAAAGCGCTTCTTGACCTCCTCATCTAAGGCCCACTTGCAGTGCGTATGCATTAATAATGTTCAAAGTAAGCCTTCCAACAACTAGCTTAATCTCCTTGTTGGTGAGATGGCTTAGCCGGTCCAGCCTTGATCAAACGCTATGTCATAGACACAGTGACCTATTATGTATTATATTGGTAATTAGGAGCTCCCACCAAAAGTTATATGTATGTCCAAAGTTTAAGACATGATGTTTTTCAGAAATAAGCTCCCACATGAAAAAGTTATGGTTATTTTTACTTTTTGAAAGTTATTAATTGTTGATTTTGAAGGATATTAATTTTACCCATGCTTTACTCATGCTATAAATTGTGTTATTTATTTTGTTCCTCATATGTCCTATATTCGGTTTGACTTTATCAGGCGAGTACTATTCCACGGTACTCACGCGCCTTTTTGTAAGGGGGCTGCATCGTTTCATGATGCAGGTTCCGATTCTTAGGAAGACATCGCTATTTAATAGGTACATGCCTCTCATCTCCAGCTTTTATGGTGAGCCCGTTACAGTCCAATGGGTATTTTTGAGTCAGTGTATGTATATACTAGAGAGTTCAAGGTCCTAGAAGCTCCATGTACATTTTGGGTCATGTATTTAAGATTATAGAATTCCTATTGTAATTACGATAATATGTATTATGTTTTGAAATGATTTTTGGGGTCGTTAAGCCAAGTGTAATGTTTTAATTTTTATTTGAACTTAGTGATGCTATAAAGCATGCATTGTTCAAGTTTAAGGGTGTAAAGCTATGTTGGTTCACTGGTCACATCTTTAAGGCACCGGGTGCCTTGTCTCGCTCCCCAAGGTTGGTGTTTGACATCACGCCCTTTGCCGATTATCCTTCATTTACTCAGGTCCTGTATAACAAAGAAGTCACTAAAGAATGAGATAAAACAATTCAAGGCTTTAGCCAAACGACTAAATGACAGAAGGCTAAAGGGACAATCAGGGACAAAAAGAACATTATTCAGAGTCAAGGACGGTAAGGGATTGACTTGACCCACTCCAGTTGCCATGGTCTGAGAACCATTAGCTAATGTAACAGTGGGAAGGGACCGAGAGTAAATAATATAATAGAATAAAGATTTGTTACTAGAAATGTGATGAGGAACACTCAAGTCCATGTCCTAAGGACCAATACCAATCTGAGCAATAGAAGCTATTGATGAAGATGCTTGATTACATAAGAAAGTCATTGTATTCTACCTCAAATAAAGAGAACAGTTGATTGGTTGGATTACCAATGGATTCAGTTTGAACAACATGAGCATTCTTTTGGTTTACCATGTAGAGAGTAGAACACATCATGAGTATGGCCTAATTTGTTACAATGCCTACACCTTAATCGAAGTTTTGGAGAGCAGTCTCCATGTCGATTTCCAGTCTGAGATGCTAGTACAGAAGAGTTTGCAGGAAAGAGTTTGCAATGAGTTATTGGATGACTTAGATGACATAGGCGGAGCAGCGAGTCTTAGTAATGGAGCGAACAACTCATCCACAACAGGAACAACGGAGCTAGCCAAAATTTGATCTTTCACTGAGTCAAAGATCAGATGGAAGTCCTACAAGTGTAACAACCAAAAACATCTTCTCATGTTGCTCCAATTGTTTTTCAACACTTGGAGTAGCGGGCATCAACTAATTAAATTCTTTCATAACTACCTAAACCTGTCCAAGATAAGTAGAAATATCTGAATCCTGCTTTTTAAGGTTAGTCAATCGAGAAATCACATTATAGACGCGGAAGATGTCATTTTTGTATTGTCCACGAGCCTTTCCCAAGCTAGGAAGCAAGTTTGGAACGATCGGAATAATGGCATTAACTTTGAATCAATAGATGTCCACAAAAGACTACACAATTGAGCATCAATCCTTTCCCACTCACCGCTGTCTTTTTCATTAATATCCTTAACTTGTTTAACCAAGTGGTCCTAAACACCTTGTCCCTAGTTTTATCAAAGGCGCGCTTAAGCCCTGAAGCAAGGCTCAAAACACATTGAGCACTTCGCCTCGCTTAATGTGCACTTTAGTGTCATCATCGGGGCTTTAAGACAAACTTTTCCTTGCAAATGAGCGTTTCCTGAAGAGTCGACACTAAACAATTGATATTTCACTTAATCCTAAAAGAAATTCAATTTTTTTATCATATATTTGTTATTCATGCTTATAATTATTAGTCTTGGGCTATATACATATATATATATGTTTTCTCCCTTTGCGCCTTTTCTCATTAAAGCGCACGCTTTATTTGCGCTTTGCGCTTAAAGCCCCAATGGACCTTAGAGCTTTTTTGCGCTTTTCGCTTTTGATAACACTGCTTGTCCCTTACACCATAATTGAACAGAGGAAGACCAAGATAAGTAGTGTGCATTACCTATCAAGGGTTCTGTGCTTATGGAATGGTTCGGGTTGCTGGAAGCAATAGGTTTAGAACTAAAAAATTCTGACCCGAGAGATATAATGATGGGTCAAGGCAAAGGTTTAACCAAATATCATGTATATGACGATTTAGATGTTGCCTGACTGAAATCTGCCTGGGTTTAAGAATTTTTGAGTCTGTAAAACTGAAGCAGTCACCGGAAAATCAAATTTGGTCATTGGAAAGTGGTTGGAATCAGGAGGTACCTATATGGGTAACCTCGGAATGACCAGGTGATCCTACTGGAAAAGAAAATTGTCGGAAAGTGGCTGGAGAAGTGCTCTCACCGGATTCTGCCCTGGACTGATCAGCGCGTGGAGGCACGTAGGAAGGCTGACGGCGGTGGAGCTGGCTGGGGTTTGCTCACGTTGGTGTTCCGCTTCTCATGGTGGTATTGGTTTGATCGCAACACCTATGGGAACGAAAAAAATCTCGTCGACGGCCGTGAAAGGTTGTCGGAAAATTTTTTTGAGAATGAAATTTTCTGTTCCAATGTTGCTGGCCTTAACCAAGCTCTGATACCATGTGAATCGGAAGAAAAAATGAGAGGAACTTGGCTTGATTATTCCTTCAAGGCAAGTTATGTGTCCTAAAAGGGAAAGGCAATTAGTACTAATTACAATAGGAGTAACTAAGCTACCTACTATAATTACACATACTCTGGAATATTCGCAAAGATTCTACCACTGGACATATTGAAGGAGACGTTGCAACAAAATGTTGACCCAATCACATAGATGCTCCCCACCTCGAATCTACAACTTCAAAATTAGAGGTGAGGGAGAGTCCAAGGGCATGGAATGTGCCCCCTTTAGCAATTATGTGGGTTATTTGGAAAGAGAGAAATGGGAGGGCCTTTGAAGGGGTAGAACAACATTTTGTAAAATTGCAAAGTAGTCTTTGTCTCTAATTTCTTTTTGGTATACTTACGAGGTCCCTATTTGTATAAAGGATCGGATCTCTTTTATTGAGAACCATGTTTTGATATAGGTTCTCTTCTTTTTGGCATACGGCTTGTACACGGGGTTCCCCATTTGTTAATAATATTATTTACCTTATAAAAAAAATATATTGGGTGGAGTTTTCTCCGGTTTTGGAGCTTGATGATAGAAAATCAAATAATCTCACAACCTGCTTAAGCTTCTTTCAGTAAGTAACTCTTTTAGCTCTCCACACTCTAGTACTTGCTTTTAGAACTTGCTTCCTTTAGATCTTCACTCGCAAATCCTTCTTATTACACCTAATTTGATTACAACCTTTTCCACATTCTTCTGTAATTGGAAAGGCAAAAGTTCAAAAAAAGTAAAGAAACTCACTTGGTTTTGATATATGAGAGGTACCTATTATTCACAAAACCATAGTTTCAATCGTTGTGCAAAAAGGAAAAACAAGGTTCATTTTCATTGTGTTTAGATAGATAATTACAGTGGAGATAAAGTCAAGATTCATATAAGGTGGTGTGTTTCTCTTGGTAGGTAGCTAGAGGAGCTGTTTGGACTCGGGAAAACCTTAGAAAGAGGAAAATTCAACTATGTTCAAGATGTTATCTATGTGAAAAGGAGGCAGAGACAATTAACCATCTGTTTTTACATTGTAAATGCACAAGCTAGTTATGGGATATGTTCATAAATCTGAAGGGTGTCATGTGGGCAATTCCAGGCAACACTGTTGATCTTCTGGCAAGCTGGAATGAAGGAAACAATGACAACAGAGACAGATGGAAAGTTGTCCCGGCAAGCATTTGGTGGACAATTTGGAAGAAGAGGAACTCTAGATGATTTAAAAATGCAAGTTGTTCTTTACATAAGATCAAATCCAACTGTGTTCTTCTTTTTGGGTTTCGATGCAAATCTGGAAATATAGATAGTCATGATGTAATTTTAGAAGTATTAGGATCCTTGTAAGAAGAAAAAGGATGTTGTAAATATCTTTTTGGATTCCAGCATTTATGCTGATGATTACTTATATATAAAAAATACGTTACCTTGATTTAAAAAATAAAAATAATAAAAATAATAATAATGATGATGATGATGATGATCTGGGAATGTTCTGGTGTTCTACTTTCACATGGTAAAACTTTGTGGTTTTTGTCACACAACGAACTGTAACATCTTTTTTTTTTTTTTTGGGGGGGGGGGGGGGGGGGGAGGAGGGAGGGCATAGCTGGTCCAGATATGGTCTATTGGTTAGAGTATAACACCGGAACCATGGAACACTCTGTGCTCATTATCTTTTTGATTGGTCTGGCAGCTCTCACAGAAAACAAAATTGGTCTATGACATTGCCTTCCACATTTTAATTTTGAGTGGTATCAGCCACTCAAGTGTGTTCCCTTTTATTGTGTGTGTGAGAGAGAGAGGGGTAGGGGGTAGTTGAGGTTTTCTTACAACGGAGTAGTTAGTCTAGTGTCGCTGCAAGATGAGAACTACAGCAATGTTTAGTTATGTTTATCCTCCAAGGAATGTGTTTTTATCTATTAGCTTTGGCAACATCTACTGTATATGGTAGTTAACAATAATCTAGTCTTGCCCCATGGCAATTTGGTCGGTAATGAATGGTATAATAACGTTATAGGGTAGTAGGTAAATATCAAGTAATTCTTGTGTTCCTTTTAATTACTTTTTCTGATGCACATCGTATTTGCATTGTGTTGTTTCGATTAAATTTTCTGTTGTTGTTACATCTCAAACTTTTTTTTCCCACCTTCTTATTTGATGACAAACTGTAGGTTGCACAAGAATTGCGTGAAAGGGGAATTTTGGCTGATCACTATCATGCAGATATGGATGTAAATGCTCGTGAGAGAGTTCATCTAAGGTACAAAAATTTTCTTTTGATATTTCTGTCTGCTCTTTCTAAATTTACAACTACCTTTTCGCTGTAATTATTCATGAATATTGTCTTTGCAAACAAGAGCTTTGTTTACCTTTTCAGTGGTTTCCTTTGCCCTTTCTAATATAAAGTGGTAAGTTTTATTACCTTTTCAGTGATTTCCTTTGCCTTTTCTAATATAAAGTGGTAAATTTTCTAATACCATAAAGTAGAAAACCTACTAAAACAGTATGGTTTTCTGTGAATGACACTCATTCTTCTATACATAAAGGAACACTAAAAGGAAATAAAGGATAAGAGGCTACTCATCAATTATACAAAATAAGAGATAAGGAAAATCATAATTTTCCTTTGTCCTTTTTTGGCTACTATGCCATAGATTCTTGTGTTGTTGGAATCAGCAGAATATTTTCTTCTGATAAGTCAAAATATTTCATTAAGAAAACACCAAGTAGGATGTTAAAAAGTTACATATAAACTGTAGATGACTCAATTTGAGTCATCTAACCAAGATGAAATTTTATATTATGTGTTTTGTGTGCGTTCCATAGTTTATTTGGCTCGAGAGCTAGTTTTCAGAGTGTTTTGTGGTAAAGTACGCTTTCCAGTGTCTTATGCTATTTAAGCTTTGCTATGGGCAAGTAGAAGGTTCATTTTCTGGTATACTATCAGGAGACCTCCAAAGCGAGGGATCAGAAAGCACTATTCGCTAAGAATTTCTTTTTTGCTCATTATGTTTTGACTTCATTGCATAAGGACATCCCATCAACCCTTTGTGTGCTCTTCATGTTTTACTTAAGAATCTTTTTTCCTCTTAGGATGTGTCTAGTTTGAGACAACAACAACAACATACCCTGTGTAAACCCACAAATGAGGTCTGGGGAGGGTGGTGTGTATGCAGCCTTCTCCCCTACCTTGTAAGGTAGATGTGTTTATTTGAGGAGATGATCAAATGGTCCTTAATGTTGTTGGATGATTTTGGTCCTTGATATGTAACACCTAACAAAATAGTCCTTAATTTATGAAAAAAGTTATCAACTTTGGTCCCTAAGCCCTAAAACTAACTTTTCTCCCAAAAAAAAAAAAAAACTGCTAAAATTAACCTCAGTTACAAATCTTCAATTCACTTTCTCTTCTCTGTCAAAACATATAGACAAACCGCCTTACCAGTGATAAATAACATGAGAAATCCTGAACTTCAAATTGCTTGGCGACCCAAAGAACCACAAAGATGCATACACACAGACAAACAGGAGAACCAAAAAGAAGTTTAATAAAAAAACGCTCCCAACTTCAGTTATGAAGAATGCATTAAAATAGACAATATCCACAGAAAGAGGAGGAGAAGGACAAGCAAAATAAGAGCAGAAAGAATTGAATTTTACTTGCATGGAATGGTATTTTCCAAGTAAGACGTAGTAATTTCAAACTAATTGATATAATAATCTGAGCAATGTATCTACTGCATATTCTGAATTGTAGAGTTTTCAATTAATCAAGCTTCTCGATCTTCTTCTACGATGGAGAAGTTGCAGAAAATGTGTGATAGGAATTAATCAACTGAAATGCCTTAAATTCAGGGATTGGGTAAACTCGGATACTCCCAATGTTAATCTCCCTCTCTCAGTCGAAAAATAACACCGGCAACTCCGGTGCAGCACCGCCCTCCACCATCTCTCCACAAACTCCAGCAGACGACCCTTCAATTTTTAAGGAACTAACACGTGAAAAAAAGTATTGTCAAAGGCGCACATAAAGCGCTCTTAAACCCTGAAGCGAGACTCAAAACGTGTTGAGCGCTTCGTCTTGCTTAATGTGCGCTTCAGAGTCATCGTCAAGTTTCTAAGGCATACTTTTCCTTTCCATGAGCCTCTTCGACACTAAACAATTTATATTTCGCTTTATCATAAAAAAAATAATCAATTTCTTTATTCATATATTTGTCATCCATGCTTATAATTAGTCTTGGCCTGAACAGATATATTTGTATTTTTTCTTCCTTTGCGCCTTTTTTCATTAAAGCCCACACTTTATTTGCGTTTAAAGCACCAACAGACCTTAGAACTTTTTTGCGCTTTTTGCTGCTGATAACACTGGTGAAAAATGGTAAAATGGAAAAAACAGAGTTCTGAAAAGGAAGTTAAGAGAGATGGAGGTGAAGCTTAGATACGGCGGTGGGGGATTCTTTGGGCTATAAAGTTTGGTATATAAGAAGATAGAATAGCTTCCAGATGCTTTTGATTTCTGCCATTGACGGTGGTTCTGTTTTTACCAGAAAAGAGTTGCAGGTATGGATGGACCTCAGCATTAATTTTAACAGTTTTCTGTGGAGAAATGTTGGTTTTAGGGCTAAAAGGACCAAAATTGTCGACTTTTACCATACATTACTAATTCTATTAGGTGTCATGTATCAAGGACCAAAATCATCCTATGCCCATACATTAAGGACCATTTTGATCATTTTCTGTCTAGTTTGGTGCAAAATGTTTTGCTTGATAAGATCATTTTCCTAGTCTGATGCCTTCTGTCATTGAGAATATTTATGGGAAAATAACTTACCTCATTGATGGTTTTAAGTCATTTTCCCTTATAAATATCTCAATTGTTTCACTTGTATTAAATAAACGCTACTGTTAGCCTTAATATTCAGAGTTATCACCGAGACATCATCCTGTGCTCCATCCCCACCTTCTGCTATTATTTCAAATAACACAGCCCTTAGTACACAATATCATCACTGAGACATCATCCCGTGCCCGTACCTTCTGCTATTACCATATGTTACCTACCTTTAAACCCAACTAATTTCTGGAAAATAATCTAACAAATAGTTTTTCGAAAATATTTAATATTATGAAACGCACCTTAAGAAATGATATCATCTACAGCATATGAGCTGTCAAATTGTGATTCTCTTTTATTATTGTATCTGCGTGATTATAATTCCTGGTATCATTTGTTTTAATTGTACAATCTTATTCTTTATCAAAAAATTGTAAAATCTTATTCTAATTCAACAAGTAACTTATATGTGATGTCACAGGTGGAGTAGTGGAAAGTTGCAGGTCATTGTTGGTACGGTATGTATCATGAAGTGCCCTGACTTCTTATTTCTTATGGCAATTATCATACTTGGAAGTGCTTTTCTTGTTCAGGTGGCATTTGGTATGGGAATTAACAAGCCAGATGGTTAGTAAGTTACCTGGTTATACCCTTTTGCCTTGTCTTTTATAATAAATTCATACATCATTTGACATGGAAATAACAAGCCAGATGGTTAGTAAGTTACCTGGTTATATCCTTTTGACATGTCTTATCATATAAATTCATACATTAGTGAAGATATTAATCTTCCCTGCCCCCACCCCTGGATGCTTAAAAAAGGTTAGTTTCGCAATAGTTTCTTTAAGCAGGCTGATGGATCTCATTCTATAAACAAAAGGTTTGTTTGATACAAAATGTGATATCTGAAGAATTCTGTCTCTCGAGATTGGATAATATTGACGGATTAAGAGTTGGAGAATGAACCTTTCTCGGGTATATGGTTTCATTGTCCTAATAATAATCTAATTGTTATATATCCAAAAGAGTAATGATCTAGTCTATTTCTGACGTGCAATGTGATTAAATTCTGAGTTTCAATATCTTAGGCATTAAGGTTTTTTTCTTTTGTATGTAAAAAAGTTACTAACTATTGATTTCTTAACCCATACTATCTTCATTGATTTTTTTCTTTTTTCTTCAGAACCAACGTTCCTTTTCTCAATCAAGATACATTGAAAAACATAAGAAAATTAGTAGAAAAATATTTTCAAACCGGAAAAAGTAAGAAAAAGGAAATGATATAGCAATAAAGAAACACCTATCATTTATCAATTATTCTTCAGCAAGACAATGGCTAGTTGACACACAAGTATTTTCAAAAAAAAACCTTTCTATTCGATAGCTCTATGGGGTAAAAAAGGACTTATGAAAAACTCTTGTTTATTAACATTGAAAAATAATGGAAGTACTTACCTTTCTCCCAAAAACTAAATATCCAATTGATGAAAATGGAAAAAAGATAACACTACCTTTTGTGACTATTGCTCATTATGAGAATAAAGCAGTTTATTTCCTATCCTTATGAATCGGACAATACTATGCTATTCCCAATATTTGTATTAGGACTCTTTGCTTTGTTTGTTGGATCTTCAAGGAATTCTTTTCAACCAAGAGAGAGTGAATTGCAAGCAAAATAAGAATAAGGGGAAAAAACAAGTGAATAAATGAAAGTTGAAAAAGTTTAAAAGCAACAGCAAAAAGATATCCTTCTAACAATCTGGAAATCAGCCCCTTTCAGATATGCGAAGGAGGAAGGAGGGATGGACATATGGTATTCATTCCTGATGGCCAACTAGAACAATGACAGAGCAGCTGCAGCTGGGGAAGGGTAGGATGTGGATCTAGATCATGAGAGTGAGGTGGGAAGGAGCAGCATCGACAATAATGACAACAGAGAATGGTAGGATATGGGACTGGGATAATGGAGTGGGATATTCTGTTAAAACCTGTTATAATGGGGAAAATAGGTGGTTTATCAAAAAACTAATGGGGAAAATAGGTGATGCACACATCTTGTTGCAGTACTACGAAATTTAATGCTGTTAAAAGCTGATTAGCATCTCTTGGAGAACATCTTTTAAAAATGTAACACACACAAAAGAAAAAAAAAGGAAGAAGAAAGAGAGCTGATGATGTAGCAAAGCTAGTTGTTGACTAACTATCTGCTGACATTGGTAGAGTAATGCAGTGTGGACTCTTAACTAGAACGAATATGGTTCAAATAGCTTCATGTCAGAAAATTCAAAAATTTAGGATTCATTGGCAAACTTGTTTCTCAATTCCTGTCACTCAATAGAGATAGAAAAAAGATTTCATTTGTTAGGCAGTTGTCTTAATAGATCTTATTGAGAAGTTTGTTTTAAATGCATAAATTTCTTACCCATTTAAGATATTCAGAGGCTATTGGAAATGGTCCTTCTCTTTTTCAACAGCTTCCTCTTAAGATTGCGGGACCACAGGTGTTAATCTATGCCCATCTTTTACCTACTTCTCATCTTTCAAGGAATGAGAGGAGTTCTTTTCAAGTAGTGTTTGTAAACTTCTCTATGTATGAAGCAAAAATATACCTAAGCTTCTTTCTTGTGGAATCTGAATTATACATGTCTCTTAGACATCAATTTCCTTTCTTGTTGCTGGATTTTCAAAGAAATAACCTCTAACGATCAAAAACATAATAGTATATCTTGCTCGTTGAATTAATTTGCTATCTCATAGAGGTATTCTCTGCTGATATGATATACTCACTCCTACTTATTCATAGTCAGATTTGTCGTCCATCACAGCTTGAGCAAATCAATGGAGACCTACTACCAGGTCCTAATTCCCTACCCCTGTGCTTATGATGCACAATATAGCCTTTTTTTTAGTCTAACTGCCTTTCTGCAGGAAAGTGGTCGAGCTGGAAGGGATGGGCTTCCTTCTGAATGTGTTCTATTCTTTAGGCCTGCTGATGCTCCTAGACAGGTAAAAAAAAATTTAGACTGATGCTGTTAACGTTTTAGTGCAAGATAATGTAATTGGTGGCTGTTGTGATTTTTGGGTTGTGATTTTTGGGCAGAGTTCTATGGTCTTCTATGAGAATTCTGGATTAAAAAATCTGTATGACATAGTACGATATTGTCAGGTATGGCTCCTAAACTCTTTATTTTGATGTTTTCTGTTCTTTTTTGACTTGGGTAGGATATAAGGTTGGCTGTTGAAATATTTTTTCATATTAGAGACTGTTTTCTCTATATAGATGTCATTCTGATTCCGTGAGAACGCATATGACCTTTTATTTATCTTATTTGTTTGCCATTAAAAAAATCTATTAGTAAGAGATATCACTTAAAGGATATAGCAACAGCTTGTTCCTGCTTAAAATATAATCAATAGTTTCTTCTCCCACAAACAGCTTAGAAACTTGGACAAACTTATATATCCAAATTGAAATCATATAGTATCAACTAATCCCTCCATTCACTTTTACTTGTCACATTTCGCTTCACCAACTTGACTAATCTTCGGAGCTAAATTGAACTAGATTAATTCAATACTTGTCGGTTATCATCTTCTTTGTGGGAGGAAATTCTGAGGTGGTTTGGAATGGAGTGGGTGATGCCGAGCATTGTGAAAGACTCAATTGGTAGTTAGGCCCTTAGAAGACGGAAGAGAAGAAGCAAAGAATGGAATGTTGCTCCCTTGGCACTCATGTGGACTGTATGGAGAGAGAGGAAAGGAGGGGTTTTGAGGGCATAGGGAAAGATTTTGCTTATTTGAGAAATAGTCTCTTTGCTTTTATTTCTTTTTGATGCACCCATGAGGTTCCTATGGTATAGATGATTGGGTGGCTTTTGTAGAAGACTATGTTTTGCTGTGAGGTTCTCTATTTTTTTGTATACTTCTTGTACACGGGCACTTTTTACGCCATATTTATATGAAAATTATTGCTTGAACAAAAAAAAAACTAAATTTAAAATTTAAATGTTCAAAAACTATAAGACTACAAGTTGCAGTCCTTCTCATATAAATATGATGAAAAAATACATCTTATAATGTTGGTCAAATCCATGCAGTTTGACTCTCGAGAACCAAAACGTGACAAGTAAAACTAAACAGAGGGAGTATAAATTTGCCCTGTAGAAGTGTCCAAATAAACAGAAGATTTTGCTGGTATGGAAGGGAAAATTAATCTAATTTCTTAATGATGTATGAAGGTTTGCTTCATTTTCGAAAAAGAAAAAACGTTTGAAGTTCGCCTTACCATATCTTCATCTAATTATCTAAAATCCTCACCATGTCCACATCAAGGAAGACAGTTCAGATGAGAAACATCTTGTATGCCTTCTCTTGTACTCCTTTAGTTTCTTTAGTGTTTATTTCTAAAATAATACTTGAAGAATTTGACACCAAAATTTCGTGCAACAAAATTTAATACCTCTTTTCTGTTTCAGAAAGACTTCTCGAAGCAAAATCCTGTACTATTCATGCTCATTTCATGTGAATATTTCCATAATCATAGAACTACCCAATTACCAATTCAAAAAAAAAAAAAAAAGAACTACCCGATTATCCAGTTCTTTTAATCTAGGGAACTTTGCTTTTTGTTACTAGTGAGCACCCAAGCCTATATGACATCTCTAGATACTTCCTAAATCACATAGTTCTTTTTGCACATTTAATAACTACATTAGCTATGTCCAGTCAAACAATATTTTGAAAGAGGTAGTGCCGCTTCCTATTTCCAGCTGTGCTTTTTGCTCAATTCTTGTGAAAAATACCATACTGATCAGACTGCCCTTCAAGAGGATATAAGCTTTGTATAGTTGATGTAGTCTCTTCCTTTTCCATTGTGTGAGAAATAAAGGAGGAAAATATTATTGAAATCGTGCATCTATATTATTAAATTGAGCCCTATTTATAGACAGTACATTACAATCCTTTTTCACGTAGGATACTATATATAAATTCTATTCCTATTCTTACTCCCCCCCCCCTCTCCCCCGTCCCCCCCACTCCAGAAGTGGTGCATACAAGTCATATGTATCGAGCTTGTTACAAATGTAACTAATACAAAGATTGGTGAGGGACTTGGTGAAAATATATGCAAGTTGATCGTTCGACTTCACAAACTTTGTAACAATATCTCTGGAGAGTAATCTTTTCTCTAACAAAGTGATAGTCAATCTCAATGTGCTTAGTCCTCTCATGAAATATCGTATTTGATGTGATATGAAGGGCCACATAGTTATCACACACAAGTTCCATCTGACTGATTTATCCAAATTTTAGTTCTCTAAACAATTGTTTAATCCAAACTAGTTCACAAGTTGCTACAGCCACTACTCGGTATTCGGCTTTTGCACTAGATTGAGCAACCACACACTGTTTCTTACTCCTCCAGGATACCAAATTACCTCCTACTAAAACACAATTTCTGGATGGAGTGATCCAGCCCAATCAACGTCTGTATATCCAACAATCTGTTCATGGCCACAATCTTCAAAAAGTAATCCTTTATCTGGAACTGACTTTGTATATTGCAGAACGCGGACAACTGCATCCTAGTGACTGTCACAGCAAGAATCCATAAACTGAATTACAACATTCACGAGAAAAAAATGTCAGGTTTAGTCACTGTGACATAATTCAACTTACCAACCAGTCACCTATATCTCCAGGATCATTGAATGACTCCTCCTGTCCTAGCAAGAGTTTAGCTTTTGGATCCATATGAGTGTCAATGGGTCTACATCCCATCATTTCCTCTCCCCAAGAATGTCTAAGGGACACTTGTGTTGCGAAATAATAATATATGATCTGGACTAAGCAACCTCAGTACCTAGAAAATATTTTAGTTTGCCGAGGTCGTTAGTTTGGAAATGTGCAAAGATATGTTACTTTAAAGTAATGATATCATCCTGATCACTGCCGGAAATAATGGTAGTGTCATAAACTAGCAAATAAATACGCAGATTTGGAGCAGAATGCTGATAAAAGACAGAGCGATCAACTTCACTACGAGTCATGCCAAACTCCTGAATTACTGTGCTAAACTTCTCAAATCAGGCTCGAGGAGACTGTTTTAGACCATAAAGTGACCGGCGCAGTCGACGC
Source organism: Datura wrightii (assembly GCA_035772735.1). NCBI lineage: Eukaryota > Viridiplantae > Streptophyta > Magnoliopsida > Solanales > Solanaceae > Datura > Datura wrightii. Next base: position 18,794,242 of record JASDFA010000006.1, on the reverse strand, counting down.
ACCAAGCTAGACACTCCTTCACAACGAAATCAGGTGGTTGCTCCATATAAACTTCCTCCTCAAGGTTACCATGGAGAAAAGTATTCTTAATTTTCAATTGATAAAGAGGCCAACTGCGAACATCAATCAAGGAAGAAAAAAACTGACAGATGTTATTTTATCCATGGGAGAAAAAGTATCACCTTAATCAAACTCATGTATCTGAGTATATCCCTTGGGAACCAGTCAAGCCTTAAGCCGATCGACTTGGTCATTTGGATCAACTTTGACTACATAAATTCAACAACAACTAGCAATAGATTTTCTCAAAGGGAGGAGAAAAAGCTTCTAAGTACCACTCGCATGTAAAGCAGACATCTCGTCAATCATAGCATGTCGTCATCGTGGATACGAAAGTGCCTCACCTATAGACTTAAGGGATGGAGACAGAGGAAAAAGATAATACAAAGGCATAATGGGGTGATGACAAATGATGATAACTTAAAAAGGTATTGGAGGTTATTATTACGAGTTGAGTGTATACCTTTTTGAAGTTCAATCGGTTGATTAGGAGGAGACAAGTCCACAATAGGTGCAAGCTCTGGTGCAGGACGTGAATTATTTGGGCCTCATGCTGGATGTGGACGCCGACGATAAGTCAGGTGTGGTGGCACTGTGGATGAAGACGTCACTATAGATTCCTCAAAAGTCGGTAGGGGTAACACTGGTGGCATTGTGGATGGAGATGTAGAAATAACCATAGATTTCTCAAAAATTGGTATAGGTAAGACCTTAGATATGTCGGGAGATCAGAAGAAGATGTAAAGTAGGGTCGAGACTCAAAAGAATGTGATGTCAGTTGACATAAGGTACTGACGAAGATCGGGTGAGTAGCAACGATAACCCTTTTAAACCTGTGAATAACCAAGAAAGACACATTTAAGAGCACAAAGAAAATTAATCTTTCTCAGGGGTTAAGTTATGAACTTGAGGGGGAAGTGTCACACCCCGAGCCTACACCCTGGACGTAACACGGTACTTGAAGCCACAAGTGACCCCAAGTCAACCCCTGGTCTATCATACACTAGCATTCTGAGTAAACATGTACAGCGGAACTTTTAAATAACAGATTTATCCGTTTAAGAAAATGTAAGGACTGAAAGTAGAGAAAGAAATAATATATCTGAAATACAATTTTGAAAGACAAGTCTGGTCTGAAAGCCAACTATTGAGGAGTTGCTGGGACAGGCCCCCAGCTAACTCTGAGTCTATACAAAACCATATCCAACTGAAGTAAATGAACAAGGCCCTCGAATGATGAGGACTCACACTCTGACCTGCTGAAACTGAAACTGATGTAACTATTTGTGTTGAATCTGAGAACCTGCAGCTGTATCATGAAACGATACAACATGAAAAGCATGCATCGGTACTTTGAATGTACTGAGTAAGTGGGAGAAACATACAGAATATAAAGTTTGAACTGAAATTGACACGCCATGACCAACAGGTAAGCTGAACTTAACTACTGATATAATCTGAAATGGTCAAGACGACCCTGTTTGATGGTCAAGGATATGCCCTAAGTCTGAAACACTGAATCTGAGATACTGTACTGAACTGAGCTGCTTATTCTGATACTAGACTGGACTGACTGGTGGGAGAGTCTATAACCGACATATAACCATGTGAGCTAGACGTGGAGTCCGATGTATACACTCCACCGGTAGGACCCAATATACCTCGTCAGGGTATAAAGGCATGAACTGGGTGATCACAAAAATATTTGGGGCCAATCAGACCAAGTAATACTGTAGCCTACACTGGCAACGTAGTTCTGGGAACCTGGGTGCGCTAGAACCCTGGCCTGCTTGGTGCTAAGTTCTACTCTCACTGGAGAACCTAAACTGAACTACTAAGCTGATAGCTTGAAACTGGGGCCCAAGACTAGTCAGGGACGAATAACTGCATGTACCCTGAGAGCCTTATCGGACCAGATTCTGAAACTGGGTTCTAAGACTGGTCAGAGCTGCTTATCTGGAAGCGTCGTAACCGTCTACAGAACAACTAATAACTGAACTGGGGTCCTGGGGCTGGTCAGAGCTATAACTGAATATCATGACCGCCTAATGGACCAAATAATTGAAATCTGAATCTGAGTCTGAAAACTGGGAGGCACCACTGGCACCTTGAAAATAACTGGAGTCAAATTGATCAGTTGACATTTTCTGGACAACACTGAGATTGCTAAAATCTGACTGAAGTTTGGCTAATATGATTCTGACTCAGACTAGACTGATAGAGTTTTGTGTTCTAACTGACTAAATTACTAAGCAGCTAATAGAGAATTTCATTCAACGTACTAAAGTCATTCTGATTCATGGGATATTTACCCAACACATATGTAAAGCAAGACAATTCTAGGAATTCAACCCGAAGCATTCTTCATTCACCAGAGAGAATTTAACAAGTAAAATCATTACTCAAAAGTTGGGGCTTAAATTTACTTTTGTCATAATACTGACAATTTGATGAGAAATTGATGAAGATTATATTAACAATAAGTATAAACATCGTTCTGAGTGAAACCAACGAAAATAAACATGAATGTTTCTCATACTCGAAAGCTCAGGGCTTAAAACTGATAGAAGAAATTGAGGAGGACTTTGGAGACGCAAGGGAAGGACAATCCCCTTGCTAAAACCCCACATACCTGGCGAAGAAACCTGGAGAATCTGCCTGAAACTCGAAGGGAAAAGTTCAGCCCTAGCCCTTGTTCTGAAATACTCTAAGAGAGAATTCTACGATGTTCTTCTGAGGATTAGCGTGAGAATGAGGGAAGGAATCGTTTTCCCCACTAAAACGTCTGAAATTAGTGCTTAAACGACGTGGTTTAATGCTTGTGAGAATAGGAAATTATTAAATACCCCTTAGAAATTCGCTGGGAAAAACTGTCAGGTGTCTCTAATGGGTGACCTAACGACTCGTTACTAGGTCCAACGAGTCGTTGGGTCCTTCCGTCAAGTTCACTGGAAAAAAATCTACCCACTCCTGATGGGCACATGACGAGTCGTCATGACTGGGAACAACTCATTGTGTCGTTGGTCAGGTACACTGGTAAGAAAGTTAGAAAGGACTGGAAACGAAGGACCTGACGAGTCGTTACTGATGATGACGACACGTGGTGACCTTCCATCAAGTACACTGTAAATTCCTCGAATTTCGAAACTCCGGCTTGGCAACGGGCAACTTAACGGGTCGTAGGGCCTGCTAACGACTCGTGGTGTCGTCCGTTAGGTATGCTGGAGTATATTCTTGGCATCCTTCACATGGTTGACCTGACGAGTCGTTGGGTCCCTTAACGACTCGTCAGGTTGGTCGTTCTGCAACTTTCCTGTAGTTTTCCAGATTTTCTGATTAAAGTCCCAGATATTGATTTTGAGCTTCCAGGGCATTATAGGAAGAGAGTATAGAGGTACCGAGGAAACAATACTAAATAAGGAATTTGGTTCTGCATGGAAGATGAGGGCATCTGATTAATTAAATAGCAATATGTGAGAATTGCATCGCCCAAAAACGTAGCGAAACATGTGGTGCAATGAGACGAGTGCGACCAGTTTCAATGAGCTACCTATTATTCCTCTCCGCTATCCCATTTTGCTAAGAGTTGTACGAACAAGATGTTTGATAAATAATTCCTTGGTGAGCCATAAACTGCTGAAACTGGGATGACAAATATTCTAAGGCATTATCACTTTGAAAGGTATGAATAAACAGTGTTATCAAAAGCAAAAAGCGCAAAAAAGCTCTAAGGTCCGTTGGGGCTTTAAGCGCAAACAAAATGTGGGCTTTAATGAAAAAGAGACGAAGGGAGAAAAAAATACAAATATATATGTTTTGTCCGAGACTAATATTTATAAGCATGAATGACTAATATATGAACAAAGAAATTTTTTTAAATAAAGTGAAATATCAGTTGTTTATTGTTGCCTTCTCAGAAGAGGCTCATTGTCTAGGAAAAGTATGCCTTAGAACCTTGGCAACGATATTGAAGCGTACATTAAGCAAGGCAAAGTGCTCAACACATTTTGAGCTTCGCTTCATGGCTTAAGTGCGCCTTTGACAACATTGCGAATAGAGATACCAAATTTGTTTTGTATTTCACCAGAAAAACTCTTGAATATTAGAAACAACTCAGAACGATCTCTCATTAAGAAAATCAAAGTACATCTTGAATAATCATCAATTAAACTAACAAAATAACGGAATCCAAGGTTGAACTAACTTTACTAGGACCACAAATATCATAATAGACTAAGGAAAAAATACACTTTGCATGACTCCCAGCACCACGTTGAGAGGTAGTGCGAGTGTGTTTCCCGAGTTGATGTGACTCACAATCTAATATGGGAAGATTAGACAAACTAGGCACCACTTTTTGTAGCTTGAACAAACTCGTATGTCCTAATTGTTGTGAATTAAGTCCGGAGAATTTGTAGCTAGACATACTATGGAGGAATTAGGAGAGGCAAGGTAGTAGAGGCCTTGTGATTTATATCCTACACCAATCGTTTGTCCCGTATTATGGTCCTGCATAACAAAAGAATCATCAAAAGATATTGTGGCACAATTTAGGGCACGAGTCAAACGACATGTAAGATTAAAAGGACAACTAGGGACAAAGAACAAAATTTAGAGCAACAGACGATATGATATTATCTTGTCCAACTCCTGTTGCTTTTGTTTGGATCCCATTGGCTAAAGTAACAACAGGAAGAGACTGCTAATAATCCATATCTGACAAAAGTAAGTTATCACCAGAAATATGGTCAGAATTGTCGGAGTCCATAACCCATGATCCAAGGGTATTAGATTGTTCGACCAACGCTACTTGTGGAGATGTCTAGTTACTTGCTCGATACTAAAGCAACTCATTATATTCCTCTTCAAATAAATAAACTCATTGATTACCTGTACTGTCAGCCTAAGCAACATGGGTATTCTTGGGTGGTCGGCCATGCAAAGAATAGCATGCTTCACGAGTGTGCCCAAGCCTATTACAATAAACTACACTTAAGTTGAGATCTTTCAAAACGATCCCCTTCTCGTCGATTCTTCATAGAATGGGATGTTCGATTATCTGATCTTCTCATTAAGGGTTCTGAAGTAGTTATAGGACTTGACTTTCCAACTTTGACATTTTTGCAATTAAAAACTTGACACCCGAAAGACGCGTTGGATTAAAGCGAGTGCTGAGTAGGAAAATAAACTGAGAAAGTTGCCCAAAAGGTGACGTGGAAAGTTGTTTGAATTGCTGGCAGCCACAAAAGTGACTTAAAACAAAAGACTTAAGAGAAAAGTTGTTGGAACTAGTCAAATAAGACCAGCTCTGTAAATCTGGATGTTGGAACTGCTCGAAACTGGTTGGGTCACGGTCGGAAAAGTCAGGAGTATCACAAGAGCCTAAAAACAGAGGTTGAAGACGCTAGAAAGTAAATATGTTATTGGAAATGATCCAAAATTTATGGATATGTTCAGAATAGTTGCTCAACTGCTATGGAATAAAACTCAAGCTCGAAAACACATCAGTGCAGTGTTCACGCGCCGACGTGTGAATCGGAAAGCTCGCCAGAAAACCTAATGTCAACGGTGAGGGGTGTGTTACAGGTCTTCTGTCGGAGATATTTTGTGGTAGTGTTGGTTTTTTGAACAATGCCTCCGGAGAGGGATATTGATGGAGATAGCCCTTAGGTCACCGAAAAATTGCACAGTGACTGAAATTTCTTTCAAAGCTGGTATTTTGCACAACTATATTTTTTTCTCACCAATGTTGTGATAGATACCATGTAAGAAATAACAAAGAAAAATATTATTGAAATTGTGTATCTGTATTATTACATTGAGCCCTATTAATAGATACTACATTACAATCCTTTTCTATGTAGTATACTAGTGTCACGCCCCGACCCTGGGCCCAGGTGAGACCGACAACTCGATGCCTAACTTGCTCGAGCGAACCAACTAACATGACATAACCCTTAACATGTGCAGAAGAAATAAATTCATATCATAATCAAGATCCTTGGAGAACAAAGAAATTCCCATTTCGAAAGCTTTCATTTAGATCAAAACATAATATTCCATAAATAGATAAAGCTGTCAAGTTTACATCATTGAATGTTCTAGACTCATCTAATTTATGAAGCCTCTAACATAAATGCACAAACTGTTTTATCGGGACAAGGCACCCGGCATATCTCTAAGCAAAAACTAGAAATACTGAATGTAAAACTAGGCCCCAAAAGCAAAATGTGTGGAACCTGACTGTGGCTCGATCATCTGCTTGTGTACCGGAGTCTGCATTACTAAAAATGCAGCGCCCTCGGCAAAAAAGCATAAGTACATATGGAAGTGTACTCTATGTAATATTGCAGAATGAAAACATGAACATAACTGAAATGGAATGATAACCTGGAAACATAATCATAGCATGAAGGGAATCAAATGATTCAAAATCGGTTGACCTTATCGTATTCATCTTTCGTCATTCATTAGTTCGTTATGGGAGGTTCTTTGAACCGACATAATCCAACAAGTACATGAAGTTTGTTCTTTGCCCGATCAGCTAAGTCACCTCATACCTTGCCGGGATACGAGACATACAGGACATGATTGCTAGCAAGGATCCATAATAAGCCCTTACCAGGGGCACATAGAGGATTCGCCTAAACCAACAGAACAATCCATATCCTACATTGGCATACGATGTTTCGGGCACGAATGTCTTCTCGATTTTTAATACTACTCCATTCATTATGTGGTGAGATTAACTCATAATCATCGTTTAGCTTCATAAGTCATACTTCATTCATCATGTCGTATTCATAACTCATATTCATCAAGTTATATTCATAGTTCATAAAATCAATGAAGGCTTCTCTTTTTGAAGGAAAATTCATGTTGTTGACACTTTTCATAGAAAAATTCAAGGAGCTCAGCGAGTAGAACAATAATGGGCACATAAGGAATTCATAGCATTCGATTTTAATTTACAAGAACAAGATCAAAACTTTCTACATTAATCCTAACTATCTCAAGAAGGAGAATTTCATGGGTGTTCATGGAAACATGGCATGGGGAAGAAGCAAGATGTTCCCACACGTGAGATAGCCTTACATACCTCAATTGAAATAAAATACCCAAGAAAAATCTAATCTTTGAAGAAGAGGAATAGCAAAAACTTTTCTTGAACCTTGAGTTGGGTTTATCTTTAAAACCCTAAGATTGTTATGTAGAATCTTGTCATGAATTTCGAAATTATAGATTAGGAGTGCTTGGAAATACTTAGGAATACATGGGAGGAATATACCTTAGTGTTAGAGATTGAGGAGAGGAGAGAAATTCGTCCTAGGGCTGGTGGGGTGAAAAATAGAATGAAAATTCGAAAGAAAAGTGTTTTAAAAGGTCCCATCGGCCATTATGCGGACAGCAGAATGCTTCTGCAATTCGCATTTTGGTCGCAGAAGTTGATAGAATGCCTGGGGCTACGAAGTCCATTCTACGGTTCAGAATGGGAATTCTGGTAGAATTTCCCAGAACAATCTTTGTCTGCTACCTTTTGGTAAAATGATCATAACTTTTCATAGAAAGGTCTAAATGACGAACGGTTATGCCAGATAGCATTAAAGATGCACTGGTTAGTTGGAGCTCATGGGAGGTCAGAAAACCCATCAGGGAAGTATGGAAGATCCCTGCTTGCATTTTTTGGTGTGTTTGGAGAGAAAGAAACAGTAGATGCTTTGGAAGCACCTCTGCCCCAAGCTACATTCTTAAGGCTGAGTTTTAACAAGTCTCTGTAGCTAGAGCAACTTCTCCCCTGTCAATTTCCCTGAAGTTTTTTGGACTTTGTTAGCTCCTTAACTTTAGATTAGCCTTTTGAAATAGAGCTAACAATGTCTTTTGCTTTTCTATGCTCTATAAATTTTGCATCTTCTTGATGTCTTGTATGGAATACATTATCTTATCAAAAAAAAAAAAAAAACTGTGAACTTCTCTTATATAATATCTGTCCTGAATACATCTTTTTAAAGCTGTAATAGAATATTTTCAATACGGTTACCGACTAGTTAGATTTGGAAAGCAAAAGAGCTTGCTGAGATGTTAGGCTGGTTATCCATACCTGTCAAGGTAGGCATGATGTTTCTTGATTGCTTAATCTGTGGTTGTACTGACATTATTTAGCCAGTAAGTGACAGTGGTACAACAAGTATATCAGTTTTAAGGTTTTTGGTTAATTTAAAACCAGTGCCCCAAGTTATTGGGAATTCAATTTCTACTAGAGCTCATATGTAAACAGTAATTGTTAACACTCAGCTAGAGGAATAAATATCTTTTGTTGCAGTCTAAAAGAGAGTGCCGTCGAAGTGCTTTCTTCCGACATTTTGCTGAGCCTTTACAAGAATGCAACGGTATGGTTAACTTATTAAGTTGGATACTGATGTTAACTTGTCACAGTAGCCAGAAGAGCTCCACAACTTCGCTTGACCTTCATCTTGCTCAGGAATGTGTGACAACTGTGCCTTTTCAAATGATGTGGAAGATTTGGATGTCTCAAGTATGTTGTTTAGACTTCTGTACTTGTACTAATCTTTTATCATGTCTATGAGTTGTCTAAAATCATGGTTTTACCTGGTTAGTCTGTCTTTTGCAGTCTTCTCTAATTATGTTAGATTTAGTTCCAACCATTTTTTTTTTTTTGAAGACTGGTAATTTGTATTCCCAAGCATTAAGGGACATGCTGTCTACTTCCAAAAAAATCATCAATAAAGGAGCAAAGAAAACAAAAGACTAATTACAGAGATCCTAAGAAATCTACCAACTGAACTACATCCTCTATATTTTTTTCTTTACACCAGAAATGGAAATTAATGCACTTCCACTTAATTTTCTGCATAGAACTAAATTTGTCCTCATAACACCTTCCATTTCTTTCCATCCATATTGTCCACCAATTACATGAAGGAATTACTCTCCATCATCTCTTTTGGGACTTGCTTCCCCCTCCCCTGATTCAGCAGCTTAGAAGGTTCGAAGTGTACTCTGGCATAGTCCACTTAGTGTCCAACCATTTTCTTGGATTTAGTATGATCCTTTTGCTCCGATAGTAAACTGCTGATACATATGAGCAGTAACAGATGTTCTCTTTCTACAGTCTCCAACATAATTAATGATTATCCTGGTAATGAAATGTATTTATTGCAGTCCAACTAGTGAGCTAGGTGAGTTTTGCATATTGTTGTTTGGTCATTATGTTGTCAGTTTACAATTACATCATTTTCTTTTTTCCTTCTCTGTTCCTCTTGTGTGCATGCGTTACCGTCTCAATGTAACAGCCTCTTGTCGTCATGCTTGTTTAAACATGAAGATATGAAACATGTATTAGTTTGATTTAATTGTATTTCATTGTCAGGAAAAAAAATTCTTTTTCCTTGGATGCTTCACCTATTCTGTTTCTTTCACAGAATCTTATGTTCCTTAGGTGTACTAAAATATGAAGTAACTACTCTTGATATGAATTATCAAAAGAAAGAGAGAGAGAAAACTTCTTGTTTGAAAGCATGGAAAGAAACAAAAAGAAAGGGAAAATGACAGTGTTTTCTTTCTCTTGTTTGATTTACAAATATAAAGAGGAAAGGATAGTGTGTGAGAAAGTAGTTTTCTTTTGGTCCACTTATTTAATTGAATGAGAGAAAGATGGGTTCAAGTTAGTTTTCCTACTGTTCCATTTCCTTTTTGTTTAGAACCGGTAATGTTGTATTCCTCAGCATTAAGGATATGTTGGAGATCTTCAAAAAAGAAGCCAAAAGTAGGAAAGGAGCTGCTTACAGTGAGCCTAACAAATCTACTAGCTCTAATTCATCTATGTCTATCTTTTTGAATGGAATACAATACAATTCCATTTAACATAATGAATGGAATTGGACCTGTCTTCAAAACATTTACTATTTCTCTCTCTCCATATAGTCCACCATATGCAGTGTGGGATGATTCTCCACCATCTCTTCTGGCTCTTGCTCCGTCCTCTTCTAATCCAGCAACTTAGTAGATCTACAATGGTGCTCTAGCATTGTCCATTTTGTGTCTATGAGGGTGAGGAATAAGGTCCATAACTGTGCAGTGAATTCACAGTGCAAAAAAAGGTGATTGTTTGTCTCTTCTGTTTCCCCACAAAGTTGACATCTGGAGACTATAATTTGACCCTTTCTCTTCAAGACCTCCTGTGTCAGGCATGCCTTCCTTGCCACTAGCCAGGTAAAACACTTTACTTTAGTTGGAGCTATATTCTTCCAGACATTGTTCCACAAAAATTGTTGTCTTCTGTTTTGTTGTGTGCTTCCTATTTCAAAAGCCCTTTTTACAGAGAATTTCCCATCCTTTTTGTGCTTCCATCTCATTGAATCTGAACTTGAAGTAGTGTCTGTAAAGTCCTCTAGTAGTAGGAGTAGGTTGGCCACCCTGTCCACTTCCCAATCATTCAATAACCGTCTAAAAGGAATGACCCACCCCTGGTCAATCCAACATTCTTTGACAGTTGCTTCAGGATTATTGCATATGTTGAATAAATCAACAAAGGTAACCTTTAGTGGCATTTGATTATTCCCAGCATCTTCCCAAAACTTTATTTTCCTCCCATCTTCCACTTTTATAGCTATATGCTCTTCTAGCTTTGGCCAAAGATCTCTGGTTGTTCTCCATGCCCCACTGCCATATGGCATATGACTAGTATTGCTACACCAAGGGTTGTTCTCACCATATTTTACTTTGATGATCTCCTTCCATAAAGCCTGATCTTCATCATTGTATCTCCAAAGCCATTTCATCATTAGGCTCTCATTCGGTCTCCTTAAATTTTTTATGCCCAATCCTCCAAAGTGTCTAATTTTCATTGTTACTTCCCAGTTCACTGGGTTATATCCTTTGTTCTCCTTGCTGCCATGCCAAAGGAAATCCCTTCTGAGTTTATCCAGTTTTTTTATAACCTTCTGGGTTAGAGGAAATATAGACATTACATAAGTAGGTAGAGAGTCTAAAGCTGAGTTTATGAGGGTGAGCCTTCCTCCTAAAGATAGATATTGAGTCTTCCACCTTGTTAATCTCTTTTCTGCCTTCTCTATTATGCCATCCCATATCACTGCCTCTTTGTGTTTATAGCCAAGTGGCATGCCCAAGTAGGTTGTAGGCAGATGATCCACCTTGCAGCCAAGTATGTCTGCCAAACTTTGTATGTTGGGTACTTCCTTGATAGGAAACAAACTGCTCTTCCCCCAATTTATTTTTAAACCTGAGGTGGTTTCAAAAAACAAAAGCAACAATTTGATGAAGTTTATCTGTTCCTCAGTAAGGTCACAAAAAATAATTATGTCATCAGCATAAAGGAGATAACATACTTCCTTGGTTGCCCTGCAACCCCTCCTATTTGAAATCCTCTGATCCAGTTATTTTGATTTGCTCTCCTCATCATACTATCAAAGCCTTCTATTGCCAAGACAAAAAGGAAGGGAGATAGAGGATCTCCCTGTCTAAGACCCCTACCAGCTGGGAAAAAACCTACTGGTTCACCATTCACCAAAATAGAAAACCGAACAATACTGATGCAGAAACTAATCCAACCCAACCATTTCTCACCAAACCCCAACTGTCTGAGTATGTTTAGCAAAAATTTCCAATTGACATGATCATAGGCTTTTTCAATGTCTAGCTTGCACATCACCCCAGGCTCATCACCTTTCATTCTGGAATCCACTCACTCACTAGCAATGAGTGCAGCATCCATAATCTGCCTCCCTTTTATAAATGTCATTTGATTCTGGCTCACCAACTTGTCTATCACTTTTTTTAGTCTTTCAACCAATAACTTTGATATCAACTTGTAAATTCCAGTTATCAGACTTATTGGTCTAAAGTCCTTCAGTTCTACAGCCCCTTCTTTCTTAGGAATGAGAGCTACATAAGTTGCATTAAAGTTTTTCTCAGTCCTTTTATTGGCGTGGAAGTCCTGTATAGTTTTCCTAATGTCCTCCTTGAGCACTTCCCAAAAAGTAAGATAAAAGAACATGGGAAAACTATCAGGTCCAAGTGCCTTCTCCATTGCACATAACTTTGATACTGTCCAAAATCTCCTTCTCTTCAAATTCTCTTTGTAACCACTCCTGTTCTTCTTCAGTTATACATGTGGGCTTGTTGAGCAGCAGGTATGGTCTCCATTCCTTAGATTCCTTGTAGAGATTCTGATGAAACCTTTTGGATGGCTTCCTTGATTTCTATTGGGTTACTAGTGTTACTAGCACCCACTGTCAAATTGTCAATGGAATTGTATCTCTTGTGTGTTGTAGCAATTCTATGGAAATATTTGGTGTTTTTATTACCATGTTTCAGCCATTGGATTGTGGATCTTTGTCTCCAGCCTATCTCCTCCCTTTTAGCCACTTCCTCAAATTCCAAAGCCAGGTTTGTTTCATTTCCTTTCCAATCTAAACAGAGAAAAATGAATAATATAGAATAGTAGATCTGCAGTACACAAGATTACGTAGAAAATACCATTGATCATAGAGGAGTGATATCATCTGAATGTTTCCAAAAAAGTAGCTTTATTGACAAATACACAAGCTCAACAATGTGAATTTTTACTTTAAAATGTATATATTTTACTTTTGCGGAATTACATTGGGTATATTGTTGTATATTTTACTTGGCTTTTGTTTGTCATTTTCCTAGACTTTTACCTGGACCAATATAATATTACGCAAAAAACTGAGCGAAGCTTTGTCTTGTTTCCTCAAAGGAGTTATGTTGGCTTCTTATCTAAGTCTAATTTTGTTATACAGGGATGACACTTTTGTAGTAGAATTTTGAAGAGTGCTACAATTCAGTCCAAAAATATTAAGATGAACTGTATTTTTTGGTTTCATTTTTGGTGTAGAGAGCTTTTTAGAAGATGCAGCACCTCCGTTTAAAATCATAGACTCCTTATAAGATAGAGTCATAGAACAAGGACACTCTTTTTTACTTGTAAATGTGGCTTCAGCACAGCCTATGTGTGCTAGTACTAATTATGTTACCTTCTCAACAAAAATCAAGGACGACACTACATCATTCTCTTTGCCCCTCCTCTTTTCTCTTGAAATGGAAAGAGAAGGTCTTACTTACCCAAGGAGTTCTTTTTTCTTTTTTTGTTTTTTTTTTTTTTTTTTTTTTTTTTGGGGGGGGGGTGTTGATGACTGCCCATATTCATGTTAGACAACTTCAAATTCTTACTTTTGATAGAGAAATATTTTGTTACGTAACAGTCCAAGTAAGATGGACTGATGGATCGGTTGGCATAGATGTATATATACTAGTGTTAACAATAAATTCTCACATTGATTAAAGGGAACCTAAAGTGGTTTATAAAGATTTGGGCTACCTAAAGTAGAGAGCTTTTTAGAAGATGCAGCACCTCCGTTTAAAATCATAGACTCCTTATAAGATAGAGTCATAGAACAAGGACACTCTTTTTTACTTGTAAATGTGGCTTCAGCACAGCCTATGTGTGCTAGTACTAATTATGTTACCTTCTCAACAAAAATCAAGGACGACACTACATCATTCTCTTTGCCCCTCCTCTTTTCTCTTGAAATGGAAAGAGAAGGTCTTACTTACCCAAGGAGTTCTTTTTTCTTTTTTTGTTTTTTTTTTTTTTTTTGGGGGGGGGGGGTGATGACTGCCCATATTCATGTTAGACAACTTCAAATTCTTACTTTTGATAGAGAAATATTCTGTTACGTAACAGTCCAAGTAAGATGGACTGATGGATCGGTTGGCATATATGTATATATACTAGTGTTAACAATAAATTCTCACATTGATTAAGGGAACCTAAAGTGGTTTATAAAGATTTGGGCTACCTCACTCCTTGCCTTACGTTGTTGTTGCTCAGATTTGATATGGTATCAGAGCTAAACATTGATAAGCTGGTTTATTGTCTAGTACTCATTTAGTTCTCCTTTCTTTCTAACAGGGCTCATTCTAGTTATTCTCTTCTCAACTCATTCAATTATTTTGACTTCCCAATCACAAACTTTCAAGCTTATTGATTCATCTCGTGCTTTTCTCTATTAATTCCTTGCTCATTTGGGTCATCTATCCCAAGCCTACTCCTACTCTTGAGTTGCTGCGGCCTCAAAAGGTTAGGTTGCTTGTGGGAGAGTGTTAGATATAAAGTCACCCGATGATTAAGGGCATCCTTTATTTTAAAAAAATAAGGAGCGGAGAATAGGAGTATTATGTTGGTGATCTAGAGCACTCCGAGAGTCGTCATGATTTTGGGCATTGTAGATGTATGAAGTTTGAGGAGGTTAAGGGATCAATTAGTAAGAAGAGACGTGGAGAGCGATGGGGCTAGAGAGATCCTGGTGAAATTTTGGAAGATTGCAGGCAAAGTAGGTATGTAGCGGTTAACTGAGTTTTTTAATGTCATTGTTAGGACAACTAAAATGCTCGAAGAATGAAGGGGGAGTACTATGGTTCCTCTGTACAAGAGCAAAGGTGATATTTGGGCATCAAGCTACTAAGTCACACTATGAAAGTTTGAGAGAGGGTGGTGGAGACAAGGATGAGGAGGGGTGTGTATATTTTCGAGAACCAATTCAGATTCATGTTGGGGTGATCAACTATTGAAGTCATTCATATTATAAGGAAACTATTGGAGCAACATAGGGATAGGAAAAGAGACTTATATATGGTGTTCATTGACCTAGAAGAAACATACGACAAGGTTCCAAGGGAGGTGCTATGGAGATGCTTAGAGTTTAGAGGTGTACTCCTTGCATATATTGGGACGAAAAAGGACATTGTATGATGGAGCCAAGACCCTAGTAAGAACAGTGAGAGGAGACTCGAAACACTTCCTATTTGTGATGGGATTGCACCAGGGATCATCTCTTAGTCCATTTCTATTTGCCTTAGTGATAGATGAGTTAACGTGGCATATTTAAGTGGAGGTGTCATGGTGTATGTTATTTGCAAATGACATAATATTGGTCGACAAGACATGCAACGGAGTTAACGATTGACTAGAGCTTTGGAGGCAGACCCTAGAGTCTAAAGGCTTCAAGCTAAGCAAGACTAAAATAGAGTACATGAAGTGCAAATTTGGTGACACACCACAAGAGGTGGATGAAGAAGTGAGGATTGTGGCTCAAGTCATCCCCAAAAGAGCAAGCTTCAAGTATCTTAGGTCTGTAATTCAAGGAAATGTGGAGATTGACGAGGATGTCATTCATCGAATTCGAGCAGGGTGAATGAAATAGAGGCTCGCATTCGGTGTTCTATGTGATAAGAATGTGTCATCAAGACTTGAAGGTAGGTTTGATAGAGTGGTTGTTATACCGACCTTATTGTATGGGATTGAGTGTTGGCCAGTCAAAAACTCTCATATTCAGAAGATGAAGGTAGCAGAAATATTGATGCTTGAATGAATGTGTTGCATATCAGGAGGGACAAGATTAGGAACGAAGATATATGGGGCAAGGTGGGAGTGGCCTCTATGGAGGATAATATGCGAGAAGCGGGACTGAGATGGTTTGGACATGTGAAGTGGAGAAAAGCAGATGCCCCAGTGAGAAGGTGCAAGAAGTTGGCACTAATAGGTTTAAGGAGAGGTAGAGGTAGACCGCGAAGAATTGGGGAAAGGTGATTAGACATGACATAGCACATGTTCAGCTCACCAAGGACATAACCCTAAATAAGAGAGCATGGAAGTAAAGGATTAGAGTAGACGGTTAATAGGCAGTTGAGCGATCTCTATCTTTCCAGTGGTAGAGCGTAGGTCTAGCCTAGAGCATTTATTGGCTCCCTTGCCGGTATTATCACTTGGTGCTAGCATTATCTTATTCTTCAATTTTATTACTACCGACGTTTCTTATACTTTGGTTATCTTCACTATTTGATGTAAGTACTTTTCTGTCTTCATTATTTTCATCATAGCTTTTCTTTTTACGCTTGCACTCTTTTGAAAAATTGTTTTTCTTAAGTCGAGGGTCGATTGAGAACAGTCTCTCTCTACATCATAAAGGTAGGGTTAAGGTCTGCGTATACTCCATCCTCACCAAACCTCACTTGTGGGACTAAACTAGGTATGTTGTTGTTAGTTTATAAAGATCTACTGTAATAATTGACTTAAGTTGCTTTGGATGTTCAAATTCTGTGACAAGTAGTTGCAGGGTAAGAAATTATGGTATTAGATTTCTAGGCTCCGTTTCTCTCTCTCTCTTCTTTTTTGGGGGCACAATTATCGCTGTTATGATTGGTCTGTACCATATCATCCTTTTCAGATTTTTCATATCTACAATGAGATGTTTCAAACTTAATCTTGTTTCCCCTTGGGAAGTATGTTTCTCCTTATGCTTTATTTGCGTGCAGGTCATGCAAAACTCATTGTGTCTATGCTGAAAGATATACAAGAGAATGATCAGAGGGTCACAATGTTGCAACTGGTGGAAAAACTAAAGGTTAAGCAGAAGAACTTAGGTAGGTTTCACAGGATCATGGTATTGCAAAAAATATGCATTTCCTAGAAAAAAAGGAAGTCCAGAACAGAGTCTTCGGCATAAGCAGTCTCAAGTATAAATAGGCCAAATCAATGCTTTAAGTCAAGGGGAAAATATGGCTACTAAAAGTATTACATGGATATAGCTTCTATCTCTTGTCCCCAAAGTTGGATTATGTTCCCCCATTAGCAGGAGCGAGAGCAGGAGTGTTTTCCCCCTTCATTCACTGTCTTGGTCAATGCTTATATTGAGAGCTTAATGTCAGTCTAACTGAGCAGATTCTTTCCAAATTCATTATCACTCTGCTACTATTTGCTTTTAATTATCTTATTTTGCTTGCAATTTTAGAGATAATGGACACAAAACAGATAATATAGTCTTCTTGGTATTTGCCCAGGTCCCGATCTGAAAAAAGATGAATTGGAGCAACTTGTCATCAAGCTTATTTTGGATCATGTTCTTGTATGGACTCTTTTCAATTTACTCTCTTCCTTTACTAACATATTAGAATAGGAATTTGACACTCCAGCAACAAATGTAAAATCCAATTCCCTAGAACATATGCTAGCTTTTCGAGCATGGAAATGCGTAGAGTGAAATTCAATATTGTCAACATTGTTTTTATCAAAACGAATTGGGGTCTTAACTTGCAGACAAAGATGTAAGATAATCTGTTATGTGTCATAGAATTTGAGTTTGATTATTCCTGTCTACACAAGGACTGCTTGTTATTTAAATCCCAAGGTGGTTGTTTCATAGCTTGCTGAAGTCACGTCCACAATCTGCAACTTTTTAATCTTTATTTCTTTTGGCAGAAAAGTTTGTAGCCAAGAACAGAAAGTAGGAAAATATTTGGGAATCTGACTTTCTATCTTTTCTTTTCCAACTCCGGTTTTCTATGTTAAGGGCTTACTTTGAATGCAATTTGTTATCAAGCATGGCAACCACTGTTAGGATTCTTAAATTTAATGTTGTTAAAATTTAGGAAAAAATGAGAGTAATATAAGCTTCTCCAATCACTATCCTTTTCTTTTTATTCTGTGGTCCTTTGCACCCAAAATTTGCTTATTTTAGAAAATTATGAGATTGCGAGAAAGTGGCCCAATATTATTTCTGCAAATACATTTGGCAACTGGACAGAAGTCCAGTGAACAGTACCTTTCATGTGGCATTTCTTTTTGTTTTTTCAGGGTTTAGTCTTTGCTTTTTCTACAATTCTTTTCTCTGGGTATAAGCCTTTTGCTAGTTAATTCTTCACTCTATTTCCTTAATATTTCTGGTCATTGAGGCGTAATACAATCATCTAAGATACATTAAATTTGACTTGAGAAAATAGATAACTCATCTATGAAGCCCTAGTTTGTTAAGCCTCCATCTCTCTCCATTTTTTTACTACAGCTACTTTATTGATGATGTCAATCTTAGGTGCCTAGATATTTTCTAGTTGATGACATTGTCTTATCAACCTTTGCTCTTTGCTGCTTTGTTTTCTGTCTGTCAAAAGTTCTTTTCTTCGATATTCCCTTTTTCTATTTTTTTATGGTTCTAGTCATACTTATATATTTAAAATGCTGAGAAAGAAAACTTGATATCTAAATGGAGAAGGGTAAAGGGCAGGTCCATCTAAACTATGCACTAACTGGACCTGGGGGATCTCTCAGTTGTCACAAAAAAATACTGAGAAAAATAAGTCCTACAAGGTGTTTAACTTTCATGCCTTGAGAAATACAACTTGCTTCACAGTTAGGATAACCAAAAGTGCCTTCACTTTCTCATTCTAATACATTGCCTATTAGCCCTTTTGTGTTGCATGCGTACACATTAATTGACATAAATGCAGTCTATGTCCAGAGAAAGCTAAGGAATTACTCAAATTAGCTAAAAACAATGTTTCCAATGGCGCTATATATATTTGAGTGGTTTAGTGGTATCTATTTAGCTGCCACCTCAAAAAGCTCCATTTTTTCTGAGTTCAAAATTAAATTCGACGGAAACAAATTTTCAATTATCAAGGTGTGATCCAAGTTTTGGGCAAGGGTGTAGTAAATGTAGGTTAGGATTTCTTTTCTGGTTATTATAGATTAAAGGGAGAGTAGAATTTGTGACATGACCAGAAGTCCAAACTACAAAGCATATAAAAATAAAATTTTCCTTTTCCCTCAATTTTGATTTTTCCCCTTTGGCCCTGTACAGCAGAAACAAGACACCAAATAATGGATATGAAAAGTGTTTCCACTTTTATCTCCTTTCCCTTTTTCTAAGCTTTGAACTAACATCTTTGTGCCTTTTCCTCCCTGCAGAAAGAAGAATTTCAGCATACTGCCTATGCAACAAATGCTTATGTCACAGTAGGACCTCTGGCAAAGCAAGTATTGCAAGGTAAGTACCCTTCTCTTTCCAGATACGCAAATATGCAGCAACTCAACCATCAAGATGACTACCTTAAAATTCAGGGACTCATTAAACAGGCCCAAGTTAAGCACCTCTCTGTTATTAGGGTGAAGAAAAAATCGTATTGGATGGTGTAGACAAGAAAGAGAAAGAGCTTTTGGGAATTTTTCAGCCTTGATTATTCCTTTCTGTTATTGGCGTGAGAAAAGATTGAAGAAACCCTCTATTTGATGTTTTCTTATTACTTAAAGGGAGTGTCTTAGTTGTGAGAATTAAGAAAAATTCTATTGATTTTCTGCCAGTAAAATTAGTATTGGATAATTTCTTCATTCTTTGTTTTTGCAATTGGACAATTTCATTGTTCTTGAGATGGGCAAAGCACGAATCTGAGTTTTTTGTGTTTTGGTCTGTCAAGTTTTCTTTTTCTTTTTAATAACCGTGGTATTCAAGCTAGCTTGCACGCACCTCGACTAATTCCATGGGGTACCTCTCACCTGCCATCAGCAATAGGTACTAGGTAACTCTGTCCACCAAGGCTAGACCGATGGGGAAGAAATCTAGTGTTTTTTGACTCTACTGGGGTTTGAACCATGATTGTCAGCCCACTTCATTGACCATTAGGCCACACCCTTGTTTAGTATTCAAGTTGAATTTGAGCTTGGCTTGAAAGAATGCTATAAGTCAAGCTCAGGCACAAAAAAAAATTGGCTAAGCCAGCTATTTATCATCTCTGTTTACATACAAATCAAAGAAAAGAAAAGGGCTTCAAGTCATCGTAGAGTCCTATAGTTATCTAACTTGTTTATCTGGTTAACCTTCAGGTAATAAAATTATTAAAGTTGAGATGCCAACTAGACAGTCAAGGTCCTCAAGCAGCATGAAATCATCCAAACGAGAAAGATTATCAGGATTGGATGATAAGCTTGATGAGCTGCGAAAGGAACTCGCATCCATCCATGGGGGAATATTCCCTCATTCTGTATTATCTACTCAACAAATCAGTGCCTTGAGTGCACAGAAACCAAAATCAATTGAAGAGGTGCATGTTAATGTTTTAACTTCTAACTTTTGGTGTTTCATTACTTATCTGTAGTAGTTTACTAAAATCTTCAGAAAAGAGGAATTTGAACTTTTTGTACCTCCAATTGTCTGGTCTTCCTTTCCATCCAAGTCGAAGTAATATTTTTTTATGAAGGCATCCATGTCGAAGTAATATCTATTTTGCTAAAAGGAAAATCTAGTGACTGGTACTGTTATCCCTAAAATTCTGGACCCAACTTTTACTTCTCTTATGAAATGGTTTCTTTTATTTTATTCTAAAAATCTAAGAAAAGTAAGCAATGGCTTCCACGATTTTCCTCTTTCTTAAAGTTCACATTTTTAACTCTTACTGTAGTAATAGTGCCAAATCAAGTACAGACATTTGTTGGGACAGACCGGTAATATATAAAGTAAGTCCCAAGTTGAGCATTTGGTAATAAAATGGAGTGTTAAATAGTTAAGTTCTTATACTTTTTTGGGGAAATGGATAGTTTTTGGATATGGCCAAAGAAGGGAAGTTGGACAGGTAAGTTGACATAGAGATTTCAGATTTTTGACTTGTATAAATCTAAGGTCTCAGGACTTTGCAGAGTAATTGTACTTACTATATGCTTCATGTGAATGCGACATAGTTATTCCAATTCATTAAGTAGATGTAGAGATGGGATGTTTGTTCGGTTATGAAAATGTGAAAGTCCTTGTAGCTTAGAGCTGAGACTGCTATAGTTTACAGCTTCTAATGTGATGCAATCATCTGAAAACTACTCTCTACTTTATGCAGTTGGAGAAGATAATTGGCAAGTTGAAGACTGAAAAATACGGAAGCAGAATTCTTGAAGAGATTGCTGGTTATGAGTCTGATCCCCAACAAGATGCAGAAGGAAGCAAAGAGACGAAAGGCAATACTGTTAAGAAGTTGAAAACCAAGAAAGCTCTTGTAGTCCTTGAAAGTAGTGAAGATGAAGCATGAAAATCCATGGTGCATTAGGAAGGTATTGAATTTTTTATCATTTTTGAGAAATATGATGATGGTACTTGTGCATAATGTCTATTCCAATGAATGGTGAATGAAATTTTGTATGAAGTGACTTTATTTTGGGTTGTAGTTAAGATTTGAGATTACTTCTTTCTCTTGCTCCAGGTAAGTTAAAAGTGTTGTTCTTTACTAAAAGCAAACCACTTCAATGCGACATAAAAATTCAATCAGTTTTGACCCAAACTTATCTTAACCTAGACAAGTTTGCACAGATTAGGTTATGACTCATTCACCGACTCAACTAATTATTACATGTCCAAACTTGAACCACTCGGCCATCTCTTCTATATAATGATTATGAGCCAAAAATTGAGTGAATAGTGAGTCAGTCATAAATAATTTTTTATTGAATAAGTACGACTTAATCGCTTCAGTCTTTAAGTCTCGCCTAGCCTCTCATGCCATTCTCTAGGAAACTAGCGGCTTGTAGCTGCAGTCACCCTTGAAAGAGTGCATAATACTTCACTGATCAAACGCTCTTGTGCCGAAGATGAACGGGGCCAAGTGATCTGTCGAAATTGTGAGATATAAAAATGACCAATAGGGGACTATTCGCTTGGCTACTAGCTAGCTCCAACCATCAAAGATGTCTAGTAATTCTACTCACTAAAATTTAATCAACATTTTTACGAGAGACATTCAATATTAAAATTAGATAAATTTTTTATAAATTCATATAATCTAACGTCTCAAATTTTTATCACCAAGTAAAGTGTCAATAATTTCATATATTTGAAATAGTCCAAGTAATTCAAAAAGAAAAAATTGATTTGATTCAATATTATAAGAAATAATCAATTTTAAAATATATTACCAAGGACTTTTCTAGTGTCATCAAATTGTTCTTTTTCACGTATTTCGTGTTTATTATGAAACTTATGTTGTTTATTTAAATATTAAATAATATGCATCGAATTCCAAAAATAAGAAGTATAAAGACAGCCCTTTTATTAATAATAATGATATAACATATATAATATTTAAAAAAAATTGAGGCCTTCAATTTTGAGGGTGCCTAAAGTAATTGTTTTAGTTGTCTCCCCCTGGAGTTGGCTTTGGGTATATGATATTTAGCTTGTAAATTATTGATAGCCAGTCAATATGGTATTATAGTGGTTGAGAATCAGTACAGATATAAAAGAGAAAAGAAAAAAAGTGATTAAAGATTTAGGTGTGAGAAAGATCGTTTGAATAAAGGTGATTTTGTATGAAATTTATGTGTTCTTATTGGGGGTATTGAAGTGAAGTGGTGAGACTAATGTTGTTCTTCAAGTACTGTTTTTAAAAGTAAACAGAATCAATTGTTATGATAGTGATTGATTTAGTGCAATCACGAAGAATAATTAAGATAATAAAATTTGCACAATTTTAAAAATTAGGGGGCAAATTTGATCAAGGCCAAATATGACAAAGGGTTTCCTGAAAATTTTTTTGCTGTTAGTGAATGAGGACATATTTGGATCAAGCTTATAAAGGCAAGAGTATATTTGATCTTATATATTATCAGAGAATGAATTTGAATTGTTTTACAAAATTTAAGGGCATATTTAAGCCTTTTTCCATATTCAAATTTGACCTTTTGTTATTGGTAATTACTCCTATTTCTATTTTTGTTACACTTTTAGTTCATTCATGACATTACCGTTAACAAATAGGTTCTTAGAATTGTGAAACTCCAGCCTGAAATGAATGGAATCCAAGGGATAAAAAAGATGATTAAGAAAAAAAATTCAAATTTATCCTTTTTCTTAATTTTGATTTAAAATTACTTAAGATTGAAAATTCATTAGAGGTTTTAAGGGAAAAAACAAACCCCAGCTAAAATAATATTTTTTATTTTATTTTATTTTAATTGGTTGGATAAGATTTGCACTCGTTAAGAAAAAAAAGAAGAAAGTTTTAAATCAAAAGACTAATAACGAACAAAGTCACTCAATTTGGACAATACATGGTCAAATTTGAGCCCAACTTGCGGAAAAAGGAAAAAAGGCTGTCTTTTGTAATTTAATAAGAATGCATAAAGAAGCCATTGAGATAGCGAGACAGCTGAATATTGATGCCTTCACCGGTGACGGCCCTGAGATCAGATTGGTAGTTTTGCTTGAAAGATGGAGAAGGCGGCGAAGCCAAAGGGCCGACTGTGCACTCTCTGTAATGAAAAACGCGCCGCCCTGAAACGCCCTAAAACCCTTGAACAAGTACTCTCACGCTCCCTCAATTCTATTTTTTTTTCTTTCTTTGTTGGCTTGTCATTTTTGAAGTGCTAAAGTTTTGTTCTTTCTCTGAAAAGATATGCAGGGAGTGCTTTTATACAGTGTTTGAAGATGAGATTCATAGGGTTATAGTGGATAATCAGCTTTTCAAGCCTGGGGAACGCATAGCTATTGGAGCTTCCGGTGGAAAAGGTTTTGTAGCAATTATTGACAGAATCTGTGCCTATGTAGTCGATATCTTTGACCAAAACTTTAAATTTATTATGCCATACATTTTGAAATGGACAAAAAGTTGTTAACATAGTATTACCTTTCTTGACTCTCTTGCGGATGTCCTGTAACAATCCGCTTTCACTTACTAATAAACATTGATTTGACTGTATATTGCTAGCCCCATTAAGCTTGTCAAAATTGGCATGTCTTCACCCTGGTTAATGTGTTGGTCTATTAATGGAGAGCTGCTCTGTTAACTGGAATTGAGTTTGCACATGATGCTTTTCATATGGGATAAATGTTGTTTCATCTATAAGCATGGATTCCGTCCTCTGTTATGGAATTAATATCAGCTTTCATGGTAATTGGGCTTGGTTGCAGATTCAACTGTCCTTGCATATGTAATGTCAGAGTTGAACCAGAGACACAACTATGGATTGGATCTCTTCTTACTGTCAGTGGATGAAGGAATAACTGGTTACAGGGATGACTCTCTCGAAACAGTCAAACGAAATGAAATACAGGTATCAAAAAAATCTTATTAAGCTGTCAGTTTGAATCCGAGGTCTCATTAAATATCTATTAACTCTCTGTTCTCTCCTATGTTTCATCTTTATATTTGGCTTTTGATGCTAGCTTATGAGAGCAAAACTGCACGAAGGCCAGCTTATGTCAATTGTTTTGTTGGGACATAACTTATTTTAGCCATCTTATGCTAGTTGCTACAATCCTTTGATAGAGAGGAGGAATGGAACCTTCTCTTTTGTTAACTTAAGTGCCTAAACTAGTCCCAACTATGAATATGAATATTGCTGATGAATCAACAACCCATCTTTTCTTAGCCAATTTTTATTTGCAAGTACCAGCTGTAAGGGCATTTGGATTACAGCCATATTTCATTTATTCTTGTCAAACAGCAGAAAAATCCCAAAGTTTTACCTCTTCTCCCTTTACCAGCATCTCGGTTTGAACCATGTCATTGAAAGCAGCAAGGGCAAGAATGGTGTTTTGCATGGTCACAGACAATCTCATCTGCACTTTCATGACATAAAGACGATGCAAAAGTAGATGATGCGACTTTTTTCTACTTCCAGACTCAGTAATGTTCAACAGGAACTTTTCATTTGCATGCACCCTCTGCTGTTTTATGATCACAACTAAATATCTGGACTATGTAACTTGTCCAGATAATAATATTACATAATCCCATTTCTTTACTAGAATTGCAGGAAATTCATATATTCGCATTGGCTGGTGCACAATGTTTTCGAAGTGCTGATATTTCATATCCTTTTTCTTTTTTTCTTTTTTTGGAAATCTTCATAAACCCTTTTCATGACATAAATACTTGGTGAAAATTGAAAACATCATTCCTTTGATGCTCTCTTCTCTCTTTTTTCCCCTCTAATTTACATTGAGGATACCAACTAGTTGGGATTATGGCTTAGTCACGTTTGGTAAGCTTGCATTAAGTCCAATGTTTACTAGGAATTTTTAAAATCTTGGTAGCAATTTGTATGTCAGTAGAAAATGTAGTTACTTCTAATACTAGAGAACGCAAATTAGTATTGGATATAGGATTAAATAGGTACAAATGGAGCGAATGATAGTGAGGATTATATACAACCCCAACTAACTTGGGATTGGGGCGTAGTTGTTTGTTCTAAGTGAAGGAGCTCTCATCTTCGACCAATATATCTTGGTTCTTTGACTGTAGATTTATTCTCCTCTCATGATGGCTTTCTTTCTTATAATTTTAAATAGTTACTTCAGCGTCATTTTAGATTCTGCAGTTGTCATTTTCTCAGTGTCACAGTGGCTTTGGAGAATCTATAGTTTCTATGCTAGACAACTTCGTTTTTTTTACTTGCTAATTTTTAACCTCTATATCTTCGCAATTTATTGTGACCGTGTTATTGCTATCTTCTGTTTTCAGTATGGACTTCCTTTAAAAGTAGTTTCCTACAGTGAATTGTATGGGTGGACAATGGATGAAATAGTGAAACTGATAGGCTTGAAGAACAACTGCACGTTTTGTGGTGTTTTCCGTCGTCAGGTATTTCGACACACTTGCCTTTAGGTTTGAAGATTATATATTTTGAATAAATGTCTCCAATACCTGGCACACAATTTGCACCTTCCCAGCAAATCTCTATGTTATATATATGTCATTGCACAAAAGTTATACGCAAGAGTACAAAACAACTTTCGGAATATGTGAACCGTGGCTAACAAAACTTTCTGTTTCTCACTATGAGAATGACTGAGCTTAGTCCAGTCTTCTGAAGTTGCTTTCGTTGCATTCTTCTTGTAGTATATTTGGAATACTTTTTTTTGGCAGTAGACAGTTACAGTTTCTTGATACTTTTCTTTGGAACTTGTAATATAGATATCATAGTGATTAGTTTTTCTTCTTAAGGCCCTTGATCGAGGTGCTGCATTGCTAAAGGTAGACAAGCTCGTTACCGGACATAATGCAGATGATATTGCTGAAACAGTCCTTTTAAATATTTTACGAGGTGATATTGCAAGGTAAAAATAATTGTAATTTAGTTATCTTTTAAGATTCTCTTCATTCTTTTCTTCCCTTAATTATTGACAGGTTATTTACCTCTAACCAAACAGGTTGAGTAGATGCACATCGATAGTTACCGGTGAAGATGGGCCAATACCGAGATGCAAGCCTTTCAAATACACATATGAGAAGGAAATTGTTATATATCCTTTTCTTTGATATGCTTTTATTTGGCGACCCCTTACTATATACCCCAAGTGGCTGCATCTTCTTAGTAATCATATCTTTGTAATTGTGATCACTTATGACTGTGCTTTAGAGGTGTGCAAATTAAAGGTTAAACCAATAACCTGAACCGATAATTGAGTTATTGGATTAACGGTTTGGGTTATTGGTTTAACGGTTTACTATCCCAAGTTATTGGGTTATTGGTTCGGTTATCGGTTTGACCACTTTTTTTAACGGGTTAACCGATAACCCGATAATAATTTATTAAATTATCATTTTAGCCTCCAATATATGAAGTATCCAAACAAGAAGATGAAATGGGTGTCGATGAAAAGTGAAGGGGATGGTGTTTTAATTTAAATTAAAGTTGATTGTTTTAGTTGAGCTAGTTCTATATGTTTTTTCTCTTTTCTACTATTTTTTTCTAGCTAAACATACTTATGACTTATGAGATTTTTCATGTGAGATCTTATCGGTTAACTCGATAACCGAATCGATAACGATCAATAACCGATATCTTAACGGTGTTTTAATGGTTTAGCATGTCTACAAACCGATAACCGATAAGTAAAACCGATAAATTTCAAAACCGAACCGAACCGACCGATACGCAGCCCTACTGTGCTTCCTTAACTTCTTGTTACGTATGCATACTTTAAAAAGCTGGACTACTTCTCCACAGAATGTAAGTGTGTTCTTTTTACTTCAACTTCCAGTTCTAGTACTAGGAGTTCTGGTCTTCTTTATTTGCTTATGCTGTTAGTATATCTATTCTCTTTGTTGAAGCACTTGATGTGTTATGTGTTCATGTGTCTGGCTGCATCATTCTTTTTCTCTTTCCTCCCATTACAGTGGAAAGAGGCCTAGGTGTTGTGGAAGGGGTGGGGTATGAGATAATATGAACATATTATTAAAAATTTCGCTCAATATCTGAAACGAAATGATATGTCAATTCATTTTAGAAGTCTGGGTAGAGGAGTTATCTAGAATACGTTAATGGACCATTTGGTAGGATGCATTAGAAAAATAATATCTTATTTGCTACTCCCTCCATTTCAAAATAAGTGGTGTTTTACGTAACCAAGAAAATATTAAAAAGTTACATCTTTTTCAAGATATTTATTACGGGTAAGAGTAAAAATACATTTTCTTTCTAGGAATGAATAGTTTTCTTAAATGGTGTCCAAGCTAAAAACACCACTTATTTTGAAAGGGGGGGAGTTTCTTTTTCAACCAGTGCAAACATTAATTGTATGCTCTATTTGATGTTATGCTATGTATAATACATGGCAAAATATAGTATAAGCAATGCAAGAGTTTTTAATGCATGCATCAGCATGGTTAAAAACACAATTGCCCCTCAAACCTTTTCCACATTCTTTCCACCATATTTGTGGAGGTGGAGGATATTTTTGTAAACAAATATTTTTTCTTAAAAATTATGTAATGCATGTTATTTTTAATGCACCAAACCGAACAGTGCATAAGAAATAATCTCAGAGTAATTAATGTCAGCATTACTAATACACCCTGTTACTATTCTATACGGCCTACCAAACAACCCCTAAGAACCTTATATCTGTTTGTACTTTTATACATCAGAAAATAGATCAAGGATGAGAGAAACTAAACATTCTGCTTCATGCACCATCTTGATCTAAGTATACTCGGGGGAATAATCCCCAAAAGCAAAGATCTCTTGCTGACTTGTGGCTGAACATCTGGTCATTCTATATGCCCTTTACTGAACATAATGACAGTTGTATAAAATATACTATCTACATCGCGAAAATACACTTGAAATATAGTTCATCTTGAATATAACATTATCAATATATATGTATAGTAGAAACATTTAAACTACTCGGATACTCCCTCCATCCTATTTTGATTGACCTACTTTTTAGCTTAGTCCTCCCAAAATGTTGCACTCTTTCTTAACCATGATTAACATTTTTTCCCTATAAAGATCCAACAGTAATAAACCTATACTACCTTGTATTGTTCCACTATTGACGTGATATTTTTCAACCAACTGTTCCACTTCAAACTATTATCTTAAGACCTTCCTTATCATTCTCCATTTAAAAATATAACCACAAGATTTTACTCTTAAACCTTCACTTCAAAAAAAAATAATAATAATAATAATAATTCTCAGAAGCTTTGTGAGAGTTGACCTAATCAATTAGAATAGGATGGAGAAAGTAATAATTTGGATGTTTTTGAATCTGCAACTATCTCCATTATGCATCCTTCTTACACTTAACAAACATTATGTGATCATCTATTAGTAATAGTTTTTTTAATGTACGACACTCTCTCATACATTAAGGGGTTGTTTGGTTGCTAGTTAAAGTCATGCAGGTATTAGTAATGCAAGGTTTAATTATTTATGTATTAGAGTTATTTCATCTTCTATCCTTAATTTTTACATATATTAATTGTGCGGAATTTTAAATTCCTAGCCAAACACCGCATGTGGTGTGTTGAATTAGACACGTAGCAAAAAAATTGCTACCAAACATGGTACAAGTTATGCATAATTTGATACCTGGATAAATCACCTTCTAACCAGCAACCAAACGACACCATAATGTCTATATTAAAATATTTGAAACTTTTACCAATGCCAGCCCATTGCCCATCTATTTGTTAGGGTTTTACTTTCATTCCGGCTATGGGAACATTTCTTTTACGTAGATATTGTGAAGGTCTGACCATTCAATGTCCTTGGGGCTTCCTCTCCACATTGTCCAGAGCAAGTGGCAGGGAAGAGCTTGTTTCCTTTATGGTGTTGATGCCATAAGATCCGATACTGAAATTGTCTGACTAATTTGTTTTAGCTTGTGTCATATCCTTGTGCTTCATCCTAAAATGGTAGCTGTATGAACATGCAGGTATTTATTCTCCTAATGCTTACCGTGGCTTTGCTCGTGAGTTCATTAAAGATTTAGAAAGGATGAGGTAGTTCCCAGTTGAAATTCTTCCCAAAAAAAGAATTTCTTCAAAAGATTATACTGAATAAAGTAGTTGTTCTTGGATGCAATATCCTTTTGTTCTCGACAAATAACTAAGTAATGACCATGACAGACCAAGAGCCATTCTCGACATTATCAGATCAGGTGAAGACTTTCGGATATCCACCTCTACAAAAATGCCAGAACAAGGAATTTGTGAAAGATGTGGTTATATATCCAGCCAGGTAAAGATAATTCTTCTACTGCCTTATATTTTGGGATACTCAAGAGTTGCATCTAATCTTGAAGTATAATTTGTTCAGGAGATCAGTATGATTTCCCTTTACTGGTTATTACTTCCTCTAGATATAATGCTGTCGTTGTCCTGTGATCCATCCGTGTCCTTTGCAATAGCAAACTTGACTGGTTAAAGTTTCTTCTGAAGAATTGTTAATCCGTGTTAGATAGACCTCCTGCTGTCACTCTGATGTGACAGATTCCTTTTGTCATCAAGTCTTTTAGCTTATCAGCTTGCGAAGATCTATTTTGAAGTTCCACTCTGTAATGACTTGTATTTCTTGTCTTTTGTAAATATTTATTAAATTTACTTTTCCTCCTTGTAGGGATGTTATAAATGATGTTTGTTCTTTACTAGTAACTTATTCTTGTACAGAATAGGCTACTTGTTAGTACTTGCAGTTAACTGACTGGTCCATTTCTCATGTAAATATGCAGAAATGGTGCAAAGCTTGTGTCTTGCTCGAGGGCCTCAATCGGGGTTTACCAAAGTTAGGCATCGGGCGAAGTCGGGGGATCAATAGCGAACGTAATACGAATGCGAAACAAGCCAATGGAACAGAAAATTTACAAAGCAAGCAGTGTGGAAGTTTGGACTTCTGAATTCTCATGTTGCTGCATAAATCATTGTACGACTTTTGAGTGTTGATCATCGCAATCTCTCGTTTGTAACAGCTAAATGAAGGGCTTTAATTAGGAGGTCCATATCATCTATGTAGCTTAACGTATTTATGGAGGTTGAAAAGAGCCTCCTAGTTCATCCCGTTATTTTTCAAAGGTTTTCATAGTGTTCTTTTTGTCCACTGATGTACTACAATTTCTCAATGATCCATACAGATAGTCGACTATATACCCAACATGTCAATACTTAGTGGGTAATGATAGCAAATACCATGTGTATGCAACATCAATTCCCAAATTAGATACGTACTTTCTCCCGTGCGACTAAACTCAGACGGTTATGAACACTGAAAGAGAGAACATTTGGGGCTTCTAAAAATGCTTCTCATTGTGACACTTTAGTAATAAGAATTGGAACCCTCGTATGTGGAAAGAAATTCAGGCAGTTACGAAATGTACAATCCAGAAGAGCTAAAATACATGTATAAGCAACAGGAGAGTCTTCATCAGCAAATGTGACTCCCTGCACAGCACCTTTCCGATCCAGCATTTCCTGCAGACCATCACAAGCTTTATAAACTTGCACGAAAATATATCGCAGATATATCCAAGCAGCTTAATCCTAGGGCTTTGTAAAGAAATTGTTTCCAAATAGACCCGCTACTCAAAAGAATGTAATCAAAGCAGGATTAATAGAGACATAATAGGATTGATAAAAACATAACAACAAAACAGTAAGATAACAAAGCAAAGGAAACATGTAATAGTAAAATTGGGGAGCAAGATACTATGCGAAGAAGATGAGATTAGCCCCCGGCCTCTCCCCCATAAAGTACAACAGTACCCAGCTACCTATTACACTTCAGACCTAATCCTCGACCTCCATACCTTCCTATCTCGGGTCATGTCCTTAGTAAGCTGAAAATGCGGCATATTCTATCTAATCACCTCCCCCAGCTGTTCTCCAGCCTCTCTACCTCTCTTAAAACCTACTATAGCCAACCAACTCTCAAACCACCTTACTGGTGCATCCACACACCTCTTCACATGTCTGAACCATCTCAGTCTCAGTTCTCTCATCTTGTCCTTCACAAAGGTCACTCCCAGTTTATCCCGTATAACATCCTCACTTTACTAAATAGTAAATTAATTCTAACACAAAGTACCAACTCTTTTTTTTTTCCATAATCACTTAAAACTTACCTATCAAGCATACAAAAACAAACTCAAGAACCCAAATATAAATAGAAGATCCTACTGATCTCCAGAATGCATTCCAGATATGCATTACAGTTGCTAGGGCTTCAAACTTTTTCTTCTCTAGCTTTTCTCGAATGCTTTATTAATTGGTAATGTGATACGTCTCTTCTGAGCAATTAATGCAAAGCTTCTAGGAGTATTGTCTCTAAACCACAGCATAGGATAGTCAATCAAGAATCAATGACATCAGAAACATATGCCAAGTGCAGTTACCAAATTAAGATCTCCACTTGCATATGTTACCAAGAGCTTACCTTAGAAACCACAAACAGTTTAAGGTACAAAAACAAAGAGATCTTAACCTAAACACAAATGAATTCAGGATTTCATTTGTACATCTAACATTGCTAAAGTTATCACTACAGGAAACTGTAAAAGATAAAAGGAAGAGAAAATCAGACTATTGAAAGAACTAAATTCATGTCATTTAATAACTCAGTTCACCCTCTATTGAATCTTGGTTTGATGGTCCAGACCTCTTGGAAGATTAAGGATGAAGATCCTCATCTCTGAGTTCCTTGGGGCTTCATGCTAAAACAGATGTTACATTACATTTTTTAGTTCAAATCCCTTCTGCAGGCCCCGGCAAAGTGACCGAAACATTGGAAGGACTTCAACATAACTTCATATGGGACTCTCAGCGGAAGGCATTAGGAAGTTTCGTCTTGTGAATTGGAAAGTTGTCACATTTGCAAAGGAATGGGGAGGGCTTGGAGTGAAAGATCTCAAGGTGTACAATAGAGCTTTGTTAGGAAAGTGGATCTAGAGATTTGGGAGGGAGGAGAATGCTTTTTGGAGGGGGTGATGGCGGAAAAATATGGTATAGTGAATGTTGGATGGAGGACTAGAAACATTGTGTGACCCCGTTTAACTGTGGTTTCTGTTGGAGTATCGTGAAGGGGAGGGAAGATTTTTGTGGACATATCTCTTTTAAGGTTGGGGACGGAAGTAGGATTAGTTTTTGGGGCACATAAGTGGTGCACATCAAGTTGAAGGAAGTGTTTCCTAATTTATATCGGGTTTCTTGCCTGGGAGAGATAACATCCAACAAATTCATAGGTCTCATGAGGGTGTTATCCACTTGGACTTGAAATTCGAAAGGAACCTTCATGATTGGGAGAGGGAAGAATTTCACAAATTTGATCGAGCTTTTGTAAGGGCTAGACACACCAAACAACTTATTGGATGTATTGAGGTGGTGGGAGAGTGGCGACGACTTATTCACTATTAGCTCTTTTTATAAGAGGCTGCTCGTGAGAGAAGAAGGTATCTTCCCCATGACACTATTTGGATCCCTAGAGCACCAAGTAAGGTTTCTTTCTCTATATGTACAGTTTGCAGCAAGGGGTGTGATATTAACCACGGAGCATATGAGAAAGAAGAGAATTAACTATGTCAATTGGTGATTCATGTGTAAAAGTACAAGCGAAAGTGTAGATCATCTTCTTTTGCATTGTAAGGTGGCCAATCGATTATGAAGGGTGGCCCTAAATTTGTTTAGGATGCAATGGGTCGTGTTGGGTACAGTGAAAAAGGCCTTGTAAAGTTGGACTCATAGAAGTGGGAAGGAAAGCCTGAGGGCATGGTGTGGCAGTAATGTGGGTCATTTGGAAAGAGAAGAATAGAATGATTTTTGAAGGGGTGGAACTTGATCTTGTAAAAATGCAAAGTAGTGTTTTGTCCTTAGTTACTTTTTCGTATACTTGCGAGGTCCCAACCCGAATTTGTATAGAGAATTGGATATCATTTGTTGAGAACCATATTTTGGCGTAGGTTCTCTTCTTTCGTTTATATGACACTTGTATATGGGGTTCACCCAAATGCCAGAATTGACCAATTCAGCAATTGAATGCTCCAAACAAATTTCAAGGGTAGTTGTAACACAAGAACAACAATCAAAATTTTCATCACATTCCATTGAAGTTCATAGCACTAGCACCACTTTTCGGATGACGAATAGGTGTACCACTTTGCTCATCCAACAATGGTATGGCATAGAGCGCTTGCTCGACCTCTCTTAGAAGTACAACTTGTTTTATTCTGACCCGTAAGTATGGATACACAAGAACTACAAGATAACAGCTTCAACTATACTAATCTGTTCACCATCTTTCCTACCAAATTCTAGGCATGAGACAGACGGCATCACCTTTTACCAGGTTGTTTACAAGAATGATACGAATTCAGGTTCCCATTTGCCTTTCTTCAGTGAACACTTTTGAATTTCTCCAACTCTTTGTCAATTGCATGGATACTTGCTTAGCTACTGCAAGATTCTCAGTGTGAGATGGTGTTCCAGTGGGCTATTTGGTAGTGGTTGAGGGCTTGGGCAAGGGGAGAATATTTTTCCCAGCCTTCTGCTACTAGAATGGATGTGTTCACAGGCATGTTTCAACATAAGCTTCCTGCTATTACTTCTGATTTTTGTTGGAGATGTCAAGAGCAACAATTACAACACACATTCACACAGATTTTGCAATATTAGAGCCATTGAATGGTTACATTTACATTTATCAAGGCTTGCTGCATGATTATCAAGAATTTTAAGATTTATGCAAAAGCTAGCAAAAGAATTGTGTTCATCTATCAGGAATATGAAATGAGGAAGGAAGAAGACTTGGTTTGGTTTGGTTGGTCTGCTAACGGTAACTACCATCAAAGTACCTAGAGCCATTTCTAGCAAGCTGAAACTAAGCCTGCACGAACTAGTTGAGGATATTGTTAGCACAACCAAAGGATGGAAGAATATATCACTTGAGTATGCTGGGAGAGTTCACTTAATTAATCAGCTACATTTGGTATTCAAACATACTTTACAAATATAGGCACATCGCCTAAGAAAGTCCCTTGCAAATGTAAGACTCATACAGATCTTTCTGTGGATTGCTATAATTGAAGCACATTGCAGCAAAGGTTAGATGTACTGACGCCTGTATTTGACTAGGATACATTTTAGGAATCAGCAGTTCTGCAATGCATTCTTATAAAAATTCTAATATAGGAGATACCTTTTTTCCTCTCTACTTGGTTTTCTCTACAATTTTGTTGCGAAATTTGGGGATAAATTACAATTGCTGCAGTTGGTGACTTCATATAAGATGGAGATAAGAACGGCTAGAAGATCCAAAATGCTACCCCTATCAGCTCCAACTCTGTTTCTGTGGATTGTTTCTAGTGTCCAACTGGTGAATAAAGTTTTGAACAAACTTCTGCATCAATTGTTTCATTGAAGAACCAAAGAAACTAGGCAGAAGCTAGTTTTGTTCAAGAGTTGCTATAATCAAAGT
Organism: Datura wrightii; assembly: GCA_035772735.1. Lineage (NCBI taxonomy): Eukaryota > Viridiplantae > Streptophyta > Magnoliopsida > Solanales > Solanaceae > Datura > Datura wrightii. The sequence goes on along the minus strand of JASDFA010000006.1, from coordinate 18,759,615 downwards.
TAATTAAATTTAAGGCAATAGATTAGAACAAACAGAGAAAATATCTTTGCATCTACTTGATGCTAGCAATGATACTTTTACTTCATCTAAAAGAAAAACAAACAGAGAGGATTTGTTATTTCTTTAAAGAGGAGAAAAACAATGAAATGACTGAAATAATAACTAAAAGTTCTTAAAAGGAAAACCATTAGCAACAATACTTGTACATGCATCAAAATTACAAAAACACAACCTTCAAAGAAGAAAGGATAATGTGTGTTTTTACATAACAGGAGAAGCCAAGAAAGCAACAACTTCAATACCTTTGATTTGAATAGTAATTCCTCATCATGTCAATGCCGAATTCTGCTCACAGGGGACTGGGATCAATAACCGATATAGCTTGGATCTCCAAGATACTCAGCAATTTGTTCAAGTCGCACTTTGAGTAACTCCTTCGTATCACCATCTCGGACAATTCCAGTCTCATTCTCACTATCCTTCTCAACCAAGTGGCCATACACACCTTTGTGCCTACCATACAGAACAAGAACCGGACCACCACGCTTCGGAAGAGCTGTCTCAAGCAAGTCCTGATCCACGCCTTGTATCAACTCCCTAGTTTCATCCATACATATATCACAGCTTGTCGGCCCAACCACATCCATAATTTCCCCTTTCTTCAGATACAATCTTCCTCTATTGAAATCCTTACTTACAATCCTGACTCTAATGTGACTAGCAAGCCAAGATAATTTATCACTCCTTTCATCTCTACTTCTTCTGCTTTCCTTTTTCCTGTCTGTTGCTTCGTCTCTACCTCTACCTCCAGAGGACTGTTTTCTGACCCCATTAAGATTACTCTTCTCTTCTTTAATCTTCAATTCTGACAACTTCTTCAAACACCTCTCCTCCTCCACTGAACCCAATTCAGCCACGTCCCGTGCCTGAAGTTTCACCTCTTCGTCTCTTCTTGAAAGCCTTAAGATCACCTGATCCCCGCCGCTTTTCACCTCCAAAACTATTGCTTTCATCCCCATTTCCTTTCCTCTCACTACCCTCACTTCCTTCCCTACATATAATCCTTTCGCTCCTTTTTCTCTATCTTTCTTCCCAACATTACCATCACTGCGATCTACTTTAACACCTTCTTCACCCTTTTTATTAATTGGTTTAACACCTCCTTCACCCTTACTGGTAGGTTTTGGTACTTCAGGTATGAATCCAATCCCTTCTTTAGCTGTCCACCTTTTATACTCAACAACTTTAACATCCTCTTTTGCATTCCTACCTATCCCTCTACCTTCAACCCACCCATAACCCTTCAACAAAGCAGCCCCATATCCCTCCACTGGCATATCAGTATATTCATCAATCCCGTTATGCTCTGGCAATCTCTTCAAATCTTCCTTAAACTTATGCAACATTGGATCAATCATCTGTTTAGGGTTCGGGTTAGGGTTAGGGTTTGGATTAGGGTTTTCTGATTGGCGGACATTGAGGCCGTAAGAGATGGAATCTGACGACGGTTCGACAGAAGTGCCGGCGTCAAGTTCAAATTGGAGTGGTTGATCGGCAGCAGAGGAATCCGCTTGGAGAGGGAGGTCGAGATTTTTCATCCGTTTGATGGGGCGCCATTCGTTCTGTTTTGGAGGTATTATGAGTGTTTCTTTGGTGGAACTAGCCGAAGCTTTGGAGGGATCGAATTCCGTGACGTACTCTTTTTCAGTGGGGTTGGCGGAGTTGCGGAAATCATCGCCGGAGAAGGTCTGAGATGACGGCTGCTTCTTAAGGTTTGAAGATGGTTTTGAAGAGAGAGAAAACGAGAGCTTCATCGTCGCTGGAATCGGAGACAGCGACCGGAAACTTCAATGTCGGAATTTGCCGATATCTGGTAGAAGCCAGGTGCAAAGTTCTTCGGTGGGCTAATAACGAATTGACGAATGATCAACGTGAGTGATTTGTTCTCGAGTATGCCTGCTGAAAAGGCGGTCAATTTTTTTCTGCGTGACGTGACTATTCAGGATAGATTTTTCAGATTTTGAACGCATGCATAGTAAAGTACCTTCAAGCCACTTTACCAAGATGCTATTATATTAATGAGTTTTCTCTATAAATAATTTTTATGTTCCTTCGGTACACCCTCTATTTCACGGTGGAAGCATATACCTTTGGACGATCTTAAAGATTGTACAGAAATAGGCATTATCCTGAACTGTAGAAAATGACTATCTACCCGAAATAACAAGTCATAACTCATCTAAATTAGTTTTCACTCTAATATGTAAATTTCTAACTAACCAATCATACCTAATATTTAATGGAAGTTTAACAATTGCACAAGCACCACAACTACATCTAACTATGTCAGATTCATATATTACGTTTGCAATTCTAACACGTTCAGCATTTTTAAACTTGTAAAAAAATATTAATTATCAATAAGTTATTTACATAATCCGGAGAGCACATAATGAAAAAATTACTAACCCTTTTTTCTATAATTCATATTGAAGGATGCATTCAAGCTCAAAGCAAACTAATTTTTGGGAACTTAATGTATAATTGACAATATATAACATGATATATATATATATATATATATATATATATATATAGGAATGGGAAAATAATATTGAAGGAACATAAGGATCATTTATGGAGAAAATTCATTAATGCAAGGGTGTCTTGGTAAAGTTACTGAAGATGTCTTAGTATGCATGAGCCTTTAGGGTTTAAATTATTGTCTGCATCACATCAATGCAAAATCATCACATCAATGTAGAAAAAGATAACTTTTTTAGATTCTCCGAGAATTAAAATAACATTGAAGGTATTTTAGAAGGTAGGAGTCTTTCTTGAAAATTTTAAAATATCCACTAAAGGCTCATGGATAGTAGAGCACCTTCGATATAAATAAATTTAATGGTCCGTTTGTTTTTGGACGTGAAAGTTGTACAAGAAAGATGCTCCGCTACCTATTAGTTTTCACCAATTTGGTTATGAAAAATTTTGACAAACCCATTTATTGGATTTATCCCTCAATCATCACCACTTCAATCAATTTCTCCCAAAACTCAGACGGCTCCTTTTATGAGGATAAGTTATAATAATTTGGGGATAAAATACAAAATTATTTTATTCAGTATTTGCTTAGAGGTATTAGTTAGTGTTGAGATGATTTGTCTCACCATTTATACCATAATGATTTGATAAGCTATCTCATATATGTGGTAGAATAACTAATTCCATGAGATAACTTTATTTATCTCATCTCCATATCAAATGACCTCAAAATATTTTATTTTATCTTTTAAAATTAAAAGAGCCACAAGGACATTTTACTGAAATAAAAAAAATCTACAAAAGTCTAATAGAAAGAAAAAGAAAAATAAAAATAACTACTTTAAAAGCGAAGAGAAGTAAAAACGCCAAGCTCAGTAGTATGGATTTGCAACTCAAGTAGGGGTATTAAGATGGTGGAATGTTGGACCTGTCCAAAAAAATAGAGCTTATGTGACTAGTCTCTAGCCTGTCCTATCCAAGCATAGAGTTGGGTCACGTGGTCCAGATGAAGGTTTGGTTGCTGGGCTCCTAAAGCAGGTGGACTGCATGAGATTGATTTCATAGAGCAACAAATAGTTTTAGTTTTATGCAGTGGAAGAATAAAGGGTGGTGTGATTCAAGCCCAAAGAATGTTTGATGGGCTGCTCTAATTAAACCACCACTTAAAAAAACATAAAAAGGAAAGAAAACTTGGTCTAGTAATTAAGGAGAAGGTAGTGATTTCATAGCTGACAGTTTGCATGAGTCCACCAAATAGTATAAAGGACCAGGTTCCTCACCTGGTTCCACAGATAAGAACATAAAGTAAATGACACAAGATATTTACGTGAAAAGCTCTTTGCTTAGGAGAGGAAAAATCGCGACCTACCGTGGTAGAATTTTTCAACTTCACTATCACAGAGGAATGTTCAGATAACAACCTCTTGCAACCTAGGAATTAAACTCTTAATTCCTTCCCCTTTACAATAGCTCTATTGCAAGCCCTTTGTAATGAGTCTATTATAAAGATAATTGAGGCTAACTCTAGCCTATCATATATGATTCGAGTGTGAACATAAAAGATCTATAAATACTTTTTAAAAGAGGAGTAGATTTACAATATAAAGAGCAATAAGATAAAGACATAACAACCTAGGACACAATATATGACTCTTGCTAGGATCTGGTTCTATCAAATTGTTACAGCTTTGTCTTCTGAAAGTGTCGTCAGCTTAGTAGATGGAAGGATAAGACCCTATTTTTGTGTTTTTTGCAAAAATTGATTCTTTATCTAATATTGTTCCAAGTATATAATAGAATGGGTAAGAAGTAGAATGTTTGTCCATTGGTAAATGGATGGAACCACAACAGTTTTGCCGCTGTGTTGCGGTGGCAGTGATAGTGGCAGCTGAAGCTGCTTTTACAGCTGTAAGAGTTGACTTCGAGAATAAGGAACCTATTTCCTTAGTAGGTTTGTCAAATTATCAAATAAGCGCATAGTATTTCAAAGCCTATGCTTTATCAATTTCTCTTTTTTTGACGATGACAAACTCATGATCACATTTCCTCTGCGAGAAAGATTCCCTTTTTCACACAGCCACATCTTTCACCAATTTCCCCCTTACTATCATAACCTGACCTATTCCTCCTGACGTCCAATACACTACACCCTTAACTTTTCCCCCTTTTGGCATCATCAAAAAAAATAAAATAGTAACATATTAAAGAGAGGCAATAGATAAAGTTAACTCATGGCTACTCGGCCAACACTAACACAAACGAAAGCACACAATAAGAAAGGATAAAGACATTGTTTCATTCATTAATGAGGCCCAAATTTACATTAGTAGGGACAAGCATTAACAACCATATAACAGAGTTAAAAGAAACTAGTTTGTGCCATAATCAACCAGAGAAAGAAGAAGAGGGCCAGTAAAGATAAGTGCAATTGGGAGAGACAAAATAGGGGTATAGGAATGGAACATAATGGGAAAGATAGAGGATCAAAGCTTAGATATGAGTTTGTCAATCCTCTCATTGGCAGCACGCTAGTCTTATAGTATCTGTTGGGTCAGGTCTTCAAATTATTTCATTAGTGCCAATTTCTCAGCTTTCAGTTGAGAATTCTCAAGTTGTAAATCTCGTACACCACCAGGTTCTTCCATTGTGGCATTGTTCCCTTGCAATCTTGTTCAACTTTCAACAGGGCCATTTCAGCCTTCTTTTATGTCAATAGCATGGATAGATGGTCAACCTCTTCAGTTGCTTGTTGTTGTGCATCAATCAAGCCCGAGAATGTGGACTGTACCCCCAACACCCCCTTTCTTGGCAACGTATTCACACTCCTTCAATGTGCTCAGGGTGAACATTTGTTTTTTTGTTACCACTGTGGCCCTAACCAAAGCAACCCCAAAGTGCTTGAAGACTCTTGTGAGCAAATAGTCTTACTCAAGGCCATGTTTGACGTCTTAGATGGCGGTAGAGTGGGGTGGGGAAACTGAAATTTTCTTTTTTATTTAATATGTGCTCAATCATAAGGGCAAGTAGATTGATAGGCTAAAAGGTTATTAGGGCCTCTATGAGAAAGATATCTGAGATAGCAGCAATGGACCTTGGTTCAGCATGAGGGAGTAGTACTTTGTTCACCAATTCAAAAAGCAGTTGATGTTCTGGCTTCATTTATTTTTTGAACATTTGTTCGCCTTTTAGATTCCCAGCTAGTTTTCAAGTCAGCCACAGGAAATCTCTTAAAGCACTTTGCTCTTTCACACTAGATATGTCATCAATAGGCACTTTCAGTATATGTCCAAGTAAGGTTATGTCAAAAGTAAATTTTGTTCCTTGCACATTTGCAAAGATGGTGTCTTCATCCTTAGTAAACAGAAGGTGATTATAAAATTGAGTGACCTCCGATTTTTACATGGAAGGCATGAGAAGTTCAAATAGGTATTCTCATCCTTGAAACCTCACCATTTCTACTAGCTCATGTATCCCATGCTGACCAACAATATTCAGATCAAAAACACAACCCCCCAAGACCTTCTATTTGTGAATATTTTCCTGTTTTTTTCAAAATGTTCATCTGTTGGAGGATATTTCAATGTGGTACCAGGTCCCTCTTTGGTTACTGTCTTTCCCTTGTTCTTAGGGTAAGAGCTAACAACTCCTCTTTTTGACTCCTGGTCATCTCCACCAGGTCCCTAAGTTGTGTCTATAGTAGGAAGTTCTACTCCCTGTTTCAAATTTCATCTTTCCTTTTTTGATTCCCTCCCAGCAATGGGAACTTCCTTTATAGTCTATAAAGTATCCCCATGTCTATATCAACCAGTTGAGATAGGGGCACCTCCTCTTCACGGTCTTACGCTTCATCCTATGTCTTCTGAGTGTCTTATCACAATTTTCCTTCAACACCTCATCCATTTTCCTCTTAGCCTTACCTCGAGTAATAGGTCCCCTGTTTGGTCTCTTTTTTGACTTGGAAGAGGAACGAGGTCCCTATAAAAATACCAAATTCAAGGGAATATCATCTTCCTCTAGGGTTGGAGACGAAGTATCAGCAGCAACTGCCTGAGCTAGAGTCCCATCCCACTTTGGAGAAGAAAGTCGAGCAAGGGATCCCTTCTTAGTAGCGGATGTGGGACTCTATTCGACAACACCGTCTTCTTCCTTTCCCATAGCTTCAAAAATTCTCTCTATAATTTCAACGTCACTCTGCAAGATGTTTGACTGGTCCTCCCTGACCTCAGATAAATTTTCCTCAAACAAATGTTCCCCAGACAAGTCAAATGACCCTTTATCAGCAGGTTTGCCTTCTAGAGGAAGAGAGAAAGAGGCAATACCTGGTGCCATGGAGGGTACTTTGGAAGCGTCCATTAGATTACATTTGTCCCATTCTCTCTCTTCATGCAACTCCTCTTGATCATTAGAGTTAGGAAACTCATTTAGTTTTACTATTTGAAAGTATGATTAACCATTATCTCCCTTAGGAGCAGATATTTAGGAACTTGTCCATCTCCCTCCAACACCATTTTTTTAGAATTAGGGCTTTTCCTAGATCGAGCAGGAACTGGAGTCAGTGAAGGATTCGAAGAAACAAGAGTGTCAAGGATAAGGTCTTCTGCACACAATAAGGGTCCTGGTCCCCTGCAGATAGAGATTGAGGTTTAGGAGGTGGAGAAGATGGTTCAAAAAGGGAGTGAGGAGAGGAATTTGAAGAGTATTGAGACATTTTTCTTGCGAGATTAGGAGAGAAGATGGAGTGCTCTGGTAAGAGAGAGAGAGAAAGAAGAGAAGATTGAGAAGAGACAAAGACAAGTGATGGTTTAAAGAAAAGATACATAGGTAAGAGAAATGAAGTAACGTGGAGAGTTTAAAGAGAGGGAACAGGTGTGAGGTGACAGATCAATGTGACGCTTGGGAGATGTATCATATTTAAAGAGGAGGGAAAACACTTGATGATGTGGTGTTTATAGCAGTTTTCAATAATTAGTTATAAGATTGAAAATACTAACTTATAAGGGGAACTGGGTTCCTCAAGAGGCAAGATTGAGCATTATTTTAGAAGATGTTAGTCCAGTTTGTATCCTTACTCATCGGTTCAATCATCATGCATTTATAGATGTGATAGTATAGAACTGAGTTAGATAATCATAGCCAAGTTGAGAGGAATGGTTATTGGTGTATCTTAATCAAGCTCAGTTTCAATCGATTTCATTCAAAGTGTTTTCTGCTTAGTGCCTTTGTGAAAATGTTTGCTACCTGGTCTTTCGTTCTACGAACCTCATAAATATTAGCCCTTTCTCAATATTATCACTCAGAAAATGGTGTTTGATATCAAGTGTGCTTGGTTCTCTTGTGTTGTACATAATTTTAGCTAGGGGTGGGCGTTCGGTGTTTCGGTTCGGTTTTTTCAAATTTTGGTTCGGTTTTTTCGGTTTTCGGTTATGAATAACGAACACCAAACACCGCACCGTTTTAATTCGGTTCGGTTCATTTTTTTTAATTCGGTTCAGTTTATTTATTTCGGTTATTCGGTTTTTTTGGGCTTGGTTGATGGACTTTTTTCTGATTGTAAAATGGGCTGCATTTAAATAAAATATAAATTATTTCAAGCTTTTTAATTCAAAATGATCTACTTTTAAGTTTTAACTACTGTGATTGTGAAATTTTCTTTTATTAATATCAAATTATCAATTATAAATTTATAAATTAAAATTAAAATTATATAAATCGAGTGCCTACCGGCTACCGCCTACACTTCAAAATGGCATAACTTAGTAACTTACCATCTCAATTCTCAATTTCTCAATGACAATTGACATAATCACATAAAGCATCACTTGATGGCCGAATGCCGATGGACACTTGGGCATTCCCAAATCCACACAGCCACACCACACAGGCACAAAGCATACAAATTTAAAATTACAATACACACACGAAATGACAAAAATCATAATCAACATTCAGCACTTCAGTAGTGCCAGCGCCTAACAGCCCAGCACACACACTGGTATGGACCGTATGGTACACACAAAGTCACAAACTACTTGGGACTTCAAAGTTAAAAATTAAAATCACAAAAAAAACACCAAATTCATTCAACCACTCTATAATATTAAATACGAATAACATTGAGATTACGCTCAAGAGTCAAGACACTTCTCAGTTCTCAACATGCTTCTTCATGATTAAACTTGAACCGTTGAACATTGAACCTAATAAATGGTAAGATAAAATAAAAAATTAGAATATAACTTTCAACTTTCAAGATAAAAAAATAATATTACAAAAAAATATCATCAATGACAATGAGACTATGAGATGAGAGAGTATGAGACAAATGAGTAAATGACAATGACCAAATAAATAAAGTAATCAATAATTCAACTCACCGGTCACTAGTAGGCACCGCACTAGTAGCAAATTGCAGATTGCAATCATACATCAACAATGTAAGACTCTCTTCCATTTATTGCCATCTCTAAAGATAATTTAATCAAATATGTCATAAAAGACAAATTAGTATACTACTAATTTATTATTGCATTAAAACTTAAAAGTCTAAATAAACAACTAAAAAATATAAAATCTTACCAAGCTCAAGTTTCTCAAGATACTCCAAACTTTCCTCAACACAAATGGGCTTAGTCTCTTGTCTAAGCCAATCTTGGACACAAACAAGAGATTGCACACATTTAGGAGTCAATGAACTTCTAAATGGATCAAGAATACGACCACTAGTACTAAATGCACATTCTGAAGCCACACTTGAAATTGGAATAGCCAACACATCACGAGCTAACTCTGAAAGAATAGGAAACCTGGGAGAATTAACCCTCCACCAATCTAATATATCAAAATCATTAGAATCAGGCTCTTGTTCTTCACTAATGTATCTATCCAACTCTGATTTAGCACATCCACTTCCACAATCTTCTTTTTGTTTTTTCAAGTAAAGCTTAGTTCTCAAGGCTTTTGTTTTCATACTTAGAGAAGCGCCAGAACTAGATGTATCAGATGTGTGCTGAGATGAAGTAGTTCTAGATGGAGATGATTGATTAGATCCTTTTGAATATTGTTTTATATACACTTCAAACAAAGAAGTCATATAATCACGCACTCCTTCATTTACTTTCTTTCCTATTTCCTCGCCAAATAGTTCTTCAAGTGCAAAGCTAACATACACAAACTTATTTCGAGGATCCAACACAGAAGCAATAAAAATCATTTTGTTCATCTTTTCAGGACAACCCCAATATTTCTTAAACTTTTGTTTCATCCGTTGAGCCATGTTACTCAAATTAAGATCTTCACTTGCTAAACACACATTCAAATATGCATCAAGCTCACATATATCCTCAAAATGAACATTAGAAGTAACATAATGTGAACCTGAAACCTTTACAGTGAGCTCGTAGAATCTTTTAAGAAACTTAACCACATTCCTCACATTCGCCCAATCATCACATTCGAGCGGACCTGCAACACTTCCATCTTCACACACATTAGTTGAAAGACAAGTATTAAATTGGTCATCAAAAAGATCAAACCTATCAAAGGTCTTCTCAAACTTTTGTGTCGTATCCAACATCAAATAGGTGGAATTCCACCTAGTAGGAACATCTAGCGTCAATGTTTTATCACATTCTACCTTTTGGACTTCACAACATTTCTTTAAGTTTCTTGTTCTTGCTGGGATGATTTAACATACTTCACCATTTGTCGAACCCTTTTGACAGAAGGATCAATTTCTTTCAAACCTTCTTGCACAATCAGATTAAGTATGTGAGCCATACATCTCACATGAAGATGTTTACCTTCCATTATATTAGTTCCCCACATATTCAACTGTTTAGACAATTCTTTAATTGTAACATCATTAGAAGACGCATTGTCAACAGTGATAGAGAATACCTTGTCCAAATGCCAATCAAGTAAACAATTACTAATCGCCTCTGCCATTTGCTCACCCTTATGACTAGAGATTGGGCAAAAATTTAATATTCTTTTATGCAACACCCAACTTCTATCAATAAAATGAGCAGTCAAACACATATAATTAATTCTTTGCAATGATGTCCATGTGTCACTGGTAAGACAAATCTTTGGTTGTACTTCTTTAAAAGACTTCTTCAAATCTTGTCTCAATTCACTATAAACTTCATAACAATCCCTGGTTATTGTTCTACGGGAAGGAATTCTAAATAGAGGTTGGGCTTTGCTCATAAACTTCTTGAAACCTTCATTCTCTACAAAGCTAAATTGTAGTTCATCGATAATTATCATTTCAACCAAAGCCCTTCTAACTACATCTTGTTCAAATTTCCAAAGTGGGGCATCTTGAGTTTGAAAAGATAATTTCATTTGAGAAGAAGTTTCAACGATAGTTTTATATGCCTTGCACCTATCCAAATGTTGTTTCAAACCTGTTGTTCCATTTTTACTTGTATGGGCAGCATAAGTATTATTACAATACTTGCACTTCGCTCTACCAATACCATTTTCAACTACCTTATCAAAATGAGCCCAAACCTCAGATCTTGGTTGCATTTCTTTCCTTTTCTTTGTAATTGTATCCCCAGTTTCAGTTTGAGTATCTAGTGAGTTGTCAGTTGAACCAACTTCACTTACTCTACTTTCATCATCCATCTATACAAAATTAATAAAAACAATCATAAATAATTAACCAACAATCAACAAATCAACAATCAACAACAACAAATGATATATCAAAAAGACAAAGACTATTCAAAGAATCAAAGTATTAACTATTAAGTATGTATAGACTATAGTGAAAGTGATTCCAAAGACTATTCAAAATAAACAATGTTAAGGTTTAAGTGCTCTATTAGTTAGTATTACATCTTACCAACAAACTAGGTGGCTTGTTTCTCTTATGTTCCACTTAGTCTTTGATCTCTATTCCATTTATGTTGAACTTTGAATAGAATGTTACACTATTAGGTAGAGAAGTCTTGATTATAGTGTAATACTACTATACTAGTTTGTTGGTATTTGGTAAGATGTCAAATAAAGTTTAAGTGCTATATAATCCCTGCTTATTTGACATCCTTTTTAGTTTTTATGTACTTCACTACTTTAGTCTTCAGTACTTCACACTTCACTACTTTAGTCTTCAGTACTTCACACTTCACAACATCACAATTCACAACAATCTGCCAACCTCACATTCTCAATATTACTTTCACTACGTTTGTTTTTTTCTTTCACTACGTTTCTAACTTAAGCTCCTTGGCCCTTGCAATGCATTACTAATTCTTCTTTCTCATTATACTAAAGCATCAATGTTGGGGTTACAAGTTACAACGGGTTATAAACAAATATTAACTCTCACTGTGGAAAGCAACAATAAAAGAATATGTCAGCCGGACAGCCCACAACATCACATATTCACATTCACACTTCACAGACCAAAGTCCAGAAACTCATCAAAAATAAGTGTAATTTTTGGCAATAATGTTGATAATAATACACAGTGCATCAAAACTAGAATTAGGGGTGGGCAATGCATCACAATTCACAATGAACTTCAACTAATGGGAACTTCAACGCTTCCATGATCCATCTTCACCACAGTCCAGAAACAGAAAGGCAGAAACTCATCAAAAATTCAAAACTCACAAGTCACAACATCTCAATTTTCAGTGAACTTCACAGCATCGCATCACAATTCACAAATTCACAAATTCACAATTCATAGGCTGCCAATCTTAAATTCTCAATATTTTGGGAATTAGGAATTTGGGAGTTAAGATATAGTATACTATTGTAAATATAACTTATAGTACTTTAAATTCGAATAAATATTTTAAATATATAAAAAGAATTGTATATAATAATTAAAAAGTTAAAAATTAAAATAAATTGTTTGCATGTAATTTTTTAAAATAACTTTTCTAAATTTTGTACTCTGTGTAAGTTTCTCTACTATATTAAGAAATAAGAACCAAATCGGCCAAAAATCCAAAACCTCGTATTCTAAATTCTAATGACCATTTTCTCAACCATTTAGGGAAAAAGTGTAAATGCCCCTTCTCAACATTTGAAAATAAACAGGTCCGAACTCCTAAATTGGGATAATGTTAATGGGAATATCCGATAATCCGAGTATGGGATTGTTATTTGTTAATTTGTTATTTCCTTTTACAGTTTGCTACTTTGCTTACCTGTTGAGTGTTGAGGAATGAGGACTTGAGGTTCGAGTGGAGCAGCCTGCCGCCTGGAGGCTGGAGGTGGAGCCGCGGAGGACCGGAGGAGTGGAGTCAGTCACCTCTCACCTGGAGGCTGGAGGGCGGAGCGCGGAGGCTGTCAGGCTGGACCGCTGGAGAGTGGAGAGGTAGAGAGGGCAGGCCGATTGGGAGTTGGCAGTGGCACTCGGCAGACGGCAGAGACGCAGGCCCGCAGCGGCGCAGCCAGTCCTGTCTCGCAGTCGGCAGTCGTAGAGATGAGAGAAAGAGATAGCGGCGGCCGGCGAGAGGGATGGGCCGATGGGCGATGGCCGACAGCTGGTGAGGTAGAGAGGACGTGTCGACGGGCGACGGGCTTCTCAATTCTCGACTTCTCTCTTATTCGACTCGTTCAGTCGTTGTCGTCCTGTTGATTTGTTCTGATTTCTGAATCGATTCGACACTCGACGGTCGACGCCGACGGTCTCTGTGTCTCTGTCTAGTGTGAACTGTGAAGTGGGTACTAGTAGAGAGAGTAGTAGTCACTAGTCAGTAGAGTAGACGAGTAGTAGTAAGTAGTAACAGTTTAGGGTTTTTTATTTTTTTATTTAATTTAATTATTAATTATAAAAATAAAATAAAATAATTTTATTATAAATTCGGTTATTCGGTTTAACCGAAAACCGGTGAACCGTAACCGAAAAAAATCGAAAACCGAATTATGTTATAAAAAAAAACGAAATCGAACCGAAAAACCGAAAAAACCGAAACCGAAAAACCGAATTAATTCGGTTCGGTCCAATTTTTCGGTTTTCGGTTTTTTTGCCCACCCCTAATTTTAGCCATATTAAGTGCACTGGTGTAATCACACAACAGCGGTACACAATTAGGGTAGATTTGAAATTCCTCAAGCTATTGTTAATCCATACCAGTTGTACACAACATACTCTGCTTTGGCAGTAAAGAAGGCAACTGAATTTTATTTTCTATCCCCCCACGAGATTAATGAGGAACCAAGAAAATGGGTCATTCCTGAAGTACTTTTGCAATCCAACAAATACCCAGCATAGTCAACATCAGCATACTTAATCAAGTCAAAATTATCTCCAGATGGATAAAAAAGAACCGGGTCAGGCGTTCCTTTAAGATAACTTAGAATTCTCTTGGAAGATTTCAAGTGTGAATCTTTTGGACAAGACTGAAATTTTGCCTCACGTTCACGATACATAAAATATTCAGCCAAAGCTGCTCCTATATAAGGAGCAAGGTAATGTAATGTAGCAGGGGAATCTGTAAATACAATATCTGATCTGATGGATGTTAAGTAGAGTAGAGATCCTATAATGGCTTGATATATTATTCCATTCACAGAGGGACCAGGTTTTTCAGTATCTAAACGAGTTGCAGTTGCTGTGGATGTGTCAATGGGCTTAGAAATTTTTATGTCGAATCTCTTCAGCAACTCATTGATGTACTGTTGTTGACTAATCATGATGCCTTCAGATGTCTGCTTCACTTGCAGCCCTAGAAAAAATTCAACCCACCCGTCATGCTTATTTCGAACTCACTACCCATAAGTTTTGGAATTCTTCACATAAGAAATCTGTTGTGGCCTTGAATATAATATCATCAACATATACCTAAACAATTAATAGGTTCCTCTCCTTTATCTTCAAGAACATAATATTATCAATCTTTCCCTTTTTGAAGCCATTGCCAAGGAGAAATTTTAATAATCTTTCATACCATGCTCTTGGGGCCTGCTTCAATCCATACAAGGCTTTATCAAGCTTGTAGACATAGCTAGGATTCTCAGATCTTCAAACACAGGCGGCTGCTGGACATAGACCTCTTCCTTAAGATAATCATTTATAAATGTACTCTTCATATCCATTTGAAATAATTTGAACTCCATGTAAGATGCAAAGGCGATAAGGATTCTAATGGCTTTCATTCTAGCAACTGGGGCGAATGTCTCATCATAGTCTATTCTCTCTTCTTGATTGTACCCCTGAATAACTAGCCTCACCTTGTTTCTGGTAGTGTTTCCCTTTTTGTCCAACTTATTTCTGAACACTCACCTGGTCCCTATGATGGTTCTATCAACGGGCTTAGATACCAGGTGCCACACTTGATTTCGTTCAAATTGATAAAGTTCTTCTTGCATAGTTGCAATCCAATCAACATCCTTCAATGCTTCTTTGATGTTCTTTAGTTCTATTTGAGATAGGAATGTTGAGTAGAAAAACATGTTTCTAGCTTCGGATCAGGTTTGAATTCCTAAATCCAAAAGGACAACACATTTTCCAATGGATGAGATCCCTTATATTTCTAGTTTGAGATTTCCATTACTAAAGAATCATGGCTCTGCCGATTGCTTGTACCAAGTTTCTCTACTGATCTTTCATCACAAATGTCTCCATATCTAGATTTTAGAGTGTTGTCCTCAGAGGCATCCATTTGATGCTCATCTTCAGGAGTGACTGAAGTAGTACTAGGTTCCAGACTATTTGTCTGAGTGACAACATCAACGTCTTACTTTATTTTACTTGATGAATTCATTTCCTCTTCTAATTCTTTACCTTGTTCCCTTTGGAACTACAGAACCTCCTCTACCTCAACTTCATCACCTTGTAAGATTTTGTCACTAGTTTTCATCGACTCATCGAAGATCACATGCATGCTTTTCTCTACAAACTGAGTCCTTTTGTTGAAGATCCTATAGGCTTTTCTTTGTGAAGAGTAACCAAGAAAAATTCCTTTGTCATTTTCTACATCAAAATTTCCTAAGGCTTCCTTCTTATTGTTGAGCATAAAACATTTGCAACCAAAAACCTTTAGATAGGTCAGCTTAGGGTTCTTCCTATTCAGCAACTCATACGGAGTCTTCTCCAGTATAGACCTGATCATACACCTATTTATCACATAACAGGTTGTGTTAACAACCTCTTCCCGGAAGCTCTTTGACACTCCACTAGCTATCAACATAGTTCTGGCAAATCTTCAAGTGTTTTGTTCTTCCTTTTCATAATACCATTTTGTTGTGGTGTTCTTAAGGAAGAGAAGTTGTGACTAATTCCATTTTTAGAACAAAACTCTTCAAATTTTGCATTTTTGAACTCAATGCCATGGTCCGGTCTAATTTTCACAATCTTATTTCCATATTTGACTTGAATCTGCTTGGCAAAGGCGACAAACATGCTGAGAGTCTCATCTTTGGTCTTTAAGAATATTGTCCATGTAAATCTGGAATAATCATCCATAATTACATAAATGTATTTATTCCCTCTTCTGCTATCAATTCTCATTGGTCCACACAGATCCATATGAAAGAGATCAAGTGGCCTAGATGTACTCACATTTTTCTTGGGATTGAAGGAGGAATGAACTTGCTTTCCTTTCACACATGCATCACATAAATGTGATTTGTGAACTTCAGTTTGGGCAATCCACAGACCAAGTCCTTCATTACCAACTTGTTTAATAGTGAGGGACTTACTTGTCCAAGTCTTTTGAGTCATAGTTCAACATCATCTTCAAGAGTACTAAGATATGTCAAATCATTTCCAACGATGAAGTTCAAATCAACCACATAGATATTTTCCATCTTTTTGCAACTAAGATCATTCCCCCATCTCAATGCTTGTAACTATGGATGAAGCTAAGATGAATCTCACTTCATTTCCTTTTTCGCAAATTTGAGAGATACTTAGTAGGCTGTATTTTAACCCATTCACATAGTAAACAGTTTCAATGGCATGAGTCAAAGAATGAAAAAATCATGACCTATCCTAGTAGAATTTTTCAACATCACTATCACATAGCAATGTTCAGATTATTACCTCTTGCAACGTACAAATTAAACTATTAGTCCCTTCCCACTTACAACAGCTCTATTGCAAGCCCTTTATAATGGCTCTATTACAAAGACAACTGAGACTAACTCTGGTTGATCACAGATGGTTCAAGTGTGAACAGAAAAGACCTTCAAATGCTTCACAAAAGAGAAATAGATTTACAATATAAAGAGCAACAAGACAAAAACTTAACAACCTATGACACAATACATGACTCTCGTTTAGAATCGGTTCTATCAAATTATTACAGTTTTGTCTTTTGAAAGTGTTAGCGGCTTTGTAGATGGAAGGATAAGACCCTGTCTTTTTTGTGTTTTGCAAAATTTGATTCTTCATCTAGTCTTATTCCAAGTATATAACAGAAATAGTAGTATATAAAATAAATAGTAGTAAATAGTAAGAGTCAGGTACTATTTATAAATAGTAAAGGCCGAATACTGTGCAAACAGTAAAAGGCAAACACTATTAATAAATAGTAAACGTCATATTACTGTGTAAATAGTAGAAGTCAGTTACTGTTCATGAATAGTAAAGGTCATTCATGAATAGTAAATGTCATTTGTAAAAAATTCTTTTGTTTATAAATAGAGAAGCCAGACGGAGGCAACAACCATCCGTCTTCACAACAATTTCCTCTCATTTCTACTTCCTAATTCCGCAACCTTCAAAATTGGAAGTAGAAATGAGAGGAAATTGTTGTGAAGACGGATGGTTGTTGCCTCCGTCTGGCTTCTCTATTTATAAACAAAAGAATTTTTTACAAATGACCTTTACCATTCATGAATAACCTTTACTATTCATGAACAGTAACTGACTTCTACTATTTACACAGTAATATGACTTTTACTATTTATTAATAGTGTTTGCCTTTTACTGTTTGCATAGTATTCGGTCTTTACTATTTATAAATAGTACCTGACTCTTACTATTTACTACTATTTATTTTACGACTTTTTACATAAAAACAAAAAACTTTACAGATACTGATATCTTTTTTCTTCATATCTTTTTCTTTATGTCGCCTTCCTCTTTATGTCATTCCAGCTGGACTTCTGGTAGTTGTTTGTTGTCTTCACCATGGCATTTTGAACAATGGTGATCTGGATATTTTTGTCCTATAGTTTTGCAATATCTTGTCAGAAGTGCTGGAGAAATATAATTTTTTCGTATAGCTCTTGTCGTGGGTATCTCTTCTGGTTTAAGCAGACTAAGTATCCATTGGCGTAGTTCTTCCATGTCTGCTTCTTTATGCTCTCTCGAGTTTACATATATCATTGTTTGGTCTCTAGCATAATAGCTCCAGATAGAATTCCCATTTAAGTAATTATTGGCTAGTTCGTTTAATATTGTAGCTAGGCCAATAATTCTTTTGTTAGCGTAGAATTCTGGTATATCTGTACATGTTATCTCCTCCTGTTGGTCTATTTTTTCTGGTATAATCATTTCTCTTGTCAATCCTATCTTTACAACTTGTATAATTGGTTTTATTTCATCATATAGTATTTATGCTGGTGCCGAGTATATTTTTATGTAGAAGAATGTTCCTTTTGTTATTCTTTTGTAGGTTGTGAATGCTTTGTGTAGTTCTGGTATAGTAGCTATTTCATCTCCTGTCTTGGTATAGACTGTGCTGAGTAGTCCATAATTGTAACAGGTTCTGACTAGGTTGGAGTTGGTATTTGGTTGTGCTATCAGTTTATTATATCCTTGTAGGTATTGGGTAATATAGTCTTCTTCTGGATTCTTGGTATTTGGAGATCTTGGGTTTTTGTTTAAGAATGTTTGTATTTTGTGGATATTTTGTATGTAGTTGCTGGCTATATGGTTGTATGTTTGTTTTGCCTGGTATAGGCTTTCTTTGTATGTACTGGTTTGTGGGGTAGGGTTAGGTTGTATATTTTTCCTTGGTACGAATGTTTTTTCAAATAGTTTGTTCTTGGTATTTTGGGTAATATTTTCTTCTTTTCCTGTAGTTCCTGAAGTCCCTGCAGCTGAACTCAACAAACTGTTAGTTTGGGTTTTTAGGTGTTTCCCAACGTCACCTTTTAGCTCTGGAATTTTAGCGTCTTCCGATCGACGTAGCTCCGCATGTTTAGAGTCATGATGCTGACTGTTAGCTCTGCTTTTTAGCTGTTGTATCTCTATGTCCATACTATCCACTTTTTTACAAAGTGTAGTAAGGAGATTGAGTATTTGTTCCATTTTATCTTTTCCTCCTTCAGTATTTGTATCTGGAGAGGTAGTCTGCAATTGTATTTCTTTCAGTTTTGATAATCTCAATTGTAAATGAAAAATTTAGTATATTTAAAACTAATCTTCTTATTTCTTTTGTTGTGACTGAATCTTGTACCTTTTTAGTTATCCATCATTTAACTTGTGTATTATCTGTCCTAACAATAAATTTGTTATAAACAATATATGGTTCAAATGCTAATAAACATTTATATAATGCAAATAGTTCTTTTCTATTTATCTCCCATTTTATTTGTGGTTCAGTATATGATCCTGAGTAGTATCTACAATGGTGTTCTATCTTTTCATTTTTATATCTATATTTTAATACTCCTCCATAGCTGTGGTCACTAGAATCTGTTTCTACTATATAACTAAACTGTCTATTTTCGTCTGGAAAATATAGTTTTGGTAGGTTTTTACACATGTCCTTTATCTTTTTTATATGGTTTCTATCTTTTTCATCAAAATAGTATTCTATGTCCTTTTTTAATTTTTTCTGTAATGGTTTTAGGTTTTCTGCTAATTTTGGTATATACTTTCGTACTTGGTTAACTAGTCCTAAAAAGGATTGCAATTTTTTCTTAGTATCTAATAATTCTTTAGAATTAATTATTTTTTGTACTATATGTGTTTACATTTTTATTCCATTTTTATCTATTTGTATTCCTAGGAATTCTATTTGATTTTTTAATATTTCAGCTTTTTTTCTACTTAAGCTTATTCATGATATTTCTATTATATGCATAAATTTCTCTAATAATTTTATATGTTCTTCTTTTGTTCTTGAATAAAGTAGTATATCATCTATGTATACTATGCAATTTTCTAGTTGATTAAAGTAGTTATCCATAAAATGTTGATATCTACCTGGTGCGTTTTTATATCCAAAAGGTAGTACATTCCATTCATAAAATCCTTGTGGTACCGTAAATGCTGTTAATTGTTTTGATTCCTCTTCTAGTTTTAGATGGTAAAATCCTGATTTACAATCAAATTTACTAAAATAATTGTATCCTTGTATCTGTCTTACTTTTAGTATTTTGTTTGGTATTGGGTAGTTATATGTTTTAGTTTTTGCATTTAAATTTCTATAATCTATAACCATTCTGCTTTTTCCTCTTTTTTGTTCACTATGTTTATTTACTATAAATGCTGGACTATTATGTTTGCTATTACTTTCTTGTATATAATTATTTTTTAGTAATTCTTTTATATGCATTTGAAATTCTTTTTGATCTTCAAAATTGTATCTCAGTGGTTTTTGCGTTATTATACTATTTTCATCTATTAGTTCAATTTTTATCTTTGTTTTATGTTTTTCCCATCCTTGTAACGGATTTTCATTATATAACGAATTTAACTTATTTTGTAATGCCTGTATTCTATCTATTGTGAATATTATAATTTCTATTTTGTGATCACTTGACGTTATATTTTCTAATTTTTGGGTAATTTTTTCACTTCCTTTTATCCATGGTGTATTTTTTCTTATCTTGTTATTAACTCTTTTTGTTCCTACTTTCTTATTACATGGGGTAGTAAACCACCAATGTGTCTTTGTTATGGTATGTGGGTATAATTTTTCTAAAAAGGGCATTCCTAATAGTATATCCTTATTGGTAAATTCATAACTATACATTTCTTCTATTGTTAATATTTTATCCCATATTTGTATTTTTATGTTTTTAGCCTTATGTGTTATCATACTTCCTTCATTATTAAATCCGGTAACTATTAATGGTGTTTTTAATTTTTCCCATTTACTGTCTGGTAAGCAGTTATATTTACACATATTTGCTTCTGCTCCTGTATCTATCATAGGTGTGTAGTATCTATTATAATATCCTTCTGCTATTATTTTTGTTAATATATAAATTTTTGGCATTATTCTATATCAAAGTTCTTTTAATAATTATCTTCTTATTTTCATAATGTATTATTAGTTGTTTTTCATCTAAATTATAGGGTTTTACTGTTTCTAGCCATCTTATTCCTAAAGTAATATTATCTTTTCCTTGATATATTTTGAATTTTATTTTTATTGGTACTCCTCCAATAATTAATTCTTGTTCTGTACTGTGTTCTGTATTTGTCAGTATTCTAGCTAATTCTGTATTTATATTTTCGTTTTTATTAATCTCTTCTTCCTTTACTAATTCTCTTGTAATATAGTTTTCAATTTGTCCTGTGTCTATTTTTATTAAATACTTTCGTTGATCTAGTATTCCTGTTATGTAATATTGGTAAGGTTGTATTTCGTTTATTTTTTGTTCTAATAATTTTGGTTGTAATTCATAGTCTATTCTTCTTTAGGTACTACTTCTTGATGATGATGGTGTATCATAATTTATTCTTTTTGATGTACTTAGTCTTTCTTTTACTATTCCTAAATCTTCTTCAATATCTATTTCTTTATAACTATAATCATTATTATCAATGATAGTAACTATTTTGTCAAAAGGGTTTTCTATCTTAATTCTTTGAATCTTATTTCTAGCCATTATTTTATGTTTTGTTGTTAGTACATATAAATTTTTACATCTAGCTGTGAATACTTTACTGCCTGGTGCTAACTCTATTCCTGACATTTTCCAGTATAATACTAATGATTTGTCTATATTTCTATCGTCCAAGGCTACTGAATAATTTGCACTTATTATAAATTAAAATTTTTGGTATATTAGATTTCCTTTAACTGCACTTATTATGCTTTACTCTATAGGGTGAATTATTCTATCATCTGCTAAATATATTTCTATTGGTGCATCTATTCCTTCTCTGAAACATGCTTTTATTAGTATTTCTGTTCCTCCTAGGTGTACGTATTTTATTGGATTCTTAACTTTTATTTCTTGGATTTCTTTATTTATTATTTTTTTATTTATTATGGGTATTTTAGCTTTTCCTTGCGTATATTTGCAGTCTATTATGTGTTCTTTTTGTCTTACTACATAGTATTCTTCTTGTTTTATCTTAAAGAAATTTCTTAATTTAGGTACTTCTAGTATTTTATCTATGCTTAAATCTAATTCTTTTCCTTTTATTTGTTCAAACATATTGTTGTCAAATATTATTTTTTGTTCTGCACTTTCACTGTCTTGGTTTTCTTCCTTACTTATTATTCTTATATCTTTCTCAGTCATCTTATATTTTTCTCAGTCATCATCTGTCTCGTATTCTTTTATCTCATTTTCACTCTCTGTTTTTTCATATTCTGTTAATTCATATATGCTATCGTCATCGTTTAAATCATAGTCTATATATTCTAGTTGTTTGTATTTTTCATTTTCCATTATTACTTCTGATATTTATTTTTTAGTTATATTTCTGGGTATTTTACAATCTCTAGCTAAGTGTCCTATTTTGCCACAGTTGTAGCATTTACATTCTGTTATATTTTTCTTAGTTCTATGAGGTCTTTTTTGTTTATAATTTTTTATATAATATCTTTTTCTTGGTTTCTTATACTTGTATTTTGTCCTAAATGGTCTGTATTTTTTGATTCTTTTCTTGTATTTATATTTGTTTGTACATCCAAATTGTGGTGCTGTTTTTGTTGTACAACATGCTAAGTTTTTTATTAAGATTTTTTCCATTTTCATGTCTTCCTTATGTTTTTCACATAATTCTGTAAACCATTTTTGCAAGAATTTTATTCTAGCTCCTAATGTATCTACTAATCCTGATTCTTGCCATTCTTTAGTTATTTTTGAACTAAATGGTTCTGGTAATTTTGTGTAATATAATTTTCTTATTTCTCTACTTTCTTCATTCGTATATAATCCTTTATAGTAATATTCTTTAAATGCACATGTATATTCATCTATATAACTCATTTTACATATACTTAATTTATTTATTAGATTCCTATTTAGTTCCTTATCTTTTTGTCGTTCATCTATTTCAGTTGTCATGCTACTAAATTCGTTTCTTATTGCCATTTCATATTTGTTTAATATATCTATAAATGTTGCTGCTACTTCATTATTGGGTTTCTTATTATTTCTTAGTGTTTCTAAACTTTCTGCTGATAAGTTTTGTAACCATATTTTTGTTGTTCCTATGAGTGTTCTTTCTATATATCCAGGGGAATCTGCTACTGTTATTTTATTATCTATTAGTTGTTTTGAAATATATCCTATCCATAATTGGATTGTTTTATTTGTATCTGCTACACAATCTAGATCTAAGAAGTTATATTGTTCTATGTTCTGTCTAGGTGTCCAATTTCTGTTTAACCTTTTATCTCATAATGTTTTATTTCTATTTTCTCTTTCGTAAGTATAATAAGTTGGGCTAGTATCTAATCTTTTTGGGCTTTTAATTCCTGACGTACTAGGTTTTTCATCTACATCTTCCACATTAATTTTTATATTATTTTCTTTTTCTATTAGGTTAGTATATGTTTCTGAAGTTTCTGAATATTGATCTAGATCTGCTTCTGAATTTTCATTATTTTGTTCATTTATTTCATCTATTCCTATCCTAGGTTGGTCTTCTAATGTACTTGTTTCTTCTAGTAATGTTTTAAATTTTTCTATTTCTTCTGTGAGTTTTAATTCTTCACATTGTTTTTCTCTAGCTTTTAATTTTTCTTCATACAATTGTTTAAGTTTTTCCAATTCTTTTTCTAATTCTTGGATTCTTGTGTCTTTTTCTTCTTTAATCTGTTGTACTTCTATTTGGGCTTGCTTTTTAATTTTTTCTATTTCTTTTTTCCTATCTATCTCTTCATTTTCTTTATTAATTCTTACCATTGCTGTTAAGCTATCTTCTAGTTTTGCCGATTCTTTTTCTAACATTAAATATAATTGATCTCCTATTTTTTTAAATCTTCTTCCTAAACTTGAGTGTATAATTTTTATTTCTAGTCCCTTTTGACTCATATATTTTTCTTCTTCTAAGGCATATTCTTCTTTATTCATGGTAATTCGTGTTATAATTTATATTCTAGGCTTTGTAGTTGTATTTCTAAATAAAATATTTCTTTTCTTTGTGCTTTAATTGATGTGTGGCATACTCCTGCGACTATGTTATAATTTAGTCTCTTTTTTCTAAATTCGATTTCATTTATTATTTCATTTATTTTATTAAGTAGTTGTTGTTTGTACTCTTCTTTGTTATTGATATTGTCTTTCATGTTTTCTTTTTTAGATATTTTATATAATTATATTCTGTTCTTGAAATTAGATCTATTAAGTATTCAAGTCTAACATCATCTGTTTTGCTTGAGCTTAATTGCTTATATTCGGGATATAGTATTTTTAATTGGTTTTTTAATTTTTTGGCTTTTTTGTGAATATGTCCTTTCTTTGGTTTATGTAGTTTTTTATCCATTATTCGTTATCGGGGTCTTGTGTAAACATTTTGTCGTAATATTTATTTTTTAATGGCTCTATCCTTTGTATTTCTTTTATGTTTTCCAGTGCATATTCTTGATGTTCTAGATTTCTTTCTCTTATGTGATCATTTATATTAGTTTCTAACAAAATTACTAATAGTCTTATATTTTCCATAGTTTCTAACCAATATTCCATATATTCATAGTTTATCATTATTAATCTGAATCTATATCTAGTTCTATAATATCTGCTATAGTCACTTATGTCCATCCTTGTTCTATTAGTTCTACGGTTGCATTTAGTTCTGTTATTTCTTCCAATATCTGAATCAAGGTTTTGAGTATATATAGGATAAGTATTTTATATTTATGATCGTCATCTAGTGGGTATGAATTCATTTTCTGAATTTTTTCTAAACATAATATTCCCTCTAATCTCTTTAGGTATTATTAGAAATTATCCGGTTATTATAACTGTCACACCCCACCTTGGGGGGTACGACTGGCACCTGGTGCCCTACTAGGACCTGACCTGCTGGACTGTTAAGCCTGGGCACATCTGGTGCCTGGCTGGCTCTAACTCACATTTCTGGAAACAAAGGGCTATATAACGACTGTAAACACAGCCCTCGGCCCGTTGGCCTATAGCCTTCTGTACCTGTACTAACAGCTGACCAGAAACATGGTAATTCAGGGAAACCTATGCGGGCCGACAAGGCCACCATGCTGTCTAGTTATCTGTAACTCAAACGTAACATACTGAAAAGCTACGTGACCGGCGAGGTCACCACAACTGGTGCCAACATAAAGAAAGCAAGAATACTGATAACTAAACAACTGCATGGCCTCACATGACCGGCTCAACTGACCATAGGGGATATATACAGACTGCAAGCCTCTAGGAGTAGTAATAGAACTGATCGGGACAGGGCCCCGACCTACTCGTACTATATACAACAAAAGGAACTGAACTACACCTCTGGGATTCAGCCTCCGGATGACTGGAGCTGAATACTCAACCACTGATAGGGAGTCACGTAGAATCGTCTGCTCGTCTATGAGTACCTGCAGGAGAGTAATGCAGCACCCCACCGGGCGTCAGTACCGCTGGTACTGAGTATGTAAAGCAATAACTGAAAAAATATCTGTATCAATAATATAACTGAAGAAACTGAAACAGGAAGAACTAGATGATTTGTCTGAAGATGTAAGTCGTACCTGTTCTCAACCATACTGGGAGGAGTAGGTGTCGCGTCTGGAGACGTATCATTCTACTACTAATCTACTCATGTCTAATGTAACATAACATGACATACACAACATAACATGGCATACACAACCTTGCCCGGCCCCCATAAGCCGGGAGGTACAATCAACACAGAATCTATACCCCTACCCCGGTCATCCTATCTCCTATAGTGGCTGTAAGCATCCTGCCGGTCCCTGGGTATGCACTTGGGCTCACTGAGCCCCTGACTATAACTGTACCTGAGTCCGAAGGACTCTAAAATCAACACCCCGGGCGTACCCGCTCGACGGGGGTGTATAAGGGCCGACCAAGGCACAATATGGGGAAATTGCCATCCCATCTTCGTCCCCTTGCGGGACGGCATATCACTCCGTAGAGTGACGTATCCTCGTCCTCTAGCGGACGAGTCGATATAGCTATTAATCCTGGGCGGTCAAGGATGCTAGGTAATCCAACCCCAATCAATACAACGGTCTCAACTAGTCGTGTTGTCTGTATATCTCACAAGCTAAGGCTAACAGGAGTAAGGTATCATATAAATCACATGCTGAGCTAATAATAGTAATCTGTAGGTGTCTGATACATGCTGAGACAGGTAAGTATAAATATGAATATAGTCTCCTGTCAAACTGTACTGGAGCAAAGGCTATACAAGAGAGTGTTTCTGCTGAAAGCTATGTTGTTTACTGAGTTTCTGTATTAACATAATTTCCTATTTCTAACATGCTTACTAAACTCTATTTAGTTACTATTCTATGTCTGAAATGTTTTACGGATACTGTACTACTTCGCGAGGTTCCAGCTAAACACAACAATATCTTAACATGGCATATTACATCACATACTGAATATACTGGGCAATCTTTAATACTCACGTCAGAATCTATATCATGCAGATAGGTCTCGTACACGTTACAACCCAAAACTTCTCATTTTGCACCAATATTCATAATAACACAATAATCGACTTCTGAACATTCTACTGGTCTGTAAATTACCATACTGTCTCAATATTTCTTAACTTGCCGAGGAAACTAACTTTACATACCTTATCTTCGACTATTCGTCCGTCGGACGAGGCTCGGCCAGTACTTCAACTATTTTCTCCCAACTGCATTCGTAAATACGTCAATCAATACTAAATACAGCTTTATTGTAAAGAGCGACGTCACTTTCGATATAATTTATAGCCTAAACTTAGGCTTATCGAAAGACGGTCAAAAACTCGCTATTTTTCAGCGGCCCAGAAGGGAGAGGTATTCACTTCTCAGCTAGGAACGCATAGACATTAATTTAGAGCAATTCTACTTACTTTAGTTCGGTGGCTCGCCGATTCGTCGGCCGTATTTCGCAAAACTAATTCCGTAGAAATGCTCTCTGCTGCTAAATACTCAGGTATCTGGGATTAATTTGAGTTTGGACAGCGTTTGGCAGCGTAATCGGACGAAAACATTTAATTTTCCTTCGTTTTCCTCTGTTCTCTGCGCTATTCTGGAAATTTTTAAGAGTTTAAATGATTTAAACCGAAGTGGGGGCTTTATATACTTGGGCCTGAACTTGGGCAACGTGTCACGGAGCCATCGCGGAGGCCTCACCTCCGTGACACGCTGCCATCGCGGAGGGGCTCTGCCTCGGCTCCTCCCGCGATGGTTCGATGGGTTTCTCGTCTGATCTTTTTCCGAGCCTTTCCCTAGCACGTATGGCTTTCAAATATACTTAACCAACATGCGAATAGGTCATCTAAGTGCCGGGAACTCTACGGGGTATAACATTCTCCCCCCCTTAAGAACATTCGTCCTCGAATGTACACTGTTATCTAGAGGACTGCTTACTTTACTTTCTGGGAAAATTTCGGCAGAGTTTCCCCTGTAATATGGACTATCGCAAAAACCTGAAATGCAGAAAAGTCCAACACAGGCACTGCACACAATGTTCTAAGATTCACTGGATAACTAAATATCACTTCTTTTTTATCATTTACAACCATACAATCATAAGATACTATAGAAGTAATGATACGGACATACCTGTCGTCTGACTAGGCCTGAAATAGGTGAGGGTGTCTGGTTTTCATATCTTCTTCAGCCTCCCACGTCATTCCCTCCCGATTTCTGTTACGCCACAATACTTTGACAGATGCAAAATCTTTAGTTCTCAGCCTGCGAATATGTCTGTCTAAGATAGCTACGGGAACCTCTTCATAGGCTAACTCTTCTGTGACCTGAACATCTTGAACTGGAACTACTGTAGAAGGGTCCCCTACGAACTTCCTTAACATAGAAACATGGAATACTGGGTGAACCGACGCTAACTCTGGAGGAAAGTTTAACTCGTATGCCACGCGGCCTATTCTTCGCCGAATATGATATGGCCCAATGAATCTTGGGCTAAGCTTGCCTTTCTTGCCAAACCTCATTACCCCTTTCATCGGGGACACTTTCAAATATACCCAGTCGTTTACTGAAAATTCTAGATTTCTGCGCCGCCTATCTGCATAAGACTTCTGGTGGCTCTGAGCGGTCAGTAAACGTTCTCGGATAAGCTTTATCTTTTCCTCGGACTACCGAACAATGTCTGGGCCAACTAATACTGATTCTCCTATTTCAAACCAGCCCACCGGCGATCTACATTTTCGCCCGTATAATGCCTCGAAAGGCGCCATCTGAATAGCTGAATGGTAGTTGTTATTATAAGAAAATTCGATTAACGAAAGATGTTCATCCCAACTACCCCCAAAATCTAACACACACGCTCGTAGCATATCTTCGAGCGTCTGAATTGTACGTTCAGCCTGCCCGTCTATCTGAGGATGGAATGTTGTGCTCAAATTAATCTGCGTCCCCAGACATTTCTGAAATGACTGCCAGAACCTAGCTGTAAACTGTGCTCCCCTGTCTGAAATGATAGATACCGGCACCCCATGCAATCTAACTATTTCTCTGATATATAATTCGGCATAATCCTCAGCTGAGAAGGTAGCTTTCAGTGGTAGGAAATGAGCTGATTTTGTCAGCCTATCAACTATTACCCAAATGGAATCATTACTGCGTCTAGTACGGGGTAACCCTGTTACAAAATCCATGTTTATTACTTCCCATTTCCACATAGGTATCATTATCTCTTGAGTCAAACCGCCCGGTTTCTGGTGCTCGGCTTTTACCTGCTGACAATTAGAACATCTAGATACAAATTCAGCTATCTCAGCTTTCATACCTGGCCACCAGTAGATGTCTCTAATGTCGTGGTACATTTTCGTCGCCCCTGGGTGAAGGGAATAGCGAGCGTAGTGTACCTCATGCATGATCTTCCCACGAAGTCCTGCGATATTCGGGACACAAAGGCAGCCCTTACAATGTAGCACACCATCCTCGGTCATCTGAAAATCTGGCTCCTTACCCTTCTGAACTCTATCTCTGAGCTGGACTAAATCGGGATCCTGATACTGTCGTCCTTTTACCTCTGTAACTAACGATGACACTGCAGAATTCTGAATTACTGCTCCATTATTTTCTGTTTCCATTATTCGAACGGCTAGATCAGCTAACTGATGAATTTCTTTAGCTAATTTCTGTTTCTCAGGTCGCAAATACGCCAAACTCCCCATTGACTTACGGCTCAGGGCGTCTGCTACAACGTTGGCTTTTCCTGGATGGTACAGGATGTTTACATCATAATCCTTCAACAATTCTAACCAGCGACGTTGCCGCAGATTCAACTCCCTCTGAGTAAAAATGTACTGTAACTCTTATGATCTGTGTAAATATCAACATGGACGCCGTACAGGTAATGCCTCCACATCTTCAAGGCATAAACTACTGCGGCCAATTCCAGGTCATAGGTAGGGTAATTCTTTTCGTGTTTCCTCAGCTGTCTGGAAGCATATGCAATTACTCTACCATGCTGCATCAACACACAACCCAACCCGATACCTGACGCGTCACAATAAACTGAATACCCTTCTGTGCCTTCCGGCAATGCTAATACTGGGGCGGAGGTTAATCTGTCTTTCAGTTCCTGGAAACTCTGCTCGCATGCCTCCGTCCACTGAAACTTTGCTGCTTTCTGCGTCAATTTAGTTAAAGGTGCTGCAATGGTTGAGAATCCCTCAACGAACCTCCGATAATACCCTGCCAACCCCAGAAAGCTACGAACTTCAGTCGGGGTGGTAGGCCTAGGCCATGACTTAACTGCTTCTATCTTCTGCTTATCTACCTGTATACCGGCGTCTGAGATAATATTCCCTAAAAAGGCCACTGAGTTAAGCCAGAATTCACACTTCGAAAATTTAGCGTATAACTGGCGGTCCCTGAGAATCTAGAGCACTGTCCGCAAATGAGTCCGGTGATCTGCCTCAGAGCGAGAATACACCAGAATATCATCAATAAATACTATCACGAACAAGTCCAGGAAAGGTCTGAAAATACTGTTCATCAGGTCCATAAAGACTGCTGGGGCATTCGTTAGTCCGAAGGACATAACCAGAAATTCAAAATGTCCATATCGGGTCCTGAATGCTGTCATAGGAATATCCCTCTCACGTATTCGGACCTGGTGATATCCAGACCGCAAGTCGATCTTAGAAAAGTATCTGGCTCCCTGTAGCTGATCAAATAAGTCATCAATTCTGGGAAGCGGATACTTGTTCTTTACTGTAACTTTGTTTAGCTGCCGATAATCTATGCACATTCGGAGCGAGCCATCTTTCTTTCTCACAAACAAGACTACCGCACCCCACGGGGAAGTACTCGGCCTGATAAAACCTTTATCTAACAAGTCTTTCAACTGCTCCTTTAATTCTCTGAGTTCTGCAGGAGCCATACGATAAGGAGGTATTGATATTGGCTGAGTGCCTGGTAGCAAGTCAATAGCAAAGTTTATTTCCCTTTCTGGGGGAATACCAGGTAACTCATCAGGAAATACATCTGGGAATTCATTTACCACTGAGACAGACTGGAGTTCGGAGATTCTGCTTGGACATCCTGAACTCTGACAAGATGGTAAATGCACCCCTTAGATATCAACCTTCTCGCCTGAAGGTAGGAAATAAACCTACCTTTTGGTGTCGCGGTGCTGCCCTTCCACTCCCGTACTGCCTCCCCCGGGAAGTGGAATCAAACCGTTTTGGTCCAACATTCAACATTAGCAAAACATGGTACCAACCAATCCATACCCATTATGGCATCGAAGTCTATCATTTCTAACTCGACCAGATCTACTGTGGTCTGACGATCAGCAACCTCTACTGTACACCCGCGGTAAATTCGGCTAGCTGTGATAGAGTCACCGACGGGCGTAGATACTAAGAAGGGCTGCTGTAATGATTCTGGTACAATACTAAACTTCCGTGCCACAAATGGAGTAATATAGGACAAAGTAGACCCTGGATCAATTAGCACATAAGCAGGGTGTGAGTAGATAGTTAGCATACCTGTCACAACATCAGGCGATGCTTCTGAATCTTGCCTCCCTGGTAAGGCATATGTGCGGCTTGGACCCGCACCTATACTGGAGGCCCCTGATCTGCCCCGACCCCTGCCTGCTGAAACTGAGGGCCTGCGCCCAGTCGAGGATGCTGTAGCTCGCGATCCTGCTGACGCCCTATCCTGTCTATCCCGGTCCTCTCGACCTCTGGCTGGGCAATCTCTCATCAAATGGCCTTCTTGGCCACAAATATAGCATGCGGTGGAACCATACCTGCATGCTCAAGAATGGCGTCGACTGCATATAGGGCAAAGTGGTAGGGTATACCTACTCTGCTCCGCCCTCCTCTGTAATGGTGAGTCTGCCGTCTGCGAGGCTCTACCAGCCTCTGACTGCCCCCTGCGGCTGAATCTACCTCCCTGTGACTGTGGCGGAGGCGGGGGCCTGGGCGGCCTGTCTGACGATCGTGGCCTGGGTCCTCCCCGGGCCTCTCTCTGTAACTCAGCTGGCCTATCCCGGCGACGCTGTTCCTGATTAACCCTTCTGATTTCCTGATGTCGCTGTCTGATGCCCTCAATATTCTGGGCAAATGCCTGGATTCGGGAAATATCCATGTCCTCTCGCAGTGTGGCCGTGATACAAGTTTCAACATATTCTGGGTTCAACCCCATAATAAAATGGTGCACTCTGGATGCCATGGTATCCACTAAGGCTGGTGCATATCGAGCCAAAGAGTCAAACCGCAAGGAATATTCCCGAACACTCATGGCCCCCTATTCTAGATGTAGGAACTGATCTACCCGAGCCTGTCGGATCTCCCGCGGCAAATAGTGATCTAGAAAGGCTCCTGAAAAGCTGGACCAGGTGGGAGGGGAAACATCTCTCCCTCGGGACCTCTCCCAGCTTTCATACCATAATACCGCAATATCTCGTAACCGGAATGCGACCAATTCAACTGACTCTCCCAGCTTTCACTTATGTCCATCCTTGTTCTATTAGTTCTATGGTTGCATTTAGTTCTGTTATTTCTTCCAATATCTGAATCAAGGTTTTGAGTATATATAGGATAAGTATTTTATATTTATGATCTTCATCTAGTGGGTATGAATTCATTTTCTGAATTTTTTCTAAACATAATATTCCCTCTAATCTCTTTAGCTTTATTAGAAATTATCCGGTTATTATAACTGTCACACCCCACCTTGGGGGGTACGACTGGCACCTGGTGCCCTACTAGGACCTGACCTGCTGGACTGTTAAGCCTGGGCACATCTGGTGCCTGGCTGGCTCTAACTCACATTTCTGGAAACAAAGGGCTATATAACGGCTGTAAACACAGCCCTCGGCCCGTTGGCCTATAGCCTTCTGTACCTGTACTAACAGCTGACCAGAAACATGGTAATTCAGGGAAACCTATGCGGGCCGACAAGGCCACCATGCTATCTAGTTATCTGTAACTCAAACGTAACATACTGAAAAGCTACGTGACCGGCGAGGTCACCACTACTGGTGCCAACATAAAGAAAGCAAGAATACTGATAACTAAACAACTGCACGGCCTCACACGACCGGCTCAACTGACCACAGGGGATATATACAGACTGCAAGCCTCTAGGAATAGTAATAGAACTGATCGGGACAGGGCCCCGACCTACCCGTACTATATACAACAAAAGGAACTGAACTACACCTCTGGGATTCAGCCTCCGGATGACTGGAGCTGAATACTCAACCGCTGACAAGGAGTCACGTAGAATCGCCTGCTCGTCTATGAGTACCTGCAGGAGAGTAATGCAGCACCCCACCGAGCGTCAGTACCGCTGGTACTGAGTATGTAAAGCAATAACTGAAAAAGATATCTGTATCAATAATATAACTGACGAAACTTAAACAGGAAGAACTAGATGATCTGTCTGAAGATGTAAGTCGTACCTGTTCTCAATCATACTGGGAGGAGTAGGTGTCGCGTCTGGAGACGTATCATTCTACTACTAATCTACTCATGTCTAATGTAACATAACATGACATACATAACATAACATGGCATACACAACCTTGCCCGGCCCCCATAAGCCGGGAGGTACAATCAACACAGAATCTATGCCCCTACCCCGGTCATCCCATCTCCTATAGTGGCTGTAAGCATCCTGCCGGTCCCTGGGTATGCACTTGGGCTCGCTGAGCCCCTGACTATAATTGTACCTGAGTCCGAAGGACTCTAAAATCAACACCCCGGGCGTACCCGCTCGACGGGGATGTATAAGGGCCGACCAAGGCACAATATGGGGAAACTGGCATCCCATTTTCGTCCCCTTGCGGGACGGCATATCACTCCGTAGAGTGACGTATCCTCGTCCTCTGGCGGACGAGTCGATATAGCTATTAATCCTGGGCGGTCAAGGATGCTAGGTAATCCAACCCCAATCAATACAACGGTCTCAACTAGTCGTGTTGTCTGTATATCTCACAAGCTAAGGCTAACAGGAGTAAGGTATCATATAAATCACATGCTGAGCTAATAATAGTAATCTGTAGGTGTCTGATACATGCTGAGACAGGTAAGTATAAATATGAATATAGTCTCCTGTCAAACTGTACTGGAGCAAAGGCTATACAAGAGAGTGTTTCTGCTGAAAGCTATGTTGTTTACTGAGTTTCTGTATTAACATAATTCCCTATTTTTAACATGCTTACTAAACTCTATTTAGTTACTATTCTATGTCTGAAATGTTTACGGATACTGTACTACTTCGCGAGGTTCCAGCTAAACACAACAATATCTTAACATGGCATATTACATCACATACTGAATATATTGGGCAATCTTTAATACTCACGTCAGAGTCTATATCATGCAGATAGGTCTCGTACACGTTACAATCCAAAACTTCTCATTTTGCACCAATATTCATAATAACACAATAATCGACTTCTGAACATTCTACTGGTCTGTAAATTACCATACTGTCTCAATATTTCTTAACTTGCCGAGGAAACTAACTTTACATACCTTATCTTCGACTATTCGTCCGTCGGACGAGGCTCGGCCGGTACTTCAACTATTTTCTCCCAACTGCATTCATAAATACGTCAATCAATACTAAATATAGCTTTATTGTAAAGAGCGACGTCACTTTCGATATAATTTATAGCCTAAACTTAGGCTTATCGAAAGACGGTCAAAAACTCGCTATTTTTCAGCGGCCCAGAAGGGAGAGGTGTTCACTTCTCAGCTAGGAACGCATAGACATTAATTTAGAGCAATTCTACTTACTTTAGTTCGGTGGCTCGCCGATTCGTCGGTCGTATTTCGCAAAACTAATTCCGTAGAAATGCTCTCTGCTGCTAAATACTCGGGTATCTGGGATTAATTTGAGTTTGGGCAGCGTTTGGCAGCGTAATCGGACGAAAACATTTAATTTTCCTTCGTTTTCCTCTGTTCTCTGCGCTATTCTGGAAATTTTTAAGAGTTTAAATGATTTAAACCGAAGTGGGGGCTTTATATACTTGGGCCTGAACTTGGGCAACGTGTCACGGAGCCATCGCGGAGGCCTCACCTCCGTGACACGCTGCCATCGCGGAGGGGCTCTGCCTCGGCTCCTCCCGCGATGGTTCGACGGGTTTATCGTCCGATCTTTTCCCGGGCCTTTCCCTAGCACGTATGGCTTTCAAATATACTTAACCAACGTGCGAATAGGTCATCTAAGTGCAGGGAACTCTACGGGGTATAACAATAACGTTATTTTGAATAGTCTTTTTCGGTCACTACTATGCGTTTTCAGCTTTGATCAGTTACCCTAACATCGCCTCAACTTTGTGTACTCCCCTAAAACGGCTCTCTTGGCCTCACCGGTTTCCACCTTAGGATGGCATAGTCTGGGCTTACTTACTCGCAGCTTACTGACCTCGTACATAGCAAACTTAATCAAGATTTCTTCATTATAACGTCATAATAAGAAGATAATATCACATAATACTTAGGAGATTATAAGGAATATAAAAGTTTAGCTATTCATATTCATGAATTTATATACCTTATTTTGTAGATCTGCATCGTTGCTAGTTTTCTCCATAGCTCGATATTTTCTGGATAGTTGGTTTTTTTTTTTATGTGCTAGCTCTGATACCAATTTTGAAGGTTGCAGAATTAGGAAGTAGAAATGAGAGGAAATTGTTGTGAAGACGGATGGTTGTTGCCTCCGTCTGTCTTCTCTATTTATAAGCAAAAGAATTTTTTACAAATGACCTTTATTATTCATGAACAGTAACCGATTTCTACTATTTACACAGTAATATGACTTTTACTATTTACAATATATGTTGTATATATGTCTTTACTTTTTATAAAGTTTTTTGTTTTTTATATAAAGTCGTAAAGTAAATAGTAGTAAATAGTAAGGGTCAGTTACTATTTATAAATAGGAAAGGTCAAATACTGTGCAAACAGTAAAAGGCAAATACTATTAATAAATAGTAAAGGCCATATTACTGTGTAAATATTAGAGGTCAGTTACTGTTCATGAATAGTAAAGGTCATTCATGAATAATAAAGGTCATTTGTAAAAAATTCTTTTGCTTATAAATAGAGAAGCCAGACGGAGGCAACAACCATCCGTCTTCACAACAATCTCCTCTCATTTCTACTTCCAAATTCCGCAACCTTCAAAATTGGTATCAGAGCTAGCACATAAAAAAAAACTACCCAGAAAATATCGAGCTATGGAGAAAACTAGCAACGATGCAGATCTACAAATAAGGTATATAAATTCATGAATATGAATAGCTAAACTTTTATATTCCTTATAATCTCCTAAGTATTATGTGATATTATCTTCTTATTATGACGTTATAATGAAGAAATCTTGATTAAGTTTGCTATGTACGAGGTCAGTAAGCTGCGAGTAAGTAAGCCTAGACTATGACATTCTAAGGTGGAAACCGGTGAGGCCAAGAGAGCCGTTTTAGGGGAGTACACAAAGTTGAGGCGATGTTAGGGTAACTGATCAAAGCTGAAAACGCATAGTAGTGACCGAAAAAGACTATTCAAAATAACGTTATAATAACCGGATAATTTCTAATAATACCTAAAGAGATTAGAGGGAATATTATGTTTAGAAAAAATTCAGAAAATGAATTCATACCCACTAGATGAAGATCATAAATATAAAATACTTATCCTATATATACTCAAAACCTTGATTCAGATATTGGAAGAAATAACAGAACTAAATGCAACCATAGAACTAATAGAACAAGGATGGACAGAAGTGACTATAGCAGATATTATAGAACTATATATAGATTCAGATTAATACATTATGAAAAACAACTAATAATACATTATGAAAATAAGAAGATAATTATTAAAAGAACTTTGATATAGAATAATGCCAAAAATCTATATATTAACAAAAATAATAGCAGAAAGATATTATAATAGATACTACACGCCTATGATAGATACAGGAGCAGAAGCAAATATGTGTAAATATAACTGCTTACCAGACAGTAAATGGGAAAAATTAAAAACACCATTAATAGTTACCGAATTTAATAATGAAGGAAGTATGATAACACATAAGGCTAAAAACATGAAAATACAAATATGGGATAAAATATTAAAAATAGAAGAAATGTATAGTTATGAATTTACCAATAAGGATATACTATTAGGAATGCCCTTTTTAGAAAAATTATACCCACATACCATAACAAAGACACATTGGTGGTTTACTACCCCATGTAATAAGAAAGTAGGAGCAAATAGAGTTAATAACAAGGTAAGAAAAAATACACCATGGATAAAAGGAAGTGAAAAAATTACCCAAAAATTAGAAAATATAACGTCAAGTGATCACAAAATAAAAATTATAATATTCACAATAGATAGAATACAGGCATTACAAAATAAGTTAAATTCGTTATATAATGAAAATCCGTTACAAGGATGGGAAAAACATAAAACAAAGATAAAAATTGAACTAATAGATGAAAATAGTATAATAACGCAAAAACCACTGAGATACAATTTTGAAGATCAAAAAGAATTTCAAATGCATATAAAAGAATTACTAGAAAATAATTATATACAAGAAAGTAACAGCAAACATAATAGTCCAACATTTATAGTAAATAAACATAGTGAACAAAAAAGAGGAAAAAGCAGAATGGTTATAGATTATAGAAATTTAAATGCAAAAACTAAAACATATAACTACCCAATACAAAACAAAATACTAAAAGTAAGACACATACAAGGATACAATTATTTTAGTAAATTTGATTGTAAATCAGGATTTTACCATCTAAAACTAGAAGAGGAATCAAAACAATTAACAACATTTACGGTACCACAAGGATTTTATGAATGGAATGTACTACCTTTTGGATATAAAAATGCACCAGGTAGATATCAACATTTTATGGATAACTACTTTAATCAACTAGAAAATTGCATAGTATACATAGATGATATACTACTTTATTCAAGAACAAAAGAAGAACATATAAAATTATTAGAGAAATTTATGCATATAATAGAAATATCAGGAATAAGCTTAAGTAGAAAAAAGGCTGAAATATTAAAAAATCAAATAGAATTCCTAGGAATACAAATAGATAAAAATGGAATTAAAATGCAAACACATATAGTACAAAAAATAATTAATTCTAAAGAATTATTAGATACTAAGAAAAAATTGCAATCCTTTTTAGGACTAGTTAACCAAGTACGAGAGTATATACCAAAATTAGCAGAAAACCTAAAACCATTACAGAAAAAATTTAAAAAGGACATAGAATACTATTTTGATGAAAAAGATAGAAATCATATAAAAAAGATAAAGGACATGTGTAAAAACCTACCAAAACTATATTTTCCAGACGAAAATAGACAGTTTAGTTATATAGTAGAAAGAGATTCTAGTGACCACAGCTATGGAGGAGTATTAAAATATAGATATAAAAATGAAAAGATAGAACACCATTGTAGATACTACTCAGGATCATATACTGAACCACAAATAAAATGGGAGATAAATAGAAAAGAACTATTTGCATTATACAAATGTTTATTAGCATTTGAACCATATACTGTTTATAACAAATTTATTGTTAGGACAGATAACACACAAGTTAAATGGTGGATAACTAAAAAGGTACAAGATTCAGTCACAACGAAAGAAATAAGAAGATTAGTTTTAAATATACTAAAATTTTCATTTACAATTGAGATTATCAAGACTGAAAGAAATACAATTGCAGACTACCTCTCCAGATACAAATACTGAAGGAGGAAAAGACAAAATGGAACAAATACTTAGTCTCCTTACTACACTTTACAAAAAAGTGGATAGTATGAAAACCGAGATACAACAGCTAAAAAGCAGAGCTAACAGTCAGCAGCATGACTCTAAACATGCGGAGCTACGTCGATCGGAAGACGCTAAAATTCCAGAGCTAGAAGGTGACGATGGGAAACACCAAAAAACCCAATCTAACAATTTGTTAAGTGCAGCTGCAGGGACATCAGGAACTGCAGGAGATAAAAAAGATGTCACCAAAAATAAACTATTTGATAAACCATTTACACCAAAAAGAAATATACCAATTACCCCTACTCCACAAACTACCACATACAAAGAAAGCCTAAACCAGGCCAAACAAACCTATAACCACATATCCAGCAGATATATACAAAATATCCATAAAATACAAACCTTTTTAAATAAAAATCCAAGATCTACCAGCACCAGTAACCCAGAAGAAGACTATATAACTCAACATTTACAAGGATACAACAAACTAATAGCCCAACCTAAAACAAATGCTAACCTAGTAAGGACTTGTTACGACTACGGACTACTTAGTACTGTATATACAGCAACAGGAGATGAAATAGCTACCATACCAGAAATACATAAAGTATTTACCACATACAAAAGAATAACTAAAGGCACATTCTTTTATATAAAAATATACTCGGCACCAGCAGAGATACTGTATGATGAAATAAAACCAATCATACAGGTTGTAAAGATAGGATTGACAAAAGAGATGATAATTCTGGAAAGAATAGAACAACAAAATGAGATACAATGTAATAAGATATCCGAATTCTACGCAAACAAAAGGATTATCGGACTCGCTACTATACTCAATGAGCTAGCAAACAACTACCTAAATGGCAACTCAATTTGGAGCTACTATTCAAGAGATCAGACAATGATCTATGCAAACTCCAAAGAACATAAAGAAGCAGACATGGAAGAACTACGCCAATGGATACTTAGTCTGCTAAAGCCAGAACAGATACCTACAACAAGAGCTATACGAAAAAATTATATATCTCCTACACTTCTGACAAGATATTGCAAGACTATAGGACAGAAATATCCAGATCACCATTGTTCAAAATGCCATGGTGAAGACAACAAACAGATACCCGAAGTTCAGCTGGAATGACAAAGACGTAAAGAAGACATCGATAATAATGATTATAGTTCACAACAATTTCCTCTCATTTCTACTTCCTAATTCCGCAACCTTCAAAATTTAATGGCTAGAAATAAGATTCAAAGAATTAAGATAGAAAACCCTTTTGACAAAATAGTTACTATCATTGATAATAATGATTATAGTTATAAAGAAATAGATATTGAAGAAGATTTAGAAATAGTAAAAGAAAGACTAAGTACATCAAAAAGAATAAATTATGATACACCATCATCATCAAGAAGTAGTACCTCAAGAAGAATAGACTATGAATTACAACCAAAATTATTAGAACAAAAAATAAATGAAATACAACCTTCAAAATTAAGATATCAGTGTCTATAAAGTTTTTTGTTTTTATGTAAAAAGTCGTAAAATAAATAGTAGTAAATAGTAAGAGTCAGGTACTATTTATAAATAGTAAAGGTCGAATACTGTGCAAACAGTAAAATGCAAACACTATTAATAAAAAGTAAAAGTCATATTACTGTGTAAATAGTAGAAGTCGGTTACTGTTCATAAATAGTAAAGATCATTCATGAATAGTAAAGGTCATTTGTAAAAAATTCTTTTGTTTATAAATAGAGAAGCCAGACAGAGGCAACAACCATCCGTCTTCACAACAATTTCCTCTCATTTCTACTTCCTAATTCCGCAACCTTCAAAATTGGTATCAGAGCTAACACATAAAAAAAAACTACCCAGAAAATATCGAGCTATGGAGAAAACTAGCAACGATGCAGATCTACAAAATAAGGTATATAAATTCATGAATATGAATAGCTAAACTTTTATATTCCTTATAATCTCCTAAGTATTATGTGATATTATCTTCTTATTATGACGTTATAATGAAGAAATCTTGATTAAGTTTGCTATGTACGAGGTCAGTAAGCTGCGAGTAAGTAAGCCCAGACTATGTCATCCTAAGGTGGAAACCGGTGAGGCCAAGAGAGCCGTTTTAGGGGAGTACACAAATTTGAGGTGATGTTAGGGTAACTGATCAAAGCTGAAAACGCATAGTAGTAACCGAAAAAGACTATTCAAAATAACGTTATAATAACCGGATAATTTCTAATAATACCTAAAGAGATTAGAGGGAATATTATGTTTAGAAAAAATTCAGAAAATGAATTCATACCCACTAGATGAAGATCATAAATATAAAATACTTATCCTATATATACTCAAAACCTTGATTCAGATATTGGAAGAAATAACAGAACTAAATGCAACCATAGAACTAATAGAACAAGGATGGACAGAAGTAACTATAGCAGATATTATAGAACTAGATATAGATTCAGATTAATAATGATAAACTATGAATATATGGAATATTGGTTAGAAACTATGGAAAATATAAGACTATTAGTAATTTTGTTAGAAACTAATATAAATGATTACATAAGAGAAAGAAATCTAGAACATCTAGAATATGGACTGGAAAACATAAAAGAAATACAAAGGATAGAGCCATTAAAAAATAAATATTACGACAAAATATTTACACAAGACCCCGATAACGAATAATGGATAAAAAACTACATAAACCAAAGAAGGACATATTCACAAAAAAGCCAAAAAATTTAAAAACCAATTAAAAATACTATATCCCGAATATAAGCAATTAAGCTCAAGCAAAACAGATGATGTTAGACTTGAATACTTAATAGATCTAATTTCAAGAACAGAATATAATTATATAAAATATCTAAAAAAGAAAACATGAAAGACAATATCAATAACAAAGAAGAGTACAAACAACAACTACTTAATAAAATAAATGAAATAATAAATGAAATCGAATTTAGAAAAAAGAGACTAAATTATAACATAGTCGCAGGAGTATGCCACACATCAATTAAAGCACAAAGAAAAGAAATATTTTATTTAGAAATACAACTACAAAGTCTAGAATATAAATTACAACACGAATTACCATGAATAAAGAAGAATATGCCTTAGAAGAAGAAAAATATATGAGTCAAAAGGGACTAGAAATAAAAATTATACACTCAAGTTTAGGAAGAAGATTTAAAAAAATAGGAGATCAATTATATTTAATGTTAGAAAAAGAATCGGCAAAACTAGAAGATAGCTTAACAGCAATGGTAAGAATTAATAAAGAAAATGAAGAGATAGATAGGAAAAAAGAAATAGAAAAAATTAAAAAGCAAGCCCAAATAGAAGTACAACAGATTAAAGAAGAAAAAGACACAAGAATCCAAGAATTAGAAAAAGAATTGGAAAAACTTAAACAATTGTATGAAGAAAAATTAAAAGCTAGAGAAAAACAATGTGAAGAATTAAAACTCACAGAAGAAATAGAAAAATTTAAAACATTACTAGAAGAAACAAGTACATTAGAAGACCAACCTAGGATAGGAATAGATGAAATAAATGAACAAAATAATAAAAATTCAGAAGCAGATCTAGATCAATATTCAGAAACTTCAGAAACATATACTAACCTAATAGAAAAAGAAAATAATATAAAAATTAATGTGGAAGATGTAGATGAAAAACTGAGTACGTCAGGAACTAAAAGCCCAAAAAGATTAGATACTAGTCCAACTTATTATACTTACGAAAGAGAAAATAGAAATAAAACATTATGGGATAAAAGGTTAAACAGAAATTGGACACCTAGACAGAACATAGAACAATATAACTTCTTAGATCTAGATTGTGTAGCAGATACAAATAAAACAATCCAATTATGGATAGGATATATTTCAAAACAACTAATAGATAATAAAATAACAGTAGCAGATTCCCCTGGATATATAGAAAGAACACTCATAGGAACAGCAAAAATATGGTTACAAAACTTATCAGCAGAAAGTTTAGAAACACTAAGAAATAATAAGAAACCCAATAATGAAGTAGCAGCAACATCTATAGATATATTAAACAAATATGAAATGGCAATAAGAAACGAATTTAGTAGCATGACAACTGAAATAGATGAACGACAAAAAGATAAGGAACTAAATAGGAATCTAATAAATAAATTAAGTATATGTAAAATGAGTTATATAGATGAATATACATGTGCATTTAAAGAATATTACTATAAAGGATTATATACGAATGAAGAAAGTAGAGAAATAAGAAAATTATATTACACAAAATTACCAGAACCATTTAGTTCAAAAATAACTAAAGAATGGCAAGAATCAGGATTAGTAGATACACTAGGAGCTAGAATAAAATTCTTGCAAAAATGGTTTACAGAATTATGTGAAAAACATAAGGAAGACATGAAAATGGAAAAAATCTTAATAAAAAACTTAGCATGTTGTACAACAAAAACAGCACCACAATTTGGATGTACAAACAAATATAAATACAAGAAAAGAATCAAAAAATACAGACCATTTAGGACAAAATACAAGTATAAGAAACCAAGAAAAAGATATTATATAAAAAATTATAAACAAAAAAGACCTCATAGAACTAAGAAAAATATAACAGAATGTAAATGCTACAACTGTGGCAAAATAGGACA
The DNA here is from genome assembly GCA_035772735.1 of Datura wrightii. Taxonomy (NCBI): domain Eukaryota; kingdom Viridiplantae; phylum Streptophyta; class Magnoliopsida; order Solanales; family Solanaceae; genus Datura; species Datura wrightii. The sequence continues at coordinate 18,716,792 of JASDFA010000006.1, read as the reverse complement.
CTTAGCTAGAGATTGTAAAATACCCAGAAATATAACTAAAAAACAAATATCAGAAGTAATAATAGAAAATGAAAAATACAAACAACTAGAATATATAGACTATGATTTAAACGATGACGATAGCATATATGAATTAACAGAATATGAAAAAACAGAGAGTGAAAATGAGATAAAAGAATACGAGACAGATGATGACTGAGAAAAATATAAGATGACTGAGAAAGATATAAGAATAATAAGTAAGGAAGAATACCAAGACAGTGAAAGTGCAGAACAAAAAATAATATTTGACAACAATATGTTTGAATAAATAAAAGGAAAAGAATTAGATTTAAGCATAGATAAAATACTAGAAGTACCTAAATTAAGAAATTTCTTTAAGATAAAACAAGAAGAATACTATGTAGTAAGCCAAAAAGAACACATAATAGACTGCAAATATACGCAAGGAAAAGCTAAAATACCCATAATAAATAAAAAGATAATAAATAAAGAAATCCAAGAAATAAAAGCTAAGAATCCAATAAAATACGTACACCTAGGAGGAACAGAAATACTAATAAAAGCATGTTTTAGAGAAGGAATAGATACACCAATAGAAATATATTTAGCAGATGATAGAATAATTCACCCTATAGAGAAAAGCATAATAAGTGCAGTTAAAGGAAATCTAATATACCAAAAATTTAAATTTATAATAAGTGCAAATTATTCAGTAGCCTTGGACGATAGAAATATAGACAAATCATTAGTATTATACTGGAAAATGTCAGGAATAGAGTTAGCACCAGGCAGTAAAGTATTCACAGCTAGATGTAAAAATTTATATGTACTAACAACAAAACATAAAATAATGGCTAGAAATAAGATTCAAAGAATTAAGATAGAAAACCCTTTTGACAAAATAGTTACGATCATTGATAATAATGATTATAGTTATAAAGAAATAGATATTGAAGAAGATTTAGGAATAGTAAAAGAAAGACTAAGTACATCAAAAAGAATAAATTATGATACACCATCATCATCAAGAAGTAGTACCTCAAGAAGAATAGACGATGAATTACAACCAAAATTATTAGAACAAAAAATAAACGAAATACAACCTTACCAATATTACATAACAGGAATACTAGATCAACGAAAGTATTTAATAAAAATAGACACAGGACAAATTGAAATCTATATTACAAGAGAATTAGTAAAGGAAGAAGAGATTAATAAAAACGAAAATATAAATACAGAATTACCTAGAATACTGACAAATACAGAACACAGTACAGAACAAGAATTAATTATTGGAGGAGTACCAATAAAAATAAAATTCAAAATATATCAAGGAAAAGATAATATTACTTTAGGAATAAGATGACTAGAAACAGTAAAACCCTATAATTTAGATGAAAAACAACTAATAATACATTATGAAAATAAGAAGATAATTATTAAAAGAACTTTGATATAGAATAATGCCAAAAATCTATATATTAACAAAAATAATAGCAGAAAGATATTATAATAGATACTACACACCTATGATAGATACAGGAGCAGAAGCAAATATGTGTAAATATAACTGCTTACCAGACAGTAAATGGGAAAAATTAAAAACACCATTAATAGTTACCGGATTTAATAATGAAGGAAGTATGATAACACATAAGGCTAAAAACATGAAAATACAAATATGGGATAAAATATTAACAATAGAAGAAATGTATAGTTATGAATTTACCAATAAGGATATACTATTAGGAATGCCCTTTTTAGAAAAATTATACCCACATACCATAACAAAGATACATTGGTGGTTTACTACCCCATGTAATAAGAAAGTAGGAGCAAAAAGAGTTAATAACAAGGTAAGAAAAAATACACCATGGATAAAAGGAAGTGAAAAAATTACCCAAAAATTAAAAAATATAACGTCAAGTGATCACAAAATAGAAATTATAATATTCACAATAGATAGAATACAGGCATTACAAAATAAGTTAAATTCGTTATATAATGAAAATCCGTTACAAGGATGGGAAAAACATAAAACAAAGATAAAAATTGAACTAATAGATGAAAATAGTATAATAACGCAAAAACCACTGAGATACAATTTTGAAGATCAAAAAGAATTTCAAATGCATATAAAAGAATTACTAGAAAATAATTATATACAAGAAAGTAATAGCAAACATAATAGTCCAGCATTTATAGTAAATAAACATAGTGAACAAAAAAGAGGAAAAAGCAGAATGATTATAGATTATAGAAATTTAAATGCAAAAACTAAAACATATAACTACCCAATACCAAACAAAATACTAAAAGTAAGACAGATACAAGGATACAATTATTTTAGTAAATTTGATTGTAAATCAGGATTTTACCATCTAAAACTAGAAGAAGAATCAAAACAATTAACAGCATTTACGGTACCACAAGGATTTTATGAATGGAATGTACTACCTTTTGGATATAAAAACGCACCAGGTAAATATCAACATTTTATGGATAACTACTTTAATCAACTAGAAAATTGCATAGTATACATAGATGATATACTACTTTATTCAAGAACAAAAGAAGAACATATAAAATTATTAGAGAAATTTATGCATATAATAGAAATATCAGGAATAAGCTTAAGTAGAAAAAAGGCTGAAATATTAAAAAATCAAATAGAATTCCTAGGAATACAAATAGATAAAAATGGAATAAAAATGTAAACACATATAGTACAAACAATAATTAATTCTAAAGAATTATTAGATACTAAGAAAAAATTGCAATCCTTTTTAGGACTAGTTAACCAAGTACGAGAGTATATACCAAAATTAGCAGAAAACCTAAAACCATTACAGAAAAAATTTAAAAAGGACATAGAATACTATTTTGATGAAAAAGATAGAAACCATATAAAAAAGATAAAGGACATGTGTAAAAACCTACCAAAACTATATTTTCCAGACGAAAATAGACAGTTTAGTTATATAGTAGAAACAGATTCTAGTGACCACAGCTATGGAGGAGTATTAAAATATAGATATAAAAATGAAAAGATAGAACACCATTGTAGATACTACTCAGGATCATATACTAAACCACAAATAAAATGGGAGATAAATAGAAAAGAACTATTTGCATTATATAAATGTTTATTAGCATTTGAACCATATATTGTTTATAACAAATTTATTGTTAGGACAGATAATACACAAGTTAAATGGTGGATAACTAAAAAGGTACAAGATTCAGTCACAACAAAAGAAATAAGAAGATTAGTTTTAAATATACTAAATTTTTCATTTACAATTGAGATTATCAAAACTGAAAGAAATACAATTGCAGACTACCTCTCCAGATACAAATACTGAAGGAGGAAAAGACAAAATGGAACAAATACTCAATCTCCTTACTACACTTTGTAAAAAAGTGGATAGTATGGACATAGAGATACAACAGCTAAAAAGCAGAGCTAACAGTCAGCAACATGACTCTAAACATGCGGAGCTACGTCGATCGGAAGACGCTAAAATTCCAGAGCTAAAAGGTGACGTTGGGAAACACCTAAAAACCCAAACTAACAGTTTGTTGAGTTCAGCTGCAGGGACTTCAGGAAATGCAGGAAAAGAAGAAAATATTACCCAAAATACCAAGAACAAACTATTTGAAAAAACATTCGTACCAAGGAAAAATATACAACCTAACCCTACCCCACAAACCAGTACATACAAAGAAAGCCTATACCAGGCAAAACAAACATACAACCATATAGCCAGCAACTACATACAAAATATCCACAAAATACAAACATTCTTAAACAAAAATCCAAGATCTCCAAATACCAAGAATCCAGAAGAAGACTATATTACCCAATACCTACAAGGATATAATAAACTGATAGCACAACCAAATACCAACTCCAACCTAGTCAGAACCTGTTACAATTATGGACTACTCAGCACAGTCTATACCAAGACAGGAGATGAAATAGCAACTATACCGGAACTACACAAAGCATTCACAACCTACAAAAGAATAACAAAAGGAACATTCTTCTACATAAAAATATACTCGGCACCAGCAGAAATACTATATGATGAAATAAAACCAATTATACAAGTTGTAAAGATAGGATTGACAAGAGAAATGATTATACCAGAAAAAATAGACCAACAGGAGGAGATAACATGTACAGATATACCAGAATTCTATGCTAACAAAAGAATTATTGGCCTAGCTACAATATTAAACGAACTAGCCAATAATTACTTAAATGGGAATTCTATCTGGAGCTATTATGCTAGAGACCAAACAATGATATATGCAAACTCGAGAGAGCATAAAGAAGCAGACATGGAAGAACTATGCCAATGGATACTTAGTCTGCTTAAACCAGAAGAGATACCCACGACAAGAGCTATACGGAAAAATTATATTTCTCCAGCACTTCTGACAAGATATTGCAAAACCATAGAATAAAAATATCCAGATCACCATTGTTCAGAATGCCATGGTGAAGACAACAAACAACTACCAGAAGTCCAGCTGGAATGACATAAAGAGGAAGGCGACATAAAGAAAAAGATATGAAGAAAAAAGATATCAGTGTCTGTAAAGTTTTTTGTTTTTATGTAAAAAGTCGTAAAATAAATAGAGTAAATAGTAAGAGTCAGGTACTATTTATAAATAGCAAAGGCCGAATACTGTGCAAACAGTAAAAGGCAAACACTATTAATAAATAGTAAAAGTTATATTACTGTGTAAATAGTAGAAGTAGGTTACTGTTCATGAATAGTAAAGGTCATTCATGAATAGTAAAGGTCATTTATAAAAAATTCTTTTGTTTATAAATAGAGAAGCCAGACGGAGGCAACAACCATCCGTCTTCACAACAATTTCCTCTCATAGCATTTCCTTTCATGTATATGTGTTCTATGCTTGTATGACAGTGCTGCATGAATACTAATATGCCCTCCACTATAGTTATGATATGCCACTGTATTTTTCAACTTTCTTCTACAATGTGTTTTAAGGCTACTGAATATGTTTCAAGCATTGCTTGATTTAGACCTTCACAACACAACAATATAATGCTTTTTAATAGCAATGACATATGCTTCCATGTTTGTTGTTTTCTGTATCTCCTCTGATTATGCAAAAATGAGATTTTTTGTGATCTCTCAAACAATATACATAGGAGTTTCTCTCTGGGTTTCATTTACTTGCTCCATTTGTATTATATTTATACTCTCAATATCATGTGGTCTTCATATGATCTTCTTGTAATATAGTTGTGGCTTATAATTTTTTTAAACAGTTCGCCAATTATGGTCAGCTAGTGGGAATTAAGAGTACTTTAAAGACGAAAGAAAAAGAAAAAAATTTATAGGAAAAATTGCATGTGTAACTAATTTATACACTATATTTATCATACATAAGTGTACATAGAGGAAAAAAATTACCATTCATAGCTATTATTTGAGTTTAGAGCAAATTCCCAATTTCATTAATCTGATTCTTTTCCTCCCATTTTCAAATTTCTAAAATTTTATTCCTATTAAGGCTCAAAATAGATTGGAGAATCTCGATCCCCACCAGATCTGGTGGTTTCATGGCAGTGCGACTCGTGGATTTTTTTCGATGAGATAGATGTAGTTGGGATCTAAAAATATGAGCAGGATTAGAGAGAAGAGAAGAGCAGCGACGTCGTGGGTGACTCATTTTTCCAATGGGATCTAAAAACAACCAATGTGGTGGGAAGAAAAGAAAAGCTCGTGGTTGCTCTGATCGATGGCGCTCAAATCTAGACTGAAACAACTTTTGTCATGTTCCGAAAGAAGATTTTCCATAATGATTAAGAGCTGAGTGGAGCTCGACCAGAAGTCACGACCAACAATGACAATTTGGTGGATCTTTTCTTTTCCTGTCATTGCTGCTCCATATGGCCATGAATACAGTAGTGAATACAATTATACATAGCTAAAATCGACCAAATGTGATAAATATAATGATACAAAGCACGCACTACATATTTGTATTCATGAGTTCAACCATTTATGTATTATGTATATACCCCATGTATATCTGTATTTCGCCTTAATTATATTATATATATAATATTATTTTTAGATATAAAATATATTTTTATTATTTGTATTCTTATTTGACTGTATTTTTATGGTTATGTACTTATATATACACCCCTGTACTTTTATTATTTGTATTCTTGTATATACCTCTCTATTTTTGTATTTTGATTGATTGTGCCATATATGCATTATTTTTTCAGGTAATGAGATGTACTTTTTTTTGTGTGTATTCTTGTTTGACAGTATAAGATCTTTCAAGCGTCATTCTAGCTTAATTTTAGAAAATACAAGTGAACAAATACAAATTTTTTTGGTTGATATAGTCATTATGCGTGAACAAAAAAAGTAGATACAAGCTGTTGGCAATAAAACTTTTGCTACTAATGATTATTGATACAATAATTGCGCTTGGTTAATAGCTAATAAACTATAGCGATTTCTAAAATTTGTCCAAAATTATACCATTGTCACTCGCTAAAAATAATTATAAGGGTATTTCAATACTTTTAAACGAATAGCTCCAAATGTTCATAAATAATACTTTCAAACTATCTTATTAAGAAAATAATAATTATAAGAAAAAATATTGTAATATCGATACTGGACAGAAATTTAAAATAAATTTTTATAAATATTGAGTCATGACAAGATACAATCTTAAAAATATTTTGACCTGATAGAAATTTATTATAATCGATTACTCTCTAAAATTCTGTGATTACTTCCAAACATGTATATTCACAGACGAAAGTTTGAAAATTACTAAAATGTTATTAAAAAATCATCCGGAGAAGAATAAAGAATGAGAGTATTTCTGATATAGAAATACTCAAAAATGGGGTTGCGTATATAGGCCAAAATCTAGATGACTTTAAAGGAATTAATGAGCCACTAACGTGGCAATCAAAATAATTTGGATTACGCCAAAATATGTAGAGGTCAAAGAGGAAGTAAAAAGAATTTGGACGACCCTCATATTTATCTCGCGCACGGGGTAAATTTATCCGTTTTATTTTGCATGCTCATTTTTTTATGTGTGTGAGATCATTTTAAAAAAAAAAATTCTTTACAAGTTTAATAATAAACAATTTAAAATAAGAAAGAATTTTTTTTTTCTTTCTGATCAATGAGGGACACAAGAAAGTGAGAGAAAAAACAACCCACAATTTTTTTTCCTTTTTTTATATTATCAAAATAAAAAATAAATACTAGAAGAAACAATTCCAACATTAATCCTTGAGTCGGTGCATTAATTTTAATTTTTATCAGTCTTAACATATCTCATGTGACCTTAATTGGAGTAAATGGCTGATTTTAATTCAATTATCATGAAATTTATAGAAATATTTTAATCTAACTTTTTTGATAATAAAAGTATATTTTAATTAATTATGAAGTTGATAAACATAACACAAAGTAAGAAGCTTATTTTGAATTTGTTTATTTCTTTATTTGTTTCTTTCTCAGGTCAAGATCTATATTGTCAATTTTGTTTCCTCTACATTTTTATATAAATTGCATTTTACTACGTATTATTTTTCTTCTTCAATCTATACTTTATTTTTAATCTCACTAAATTCATCATCAATCAAATATTATAAATTAACTTTATTTCAATGAATTTCCACCATAACTCTAATGATTGTAAAAAAAATAGATACACATTAGTTAACACTAATCCTCTAATATTTAGACATTTTGAAAATTTTGAGCCCCCCTCCCCTTTTTTTTGTCAGAGTTTTCCAACGCTTTCACGATGTCAGAACTAGCCATATTAGTTCGAAAGAAAAAGGCTTTTCATAATATTGAACTATCAAAAAAAGATATATACTTTTAGTTGATTAAAGATAAATTATTATGGTTTGGTAATTGATATGGAGGTGAGTTATACAGATATTAAATTCTGTATGAGGAGGAGCGAATTTAGAATTTGTAAAATTTGGGTGCACTGCTAAAAAAAGAAAAATATATATATCGAATGAAAATTAATCTCCAGTTCTTTAGGCAAAAATCTCAACCTTTAATCAAGTATACCATTTAACATTTTGTGGTATTGGTGTCAACATATAATGTTATTTTAATTTTAAAAAATATATACATAAAATATCTAGTTTTATGAAGACACCACAGGTTCACGTGCCCCATTTTTTAGGCTTAAATTTGTCCCTGTGCATAAGTAATATCACATCTGATAGTAAATTATTCATATATAAAATTAAAGGCGAATCTAGAATTTCTAAAACATGGGTGTACCACTAAAAAAAAGAAGAAAAAAATATATTAAGCGGGAATTAATACCAAATATTCAAGGTTGAGCCAAATGTACAATTTATCCTTCTTATAACATGAATACCATCATATAAAATTATAACAGTTAAACAAAATATATACATAAGATATCTAGTTTTATGGAAAGACTATGGGTTCACATGCCCTATACTTTGTACATAAATTCGTCCCTATATAAAATGAATACGGTGTTTGACTTGTAATTCAAAAAAACCCGAATAACTAATACATGGATAAATTATGAGAGAATTTATGAATTATTTTATGCAGGATAAAAGGTTGTATAACTAATACATGAATAACTATTAGTCTTTTTGGTCAAACTTTTGGTAGGCCCAAAGTACTCATTTTTTAGAAGGTAAGGTGTTTAATCCAATTTTAGAGAGAAAATAAGTGCTTTAAAAGGAGTAACAAAAACTGTTTTCAAAAATTAAAAAAAAGTAACTTTTTTCAAAGAACTCATTTTTGAAAACACCTTTGATAAAAATAAACCTAGATAAGTTTTAAAAGACCTTGGCCATACACTAATTGCTATTCAAAAATAATTTTTAAATTTATTAACCAATCATAAATATATTTTTCACCACAATTTTTTTTTAAAAAAACACTTTTACAATAAATTTATTTTTAAAATTTAACCAAACAACTATAAATATTATGTAATACATAAGTTATCTTCTAATAACTAATTTGTTTGTTAAACCCTCCGTTTCAAAATAAGTAGTGTTTTAATTTTTTAATTTTATTTCAAAATAAGTGACGATTTACATAATTAAGAAGATATTAATAATGTTCTTTTAAGTTTACTTTTATTTAAGTGAAAAGAGTTTTATATAATAAAAAAAAAATTAAAGAATTGTATTTTTTTAAAATTATTTATTAAAGATAAATAAATAAAAATATATATTTTTATTTAAAAATAAATAAATTTTAAAAAAAATATGTTAAAACTAAAAGTATTAGTTATTTTGAAATCGAGCAGTAATGTTGCCTGACATTAACAAGATACAGAATGACCTGAATTTCCTGCCACACACAAGTCAAAAAACTAATAGAAAACACCCCCACAAAAGAGAGGAACAAAGACAACTTGGTTCAACACTTCAGGCATACCGTACAACTTGGAAGATCAGCAGTTAGTTAATTTCTGATCATCAACACAAATTTGTGGTCATCTCTTTTTGCTGCAACTTTCCAACTTGCATGACTTCTTGTAACTTAAACAGCCACATACACCTCTCAGTCGATTTCTTGTATGTAAATCCCAGACACCCTCTTCAATTATACTATCGCCTCTTCTTGATTTGATAAAATAGTTTTAAAAAAATAAAATGGAGGGAATTTGTACCAGTTGCTTGTACTCTTCGATAACCCCATCAATTGAGTACAAAAGCAGAAGGAAGCTTTTGAATACAATTCAAAAGAGCCGCTCTTTATCGACAAGAATTTGTGCAGTAAGTAGTGTTTCTACTGTACAAACCCCGTCGGAAAAAACGGCTTTGCTAGTGAAGGACATTTCTAGGACTAGCGCTTTGGAGCAACTTGATATCGAACGTGGCGTTTGCATTCCCTTCCGAAAATACTCCCCAGAATCTGTATGAGAAATTACTTACTTCCTAATAATTATATTCCTTGTGTTATTATTATTATTTTTTTGCTGGGAAATTGATTTGGGGTATGTGAATAGCATCCTGGTAATTATTTGCTAGTTTTCTTTGATAATATTTGTGGGGTTGTACGGAAAATCAATTTTTTGTTAAGCGAAATTAGTTTGGTTTAAGAACTTTGGAACATGTGACTAATTCCCAGTGACTAATTGAGTGTTTTTTGATCATTTTTGTTGGTTTATTGGAAAATTATGGATTATGCGAATAACCTCCAGGTAGTTATTTACTCTTTCTTGGTTATCTTTTTGGGTATATATTGGAGAATTGAATTTATAATATGTAATTAACATCCCTGTGATTATTTGAGTTCTTTTGTTAACTTTTGTTGGCTTATTGGTAAGTTAAGTGTGTAGTTTGTGAATTACCTCCCAATTATTTGCTATATTGTTGGTAAAACTTTTGTGGATATTTTGGAAAATTAAGTATGAGTAGTATAAGTTCATTTTTCTGTGGGTTTATTGAAATTTGTGTTTTTGATGCAAACTTTGGGTTTTTAGGTGAGAAACAAGGTGTTAGAGTCAAGGGGACAGATTTTTTCTTTGGTTGGTAGAGGAATAGAGATTGTTTGGAGTTTGGGGCTTTACTGGACTACACTGGTGTATGATTATTTGGTGGGTCGTGACAAAGAAGTTGTTCCTTTCCGTGCTCGGCAGCTGAGGAAGCTGTTGTGTGATTTGGGACCTTCTTTCATCAAAGCAGGACAGGTTTGGTGTTCTTAAATTTCTAAAGTTCAAGAACAATTGGTTATTCTATTTTTTGTGGACGTGTATTGCTCTAGTTGGAGATTGTAGACTTTGGAGTCTTAAACTGGAAAATGATTCTATACTAGTATGTGTAGCCAAAGAAGATATATAATGGCTGTTAACATTGAAACAAACTGTTAGCGGAAGAATATCATTGTGTAAATATAGAGTAGAAGACTGTAGAAATGCTATAAATTGCTGAACTGTGTAACAAAGAAGCATTTCACACTCCATTGGCTGGAAACTCCAATAGGCAGTGAAAGTTACTTATGGATGACTCAGCAATATGATTTTAATTGTGGTATCCTGTTTGCTAGTGTTCATCGTTTTTTTGAACATGAATGAGAGTATTGTATTGGGTTACTATTATGGGCACATCGACTGAAAATGGTGAAACCTTCAGTGGCTTAACACTATACCACCAACACATTTAGCACTTCTAAGGGTCATTGCAGAAATAAATATTGCTTGGTGAATACATGTTAATCCTAACTTTAGAGGAACAATGGAATATTTCTCAGAGATATATCAATACTAGTGACAATTGAACTTTTATTTTTTTCCCAATATATAGTAAATAATAGTGCAATATGTAAGACTTGTGCTCTAAATTTACTTCACTTGTCTAAGCATCATTATTTTTGACTAGTTCCATTTCTAAATATTTGTAAGACTAGGGTCAAGATTATTAGAAAATAATAAAGATTGGAAAAAACTTTTTCCTTGTCTTATTGTTTTTGGATCAAGGTTGTTAAATCATTGCACATCTATCAGATATAAATATATGATATCATATGGTGTTAGAGAACTGGTCATGAATTTAAATGTTGCCATATGCAAGCTATTAGGTATATCTGCTGGTTATGTCTTCTGTATGGACGTGACGGGTACACACATTTGATTATTTCTAATGTTCTTCATTCTGTCCCATGACAATATTAGAATGAAAGAAGATGAAGGTCATCAAGTCGAGAGAAATTCTGCATCTGCAAAATGTACTGTATTGAAATGAGAAATTATATTAGTAACTGAGAAGAGCTAGACGCATTGGCGATAAAGTGTGTAACCGAAGGTACAAGAATTCTTGATATCTTATTCCATGAACCAGAAAGTATAAATACATACACATAGAGCCTTAACTATGGAAGAATAAAGAAATGATCCTTTAGATATGATATCAACCTTTATAATTATGCTATGGATATGATATCAATCCCTACAATTATGCTATGGATATGATTATCAATCCTTACAATCATGCTATCTATGTATACAACAAGGAACATGGCTACGTTCATTCCTTGAAACTCCCCCTCAAGCTGGAGCATAGATATTGATCTTGCCCAGCTTGTTGCAAAGATAACTAACCTGATTTCTATTCAACGCTTTTGTGAGCAAATCAGCCAGTTGTTCTCCTGTCTTCACATAACCTGTGGAAATCAAGTTTTCATAAATCTCTCTTGAATAAAGTGACAGTCAACCTTAATATGTTTCGTCCTTTCATGATACACCAGATTTGACGCGATATGAAGAGCAACTTGATTATCACACCAAAGTTTTACCGGTGTAGTATGCTTTAACTCAATTTCCGTGAGAAGGTGATGTATCCACATAATCTCACACGTAGTTTGTGCTATGACTCTATAATCAGATTCTGCACTGGATCGTGATACAACATTTTGTTTCTTACTTCTCCATGATACTAGATTTCCACCCACAAGGACACAATAGCCGGTAGTAGACCTTCTATCAATCTTGGATCCAGCCCAATCTGCATCCGCAAAACACTCAGTGTGAGAATGCGCATGATTGCTATATAATATGCCAAATCCAGGGGCTCCTTTTAAGTAGCATAGAATATGTTCCAAAGCTGCGCAACGTTTGACTGTAGGAGCAGACACGAATTGGCTAACAACACTTACAGCAAAAGCAATATCCGACCGAGTCATAGTGAGATAGTTTAGTTTACCAACTGATCTCCTATATCTCTCTGTATCATCAAAGGGATCACCATCATCTTTCATAAGATGCTCTTTAGGAACCATTGGACTAGTACATGGTTTGGCTGCCAGTTTGCCAGTTTCTACAAGTAGGCCAAGAATGTATTTTCTTTGAGACAAACAAATTCCATTCTTGCTTCTATTTTCTTCTACTCCCAAGAAGTATTTCAACGAGCCCAAGTCCTTCGTGTGAAATCTGGAATGTAGAAAGGACTTGAGAGAGGAAATTCTAGCAAAATCACCTCCTGCAATAACGATATCATCGACATATACAACAAGGAGGATACTACCAGCTGGCGATTGTCTATAGAAGACTCATTTACACTTTTTTAACCCAAACTCCTAAACTACCTCACTAAACTTTCCAAACCAAGCCCGGGATTCTGCTTCAAACCATACAAGGATTTCTTCAAATGACAGACTTTCCCATATTCCCCCCTAAGCAACACAATCAGGTGGTTGCTCCATATACACTTCTTCATGTAGATCGCCGTGAAAGAATGCATTTTGGATATCCAACTGATGCAAAGGCCAATGATCGGAAGCAGCTAGTGAAATAAATAAGTGAACAGAAGTGAAGGTGTCTGAATAATCCACCCCATGTGTTTGAGCATATCCTTTAGTAACAAGTCTGGCCTTAAGTCGTGCCACAGATCCATTTGGAATAGCTTTAACAACGAAGACCTATAGATATGGTATCAATCCTTATAATTATACTATAGATATGATATCAATCCCTACAATTATGCTATGGGTATGATTAATTATCCCTACAATTATGCTATCTGTGTATACAACAAGGAACATGGCTACATCATTCCTTCACAAAGTAAGAAGTTAAACCTCTTTGGTAAAATTGAGTTCAAATTGAATGCTTCCTGGTGATAATTTCCAAGAATGTGCACTTAAGCTTAGATGTCAGTTCCTTTTGATTTCGCTGTTCTTCAGCAACTAAAGTCATTTGTTTATTGTATTGTTTTCTCTGCAGGCAGAGGTATATTATTTAAATGGATTTACAACTCTTTTTGCTTAGCTCTGTTTTGTTGGTTATATAAAAGATGGTGGAGCAGCAAAAATATTAGAAGTCATTGAAATTGTCCCTCAATATTTATGAAGCACCAAGGGCTTTAAATAGTCAATTTAAAAACCGAAAATCTGCAGAATAAAATTCAAAAAACCTATATTATCTCAACTAAACTTATCTAACTGAATTTAAATTTAAATTCCTCCTGCAACTAAACTACTAATCTGCATTAACAAAAGCAATTTTCAACACTCCTCCTTTGCTTCAAATGCTGCAATTTTAAAAAGTTGCTCCTCAATTTCTGTTTCTGTTGTTTGTGCTTTAGGATTGTTTTGAGCGTCTATGAATTTGCATACTTTTGTAACATGACTCTTTCGTCTTATTCCTTTTTCTTCTTTTGACAATAACATTGTCTCGTCTGAAAGTTCTTTAATTTGGACAATTGTAGGATTGGCAGAAAGTTATTGTAAGGATTTTTCGTCCATCAGAACATCCCATAAATTATAGGCTTCAAAGTAAAACTTGAACTTCACTAATCAAATTTATAGTTTTCACCGGTGAAAGTTTTTTGGTTATGCAAAGAGATATTGATGCTTGTCATGATTAAAATAGATATGGATGACAAATTTGTATGGGTTCAAACAGGTATTGGTTAAAAATTGATTAAAAATTGGTATTGGTTGAAAATAGTATTATGTTAAAAAGAAGCACGGGTTAAAAATTTTTGGGACCCAAAAGTTAAAAATAAGCAAGTGTTAATATGGGGCTCGTGTTAAAATAGGAATGAGTTAAAATGGGTTGAAAGTAGTATGGGGGTTAAAAGTGTTGAAAGTTGTTCTTCTTCAAAGAACTAACAGATCCATTAAGATAAATGGAAGCTCTAGAAAGAACTCCTACATCCATTAAGATCGATAGAAGCTCTGATACTGCTGCTGGTTTTTCAAGAGATGGTGGATCAGCAAAAATACTGAAAGTGATTGAAATTGTGTCTCAATTTTTACTAAGCACAGAGGGCTTTAAATAGTCAACCTAAAAATAAAAATTCCGCAGACAAATTCTAAAACCTAAATTATCTCAACTAAACTTATCTAACTAAACTACTTAATTTAAACAAAGACTCCTCCTGCAACTAAACTACTTAATATTCTAATAAATCTGCAGTAAGAAAAGCAATTTTCAACACATTTAGCTTACCTAATTTCTTGTTCATTTATATTTCTGTTATGAGTTTAGTACAATATTGTACTATGTCTCTGTTTTTCTCTTGATTGTTTCCAATAGCCAACATGCATGTATTACTTCTGATTAGTTATCTTTTCTTTCTTTTTTACAGGTTCTTGCAAACAGGCCTGATATCATCAGAGAAGATTACATGAATGAACTTTGCATTCTTCAAGATGATGTTCCTGCATTTCCTAATCAGGTAATGAGATGACAATTGAGCTGCAGGTGATGCATGCTTTTGTTACATTATCTACAGTAGTACACTTTTCCTTTGAGCAGAAATCATTGACAATGATGTAGGTTGCTTTTAACATCATAGAAGAGGAATTGGGCCAGCCTCTTGAAGCTGTTTTCAGCAAAATTTCTTCAGAAACTATTGCAGCTGCAAGTTTGGGTCAAGTATACCGTGCTACTTTACGTGCTTCAGGGGAAGAAGTTGCCATAAAGGTTGACCATTTCCTGTTTGCTTGCAATCTTTCTTTTCTGTTGGCCATTTTTACTGCTAAAGCCTTGAAGCCTTTTCTCGTATCTTCAATGTGTCAACCAAACTTCCGACAATTCTTTTTGACCTTCTTTCATAGTCATTTTGAGAACACCTGTTGCAGAACTAGTAACAGTAAAAAGACAATTGTCCATTACATAAATAGCTGAAAAATATCTGGATGGCCATTGGAAATAGTCAAGTAGTGAAGCTCTGTAGATTTGTTAAGGTCAGATATTTCACACTTGACTCAAATGTGCATAGAGAAATCCTGTGTGTTATCTAATCATTCCTTTTTTTCTAATGCTAGTTTTATATTAACATATATGCATCTCATTTGAAGCTTCTGGCTGTTCTGCAGAAGTTTCAAAAAATTGAATTAGCAGTATGATGCAGTGGTATTCATAATTGGGTTTTGCTCTTTCATTTTTAGGTGCTAAGGCCTCAAATAGAGCCTATCATCTACAGAGATCTTTTTCTCTTCCGCACTCTAGCTTCATTCTTGAATGGCATCAGTCTACAGAAATTGGGGTGTAATGCTGAGCTTATAGTTGATGAATTTGGTGAGAAGCTATTGGAGGAGTTGGATTATACCTTGGTATTGCTGCACATTCCTCTTTTTGCAAATTGAATGGGGAAAGAAGTTTAGCTTATCTTGGCGGGCTTTCACTGTCTGTGTTCTGTAATCATTCCTCTTCTTTTTCCTTTCTAGGAAGCTCGTAATATCGAAGACTTCTTGGAAAATTTCAAAGATGACCCTACTGTTAAAATACCTCGGGTTTACAGACAGCTTTCTGGTTCACGTGTATTGGTGATGGAGTGGATTGATGGAATTCGGTGCACTGACCCACAGGTGTGGATCTTTAGTTTTCTTCAAATGCATACTTTGGGATGTCCTCCTTGTATTAATACGTTATCATTCTTGTGACTTAGGCAATCAGAGATGAAGGAATTGATATAGATGGATTTTTGACTGTTGGAGTTAGTGCAGCCCTGCGGCAGCTACTAGAATTTGGCCTATTCCATGGTGACCCTCACCCTGGGAATATCTTTGCTATGCGTGATGGTCGCATTGCCTACGTTGACTTTGGCAATGTTGCTGTGCTCAGTCAGGTAATATGATGTGATCGACTATATATCTGGTATTTAGTTAAGTGATGCTTGATGTGATTGACTTTATGTGTATGTGTGTGTTTATGCATGCATGAGCATGTCAAATACAGGTCACAAGGAATTCCCGACCATCTACTATGGTCTTAGACCAACATATGATCATGTATTCATCCTCCTTAGATTACCAAAATTGGAAGTTAGGAGGTCAAATTTGTTGTCATTGACTCGAAGTTATTGCATGCCCAAATAAAATGCATCTATTGCTACATGAGTTTAGTAACTTATGAAACTTTGAAGAAGGTGAGGATTGAGAGTTTGTAATTGCTGATTATTGGGTGAATTTGATATGTAGAACATATTTGTTGATGAGTTGCGTAGGATGATTTCTAATATCCACTTCTAGTATAGGGTTGTCTAGATCTCGCAAAGTAGTTGCAGGCCCTTTTCTTTTAACCACTGTAAAGGGAAAAGGAAAGAAGAACTCCCCTTTTCTATTTTGAATGTACTTGAATATAGTCCTTCCTAGTGGCTTTGCCTAGTTATTTCTTCTTTTATGATGTATCTGATGATGTTAAATAATATACAATGTTATGCTAGAAATCTCAAAAAGCAGAGTTTCCTATGAGATTGAGTCAATGTGCTGAAAATCTCCAATGTCTCTCCTTCCAATGCAAACTGAAGCGTGAAGAGATGTATAACAAGATATGATGCATACTGAAGTTAATTATACCAAGCTGGAAGGTAGTGTTCCGGTGATTTTTGTGCTGTGACCAGTGAGCCTCCCAAGAGAGTGATCATTAATGTGAAAAGGGAAGGTTATTTGTGTTAGAGGCTTTGCTGGCTTCTATCTACAAACTGGGATTAGTCTCACTTTCTATTTGGATAATTTCGTACCTCACTTTTTGTATTGGAAGAATCCATATGACAAGGTGTAGAGAATAGAAGACTAGGGGTAGCCAGGAGGTACCTAGTGAGCTATTCTACTGAATTTCACCAAAATCTTCAGGTTCATTCTAGTACCAAATTGGCTTATTGTCGCTTTAATTCTTTGTTCATATGCACATTCAACCACTTATCTATTCAGAGGAGGTACTTAATACCTTAACTATGATAGAAGAAGAACAGAAGAGAAGAAGATTTTTCCAGAATAATGACCGAAGATCAAATGCCCAAATGAGGGACTATATCTGACTCCGATTTCATGAAGAAAACGAGAGGAAATTTTTTCCAAAACAGTAGCCTGTCATTCAGTGCTAGAGGAACTCAATACCTAAACTTTGATAGTGTGGAGAGAAGGAAGAAGAAGAAGATTTTCAGTAGAACAACCTTAAGTTTAATATTTAGAGAAGGGACTCTATACCCAAAGTATAATGTCATGAAAAAAGAAAAGAAGCGAAGAATTCTTTTTCTGTACAGAACCTGAACTCAATTTTTCAAAGAGGTCTTTAGCTTGAAATGTCACCAAAAGAATGACTAAAATAGTGGCTAGAAAAGGAGTTTCGCTAGAACAGCCAATGAAAAGAAACACAACTTTGGCAGAATAGCCATTGAAAGGGGCATGTATGCTGCCAAAACGATCACTAGAAACGCAGTGGTGGAGCCAGGATTTTCACTAAAGAGGTTTAAAATATGAAGAAGTAAACATACAAAGAAGTCAAAGGGGGTTCAACATCTACTATATATATATAAAAAAACGATTTTATAAATTGTGTAATTTTCCGCCGAAGGGGGTTCGGATACCTGGCTCTGCCCTGCTAGAAAGAGGTGTCTAGCTGTCAGAACAATTACCAGGAACTAAAGAGGCATGGATAGTAAAACATAGAAAGCAAACCTTTGCCGGTCTGGTGACACAAGGCCACCCTGCAGTAGGTAAAAGTTACTTAAATCTCTACCAAGATTATAGGGGCTATGGTACCATGTGTAAAGAGAACCCTCTCTGTGAAATTAGTCTGAGGAACAATGCACAAGAACAGCTCCTCATTTAGGAGTATTAGGTAATGTACAATGTGTTAAACAATTATTCTCTTTAACAAACAGGGTAAGTAAATACAAAATATTCTATTGTATTCTTGTGAATATAATGAAATACCCTCCAAATCTCTCCTAGATAAGTTCGCTAAATCATGAGTTTTATGGAATAGCATCAGTTCTCTATACTTTCAACATATATAATTGTCCGGAGCTACTTCTTTATTCTCCAGTCAGCCTGCAATTTGATTCTATCTGCTTGTCTTCTCTTTTCAGCAAAATAAACAGATTCTGATTGATGCTGTTGTCCATGCGGTGAATGAGGACTATGCTGAGATGGCAAATGATTTTACCAGGCTGGGATTCCTAGCTAGTGGAACTGATGTTGCCCCCATTGTTCCAGCATTAGAAGCAATATGGCAAAACTCACTTGAAAAAGGACTTGCTGACTTTAATTTCAGAAGTGTTACTGGTACCTTGAATGACTTGCTTTGTTCCTGTTAATTGCACCCTGCTCCCAAGTTCTAGAAATTTTGTTCTTTTCCCTGTGAAGTTGGATGAAAATAAGCAGCTAGTAATGATAGACATTGTGATGCCCCACACAACAAGCTCTCACCATTCAGATCCTTATGACACCTAATATTTGCAGCACACTTTATTGCACCAACAGAGAGATTAGGCCATGGCTGGCTTTTGCAATGTTTTCCTTCTTTTGGTACGGTCCATCTTAGAAATTGATCACACTAATTTGAGCTTAGTATTTCTAAAGTAAGACATATCATGCTTTGACTGGTGCATGCTTTTCTCAGTTAATCAATTCGTTTTACTGGATTAGCATCCTGACCGGGAAGAGATTTCATACCATACAGCATCTTGGCCTGGGGTATGGCCTGAAATATTGTACTTGTAGCTTCACTTAGAACACTGCAGTTTTTAGAGATGAGAAGGTCTTTTGACTGGAAATTTGAGCTGCAACGTGCACCCATGCCTAATTCATGTGATGCAAGGATAAATATTATACTCTTCTGTTTTGCTGATTAAGATGTTGACTGAGAAAACAATATGGAGTTGAGTGTGTTTGGTAATTGGAAAATTCCATGAAGAAGTCATTTTGTAGTGGTGGTGACCGGCAAAATATTTTTAGAAAAAAGGGGAAGGTGACTTCCTACACATATAGGTGGAAGTAATTTTCCTTGACAATAATCCCATTCTTTGTCCATGTCACTTGCTCTAACCAACACTTAATATATCATTAGCAATCTTCAATACTCGATAAAACACTATCCAACTGACATTATTATCAATCTTTAATGAACATTGTTTTGCAAAATTTTTTTACATACCAACCAAAAACTGAAAAATAAGTGAGGAAACCACTTAATTCCCTGAAAAAGATTTTCCTTTATACCAAACACTTCTACTTTATAGGTTTAAAGAGATCAGGTATCGTGAAAAATACCCCTCTGAAAGGTTTCTATTTTTATCATCCGATTTGATAGAAACCTTCTAATACATATGAACAATATCTCACATATGTTAGACTGCTGTGGCAGTGACTTTGCTGATTGTTATGGTTACTAATCTGTTTTGCTTAGAAACAAGCATTATTAGACTTATTATAGAGATTGACCAATAAGGAAAAGTGAAAAATCTTGTTAGCTGGCTTAAGGTTTGTTCTGGTTGCAAAACCCCATAATATCATTGAACTTGTTAATTACATACTTGTTTACATGCTTGATGTGTTTTATTTTGGGAGTGAATGAAGCTTCAGAATATTGCCTGTGCTCTGTCCATTTTCTCATTTTGTCTCTTCCCTTATTCTTGATATTCTACCTAATTTTCATCATTTATCATATCTTCAAACTACTAAAATTACTGAACCAACGCCTTTCTTTTAATCGATAAAACTACAGAATCTATATATTCAGCCTGAGAGTTGAAGATAGACCTTCTATTCTGTCATTCTTCCAGCCACAGAGCTTCTCATGCATCACCTCCATACCTAGGAGCTCGATTGAGTTGAGTCTAGGGGCATTCAGATCCCTATATTGTTCTATTTAGAAGTTACACTGGGGTTATTGACGGACATATTAGTAATGTATGGATTAGTAATGTACTGTTTATTTCTTCTTGAATATCTAGTTTGATATAGTAGAAATTAGCGTACAATATACAATTAAAATTATTTGACTACTTATTAAACAAAATAGGAATTTTCTTACTATTATGAGGGTTAGTTTCAATTTAGTACTTCTAATCTGCGTATTACTAATACTCACATTCTTATTTCACATTTATCTCGCATAACATTACATAGATTCCGGCATAACTTATGCATGTAATATTTATAAGGAAAACAAAAAGGAGCAACCAAACATTGTATAACTTAATGCTGATTTCTATGTGGAGATTAAATCTCCTCAAAACCTGAACCAAACATTTGTACAACTTAATGCTGATTTTTGTGTGGAGATGAAATCTCCTAAAACCCAAACCCAAACTGTTTTATGAAATAACTATCCTAGTTGTCTAACTACAAATGGCTTCATGGAGGCCTATGTTGTTAACCTAATTTGAGTTCAGTAAGTCCTTTTGATGTTGTAAAAAAGTTTCTTCACCATTATCTGGTTCTTATAATTGGCATTTGTGATGATCAATTCTACTAATTAAGACTGCACCAGTAATTGTTTACGCTTTGCTGTTTGAAGACACCTGGATTTATAATTGAGATCTATGATGGAAATGCTACCAGAGAAAGTTCAATTGGTTTTCTAACATTGTATGTAATATTCTCCCTGCAGGCAAATTCAATCAACTAGTTTACAACTATCCTATTCGAATACCAGAAAGGTTTTCTCTTGTCATTCGTTCTCTATTGACTCAAGAAGGCATTTGTTTGACCCTGGAGCCAGATTTCAAGTTTCTAGAGGTAAAACATCTAGCTTTTTAGCTTGCAATTTTTGGAAAAACATGTACATTTACTATTTTGTCCTCATTAATAAGCAATCTGGTAATAAAACCAGAGAAACTTCTCTGCTAATCATTTGAATAAAATTTTAACACGTCGATTCACAGGCATTAAGTTTGATAACAAAAAAGAAATCTAGACCTGCTTGGAAAAGATTTTGAAGTTTGGTATCACTCTGGACCAAAGTAGACTTTAGCTCATACTCATGGCCCCTTGAGATTTTCCAATGAAGCACATGTTGTAATCTCTACGCTGCGTTTTACGCAGTGTAGCAATTAAGGCTTTAGGCAAATGCAAATAAGCGATCAATCATAGGGCTGTATTGATTTTAGGTATACACCTGTTTTTGTCGTGACACTTCAAATAGTCTGAGGCATTCTGCTGAAAATATTTGATTCTGGTAATATTACTCTTTATGCATGCTATTTTGCATACTTTTTTTCTTATATATATGCTATAGATAATCATGAGCATCAAATCAGGTAGCCTATCCTTATGTGGCAAAGCGTCTCCTAACAGATCCTAACCCAGCTTTACGAGAACGCCTTATACAGGTTGGTTAATCATCTCTTTATTTTATCATGCTTCATGGAGAGCGTAGTATTTTCTATTAAACCTCTTGTTCGACCTTTCTTAAGCTTTTTATTGATGTTGGATTTGGATTATTGTGTTGACATATGAGATTTCTTTTTATATATTAGTCTTTATGAAGTGTAAAATTAGGTCTCAGATAGTTCTATAAGTTATTTAAAGTAGCTAAATAATGAACACAAAGAGTTACATGAGTAAATGACGTCATTCTGAAACATCCCTAAACAATGGTATGTCCGACTCGACTTGTTTGGGGACCATGGCTCGACAGTTATGATATACTCAACTTTTGATATTTATGGCTGACGTCTTAACTTTTTCTGGAAATCAGTGTTGAATTTAACTATAGAAATGGATAGTGATTAAAATTACTGTAGTTAGGTCAAGGATAGTTGCAACATGTATTCTATATGGTAATTCATTTAGTTTATGAGAATTGTAAATCCAGAGGCAACCAATAGAAAGTATCGGAGAAATGGGACCTACCTGGATGGACCTAAGGTTTATCTTGGAGAAAATGGATCCAATCTGCTCCATATAATCCTTGCTTTTGCAGCTAGTGTTCTTTCCGATGGATCAGATCAGATTGAAGTTCAACTGCAGATCTCCTGATAGCTAACTCATGGCTTATCCAGCTCAAGAGCCTAAATTATTTCTATAGTGAGAGAGTGGTCAACCTCTTAACCCATATGGTGTCATCAGTGGTCTTTTTAATTTTTAAAACCCATAATTTTCGGGGATAGTTGTCAGCTTTTTGCTGTAGTATTATGAGTGGTTGGATGGTGGTTGTTTAACAATAGGCAACCGCTAGTTGTGTCTTTTTGTCTTGCTAGGCTTTGTTTCTTCTCTCTTTCAATGATTTGCCGAGAACAAACTAGGGTCAGAAAATGAAAGAAATAACAAAAATTTTCATGGATTAGATTTGTAGTATTTAGGTAGTCCATATCTAGTCCAAATTCAGCCCAAAAATGGACTTTTGAATCGTGTAATCGATATTGCAACTTGATCCACCGAATATTCTCACAATACAGGTAACCAAAGTTAAGGTGATACTGCTCCTTTGGCACCACTGCTAACAATCTATGATGGGAAATTTTTTCTTTCAATAGTAGTTGAATTGATAGTTAAATCAAGAGGGAGACTTTTTTAGAGAGTGTCTGATTGAGTCCAGACTGTTCTTCAACCTCAATTAGCACATAGGTAATCTAGAGATACATTGTGAAATCTTATTCATTCTGGGTCTGGAGTTAACCTAATCAATATGACTTCATTCATTTGTGTTGGAATTACCCATCCTCCATTATTCCCCTCCCCCCCTCCTAACACTTTAAAAGAAGAAAAAGGAAAAAAATTTTAAAAGAAAGAAGAAACTGGGGGTTCCTTGATTAGCTTAAGCAAATGGCATTTCTCTGAAATAGTTTCCTGCGCAAGCTATTGACTCTATTTGTTTGTCTTCCGGTTATTGTTCTCTCTGCTTCACTTGTTAGGTTCTGTTCAAGGACGGTCTCTTCCAGTGGAAACGACTGGAGAACCTAATATCTCTAGCAAAGGAAAATGTCACAAAACTGAGCAAAAACCCTGCATTTCAAGGGAATAATAGGTACTTCTAGGCACTCCCTTCTTTACTCTTTGACGAAGTATACCTTTTGCATTATCCTGTTCCACTGTTATGTGAAACTTTTCACATTTTCTGGCATGTTTTGTCAGAGGAACAAGAAAACATTTGAAGAATGAACAGAAACTAGACCTCACTGACACAATCAAGGATGGAGCTCGACTTTTCATAATTGACGAAGGAATTCGCAGGCAGCTTCTTCTTGCTTTGACCGAAGACTCCAAGCTTCACATTCAAGAAGTATGTAATATCTGATAATAGATAGTTGTCTATGTCAGAAGATGCACAACTCTGATATGATTGTCTCTTGCAGGTAGTTGATGTATATAGACTGCTTGAAGACCAGATAGATGTACCTTCAATGGCTTTGGAAGTAGCACAAGGTACACTTCCAGTGTTTGTAGAGCCTTCCTTCCAGTTAAATTCTGGTAGATCATACATTTCATAAGATATGATCCATCATGAGCTTTACATGTCTTAAATTTTTTCAGACTTACCATCCGTTGCTCGAGATATATTGCTTTCATGGAGTTCCTCTGTATTATCAGACAGATCAGACAGATAGTTCCCTTCTGGTGCATTCCTCTGCCAATGATATTTCAATTTGTCATCATGATGTAAAGTTGAGTTCTCCCTCTCCCCCCCTCCCCACTTTCTCTTCCCCTCCCCTTCTTTCCCTTTATTTCTTCTGCTCTTGATGACATTTTCCCATGGGATCAAGGCAGAGTCTAGAATCTGCAAAGTTTTGGGTAAATATATTTGTATGGTATAGGGGAAGCAGTAAAGAGATGAAAGCCTTGTAAAATGAGAAATTCATGTTGGTAACACACATTTTCACAGGTATGATGCAACAAACCTATTGAAAAGATAGCATCATGTATAGCAGTATTCCTATACAGTCCTTGTTTGCTGAAAACATATTCCTTGACCTTAAACATGCAACTGGTTTTTACTTCTGAACATTCAGAAACCAAGCCCCTATTGTTCTTGATTTTATTTTGGTCTCTTGTTACCCCGACACCTTTCCACATCCTACACACAGGCATTGAGTCCAAATCCCTTTGGTCACTATTGTTCTGCAGATAATAAGCCTTTTGGCATATATAAACTTGTGTTTTGCAAACTTGGTGCCTGCACATATTTTTCACTGAATGTAAGAGGAGGGATATCCTTTTTTGTAAGATAATGTTTCTTCATTATTGGACAGTAATATAGTTCTTTAATAGTCAAACATAACATATTTTCTATGTGAAGGGTACATTTTACTTAATTGAAGTTAAAGTGTACTGCGTCATATATCACAAAGAATATACAAATCTTGGAAGATTAGAGCACTGCAAGGAGTCGTTTGGTTAGGAAACAAGTTAGGGGTCGTTTGGTTATGAGTTATGGTTATGAGTTAGAGTTATGTAGGTATTAGTAATACATGAATTAGTTATGAGGAAATCTATGTATTATTTTATGCAGGGATTAGTTATTCATGTATTAGTTATGTAGGTATTAGATATGTAGATATTATTTATGTAGGATTTTATAGTTATTGAAATCACAATACATGAATTATTAATTATTAAATATTTAATTTATAAATTAATATATATTATTTATAAATAAATAAGTAAACAAATAGTATAAAATTTTTCCTTTTTTCACAAAAATAATATAAATTTTTTTATTTTAATAAAAGAGGGCTTACAGCCCTTTAAAAATAAAATTTAGCCAAGAATTTTTTTTAGTTTAAAAATTGTATACTCATATATCGAATTAAAAAATATTTTAAAAGTAAATTGATAGGAGTAAATGTGTAATTTTATTATTTTAATCCATGTATAACTAATACCCACATAACTTATTCCAACTTCCACCCCCACATAAAATTATAGACAGATTCCCTCATAAGTTATGTAAGTATTGGTTATGTAGAATTACTAAAACACAACCAAACACCGCATAAAATTAATACATAAATAACTTTTATACAACATTTGAAACCTACCAACCAAACATAATATAAAATTAATACATGAATAGCTTTTATCCTATTTGGAAATCAAACATGGTATAAAATTAATACATGAATAACTTGGTTATTCATGTATTAACTTATACCTTATCCACTAACCAAACGACTCCTTATTCCACCTTCTACCCCACATAAAATACATAGATTTTCTCATAAGTTATGTAAGTATTGTTATGTAGAATTACTAAAACACAACCAAATCGCATAAAATTAATACATGAATAACTTTTATACAACATTTGAAACCTACCAACCAAACATGATATAAAATTAATATATGAATAACTTTTATCCTATTTGAAAACCAAACATGGTATAAAATTAATACATGAATAACCAAGTTATTCATGTATTAACTTATATCTTATCCAGTAACTAAACGGCCCCTTAGAGGATTAGTTATCCCAGGATTGTTGTTCCACCTTGAATGTGGGATAAAAATAACACTATAACCCGAGACAAGTTATCTTGAGAGTTTATCCCAACTAAATGTGGGATAAACCTATCTCAAAAATAATGCCGCGACTATTTATTCCTTATCCCTCGTACCAAACGAGTCCTAAATAGTGGGAGAAAGGATGCAAGAAGACAAACCGGCTGGAAGTGGTAACGACAGAAAGAAGGCTATTAGCCTCATCGAGGATTCTTGTTTTTGGGCATATGTGGATGAAGCTATTACAAGTCTACAAAGATTGAGATAGTAACTTCAATGGCACAATGATGAAGCTGCAGTGCATCCGTGACCCATCCTGCATCTTGCTTTTTAACCCGAGGCAGTTGCATACAAGATGCTCGATTGGCAAAGGGGCTGGTTTAGGCTTTGGACTTGTCCCCTAAGAAGAGGCCCTGGACCACGTTAAACATCAAAATGGACAGTCTTGGTCCGGGACTGGGCTCTGGTGGATGGCTAGTGGCCTGTCTAGTGCCCCCCGGGTTGGTTGGTTTGGAAAAGATAGACTTTATCTACAGTAACTTTTAAGGGGTGGTTTGGTTAGAAGGAATGGAAATAATCCTAGCATAAAATACTATGTTAGATAACTACTACATTTGGTTAGAGGGATAAATGATTCATGCATAACTTATGCTCTCTCTATTTTAATTTGTTTGTCTTATTTTTTTTAGTTCATTTAAAAAGGTAATTTTTTTTAACAACTCTTTAATTCTAACTTATCTCGTAAGACGTTTAAGACTATAACATTAAAGGAAAAACGATTCTTCTCCAATTGCATTTACGAAGAGTTGGATGAGAGTGAGAATAGAAACAAAGCCAGGTGGAAGAATGACATTGTGATACATTTTATATATCTCTAGTTTAAAATTATAAGATTCAAAAATTTTTATTTACTTTTTAACATTATGTGCAAAGTTTAAATTAGACAAACAAATTGAAATGAAGGGAGTATAACTTTTTGTTAGCCATATGAGAAATATAAATTATGTGTCTCAATGTAATGGTTGGTTGATTGTTTCTTAAATAATATTCACATTATGTTATTCAAGATTCTATAATTTTATGCAAAGATAGAATATGAAATATGAATATTTCAAAGTTTTTAAAGATAAAAATGACCTTAAATAATTATCACATAACAATTTCTTTGTAATTGATTTTGCATCTTACAATGTGTGTACTACTAGATAAATGTTGACGAAACTTATTTGAACTTGTGAAAATAAAGTTATATTTGAGAAAAATATTGCTTGGTTGTTGAGAGACACCTAGTGATTGATTTAGAAATTATTTGTATATCTACAAAGTGCCGATTATTAATAAACCTAATTGAATGATTTAGGAGGATCAATACGATATGGGAACTCATCCCTCGTATTTTCTCCTATTGATTTCAATCCTTAACATTCTAGACTTAGTCTTTTAGCTTAATTGTCTCTTACCCATTCAAGTCGACCCATGACATGAACATATCATTTAATTCAAGCATAACAAAACGGAAGATCAACATAAATAATATAGCGGAAGTCTGATAATCTCATAACATCAAAATACATTATTCAAGACTGAAGCTGATTACATTCTATGTTTAAAAATCCTCTACTACTGACGAGTTGATGGGACAAGACCCAAACTAACTCATTAAAGTCTGAAACTAAAACTAATAGATACATTTGAAATGAAGGGCCCTCGAAAGATGAGGACTCAACAAATAATGACAAATGCTGCAGGTCTAGCTAATGATGGGACTGAGCCTGAATATCCGAGCATATATCATGAAACGATACAACATAGAGTATGCCGTTAGTACGTGAAATGTACTGAGTATGTAAGGTAAGTAAAACCACTAAGTAACTGAAATCATAAATCATGCATATTGTAAAACATAATCAGGATAAGATTTTGAGAGTAGGGTTTGCATGCTATTTTCTAAAATCATGATCTGAACATAACTGAATATCGTAACTGAATCGAATAACCCAAAGCTACAGACTGATAATCATAAGTAAAACTGAATATTGGGTCAAACCTGCTGAAAACATAATATCATGACTGGTGAACATGCATAACTGAAATCAAGAGGAACAATGAGAGACTCGTCATATAACCGACATTACTACGATAGAGCTTACGTGGTTCCAACTATCACACTCAAGTGGACAGAGCCGTTCAAAGCTTTGCCAGGCTTAAGGTTGCTACCATGATATCGATATCAAGCTGAAGGCCCCTTGGGGGCAGGGGAAGCTCACAAAAGAGGTCCGAAATAATATGAACATACCTATGTTGGCGCGTAGTTCTGAGGCGTAGGATTGATTGACCCTTAACCTACTCGGTGCTAGATACTACTCCCAAAAACATCCATATGCTCTCCATCATTTTTCAATGAAGCTGAACCATCCTCTAGTCACGAAGCTGACTCATAACATACATACATAAATCTGAAATCATAACATGAGGAGCCTTGGCTCAAACCATACCGCAAGATGAATATAGTGGGAGTCTAGACTCCAAAATTCATGTGGTAAGCTAATAAATGTAGTTTAGATAAATCATGAAATGTACTTGATCATATGGGTTTGCCCATTACTTAAACATGCTTGACATAGACTTGACCGTTCGAAAACATGAACATAGGTATGAGTAATTTGAAATCATACTTTCTTCATAAACATCTCATCATGCTTGAATACATGATTCATAAATCTCAACTTTCATGAACTTTCATGGATGGGCATCATAATTTATAAAACTTGAAAACAAAATTTATAATTGAAAACATTGTAAAATATTCCCATTAATTATAATTCAACATTAGAAACATGCTTGGATTATACCATGATTGAAACTTAGAGAATTCACATATTTGGGTTAAAACCTCATAGATTCATCAATTAGAATTTCATGAATTGAGAGGGGATTGAGCATGGATATGAACAATTGCACCCATTCATAACTCTACATACCTGAAGAAATCTAATTTCTCAACTCCTTTGATTGCCCAATGAGAATTTGAGGAAAAACTTGAGGAATTTAGGTTTGATCACCCTTTGGAACTTCTAGACTTGCATGCATGAAAGTGAATAAGCCTAGAATGAACTTACCACTCTTAAAACACTATATTCTGAGCTTAAAATGACGTAGTTTAGGCTTTAGGAACTTAGAAATTATGAAAAAGCCCTTAATAATTTTATAGGGAAAAACATATTGCCAGTACCCACGAGGGACTGGACGACTCGTGCCCAGTCACCACGACTTGTGGTCTGCTCCCGTTGCTGCACTGGAATCTGCCTTATGAGGGTTACCACGACTCTTGGTGTACCCAACGACTTGTGGTGACCAAGTCGTTACTCACACTGCCCAATTATCTATTCTTCAGTCAACTCTTGACCACGAGACACTTGATGAATCGTGGTGCTGACCATGACTCGTGGTCACCTCAAACTCAAAATTTCAACTCCAATCTAAGATCCTCCCCACGAGTCACTTAATGACTCGTGGTGCACCCCATAGGTCACTAGACGACTCGTCCTATGACCTGGTGCAGAAAATCATGTTTTCTCCGATTCAACTCCTGGGTCTGACCTTAGAATTTTCGGGGTATTACAGGATTGGGCATGAGAGTGGATGGATACCATCATTCATAACCTTACATACCTGGGTACTGCTGATTTCACAACCCTCTTAAATGCCCAAAGGAAATTGAAGGAGAATTGATAAACTTCTAGGCTTGATCACCCTTAGAAACTTCTAAGATTCCATGCATGGAGGGGGATAGGCTTAGAATGAGCTAAACCTCTTAAAAACACTTATCTGAGCCTAAAATGACGTAGTTTAGGTCTTAGGAACTTAGAAATTACGGAAAAGCCGTTACTAAATTCGCAGAAAAAAGCATACTGCCAGTACCAACAAGGGACTAGACGACTCATTGCCTGAGGGACGACTCGTGGTGATGAGTCATAGGTTCACTACCCAAAATTTCCATCTTCAAACCGTCTCCTAGCCACGGCTGACTCCATGACTCGTTGCCCTGACCACGAGTCGTGGCCTGTCTCGTGGTCAGCCCCAAATTTCAAAAATCCAACCAACTCTCCCTTCACTCCATGAGTCACCTAACGACTTGTGGTGCACCTCACGGGTCACTGGATGACTCGTCCTATGACCTGGTGCAGAAATTTTTATTTTCTCCATTTCAACCCTCGGGTCTGATCTTAGGACTTTTGGGGTATTACAACTTAGCCCCTAGGTTTTTTGCCCATATTGGATCCTCTAGAAGATAGGCCAAGTGGCTTATGAGTTAGAGTTGCCTTCAGAACTAAAGTCTGTTCATCTAGTCTTCCATGTGTCAATGCTATGAAAGTGCATAGGAGACCCTTCTCAGGTTGTCCCGGCTGAGGATGTTCAAGTGACTGAGGAATTTTCCTATGAAGAGACTTCAGTTGCTATACTAGATCAGCAGGTTCATAGATTGAGGACTAAGGATGTAGCCTCTGTTAAAGTCTTATGGAGGAACAGAAATGTAAAGGAGATGACTTGGGAAGTTGAGGATGACATGAGGTCTAGATATCCTTACTTATTTTAGGCTTGACTCAGATTGTACAATGAGCTGAGATTGTTTTTGGTTATTATTTTGTTGCTTATGTTATCAGTGTTGATTAGTTTCTCACTTTTATGTTATGGAGCTATGTCGTAGAGTTGCTTGTAGCGTCTTGTGAGACGCCTATGTTGGACTTTTCTATGTTTCAAATTTTCGGATAGTCCATATTACAGAGGAGACTCTGCCAAAATCTTTTCGACAATGGTTAAGGAGTCGAGTCTATTAAGATTATATTACATTCGAGGACGAATATTCCTAAGGGTGGATGATGTCACACCTCTTAAGTTCCTGTTGTTTAAACCTATGCGTCCATAGGTATGTTAAGAGTTTTAAAGTATGAAAAATATGAGGAAGGGCTTGGGGGATGAACGTACGAGCATGTTGTCGAGCGAGCAGGAGGTCGAGGTTGAAGGTAGGGCACACCGGGCGCTGCGCCGCACAGCCATGCCTATGCACGGGCCAGTACGTCACGCCCATATTATGGCGTGATGGGTAGCCCGCCACGCCCTCCTGCCTACCGCCTCAAATTGTATATATACTCCCTCAAGTTCTAATGATTCATTCTAATATTTCCCCAAAACAGAAAAAGCGGCTTGAGCGACCATTCTTTAAGGTTTTCGCTGAATTACACCGTTACAATCCGTTCAATTGCAAATTTGTCTTAGATAACAAGTTTTGGGCTTGCGAGAAATGTATCTACGGAGTTATTTCTTGAAATATATCTCTGATTGTTGGAGTCTCGCGGAGTAGAAGTTGTAGAAATCACTTCTAATTGAGTCCTAAGCGTCTAGAAGTGATAAGTAAGTATTTCTACCTTCTAAACTCTCGAAAATTTATAAGCTTTTGGCCGAATTAAGCATGTAATGACTTGTGGTTATTGTGTTTTGTAAATGAGGTTGCTAGCCGTATTCTCTCGGCATAAGGGCTGCATTTTGGAGGTGTTATCGATTCTTGAATTGGAACGTGTTTGATTGAGCAAAATCCAGGAGTAAAGGTATGTTAGGGCTAACCTCTTCGGCAAGTTATTCTTGTCATAAAACTGCTATGACTTGTACTTCTGTAGTAACTGAAGAATTTGAAAGTTTTATTTAGTCGTTACGCATAGGATTTAAGATTGTAGCATAGTATCCCTGGTAGGGGTTGATCGTATTTCGTACTTCCTCTCTCCATGAATATTTGAAGGGTTGCTAATTGTATGAACTGCTTTCGGAGCTATATATTGCTTATAGAGCTATGATGCTATTGACGCTATGGAGCTACGATGATGCTGTCGTTTATAGAACTATAGACTGCTTTCGATGCTACGAACCTAAATTGCTTACAGAGCTACTAAATTCAAACTAATCAGCTGGCATTTTTTTGGACAATACTGAGGTTGCTAAAAATCTGATTGAGACTAGACTAACTTGAATCTGACTGATATTTTAACATAAATGAAATATATGTGCCTCCCAAAACTGATAGAACCAAGTTACAGGGAAAAGTAGTTCAACCTGCAAGATTCTAATTTCTATTGATCTCGAAACTAGGGCTGAATCATTCTACTAGATACAATCTTTTCACAAATTTCTAGCAATAGGGAAAATAAAGAAATTAAAATCATAAGAAATATTCCATTTGAATCAATAAAGAAATCTGTCTAAAAACTTTTCCCATTTCGAAACTACAAGGCTGTAACTAATAGAGAAAATTAGACAAGGTGTTTAGGGATACAAGGGAAGAACTATTCCTTGCTGAATTTCTATATACCTAGTGAAGAAATCCCGGAGAGAAATCCTTGAAAATTTGAGAAGAAGTCATTTGCCTTAGTTATAGCCCTGAGAGTTTCTGCGTTTTAAGTCTAAGTATCGAGAGAGTGGGTGAGAGGAAAACGTCGATCACCCTTTTAAATCCCTCCTGGACGAGCCCAAAACGACGTAGTTTAGAGTGTAGGAGTTTAGGAAATTACAGAAAAACTCCTAAAAATCTCGCAGAAAAATCACCTTGCCAGTCCGAACGAGGGACTGGACGAGTCGTGCCCTGTGACCACAACTCGTGGTCCAATTCGTGAAGTATACTGCCCTAAAATCCACTGTTGTGACCACGGGGGATATAAATGGTCGTTAGTGGTGACCACAACTCGTGATCACCTCTTATCCTCAACACTACTAGAAAACACTAGAGGGTCACCACGGGCGACACCACGACTTGTCGTGTTCCTAACGAGTTGTGGTGAGGACCCGTTAAGTACATTGTCCTACTTTTCTTCCTCCTTCGCCCATCCTTGGCCACGGGTGACCTAACGAGTCATGTGGCTGACCACGAATCGTGGTCACTCAAATCCCAAATTTTCAACCTAGTCTGAACCCTTCCCCACGAGTCACTCCACGACTGGTGGCCTACCCCACGGGTCACAGGACGACTCATTTTGTGACTTGGTGCAGAAAATTTTATTTTCTCCGTTTCAACTTTCGGGTCTGGTCTTAGGATTTTTGGGGCATTACAATATCTCCCCCTTGGGAACATTCATCCTCGAATGTTGGAAAACACCTAGAAAAGCAAAGAAATGCATCACTGTATTTGAATACTGAACATGTAAGCTGAAAACTAACGGAATGACTATCTCCGAACTGAACTAAATGACAGAACTGAATTTATGAGTCATACTTACGCACATTGACATGGAAGAAGCTGGGGCACATGAACTAAAGATGAAACTGAATAGAGTTTTAGGGAGAAAATTGATACCTTAAACTGAAGTTGGGCTGGAAGGGAATAAATGTGGGTATCTAGCCATCAGATCTACTTCGGCTTCCC
Organism: Datura wrightii; assembly: GCA_035772735.1. Lineage (NCBI taxonomy): Eukaryota > Viridiplantae > Streptophyta > Magnoliopsida > Solanales > Solanaceae > Datura > Datura wrightii. The sequence continues at coordinate 18,683,156 of JASDFA010000006.1, read as the reverse complement.
TCGTAGCTCCCTCAACCTGCTAAATCCTCCACAAAACTTTGACTGAATCTACTTCTTTGTTTCTCAGCTTACAAACCTATCGATCAAGAATATGAACTGGGATCTCTTCGTAAGAGAGACATTATCTTTTATTTCTCTGCTGTCTAGTGGCACAATTGAAGTTGGATTACCCATTCACTTTCTCAATAGGGACACATGGAAGATTGGGTGCACCGATGCTAACTTTGGAGGTGGTTCTAACTCATATGCCACACCGCTAGTTCGCTTTAAAATTCTGTAGGGTCCCACATATCTTAGACTGAGCTTTCCTTTCTTCTCAAATCTCATCACCCCTTTCATGGGTGAAGTTTTTTAGATAAACCAGTCATCCACTGAGCTGTTTTCAATCTTTCTCAGATGAGCTGTACTTTTTGCATAACTTCATGAACGGAGTTTGGCCTGATTAAAGTATCTTCACCAATGTCAAACCACCCGATAGGGAATCTACACCTCCTACCATATAATGCCTCAACCTGGGCTATCTGGATACTGGAGTGGTAGCTGTTATTGTACGCAAACTCGATGAGAGGCAAGTGATCATCCCATTGCCCTTGAAATCAATCACGCATGCTCTCAACATATCTTCTAAGGTCTGAATAGTCCACTCAGCTTGTCCATCAGTCTACAGGTAAAAAGCTGTGCTGAGCTTGACCTGGGTACCAAGTCCCTTCTAAAAAGACTTCTAGAAATGAGAGGTGAACTGGATACCTCTATCTGAGATAATGGATAAGGGAAACCCATGTAACCTGACCAACTCTCGGATATAAATCTTGACATAATCCTCAGTTGGGTTTGTAGTTTTTAAATTGAAAGAAATATGCTGACTTAGTCATCCGATCTACTATCACCCAGATTGAGTTATGCTGCCGAAGAGTCTAAGGCAGGCCTATAATTAAATTCATATTTACTTCTTCCCACTTCCATGTGGGTATGCTGATATCCTGAGTCATACCTCCCGGTCTCTGATGTTCCACCTTAACTTGCTGGCAGTTCGGGCACTTAGCTATAAATTCTGTGATGTCTCTCTCCATGCTGTTCCACCAGTAAATATCTCATAAATCACGGTACATCTTAGTAGCACCTGGGTGGATAGAGTATCTCGAACTGTGTGCTTTAGCCAATATCTATTGTCTCAGGTCACCCACATCCGGCGCTGGAAGCCTCCACTCCTTTGAGAACTGTTTCTTTTAGGTTAAGCAGTATGGAATCTTCATCTTACCTTGACTTAACGATGAATCTGCCATCCTAATTGCTGAACATTCGGAGCTGAGACTGACTGTGTGACTGAGCCGACAGGCTAGGGGAAAGAGCTAAATACTAAGGGCTGAATGCTAATGGAGTATCTAAGTCCGAGCTGAACTACATATCAGAATTGAGTTTATGAATCAAACATGCATGCTAAGACATGAGATAAAAATAACTAAAAGACATGAAGCTAACACGGAACTAAGTAGAGTACTAAGAATAGACTGTCCCCTCAGGCTGGAATTGAGCGGTTAGGGACGGAGTCATAAGTCTGATAACTGCTTTCTGATATCTGAGTAGGTGGTATTTTCAGAATTCGGTTTCCCAAGTAGTTCCTCGTACTAGCTGAGTGTTCCTTATAACCTTTACTGAAATAACCTCTTTATTTCCACTTACTTACAATCTGGATGGTCAACACTCTCAATAGGAACCTCGTCTTAAAAGAGACTGTCATCCTCACCAACCCCCCATCATTCAAGCCTATACTTAATCATCTTACGACTCCTCTGCAGTATACCGTCCAAGAATTTCCATGTTTCCCTAGTAAGACAAACAACTGCATCTCATGGATTTCTGCATATGAGCATCTAAGGTATAAATAGAAAGTTATCCTTAGTATATTTGTTACAAAAATCATTCCCGATATAGGTGAACGTACACATGTCTTAGAGCAAGGAATCGCAAGCACGAATCACTCAAGGAGCCTAGTCTGAGCATACACATGATGTAGCATGATCTGCTAAACTGTTAAGGAGAGTCTGAGGGACTGGGTTCTTGGAGCTGGGCATAATGTGAGACATGAGTCTGTACATAACTAATCTTTATGACATGAAGCTGGAATTTTTGAAACCATGGAGTAAGACCAGAATCGCTTTTTGAACGGGTTACCTATATTTCTAGGAGTCTGAACATAAGCATAAGTAGAATGTAGCGTAAACTGAAATATAAGAGGAAGCAGCTGAATAGGAAAGATTGATATCCCATAGTTGTTATTTCTGGAGACCTTCTACTACAACACTTAGGGCTTGACCTGGCCTTCTTAACTTATCATCTCCCCCTTAGCTAAAAGTTACCATTCTCAAGCTCTTAGATCCTTTCTTAAGTCTAGGTTAACATAACTAACTCTTGAATTCTCATTCGTCACGAATCACTATAGGCTTCATACTTATAACCATTTCATATCAACCACGGGATAACACTCATACTGCGTTATAAGTGTATTTCATATTTTATATTGTGGCTCCTGAGCCTAACAACATGCAAGGATCGACATGAGAAATTCATAACATACCTGCTACTATATCCGGAGTTGTTGACCATCTGTACTGGATGCTGTGCCCTGCTGAGATGGGCAAGCTGCCGGAGTTGTTGGGATGGTGGATTGAGTTTTCCCATGTTCAGCTATAGGGCAATTCTTTATTCTATGGCCCGACTGACCACATCCAAAACATCCTTCCTTACCAAACAAACATTTTTGGGGTGGCTCCTTCCACATTTCTCGCAAATTGGGTGACTTGACAGGGCTGCAGAAGAGTTAGCCGGGGCTCTACCTTTGCCCCGTTTGGCTGCTGGGCACCCTTTGAGTTTATGGCCTGACTTGCTGCACCAAAAGCAACCGCCTGAGCCAGCCCTGCATTCTCCCAAATGGTTCTTCCCACAGTTCTTGCAAGTTGGACATGTAATCTCCTTTGCTCTGGGTTTGTTAGGATCCTTGGCTATCGATGGTGCTGGGGCTGATGACCTCCGATGAAATTGAAAACGGGGTCCACCACTCATCCTTTGTTGGGATAATCCCGAGTCCCCTGTTCTTCCTCTCTTGCTCCGCTTTTCTTTTCCCTTGAACTTTCCATCTGCTATCAGATCGTGAAACTCAGGTGTGACGTTTTGAACCCTGGTAGCTATTATCTCTTCAGTAAGATTTGCAGGTATGAATGCCTGCTGGTTAACCTGAGTGGTCGCGGCTCGTATTAACACTCTAAGGGCAGCGCCGAGCTCCGCATCCATCACTTTCCCACTAACAGGGCCTATTGGAGTTGGTGGGACTGGTGGATTCCCGTTATTTTCCCCTCTTTGAATACCTCTTCTGGGTGGCATTGTCTGCGAACGCGTAAAGCATGATTAGAGAGAAACCTTAGAGTTTACACTCTATCGCATATTAAAAACAGTGAAAGAAGGGAATTTTCCTAAAATGTCTTGTAGACTCCTCGTCATAAGTGTGGCTCACTTCACACCCATGAAAAGGACTCTACTTGAAGCAGCTTTTAGACATCCTAGGATACTCTAAACCTAGTGCTCCGATATCAAGTTTTTCACGCTCCGAGTCTATACCCTGGATCAGACACGGTACTTGAAGTCACAAGTAATTGCAAGTCAACCTATGGTCTATCATAACACTGCATTCTGAGTAAACATAGCGGAAACTTTAAAATAATAAAATAAAATATTTAAAGAAGAACTAAGTCATAAAATTTTATAGAACTGAAAACAAACTAAAATTCTGATTCTCTGACTATGTCTAGAAGCCATTTATTTGATGAGTTGCTGGGACAAGTCCCCAGCTAACTCTAAGTCTAACTGAAAATAAATAACACACTTCCTAGAAAGATGAGGACTCACCAATGATGCAGCTGAAAGCTTTTGAGCGAGATCTGCTAACGATACTGAGACTGAGAACCTGCAGCTGTATCATAAAATGATACAGCATAAAAGGTATGCGTCAGTACTTTGAATGTACTGAGTAAGTGAGAGAAACCATAACACAGAGAATAAAACAACTGAATTGTAAAGACATGAAATGACCAACTGAAATACTAAAACTGAATAATTTGTGATATACAGAGATGGTCAAAATGACCCTATCTGATGGTCAAAGACATGCCCTAAATCTGAGATACTAATCTAAAGTACTGTATTGAACTAATCTGAACTGAGTAGTCTGAAGATGTTCTAATTGAGCTAATTTGAGACTAAACTGAATGACTAGTGGGAGAGGCTATAACTGACATATAACCACGTGAGCTAGACGTGGAGTCCGATGTACACACCCTATTGGTTGGACCTAATATACCTTAAAGGCATAGACTGTGAGATCACTATCTGGGGCCATGAGACCAATAAAAAACCTACGATGGAAACATAGTTCTGGGAACATAGATCCATTGCAACCCTGACCCTCTTGGTGCTAAGTCCTACTTCCATTGGATATTCTTACCATGACTACTACTGCCAAGCGGATAGCTCGATACTGAGGGCCTAAGACTACAACTGGCTCAGGAATACTGTCTGAGAGTACCCTGAGAGTTTTATCGGACCGAATTTGGAAACTGGTGTTCTAAGTCTGGTTAGAGCTGCTCATCTGAGAGCGTCGTATTCGTCTAAAGGAGAAACTGAGGCTGAAGTTGGTGGTTCTAGGACTGGTCAGAGCTTCTTATCTGAAAGTATTGTAACCATCTAAAGAACCACAAAAAAATCTAATAACTGATGTCTGAGTCTAAATTCTGATAACTGGGGGGCATCACTGACACCTCAAAAATTAACTGTGGTCAAACTAATCAGCTGGCATTTTTTTGGACAACACCGAGGTTGCTAAAAATCTGTCTGAGACTAGACTAACTTGAATCTGACTGATATTTTAACATAAATTAAATATATGTGCCTCCCAAAACTGATAGAACCCAGTTACAGGGAAAGCTAGTTCAACCTGCAAGATTCTAATTTCTACTGATCTCAGAACTAAGGCTGAATCATTATACTTGATATAATCTTTTCACAAATTTCTAGCAATAGGGAAAATAAAGAAATTAAAATCATAAGATATATTCCATTTGAATCCATAAAGAAATCTGTTAAAAACTTTTCACATTTCGAAACTACAAGGCTGTAACTAATGGAGAAAATTAGACAAGGTGTTTAGGGATACAAGGAAAGAACTATTCCTTGCTGAATTCCTACATACCTGGTGAAGAAATCCTGGAGAGAAATCCTTTAAAATCTGAGAAGAAGTCGATTTCCCTAGTTCTAGCCCTAAGAGTTTCTGCAAGCTAAGTCTAAGTATCGAAAGAATGGGTGAGAGGAAAACGTCGATCGACCTGAAACTCCCTCCTAGGCGAGCCCAAAATGGCATAGTTTAGAGTATAGGAGTTAAGGAAATTATGAAAAAATCCTTAAAAATCTCATAGAAAAGTTACCCTGCCATTCCCAACGAGGGATTGGATAAGTCGTGCCTAGTGACCACTACTCGTGGTCCAATTCATGAAGTACATTGCCCAAAAATACACTTTTGTGACCACGAGGGAGATAACAGGTCATTAGTGGTGACCACGACTCGTGGTCACCTCTCGTCCTCAACACTGCCAGAAAAGACTAGGGGGTCACCACGGGCGACACCAGGACTTGTGGTGTTCCAATGAGTCGTGGTGAGGACTTGTTAAGTACATTGTCCTCCTTTTCTTCCTTCTTCTCCCATCCTTGACCACGGGTGATCTAATGAGTCATGTGGCTGACTGCAACTCGTGGTCACACCCGTGGTCACTTAAATCTCCAAATTTTCAACCAAGTTCGAACCCTTCCCCACGAGTCACTCCACGACTGGTGGCCTACCCCAAAGGTCACTAGACGACTCGTTCTATGACCTGGTGCAAAAAATTTTATTTTTTCCGTTTCAACTCCTGGATCTGGTCTTAGGATTTTCGGGGCATTATAATATGATGCGTAGAGAAATGAAATATAGTTAATAAAAGTGGTGGCTTATTGTTAACATAGAGATACGAATTAATAGTATTTTATGTTGATGAATATTAATTATTTTGTTGTTATGTGAACTAACTGTAGTCGGTTGATGGTGCCTACCAGTACGTGTGGTGTACTGATGCTATCTTGCTACACTTTTTGGTATAGGTTATGGCAGGTTGGAGTTCCTTGATTCACGTGGAGTACTCAACACCAACTTCAGTATTCTTTTTTCTAGAGAGCTGGGTCATTTTGTTTGTGAAGTATTTAAATAGAGCTCGTGTACCTGTCTAGACTAGATCTTGGGAGAGTCATGGTTGAAAATTTTTTGTAATGTTATTCTGTTGAGATTTTTATCAATCAATTAAAAGTAATGGAAAGTGTTTGAAATTATATTCTTGTATATTAATGGTAATGTTGTAAGGATTCTCCTATTGAGTAGAGTCGATATAGGTGCCCGCACGACCTGTCTAAAGCTGTTCGTGACGAATGCTAAGTTCTTTCAAGACTTGCTGGCTTACCATCTCCAATGATATCACAAGAGCTTTGTTTTCAATCTTTTATGGCTATGAAATGCCAAAGTACTTTAGTTACACGTGCATTACTATGGTGCCCAAAGTGAGCTCCCCTCAACACTTCTCTAATATAAGGTTTATTAGCCTTTGTAATGTGATTTGTAAGATTTTAGCTAAACTCCTTAATGAATACTTAACGATTTCCCCCTAATCTTATATGTAATTATAAAAGTGGTTTTGTCAAAGGTAGGACTGTTACTGAAAATGTCTTCCATGACCAAGAGATTATCCATGATATTATGAAGCCTAATAAAGAGGAAAATGTTGCTTTTTAACTAGACATGTTAAATCCTATGATAGAATGTTATGGCCATTTCTCTGTGAAATCATGAGAAGACTTAGCTTTTGTGAAGTCTGAATTTTATATGATTTTCAAACATATCTCTAATAATTGATACTCTTTAATCATCAATGGTCTTATACATGTTTTTTTTTAAATCTAAGAGAGGGTTGAAATAAGGCACCTTATTTCTCTAGCTCTTTTTATCTCGTGTTTTGAATTTCTCTAGAGGAAACTAAACTCTCTTAATATTAGAAGTGAATATAGTGGCTTCTATATGAATAAAAAGGTTCCCTTGATCAATTATCCAGCCTTTGCATATGGTATTATACTTTTTCGAGTGGCAAGAGGAGATCTCTTCTAATGCTTATATTACCTCTTATGAAAATGTTTTTGGCCAAATGATAAACATAAATGTCGTTTAATTATGGTTCCTTCCACTCACCCTGATGATATTAAAAGGGTGGAATTATCAATGATATGTTCCACTACAAGTTTATTTTTAAATATTTTAGGTGACCTATTTATACTAGGAGGAAAAAGAATTCTTTATTCTCGAATATAGTGTTGAAAGTTCTCAACAAAATCAATGGTTGGCAATCTAAATTATTGTCCTCCGAGGGAAGGCCGGTTCTTATTGGACATGTCCTTACGACCCTTCCAATTCATTTGCTAGGTACAATTCCACCTCCTAAAGGCACTCTAAATTATTTATAGAAAATGATGGTCAAGTTTTTCTGGAATAGTTCTTCAGACAAGAAAAATCTCAATTGATCAGACTAGGATATATTGTGTTTGCCTTACTCCGAGGGAGGTGTTAACTTCAAGAAATTACAAGATATATGCAATACTTTCACCTCTAAACAATGGTGGAACTTGAGAAGACAACACTCTCTTTGCAGAGATTTCATGATGATCAAATATTTTTCTACGTCCCACCCTCTCATTAAAAAAAATCCAATCTTGTCAATCTCACTCTTAGAAAGCTAAATGCAAAATCAAATCTATTATGGATGATCACATTATCTAAAGAAATACGAAAGAGTAACATCTCCTTATGGTTTGACAATTAGACTACTTTTAGTCCTCCTTTCAAATTTTTTCCCGTTGACTATATGTTCAACAATATTAAGCTTTGTGAGGCTATTAAGGATGGTCAAATGGACTGGACTGATTCGGGATGGGACAATACTTCCCGCCAGATTAGGTCACATTTACTTAATATATACATTATTATGGATCCTGAATCTTCTTACAAGACCATAAGGACTCTTGATAATAATGAAAAGTTTTCTATTGCCTCTATATGGTAATTCTTTAGGCAGAAGCAATTAGCCACGTGGATCAATTCCAAGACCTAGAATAGATGCACCCCTTTCAAAATGAACTTTATTTTATGGGAAGCTATTAAGGACAAAGACCTATTGAAGATAGAATCTCTAGATTTGAGATTTCTATTACCTCAAGAAGCATTTATTGCAATAGTCTTATCTGTGAATATAACGAGCACCTCTTCAACTCTAGTAATTTTGCACAACTATAGAAGCTGGTGTGCGACTACTTGAGAATCCCCTACTCCTCCAAGAGTTTTAGGAAAATTTTGACTGATTGGTGGTCCTATAAAACTTCTAATCATATTATTATCCTCTTCACTAACTATCCCAACCCTAGTCACTTTGGAGACTTGGAGTACCAGTTGTGGAGTGAAGTATGAATCACAAAGATCTAACATAAAAAACTCACTAGCTAGTTCTCATTGCTTTTAACATTGCTGTTTTACCCCATTTTAATCGAGTCAACGTAGAGTACAACATATTGGTGATTCCTAAATTAATTAAGGAGTCGCCATCTAATTATTTTTTTATGGTGAATTATGACATCTAATTTCTAACTAAGTAATGCTAAAATTAAACTCCATTTTTATGATCTACTTAAATCAAAATTCTAAGTAAGGATTCTAATTATCCTAAAGGGAAGGGGTTAAATATTCTTTAAAATCTGTTAAAAACGGTTAACCAGCCAAACTTAGGTTAATATAAGAATTAAATAAAATGGCATATTGATCATACATATAACTAAAAATATATATTATGAGTATTTTAAGCAAAGCTCTATAAAATAATTTAAACTTAAAATTTCATCAAATAAATAAATAATATATATAAGAATACTAACTTGCTTTTAATATAAATTAATGAAGGCTGCAATTTAGACATTTGTTTGTAAGACTACTTTTCATGAATTTAAGGTTTATAAAAGTAAAGATGTAAGTTGACAAAAAAAAAATTTATCGCTGAATTAAAATAAATTCAAGCCATCCTTGTGAGAATGAGAACAAACATATGTATTTAAAAATATATATCTGTATACCATATTCAAAATACTTGACACAATAATATTTAAATGAGATAAAGTGTCTCCGTAATTAAATCAAAATAAATTTAACTTACTAAAAATACCTATCTAGATATGGAAGTGAATAATTAAAAATCTTTTCTCAAGGTTAAGAAAATATCTTGAAAATAAGATTTGGTTTACTGATTTAAGTGTTTGACTAAATAAGATATTTTAGGTGATTAACTAGAGTTTCACTAATATTCCTATGTTAATCAAGGGTCCCAACATATGATCTAAAGTTCGAAAATAAACTAAAATCCACCAATAAATCAAAGAGCGTAAAAATAAGAAGTTAGATTATATGAATAATAAAGGAAGAGAAGAAATACGATATAGGATCCCCAAGCATTTCGCTTGTCTTATTGCTATCCGGTGCATTCTAAGGAATATGATATGTGATGACTCCAAATGATGATAACGTCGAGTCTCGCTTTGAGACTCCATTTGCGAGAGTCTTGAATTAAGACTCCATTTACTCCAAAATGTACATGTAAAGAAAACGAGAGACAAAGAATTAGCGGGTGATCACGATTGATAACACATGAAATGTCACTAATATTTGATCCCACAAAAATTCTTAAAAAATTTAAATATAATATTTTTATGCCAAGTAGAGTAGACTTAACTCAAAGTCCCCTAATCAGTTGACATTAACTAGGTTATCTTAGTATGCATTCTCCTACAGTTTACAAGTTAGCATGCGTAAGAATGCTAAAATTAGTAGTGTCAAAGCAAAACAACTTCCTAATGTTCAAGTCCTCTGCTATTTACGACAACAAATTTAGTACGACTAACAAAAATGTCAATGAATAATTATTTCACAAAACTAGCAGCCTCATGTTAATAGGTTTAAATGCAGAAATTTCAGACAGAGATAGTATAATTGATAAATGCTAATTGAAAAAGAGGGAAGACCTAGATGAACAAACTTCCAACAACTACATAATACACCTTATGGGGCATGTTTCAAGTATTTGATTAGATTAATCCTAGACTAAAATTTTTTATTTTAACATATGACCTATGAATAATGCATTACACCTTTAACATACTCATATCAAGCAGGGAGGTTTCAGACTAATAAATGAGAGATCTAATATATATATATATATAGGCATTATTCAACCTTTTATGCTAAAAAGTGACTAACATAGACCTCTTGGACATTTTACAAGATTCAATCGGCTTAAAATAAATAGTAGGCCGCAAACGAGATATTAACACAAATCTAAACAACATATTCAGTAGCATTTTTGCATACATTCAAGTTCCTATTTTTATTAAGCCTAGTCGCATGACTTGTATCTATCTCGGATCCTAGTGGCCTGATAGTAAAAGTTATTTTTTAGAGGCGTGATTTCTAATAAATCATTTATAATAACACAAGTTCATATCTCGTAAGTTATCAAATAAATGCTTGTTGATATGAAATCTATAACATTGCAGATTACACTCTGCATATTCTCTAAATATATGGAAACCTACGGCACTCAAACAAAGAGAATTAATATGCAGTCTTTTGGCAAATATAATATCAACACAAAAAGAAAAAGACACTAATAACACATGATTTCAAATAACATATACAACAACTAAGAAATATGTAACTTGTGATTTCTAAAGAAGGAATGAACCCAGAATGATAGGCTTCAAACAATAACATAGATTGACAAGCAGATTGACGAGAAGCATGCTAAAGCTTAAAAGAGTGTCTCCCTTAGCTCAGTCAGGGATTCTCACTAGCAGAGAATGTTTTCCTTAGTTCAGTTAGGGGGTTTCCATGACGAATCTACTTCTCTCATAGTGAGCATTCGACGGGGTGGTGGCTGGCTATGATATATCAGACACAATTTCCGGTGAACTGTCAAACCCTACCCACCATCCATAGCATAGAACGTCTCCCTTAGCTCAGTCCATGATATCAGTTCAATTTAGCTCTGTATAGATTCAGACTTCAGTTTAAATCAGATTTAGCAGAATTCAGTCTCAGTTATCAGCAGATAATCAGTACAATGTATGATATCAGTTATAACTTCAGTTCTTAGTATATGTACAACATATGGCCTTTACGCATCAGTTTGATTATATTTCAGTAAATGTTTTCAAATAAAAGCTTCATGTTAATACATATATATATCTCAGACAGGGTCATTGTATTTTAGCCCAGTTATATGTTCAGTGATGCGTCCAGTTTACTTCCCTCTTGTATACTTGCATGTTTAGTTTACTTACGCTTCCCGCATACTCAGTACATTCCAAGTACTGACTACATATTTTATATTCTATATCATTTCATGATATAGATTCAGGCTTCTAGACTCAGTCACGTGGTTAGATATGCTCCGTTCCCATCTCAGCTGCTTGTGGTGAGCCTTCATCTCTCGAGGACACGATTTTTTTATTTTCTATTTCATTTCTATTCCAGTTTTCAGACTATAGGAGTTAGCTGGGGGCTTGTTCCAAGAACTCATCAGTGTAGGTAGAGGCTTTCAGACTTGTGTAAGCAGATTCAGTTTATGTATTAGAGCTTTATTAGATTATGTCTTATGTATCAGTTAGCTTTCACTTAATTATGACTCCGTTAGTTTTTATCTTATTAATGTTATGCTATAATCATGCCATGGGTCGACTTGGAGCCTCTCGGGGTTCCTTGTCCTGTGTTTCGGTCCGGGCCTATGTTCAGGACGTGACAGAGCATCAGGTTTTGAAGTGTCCTAGGGTGTCCGAAAACCGCGTTAAGTAGAGTCTTTTTCATGGGTGTGAAGCGCGCGACACTTATGACGAAGAGGCTACGAGACATTTAGGAAATGTTTCTTTCTTTCATGATCTAAGTCACGCGATGAAATGTCTCTCTATCCTTCTAACTCGTGCTATACGCGTTTGCAAAATCATGCCTCCTCACAAAGTTAATGGAAGGAGAAGCGGAAACGAAAATAGGCACGAGAATGGCAATGGATATGGGCACCAACAGGACCCACCAGCCCATGAGAAGCACGTACCTGAGCCGGTTGCCCACGCGGAGTTTAGGGAAGCCATTCAGATGTTAGCCCAGGCCTTGACTGCCCAGGTCAATTAGCAGGCGGTAGTGCATGTCCCTTATAACGGGAATGCGGTGGCGGCAAAAGTTAGGGATTTTATAAGGATGAACCCTTCTGAGTTCCTTGGATTGAAGGTGGATGAGGATCCACATGAGTTTATTGATGAGATTCTGAAGATCACCCAGATCATGGGGGTGACCTGAGAGAAGTACACCGATTTAGCCTCTTATCAGTTAAAAGGGGTTGCGCACATCTGGTTTAAGCAATGGAAGGATAGCAGGGCAGTTGGAGTAGGACCTATTGGTTCGGAGGAGTTTTGTCATGACCCGAACATAGGCCCGAATTGAGACACGGGACAAAGAACCCCGAGAGGCTTCAAGTCGACCCATGGTATAAACATAACATCTAACTCAATCAAATAATACAGAAGGTCATCATGAATAACATAGCGGAAGTCTAAACATCACAATACATCTAAAACACATACATAAGTGTAAAGCTGAATACATCTATGTCAAAAAACCTCTATTACTGATGAGTTGATGGGACAAGACCCCAACTAACTCACTATAGTCTAAAAACTGGAAATGCAAAATATAATTGAGAAAAAGGGCCCTCGGATAATGAGAACTCACCAACTAAGATTGAGGAATGCTAACTCCAGGAATTTGACTACTGGCGGGACTGAGTCTGCATATCGGAGCCTGTATCATAAAAGATACAGCATAGAGTATGCGGTCATTACTTGAAATGTACTGAGTATGCAAGGTAAGTAAAATGGACAGTTTAAATATATAAGAGTTCATAAGAGTAGGACAACATGATCATAACATAAATATCATATATAAACATAAGGGTTCAAGGTTTTCAAAACATTCATAAATCAATCATAATCATAATAATAAGAGAAATTTTTTTTATTAACATGACTTGATCCAAAGTGCATAAACATAACCATGCATAAATCATAAGGAACAATGAGAGATTCTTATAACCGACATACCCTATATGATCACACATGGAGCCCGACCTGTAAATCCCTAGTCGGGAGGGTGTTCGTACCTTTCCAAGTGTAGAACTATGAAAAGAAGTGTGATATCACTCATGAAAGGCCCATTCGGGCAAAAAGGAATAGTCTCAAGGGAGGTCCCATCATGGCTACATTGGCGTATAGTTCTGAGACTCAAGGTATGCTTGGACCTCGGGTCTACTCAGCGTATAATACTCCCAACATATATGGTTCTCATATGATAATAGGGAAAATATACATGAGATTCATGGGCTAGTTAAATCATCATAATCATAAGCATGCTTGATATACGTGAACTAGCCATGAAATAAGACCTGTAAGTCGGCCATACTCCTGAATTCATAAATCATGAAATTCATGCATACTTGTAAAACATGTATATACTTGATACTTCATAAATCCATGATAAATAATTGAGAGAAATCATATCATGAAGAATAAATCATAATTGGGCTACATAATGAAATCATAACATGACTTTTCATAAAACATACATAATTGGGCATAATTCGATTTAAACTCAAATATATAAATTTATATTCAAAATAGTCATAAAATATGTCCATAGATCATAAAACATGATTTAATACATGAAGGAGATTGTGACCCATCGATAGATCATATAGAATTTCACAAGAATTGGCGTAAACCTCATGGATCATGAAACTTGACTTATGGAATTGAAATCCATAGAGTTTGAGAAGAGTTTAGGGAATGAGAGTGAAAGAAACTCTCATTCATAGCCTCGCATACCTGGATAAGTTAATTTCACTCTCTTCCTTGAACACCCAAAGGAAATTGAAGAAGAATTGATGGATTTTTAGCCTTGATCACCCCAAAGAAGCTTATAGTCTTGCATGCTTGAAATGGTAAGGCTTAAGACAGGTTTAACTCTCTTAAAAATCCTTCTAACTTAGCTTAAAACAACATAATTTAGGCTTTAGTAACTTAGGAATTATGGAAAAACCCTGAATAAGTTCGTAGAAAAATATGCACTACCAGTCCCCACGAGGGATTGGACCACTGTGGTCTGGGAGACTACTCGTCGTCTGCCTGTCGTTTCCTACACTGCCATTTTTGTCTGAGGGACACCACAATTCATGATGTACCCTATGATTCGTGGTGACACCCGTTAGGGACACTGTTAAAGAACATTCAACCTTTAACCAACTGCTGACCACGACCCACTTGAGGAATCTTGGTGTTGACCACGACTCGTGGTGATTAGTCGTTAGGTACACCATCCAAGTTTCGTTCACCCTTCAACCTCCTTTGACCACGGGTGACCTAACGGATCATGGGGCTGACCACAACTCGTGGTCACACCCGTGGTCACCCCAAGCTTAAAATTTTCAGCCAAGTCCCAGCCTTTCCCCACAAGTCACTTAATGACTCGTGGGGTTCCTGACGGGTCGGTGGACGACTCGTCCTGTCACCTGGTGTAGAAAATTTTATTTTCTCCGTTTTAATTTCGGAGTCTGATCTTAGGGTTTTTGGGGCATTACAATATCTCCCCCTTGAGAACATTCATCCTTGAATGTTGAAAATCATACTGAAATGCAGAGAAATGCAATCATCATACTTAAATACTGAACATAGATGCTGAAAACAGACGGAGTGAGTGACTCCGATTTGAACTACATTGCTGAACTGAATTCTGAAATTACACATACATCCATTTACATGAAAGAAACTAGGGTACACGAGTTATACATGAAACTAAATTGAGTATTACAGAAAAAATTGATACCTCAAGCAGAAATTGAGCCTGAAGGGAATAGATGCGGGTATTTAGCCATCATATCTGCCTCAGCTTCCCACGTAGCTCCCTCAACATGTTGATTCCTCCATTAAACCTTGACTGAAGCTACTTCTTTGTTTCTTAGCTTACGAACCTGACAATCCAATATTTCCACTGGAACCTCCTCATTACTAAGGCTGTCCTTCACACCTATGCTCTCCACTGGAACAACTAGAGCCGGATCACCCAAACACTTCTTTAGGAGCGATACATGGAAAAATGGATGAACTAAAGCTAATTCTGAGGGCAACTCCAATTCATATGCTACCTTTCCAACCCCTTTAACAATCCGGTATGGGCCAAAATAACAGGGACTAAGTTTCCCTTTCTTTTCAAACCTCATCACTCCTTTCACGGGATACACCTTTGAGAAACACCCAACCATCTACTTCAAACTCAAGTTCTCTCGTCCTCAAATCCACATATGACTTTTGGTGACTCTGAGTTATTTTCAACCTATCCCTCATGAGCTGAACTTTCTCCATGGCCTCATGGACTGAATCTGATCCTATTGTCATAGCTTTATTGACTTCAAACCAACTAATAGGCGATCTATATCTCCGCCCATAGAAAGCCTCAAACGGAGTCATCTGAATGCTGGAATGGTAGTTGCTGTTATATGCAAACTAAATAAGGAGCAAATGATCATCCCAACTACCTTTGAAGTCAATCACACACTCTCTCAACATGTTCTCGAGAGTCTAAATAGTCTGCTCCGCTTGTCCATTTTTTTGGGTTGAAATGCTGTGCTAAGATTGACTTGAGTACCAAGTCCTTTTTGAAACGATCTCCAAAACTAGAAGGTAAATTGAGTGCCTCTATCTGATATGATGGAAAAGGGTACTCCATGCAATCGAACTAGCTCCCAAATGTATAACTTAGCATAATCCCCCGCTAAATCGGTAGTTTTGACCGATAAGAAATGAGCTGCTTTGGTCAACCTGTCCACAACCACCCAAATAGAGTCATACTATCGACGAGTGCGAGGCAACCCTATGATGAAGTCCCTATTGATCTCCTCCCACTTCAAAGTAGGAATGCTGATGTCTTGAAGCAAACCTCCTGGTCTTTGGTGCTCCATGTTGACCCCCTGACAATTCGGACACTTAGCCACAAACTCCGCTATGTCCTTCTTCATGCTATTCCACCAATAGACTTCCTGTAGGTCACAGTATGTAATGGCCCCGAAACTCTAAGATCCGACCCAAGAGTTTAAATGGAGAAAAAGATTTTATGCACCAGATCACAGAACAAGTCATCCTATGATCCGTGGGGTAGGCCACGAATAGTGAAGTGACTCATGGGAAAGGGTCTGGACTTGGTTGAAAAGTTGGAAAGAATGGGGTGACCACGAGTCGTGGTCAACACCACGAGTCATGATGTGATCCTGTGGTCAAGAATAAATTACAAATTGAGAAAAAGTAGGTAGTGTACCTAACGACTAGGCACCACAAATCGTGGTCCATGCCACGACCCGTTAGTTGACCCATGGTCCAGTATGGTTTGGGGAGTTGAGAATTTGGCAATGTAGTTGACGAGGGAGTCACCACGAGTCGTGGTGTCCCTCATGGTGACCAACAGGATGTTCTTGGGAAGTGCACTCAATGACTGTGACCACGAGTCGTTGGGTCCCTTGTAAGGATTGGTAGTTAATTTTTCCTGCGAATTTCCTAAGGGTGTTTCAGTATTCTTAACCTCCTAGACCCTAAACTACATCGTTTTGGGTTATTTTGAGGGGATTCAAAGGGACTAAACGGTTTCCTCCCTCATTCCCACTTAGATTTTCAGAAAAGTAACGCAAGTTCTCTCTCAAGAGCTCTCAAGCAAGGTCTAGGGTTCCTCATCCATTGCAGCAATTCAAGCTTCCTTCTCCATGGAATTTTTAGCTAGGCATGTGGGAATTCAACAAAGGAATTCTTCCCTTGTGTCCCCAAAATTCTTTTTATCTTCTTTATCAGTTCTAGCCCTGAAACTATTGTATGTTAAGGAATTATTAGTTAGACTTTGTTTAATTCATGTGGAATAATTTTTTATGATAATTGTAGATATTTCCCACCAGTTTATGGGTGTATTAGTGCTTGTCCTTGTAAAGTAAATTCTAGCCTTAGCTCTTGAATGCAAAAAACTAGAATCTGGAAATAGTGCTTAAATATCGAAATTTTACTTGATTCTAGTAGTGTTGGGACTCCCATATTGTTAGTTGTATTTAAACTCAGTCAGACTATTGTCAGTTCAGTTTCAATAAAAAAGTTAGAATATCCAGTGTTAGTAAGAAATGTCAACTGATCAATTTGACTACAGAAATTTTTGAGGTGTCAATAGTGCCTCCAAGTTCTCAGAATTAGACTCAGTATTAGTTTTTAGTAGTTCTTTAGGTGGTCATGACACCTTCAGATAAGTAGCTCTAACAAGCCTTAGGACCCCATCTTCAGATTACAGTTGTTTTTAAACGATTACGACGCTTCCAGATAAGCAGCTCTGGACAGTCTTAGAACTCAGTTACAGAATCCGGTCCAATAAGACTTTCAGGGTGCTTCCATATAGGTATTACTGACTAGGACTGGGCTCCAGTTTTGAGCTATCAACATAGTATTCAGTCTAGGACTATCTATTGGGAGTAGGACTTAGCACTGAGCTCACCGGGGTTCCAGCGCACCCAGGTTCCCAGAACTAAGTTGCCACCATAGGATATATTTTATTGGCCTTATGGCCCCAGACTTGTGATCACCCAGTTCATGCCTTTATACCCTGGAAAGGTATATTGGGTCTTACCTATGGGGTGTATACATCAAACTTCACGTCTAACTCACGTGGTTATATGTCAGTTATAGACTCTCCCACTAGTCAGCTCAGTTCAGTCTTAGATTAGTCAGTTCAGATCTGTTTAGTATAGTATTTGAGATTAGTGCCTCAGATTTAGGGCATGTCCTTGACCATCAGACAGGGTCTTTCTTACCATCTCAGTTATTATAGTTATTCAGTTCAACAACTTCAGTTGGTCATTGCATGTCTTTTTAGTTCAACATTTTTATTCCTTGTGTATGGTTTCTCTCACTTACTCAGTACATTTAAAGTACCGACGCATACCTTTTATGTTGTATCATCTTATGATAAAGCTGCAGGTTCTCAGGCACAGCACCGTTAGTCGACCTCTCTCAGACTTCCCCAGTGGCATCAGTGGTGAGTTCTCATATTTTAAGGATGAAGATTATTTCTTTTAGTTCTGTTCTTTTATTTAGACTTGGAGTTAGCTGGGGGCTTGTCTAGCAACTCATTTGTTGTAGTTGGCTTTCAGACACATACTTGGTTTTTAGACTTGTATCTTTTGTTTGGATGTTTTAAATGTTATGATTCAGCTTTATATTTCATTAATGTTTTATATCACTATTCTAAAAGCTTCCTCTATATATATGGTTACTCAGAATGCCAGTGTATAATATACCAGGGGTTGACTTGGGGTTACTATTGACTCCAAGTACCGTGTCTCATCCAGGGTGTAGACTCGGGGCATGACAAACTTGGTACCGGAGCCCTAGGTTTAGAGTATTCTCGGATGTCTGAAATCTGCTTTGAGTAGAGTCCCTTTGATGGGTGTGAAGTGCGCCACACTTATGACGGGAAAGCTACGAGATGTTATTAGGAAAACTCCCTTCTGTTCATACTCCTTATCATGCATTGGAATTCAATTCCAGAATCGTTCTCCTAACTCGTGCTCTATTTCATTTTAGTGAATTATGCCCCCGTGATGTGGTAATGGAAGAAGGGCTGATAATGCTCACCAACCTACCGCAACAGCTCTAGCAGCCCCTCAGGATGACTTAGTGTCCACCGCAGAGTTCAGGGTAGCTCTCCAGCTCCTCGTTTAGACATTTACCAGCTAGGTGAACCAGCAGGTGGTTTCGATCAACCATAATGGGTATGCAGCAGCTGCCCGAGTACGGAATTTCACTCGAAAGAACCCTCTAAATTTTCATAGATCTAAGGTGGGAGATGAACCATAGGAGTTTGTGGACGAGATAAGAAAGATCACTCGAATTATGGGTGTCATCTCCTCGGAGAGTGCCGACTTGGCTGCCTGCCAACTAAAAGGGGTAGCCCAGATCTGTACGAGTAATGGAAGGAGGGAAGTCCAGCGGGAGCAGGACCGGTGGAATGGGAGGAGTTCACTATAGCCTTCCTGGACAGATTCTTCCCTCGGGAGATCAGGGAGGCCAAGGTGGTGGAATTCATGAACCTGAAGCAGGGCAACATGACAGTAGAAGAATATGCATTGTAGTTCACCAGGTTGCCTAAGTATGCTCCAGAGATGGTAGCTGAGCCAAGGGCTCACATGCTGAAGTTTGTGAAAGGAGTTTCATATCTGGTCCTTAAGGAATTCATAACAGTAATGCTTATCAAGGACATCGATCACTACAGCCTCATAGTTCATGCCCAATAAATTGAGGCAGAAAAATTGAAATATTTGGAGCAGGAGAACAAACGGGAGAGAACCAGCCAGTCAGAATATGGACATCAAAGATCTAGTGGTAGTAGCCAACCACAGTAGCAGCAGCAGCAACACAGGGCTCCAACACCCAGTTCAGCCAACGCTCCTACTTTTCAGTCCCGTAAGGATCGGAGAGGTGGAGCATCTGACTCTCAGTCCCAGAGTTACAACGCTAGCAATCGCTACGCAACTTGCCCTAAGTATGGCAAGAACCATCCAGGAGAGTATCTTTAGGGTCGTGAAGGCTGTTTTAGTTGTGGATAGCTTGGTCATTAGCTTAAGAAATGTCATCAGCGGGACGGGGAAGGTCACAATCCACTACTTTAGCAGCTCCAGCAGGCCGACCAACTCAGCAGACCAACACTTCAGGTACGAATGGCGGTTAGTGCCAAAACCATTTTTATTCATTGTTTTCTCGTCAGGATCAGGAGAGCTCACCTGACATGGTCACGGGTATGTTACGCATTTTTCATCTAGATGTGTATGCCCTACTAGATCCAGGAGCCACACTTTCTTTCGTGACTCCCTCAGTCTCAACCCTAGTTGGTGAGTCAGTTAGAGCCAACTGGGTGTATAGAAATTGCCCAGTCTCAATCCTCAACAAAGTCATTCCAACTGACCTTGTAGAGTTATACATGGTTGACTTTGACCTTATTCTTGGCATGAATTGGTTATACTCCGGTTATTCCACAGTCGACTGCAGAACTAGGGTCATCAGATTTTAATTTTCTAATGAGCCAGCTTTAGAATGGATGGGCAACAGTTCAGCACCTAAGGGTCGGTTTATTTCCTACCTTAAGGCCAGAAATATCATTTCCAAAGGGTGCATTTATCATTTAGTTCGGGTCAAGGATTCCATCTCTAAGACCCCAACTATCCAGTTAGTCCTAGTTGTTAGTGAGTTCCCTGATGTGTTTCCCGAAGATCTTCCCAGAGTCCCTCTTGAGCGAAAAATAGATTTTGGTATAGACCTTCTTCCAGATACTTAGCCCATCTCCATCCCTCTTTACAAAATGAATCCAGTTGAGCTTAAGGAGTTGAAAAAGTAGCTAAAAGACCTTCTTGACAAAGGTTTTATCAGACCTAACATCTCTCCCTGGGGTGCTCCAGTACTATTCATGCGAAAGAAAAATGGTACCCTCAGAATGTGCATTGATTACCGTCAATTGAACAAAGTCACAGTCAAGAATAGGTATCCCCTACCCAGGATTGATGACTTGTTCGATCAGCTTCAGGGAGCCAGTTGTTCTCCAAAATAGATCTCAGGTCAGGGTATCATTAGCTAAGAGTTAGAGAATGTGACATACCGAAAATAGCTTTCAGAACTCGGTATGATCACTACGATTTTGTGGTTATGTCCTTCGAACTAACTAATGCCCCCGCAGCTTTCATGGTCCTGACGAACAGAGTCTTCAAGCAGTATCTAAATATGTTCTCATTGCATTTATCGACGACATTCTGGTATACTCCAGGAATAAGGAAGAACATTCTAACCAACTGAGAATAGTGCTTCAGACGCTTAGAGACTGCCAATTGTTCGCTAAGTTCAACAAATGCGAATTATGGTTAAAGTCTGTGACTTTCCTTGGTCACGTGGTCTCAGGTCAGGGTATCAGGTAGATCCTCAAAAGATAAAAACGGTGAAAGATTGGCCAAGACCTACTTCCCCAACTGAAATCAGGAGTTTCTTGGGTCTAGCCGGTTATTACCGATGATTTGTAGAAGGATTTTGCTCTATTTCATCTCCTTTGAGTAAGTTGACTTAGAAAAAAGGTGAAATTTCAGTGGTTAGATATGTGTGAGAGGAGTTTCCAAGAGTTGAAGACTCGACTCATTACCACTCCAGTTTTGACCTTATCAGAAGGAACAGAGGGATTAGTTATTTATTGTGACGCTTCCAGAGTTGGGTTCAGTTGCGTTCTGATGCAGTGGGTAAGGTAATAGCTTATGCCTCCAGAAGCTCAAGATTCATGAAAAGAATTACCCGACTCATGACTTGGAGTTGGCAGTGGTAGTTTTTGCATTAAAAATATGGAGACACTACCTATATGGGGCTCATATGGATGTTTTTCACCGATCACAAGAGCCTTCAGTATGTGTTCAGTCAAAAAGATCTAAATCTTCATCAAAGAGGGTGGTTAAAGATACTGAAGGTCTATGACATGAGCGTACTGTATCACCCGAGCAAAGCCAATGTGGTGGCTGATGCCTTGAGTAGAGTATCTATGGGGAGCGTGGCTCATGTTGAGGAAGGAAAGAAGGAGCTGGCAAAGGATATCCACAAATTACCTCGGTTGGGAGTATAGTTGGTTGATACAACTGAGGGCGAAGTAGTCGTGCAGAGTGGATCAGATTCCTCGTTAGTAGTTGAAGTTAAGTCAAGACAGGATGAAGATCCAATACTGCTTTAATTGAAGGAGGCGGTTCTTAGAAGGGAAGTGGAGGCTTTCTCCCAAGGGGGAGATGGTGTACTCCGTTACCAGGGTAGATTGTGCGTATCGGATGTGGCTGATTTCATATAGAAGATACTGACTGAAGCACACAATTTGAGGTATTCCATCCACCCTAGTGCTACTAAGATGTATTGTGATTTACGGGATATTTACTAGTGGAACGACATGAAGAGAGACATTGCTGAATTTGTTGCTAAGTGCTTGAACTGCCAGCAAGTCAAAGTAAAGCACCAGAGACTAGGAGGTATGATCCAGGATATTAGCATACCCACATGGAAGTGGGAAGAAGTAAATATGGATTTTATTACGAGTCTACCTCGGACACATCAACAACATGATTCAATCTGGGTGATAGTAGACCGAATGACTAAGTCAGCACACTTCCTCCCATTTAACACTACAGATTCGGCTGAGGACTATGCTAGGCTTTATATCCGGGAGTTAGTTAGACTTCATGGGGTTCCCTTATCCATTATCTCAAATAGAGGTAGCCAGTTTACCTCTCACTTCTGGACGTCCTTTTCGAAGGACTTGGTACCCAGGTCAAGATCAACACAACTTTTCACCCGCAGACAGATGGACAAGCTGAGCAGACTATTTAGACCCTAGAAGATATGTTGAGAAGGTGCGTGATCTATTTTAAGGGTAGTTGGGATGATCACTTGCCTCTCATCGAGTTTGCATACAACAACAACTACCACTTTAGTGTCCAGATGGCTCTGTTTGAGGCATTGTATAGTAGAAGGTGCAGATCTCCTATCCGATGGTTTGAGGTTGGTGAAGCTACTCTAATTAGGCTAGACTCAGTTCATGCAGCTATGCAGAAAGTACATCTCATCCGAGAAAGACTGAAGAAAGCTCAGAGCCATCAGAAATCGTATGCTAATGTGAAGTGAAGTGAATTAGAGTTTGCAGTGGATGACTAGGTTTATCTAAAAGTTTCACCATTGAAAGGGGTGATGAGATTTGGGAAGAAAGGAAAGCTCAGTCTGAGATATGTGGGACCCTACAAATTTTGAAATGAATTGGCAAGGTAGCTTATGAGCTGGAATTACCTTCAGAGTTGGCATCAGTGCACCCAGTATTCCATGTGTCACTATTAAAGAAGTGCGTCACTACTAAAGAAGTGCATCAGTGATCCAACTTCAGTTGTGCCATTGGACAGTGTGGGAGTGAAAGATAGTCTCTCATATGAAGAGGTCCCAGTTCAGATCCTTCACCATCAGGTTCGTAATCTAAGGAACAAGGAGATAGCTTCAATCAAAGTCTTGTGTAGGAATCAACAGGTTGAGGGAGCTACGTGGGAGGCTGAAGCAGATATGATGGCTAGATACCCACATTTGTTCTCTTCTGGCTCAGCTTCAGTTAAGGTATCAATTTCCTCCCTAAAACTCTTTTCAGTTCATGTGTTCCAGTTTCTTTCATGTAAATGAATATGTATATTATTAGTGCATTCAATTTAGACTAGTGATTCAGTTCGGAGGTATTCATTCCGTTAGTTTTCAGCTTTTATGATTAGTACTTGAGTATAATGATTGTAATTCTCTACTTTCCTATGTGTTTTTCAACATTCAAGGATGAATGTTCCCAAGGGGAAGATATTGTAATGCCCCGAAAACTCTAAGACTCGACCCGAGAGTTTAAATGGAGAAAACATGATTTTTGCAGCAGATCACAGAATGAGTCATCTTGTGATCCGTGTGGTAGACCACGAGTCGTGAAGTGAATCGTAGTGAAGGGTCTGGCCTTGGTTTAAAAGTTGGAAAAAATAGGGTGACCACGGGTGTGACCAAGAGTCGTGATGTGATCCGTGGTCAAGAATAAATTGCAGATTGGGAAAAAGTAAGCAGTGTACCTAACGACTAGGCACCACGAGTCATGGTCCATGCCACGACCTGTTAGGTGACCTGTGGTCCAGTATGGTTTGGGGAGTTGAGAATTTGGCAGTGTAGTTGACGAGTGGGTCACCACGAGATGTTGGGTACACCACGAGTCGTGGTGTCCCTTGTGGTGACTAATAGGAGGTTTTTGGGTAGTGCACTCGACGACCGTGACCACGAGTCATGGTCACTGGGCACGAGCTGTTGGGTCCCTCGTGGGGACTGGCAGTCGATTTTTCCTGTGAATTTTCAAAGAGTGTTTCAGTAATTTCCTAACCTCCTAGACCCTAAACTACGTCGTTTTAGGTTATTTTGAGGGGATTTAGAGGGAATAAATGGTTTTCCCCCTCATTCCCACTTAGATTTTCAGAAAAGTAACACAAGTTCTCTCTCAAGAGCTCTCAAGCAAGGTCTAGGGTTCCTCATCCATTGAAGCAATTCAAGCTTCCTTCTCCAGGGAATTTTTAGCCAGGTATGTGGGAATTCAACAAGGGAATAGTTCTTCCCTTGTGTCCCCAAAATTCTTCCTATCTTCTCTATCAGTTCTAGCCCTGAAATTATCGTATTTTAAGGATATCCTACAATCCTTGTCCAGGTAGGCCGCCACTCCATGTACAAACCTACTCACCCGATCTCTCTAATTAGCCACTAGCTCTGGTGCATACTTAGACAAACGAGTGAACTCTAAAGCATACTCCTGGACTGTCATGTTACCCTGCTTCAGGTTCACGAACTCCGCTGCTTTATTCTCCCTCATCTCACGAGGGAAGAACCGCTCTAGAAATGCGATATAAAACTCCTTTCAACCAATGGGACCTGCTCCCACTATCTGTCTATCTTTCCACTGCTTGAACCAGATATGTGCAACCCCTTTCAGCTGATAAGAGGCTAGTCAGTGCACTACTCTCTGGTCTTCCCCATGATTGGGGTGATCTTCAGAATCTCATCGATAAACTCATGTGGATTCTCGTCCACCTTCGATCCAAGGAACTCCGGAGGGTTCATCTTCAAAAAATCCCTAACTCTTGTTGCCGCCACATTCCCGTTCTGAGGGACATACGCCACCACCTGTTGATTGATCCGGGCAGTCAAGGCCTGGGCTAACATCTAAATGGCTGCCTTGAACTCTGCGTGGCAACTGACTTGGGTATGTGCTCATCATGGGGCCCTGGTGGACTGACAGGTTGCACTGCTAGTTTTCAGATATGAGATATTCCTTCACTATAATGGTCCTAAGGTAGCAAAATTCCTTGTCGGGTAAGTTCAGACTACTAACTTGATATTTTGGTATTATCGCCACAAAGAAGTGCTTTAGCTGGTGGAGCCTACTGGTGCTAATCTCCATTGTCATTCTCATGGTCAGTTTTGTCTCCATTTCTCCTTCCATTAACTATGCGGGGAGGAATGATTATGCAGATGTGTATAGAACGAGTTAGAAGGATAAAGAGACATTTCATCATATGACTTAGATCATAAAAGGAGGGAACATTTCCTAAACATCTCGTAGTCTCTTCTTCATAAGTGTGACGCGCTTGACACTCATGAAAAAGACTCCACTTAACGCGAGTTTCAAATACCCTAGGACACTTCAAAATCTAATGCTCTGATACTAAGTTTTTCATGACCCGAACATAGCCTTGATCGAGACATGGGACAAAGAATCTAGAGAGGCTCCAAGTCAACCCATGGTATAAACATAACATCTAACTCAATCAAATAATATGGAAGATCATCATGAATAACATAGCGGAAGTCTAAACATCACAATACATGTGAACACAAACATAAGTGTAAAGCTGAAGACATCTACGTCCGAAAAGACTCTAATACTGATTAGTTGATGAGACAAGACCCCAACTAACTCACTATAGTCTGAGAACTGGAATGCGAAATATAACTGAGAAGAAGGGCCCTCGGATGATGAGGACTCACCAACTGAGACTAAGGAATGCTAACTCCGGGAATCTGACTAGCGGTGGGACTGAGCCTGGATATCGGAGCTGTATCATAAAATGATACATCATAGAGTATGTGGTCAGTACTTGCAATGTACTGAGTATGCAAGGTAAGTAAAACAGACAGTTTAAATACATAAGACTTCATAAGAGTAGGACAACATGATCATAACATAAATATCATAATGTAAACATAAGGGCTCAAGGTTTTCAAAACATTCGTAAATCAATCATAATCATAATCATAATCATAAGAGAAAAATCTTTATTAACGTGACTTGAGTCAAAGTGCATAAACATGACCATGCATAAATCATGAGGAACAGTGGGAGATTCTTCAAACCGACATACTCTATATGAGCACACATGGAGCCCGACTTGTAAACCCCTAGTCGGGAGGGTGTTCGTACCTTGCCAAGGGTAGAACCATGAGAAGAGGCATGATATCTCACTCATGAAAGGCCCATTCGGGAAAAAAGAGATAGTCGCAAGGGAGGTCCCATCATGGCTACGTTGGCACGTAGTTTTGAGCCTCGAGTTATGCTTGGACCCCTGGTCTACTCGGTGTGTAATACTCCCAACATATATCGTTCTCATATGATAATATGGAAAATATACATGAGATTCATGGGCTAGTTAAATCATCATAATCATAAGCATGCTTGAAATACGTGAACTAGCCATGAAATAAGGCCCGTGAGTCGGCCATAATCCTGAATCCATAAATCATGAAATTCATGCAGACTTGAAAAACATGTATATGCTGTATACTTCATAAATACATGATAAATAATTGAGAGAAATCATATCATGAAGAATAAATCATAATTGGGCTAATTTAAATCAAGATCATAATGAAATCATAACATGACTTTTCATAAAACATACAGAATACTGGCTGTCGAAGGTGCTGGGGATGACGATTTTTGCTGGTAACGTGAGAGATATCTGGCACTCAACCTTTGTTGGGAGAACTCTACATCTCCAGTCCTGGCCCTTTTGGCCTCTCTCTTTTTCTTTCACCTGTTTTGCTTCCATTTGTTGAGCAAATATCACCAAGCGTGGGAAGTCTATGTCCCGGTGCAACATGGCAGTCCTGCATTCTTTGACCAGGGAGTTTGATACTCCATTCACAAACCTACTCACTCGGGCCCGTTGGTCGGCTACCATTTCCAGCGCATACTTAGATAACCAAGTGAACTCCAACGCGTACTCCTGGACGGTCATGTCATTTTGTTTCAAATTGATGAACTCTGTCACCTTTGCCTCCCTCAAATCCCAAGGGAAAAACCTGTCCAAGAATGCTGTCATAAATTCATCCCAACCTATGGGACCCGCTTCAACTCCCCGACTGTCTCTCCACTGACAATACCAAATATATGCAACTCCCTTTAACTGGTAGGAGGCTCAGTCTGCGCTCTCATTTCCTATCACTCCCATGATGTGAGTAATCTTCTGAATCTCTTCCAAGAACTCATACGGGTCCTCATCCACCTTTGACCCTAGGAATTCGGGTGGGTTCATCTGAAGAAAATCTCTTACCCTTGCCGCAGCATCATTTCCATTCTGAGGAGCACGAGCCACCGCCTGCTGATTAATCTGAGCGGTCAGGGCCTGCGCCAACATTTGAAAGGCTACTCGGAACTCAACTTGAGAAACATGATCATCCATTGGATCTGCCTGGGCTGGTGGTTCCTGCTGACGACCGTTACCATGTCTTCTTCCATTCGCTCGCCTGGGAGGCATTATCTGCGAGCATGTAAAGCACGAGTTAGGGTAGGAACTATTTAGAGCTTCATACTCTATGCATGATAAGAATCATGAAGAAAAGGGGACATTTCTAAAACGTCTCATAGCTCTTCGTCATAAGTGTGGCGCGCTTCGCACCCATGAAGAAGACTCTACGTAACGTGACTTTCAGACACCCTAGGACACTCTAAACTTTAGCTCTGATACCAAGTTTGTCACGAGCCGAGTTTATACCCTAGCTATAACACGGGACAAGGAACCCCGAAAGGGCTCCAAGTCAACCCATGGCATAATCATAGCATGTTCTATCAAAGAAATAACCAACAACATGATTAAGCAGAAGCTAACTACAAGAATCAATTATAAAATCCATAATCATAATTATAATACACTGGATACAATGCTAAATCCATCTAGATAATGTCTGAAAGCCTTCTACTAAACCGATGAGTTGGTGGGACAAGTCCCCAACTAACTCCTAAAGTATGAAACCTCAATAAAAGAAAATAAGAACATTAACCACGTCCTCGGAAGATGAAGACTCACCGCTATCAGCTGAGAGAGGATGAAGCGCATCTAACCACGAGGTTGAGTCTGGAAACCTAAATCTATATCATGAAATGATATAGCACAAGAAGGCATGCAGTCAGTACTTGGAATGTACTGAGCATGCGGGAAGCGTAAGTAAACTAAACATACAAATATACAAAGAAGGAGTAATTTAAACACACATTAGTAGTAATATAACTAAAAGGAGATTCAACAATCTTATATGAGATTTACATATACATATTAACATAATCATTTATAGGGACATTCATTAACATAAGATAAACTAATGTGCAAAATATAACAAACGGAAATAATACAGAGGTACAATGCCATGACTGATATCAAAGGGAGTCCCTAATTGTCAACGGGATACGTCTCAGCTAGAGAAAATCCCTGACTGTCTATGTTATACCCCGTAAGATTCTCAACACCTAGATGGCCTATTTGCGCGTTGGTTAAGCATATTTGAAAGCCATACGTGCTAGAGAAAGGCCCGGGAAAAGACCGAACAAGAAACCTGTCGAACCATCACGGAAGGAACCGGGGCAGAGCCCCTCCGCGATGGCAACGTGTCACGGAGGTGGAGCCCCCGCGTTGGCTCCGTGACACGTTGGGCCTGTCCAGGCCCAAGTATATAAAGCCCCACTTCGGTTTTAAATCAGTTCATCCCTTATAATTTTCAGAGAAAACGTAGCAAACAGAGAGAGACGAAGAGGGTTAATATATTATCACCTGATTACACTGCCAAACATAGTCCAAATCTAAATTAACTCCAGATATTGAGGTATTTAGCAGCAGGGAGCATTCCTATGAATTTTTTTTCGCGAAATACGGCCGACGAATCGTCGTGCTACCGGGCTAAGGTAAGTGAAATTGCTCCAAACTAGTGTCTATGTGCTCCTAGCCATAAAGTGAATACTTCTCCCTTCTGGACCTCCGGAAAATAGCAAGTTTTCGATCGTCTTTCGATAAGCCTAAGTTTAGGCTATAATTATATCGAAAGTGATGTTTTCTTTCAGAATAGTGTTGTACTTAGTACTAATTGACATATATATGAATGCAGTTGGGAGAAATAGCTGGAATACTAACCGAGCCTCGTCTGACAGTCGCATAACTTGAGGTTAAGGTATGTGAAGTTGTTCTTTGGAAAGTTAGTGAGCCTTAGCTTGGTAAGTCATAGTAAACTCTGTATTTGAAACTCTCGGAGTTGAATATTGAGAATTAAGTGAGTCCAATAGATTCTGAGTTGTGTTGCCGTATCGTATTCAGTCCGAAAGTTAGTAAAGAATGCGCCAAAGGGCGAGTTAGCATTCCAGATTCAATATTGCCTATTGTATGATTAGAAAGCATGTTGTAGAATAAAAAGATACAGATTTTCAGAATAAAGTTACTAAAGTAAAATCAGATAGACAGACAGTTTTACAGATTAGCCATTCAGACTGATAGTATCCCGATTACAGATTAGCCAAACAGTTAAATAAAGATTTTAGAATCAGTATAATCAGTAAAGAATCAGTATAATACAGAAAGAGATCAGAATAAGAAATCAGATTTCAGATAGTCTTTTTCAATTATACATGCTTGCTATTTATATGTGCTATTTGTTTGTTGAGACTTCATGTGGCATAAGGGCACCTTATTGAGCATCCTCGCCGCCCCTGGGTTGGTAATTGTGTCGCCCACTGAGCGGGTGGGTTTACGTCGCTCCAAGGAGTGGCATGCCTTCCCCAGCTTAGACGTAGATGGGATGAAGTTTTTCCCATATCAACCTGATCAGCACTAAAGTACAGACAGCCCTGTTGAGCAGTGTCCAGGGTACTGTCCAGTACAGATATTCCCTGTTGAGTTATGTCTAGGGAATAGATACAATTCCTATTTCAGATAGCCCTGTTGAGTTGTGTCTAGGGAAACAGACCCTATCTGTTACAGATGCAGTACTGGAGTCTTCCGGACTCAGACACAGTTACTTATATCGGAGGCCAAGGCCCAAGCCGGAGACCCAGGGGGCCGGTAGAGGAGCTCCTAGTGAGCAGATGAGTGGAGTGACTTATTTTTGGTTGGTTTTGACCCGGGTAGGGGTATATAGATTGTTTGCTTGCTTGGCGCCATCCGGCTTATGGGGGTTGGTATTGGCTCTTGCTTGCTAAATGTATATGTATTTATGTGCTTTATATATATTAGTTAATAGACAGCAGGCCGTCGTGACTACAGACACGCTCCTGCCTATCAGTGCAGAAAGGTTTGATCTAGTCTTTATCAGCTTTTCAGATTCAGTTATCTTCTGCTCACAGACTTGTTAGTTATGTTATCTGTATTCAGTTGTATTGTTTCAGTTGCTTTGCATACTCGGTACCAGTGGTACTGACGCCCAGTGGGGCGCTGCATTACTTGCCTGCAGGTACTCATAGACGAGGAGACGATCCCTCGTGATTCTAATCAGCTATTGAGTCGTCGGCTCCTGTCATCCGGAGTCTGATATCCAGAGGTGTAGCTCTTTTCCTTTTGACGTACAGTTTGGGTAGGTCGGGGCCCTATCCCGATCATTTCTATTATGACTCATAGAGGCTTGCAGATTGTATATATTATCTCCCTGTGGTCAGTTGAGCCGGTCGTGTTAGGCGGTGCAGTTGTATAGCTGTTTAGTACCTCTATTTTTTTGCTGGCCGCGTGGGGCCATAGTTTGATAGTAGTGGTGACCTTGTCGGTCATGTAGCTGTCCAGTATTCCATTGTTGAGTTACAGATAACAAGACAGCATGGTGGCCTTGTCGGCCCGCATAGGTTTCCCCCTTTGTAAGTATGTTTCTGGTTAGCTGAAGTTTTATACAGGTGGCTATAGGCCCAGTTGGTCGGAGGCTGTGTTTACAGCCGTTATATAGCCCGTTGTTTC
Organism: Datura wrightii; assembly: GCA_035772735.1. NCBI lineage: Eukaryota > Viridiplantae > Streptophyta > Magnoliopsida > Solanales > Solanaceae > Datura > Datura wrightii. The sequence goes on along the minus strand of JASDFA010000006.1, from coordinate 18,652,059 downwards.
TAGAAATCTGAGTTAGAGCTAGCCAGGCACCAGCTGTGCTTACGCTCACCAGTTAGCAGTCTAGATCCTACTAGGGCACCAGGTGCCAGTCTACCCCCCAAGGCGGGGCGTGACAGTCTAAGGGAGAGAATACTCTAATATAGAGTCACTGGCTCACCAAGGGAAATATTCTCAACTAAGGAGAATCCCGACTAAGGATAGACATACTTCATTGGCGACTAGGGATGTGAATCCCGACCGACTAAGAGAAGACGTACTCCACTAGCGACTAGGGATGTGAGTCCCAACCGACCTAAGCTGGTCTGAATTGCTATAACTAATCAGAGACAAAAGCATTCACCACTCTCCATCATACAACACTCTTTTTAAAAGGATTAGAGCTATCTCTTTTTGCACACAGGCTCAACAGTCTGACGTGTTATGCACAGACTTTATCATCATAGGTCACATCATCACAGAACCAATCTAATATTTACTCTGAACATCATACACTAACGGGCATGCTATAGATTCACATTATTCACAATACCATCACAACATCTCAATTCCGATTTCATCTCACCCAACATATACAACATAAGGTCACACATGATTTATAGATTCAACTCATACTTTATCATAGATGCACGACTTCTTTTATTTAGATTTACGAACAACCTATACATTCAACTCATACCTCACCATTTCTAACAAACCATGGAGGAATCATTCATTTTCATTTCATAAGGCCCGTCTTATAATTTATTTCAAATTCATGAGGAATATATAATAATTAGGTCATCTTCATAGATTCACCTCATGCCCAAACAATTCAATTGAAAACATGATGATAATACATAATTTACTTTTAATTATCCAAGCCCACAACTCAAACTCATCCCAACATAGTTATTATTAACATTATCGGATTTTTAGGATTAATTAGCCAATATTCCCACAATTTCATCATGTTCATGAACTACTACGATAATCAAGTGAGCAATAAACAAATCCCATTCAATACTCAAGCCCATTTATGAAGAACATGCTACACTCTTGCATTCCCAACATATAATCCACATTTCAAAGAAACCCATTAATTTCTATCCCAATTACGTTCATAACAGCAGTAGATTTTTGACAATTAAAAGATGTAGAAGAAATTACCCGTCACCCAACCCTAAGTCATACTTTTCTAGATTAATTGAAAAATGGTTTTTTTTAATAAAGCATTTTTGTGGCACAAGGATGAAATGATATCCTTGTTGAAGAAAACCCGCATACCTAGCAGACGAAATCCCACCCGGAAGTCGCACCTTAAGGCCCTTGAAGAAAACCCTTGAAGAATCCTTGAACTTTAAAGAGAAGCGGAAGAAACGTTTGAGAGAGTATTTTGAGAGAATGAGAGATTAGGCTTAGAAAAACCCTTAAAAACGTGCAAGGTAGTATCCAAAATAATGTAGTTTAGAAATTAAAAGCGTAGGGGTTTACGAAAATGCCCCCTGAGAAAACCTGAAATTTTCCCGAACTGGAACCAACGACCCTCAAGACGAGTCATTTTCTCATACAACGACTCGTTGCCACCGCCCGTTAGACTCATTGGAATTCATCAAACTTTTGACTTCTCCAAACCACAAGCGACAGGATGGGTCGTTGTCACCTACGATAGCCCGTTACAACCACCCGTTGATTGCACTGCTACCTTGACTGGTGACACAACCACGACTGACATGATGAATTTTTGCTTAAACCAATGACTCGTTGTATCCTTTCGTTGCCACCATTGGTCCTTCCTTCACCTTCCTACTAACGATCAATACAACGGACCGTCGCCCATTTTCTCCTTCCGTTGTCACCACCCAAGAAACCTGAGGCCCAACCCACAACCACTTACAATGACTCGTCATTTGCACCAACGGGTCGTTACATGACTCGTTTCTTCACAGTAGCCCAGCCCGAGATTTCACCACCATCGCTTCTAACGAGTCGTTGTTTGTCACAATGACTCGTCCCTCCTCCCGTTCTGCAACTTTTTCTCAGTTTTCAGCAATTTAAATTCCTAAATTCCTGGGTCTGCTCTTAGGCACTTTCGGGGTATTACACTCATGCTCCTACTCTATGATTTTACTTAAAATTCATAAAATCTCTTGGGGTTTTGTATTTGATTATATAAATTCTAATGATTTAATTATGGATTTTGTGATTTTGAAATATTATCATAATCTATGAATTTCGATCATCTTTTGAGATTTAAATTGATTATAATAATATTGATTTTGATTTTCTAAATGATTAAGCTTAATTATGCATGCCTCATGATGAATCGATTTATGGCTAATTATCCCATAGATGTTCGTTAAGAGCCCAGCATGAATTATGTTTTAAATTACAAATTCATTATGTTACCCATTATGATTTTATGAAATTCAAGCTACATGCGTGATTTACAAGTATGTAGGAATCTTATTAATGATGAATTATGTTTTTGGTCGACTCACTGGCCTTATGTCATGGCTAGATCGCCAATGTTCAAGCATGTTTGCGGTTATCATGATTTAACTAGCCCATGAAGTCGTTCATGAATAATTATGAGCACTATATATGTTTTGGGAGTAGTATCGAACACTGAGTAGGTTCGGGGCTCAGGTTAAGCCTCGGATCTCATGAACTACGTTCCATCGTAGGTATGTTGGGACCCCTTTTATGTTTTTCCCTGGCCCAAGTGGCCCTTTTCATGGTGATATCACACTTACATGTTTCTACCCTTGGCAAGGTACGAACACCCTCCTGACTAGGGTTACAAGTCAAGCTTCATGTGTGCTCATATGGGGTGTGTCAGTTAAGAGAATCTCCCAGTATTCCTCATGATTTATGTATGTTATGATTATGTATATTGACTCAAGTCATGTTAAGTAAAACTCTTCTGTTATGATTAATGATTATATTCATGTTACGAATATTTTGAAAACCTTGAGCCGTATGATATGTTACTATGATTTTCGATTCGAGCATGATGTCCTACTCTTATGATCATGAATTTCATATATTTTTTAAATGTACATTTTACTTACCCTGCATACTTGATACATTCCATATACTGACCGCATACTTTCTATGTTGTATCATTTCATGATACAGGTCCTAGTTCTGAGGATCATCCTCACCTGTAGATAGTTTTAGATTCTCTCTCAGCACTCTTGGTGAGTCCTCATGTTTCGGAGGTTGTATGTTCATACTCTATGTTGTTCTTTTAGTTTCTGAATGTTGGATTAGTTGGGGAATTGTCCCATCAATCCGTCTTTCATGTTTAGAGGCTTATCAGACTACAAGTTGTATTCTGCCGTATTGCATAAGTCTTATACTAATTTTCCCTTATGCTATGCTATGATTACATTCTTTATGTTAAGTCTTCTGCTCATGTGATTGAATTAGTGTGCGTTCGTGCCATGGGTCGACTTGGGGTCTCTCGGGGCTCCTTGTCCCATTTATACGATCCGGGTGTATGTTTGGGTCGTGAAAAACTTGGTATTAGAGCCATAGGTTTATGTGTCATAGGGAGTCTGAAAGCCGCGTTAAGTAGAGTATTTTTCATGTGTGTGAAGCGCGCCACACTTATGAAGAAGAGGCTACTATACGTTTAGGAAATGTTCCCTTCTTTCATGATCTATGTCGTGCGATGAACGTCCTTTACTCCTCTAATTCGTGCTATTCGCATTTGCAGAATCATGCCTCCACGTCGAGTAAATGCCAGGAGAAACGGAAATAGAAATGATCATTAGGGTGCCCATGATGGTGAGCATTAGCCAGCTCCACCCATTCATAAGGAGCACGTACCAGAGCCAGCTGCCCACGCCGAGTTTAGTGCAATGATTCAGATGCTAGCGCAGGGCATGACTGCCCAGGTCCAGAATCAGACAGTGGTGCATTTCCCTCAGAATGGGAATGTAGTAGTAGCTAGGGTGAGGGATTTCTTGAGGATGAGCCCTCCGGAGTTCATGGGGTCAAAGGTGGACGAGGATCCACACGATTGCATAGAGGAGATTCTGAAAATCACCCAGGTTATGGGGGTGAACAATGGGGAATGTGTTGACTTGACCTCCTACCAACTAAAGGGGTTAGAACATATATGGTTTAAGCAATGGAAGGATTCCAGGGCGGGGGGTGCAGGCCCGATAGGTTGGGATGAGTTTCACACCGGGTTCATGGATCGATTCTTCCCTCGGGAGATGAGGGAGCTTAAGGTGGATGAATTTGTTAATCTGAAGTAGGGTAATATGTCGGTCTAGGAATATGCATTGGAGTTCATCTGGTTATCTAAATATGCTCCGAATTTGGTGGCGAATCAGCAGGCTCGGGTGAGCCGCTTTGTGCATGGAGTAGCAGATTACTTGGACAAGGATTGCTGGATCGCCATGCTACACTAGGAAGTTGAATTTCCCCGTATTGTATTGCATGCCCAATAGATGGAGTTGGTCTATAGGAGGCAGAGAGAGGCCAAGAGGGCCAGAGCCGACAGCTATGGGATTTCTCAGGCCAGGTTAGAGGGTTGGATCACGTCAGTAGACCTAGCACAGGTCCATTGCTCCAACTCCATCATCAACAAGCACACCATCCAGGTTCAGGTAAGATCAGAGGAGTAGGGCTTCAGGCTCGAGGGATCATGGTAGCATGCAGGTGGAGTGCACTTTTCCAGTTTTTGTGAAGTGCGACAAGAATCATCCCAGGAAGTGCCTGATCGGCGCGGATGCTTCTTTCGGGTGTGGAAAACCCTGGCACAGGATCAGAGATTGCCCTGCAGCCAGTTTTACCACTCCAGCAGCACGACTACCTTAGCAGGGTGCCTCACTAGTTTAGAGATGTCAACGTCGAAACAGGTTTTATGCTCTAGTGCCTCACCAGGAGCAAGAGGCTTCGCCAGATGTGGTAACGGGTATGTTACAAGTGTTCCATATTGATGCTTAGGCCTTGTTAGATCCAGGAGCTACTTTGTCTTTTATGACCCCTTATATTGCTAGTAGTTTTGGAGTTAGTCTTGAAATTCTGTCAGAACCATTTTCCGTATCTACCCCAATCGATGAATCAGTGGTAGCTAGGCGGGTGTATAAGGGTTTCCCCATTATAGTGTTACATAAGGTTACCTCTCCGGACTTGGAAGAATTGGCCTAGACTGGTGAGTCCTTCAGAAATTCGAAGTTTCTTGGGCCTGACAGGCTACTATCAAAGATCTGTGGAGGATTTTCATCTGTTGCCGCATCATTGACTAAGTTGACTCAAAAAAAATATAAGGTTCCAATGGTCAGAGGCTTGTGAGAAAAGTTTCCAGGAATTGAAGACCTGGCTCACTTCAGCACCAGTGTCGACTTTACTTGAGGGCACAAATGGCTTCATTCTATATTGTGATGCTTTGAGAGTCGTACTGGGATATGTGTTGATGCAGCATGGGAAAGTAATAGCATATGCCTCCCGACAACTGAAAGTTCACGAAAAGAATTACCCGACCCATGATCTCGAGTTGGCCGCGGTGGTGTTCGCATTGAAGATATGGTGGCATTACTTGTATGGGGTCCACGTGGATGTATTCAGAGGTCACAAGAGCTTGCAATATGTGTTCATGCAGAAGGATATCAATGTTTGGCAAATGAGGTGGTTGGAGTTAGTAAAGGACTACGATATGAGTGTTCTTTACCACCCGGGCAAGGCTAATGTGGTGGCGTATGCACTTAGTAGGCTCTCTATGGAGAGTGTGTCCCACGTGGATGATGGAAGGAAGGAGTTGGTGAAGGATGTACACCGGCTTGCAAGGTTGGGAGTTAGATTGATCGACTCGACCGATGGCGGTGTTATTGTGCAAAATGGGTCAAAATCATCCTTGGTGGTCAATGTCAAATCTAAGCAAGATGAGAATCCGATTTTGAGGAAGCTGAAGGAAGCAATGTGGAGTTAAAAGGTGGAGGTTTTCTCCCAAGGGGGAGATGGTGTGCTACTATACCAGGGTCGACTATGTGTTCCGAACATTAATAATTTGAGAGTTCGGATATTACATGAGGCACATGGTATCAAATATTCTATCCATCCAAGCACCAAGATGTATCTTGACTTGCGGGAAGTTTATTGGTGGAATGGCATGAAGAGGGATATTGCAGAATTTGTAACCAAGTGTCCGAATTGCCAGTAAGTGAAAGTTGAGCATTAAGACTAGGAGGTGTACTCCAAGATATCAACATTCCTACTTGGAAGTGGGAGGAGATCAACATGGACTTTATAACAGGTTTGCCCCGCACTCGGAGACAGTATGACTCCATTTGGGTTGTTATGGACAGGTTAACCAAGGCTGAACACTTTCTACCGGTCAAGACCACGATTCGGCGGATGATTATACCAAGTTGTATATTCGGGAGTTGGTTCGAGTTCATGGAGTGCCCTTGTCTATTATTTCAGACCGAGGTACTCAGTTTACCTCCCAGTTCTAGCGGTCCTTTCAGAAGGGACTTGGGACTCAAGTCAAGATCAACACAGCCTTTCATCCGCAAATGGATGGTCAAGCCAAGCGAACAATCCAGACTCTTGAGGATATGTTGAGGGCATGTGTTATGGATTTTAAAGGTAGTTGGGATGATCATTTTCCCTTAATCGAGTTTTCTTATAATAAAAATTATCAGTCTAGTATCCAGATCGCACCATTTGAGGCTCTCTATATGCGGAGGTGTAGATCCCCCATCAGATGGTTTGAGGTTGGTGAAGCAGCTATGATAGGGCCGGATTTGATTCAAGAGGCAATGGTGAAGATTCAGTTGATAAGGGACCGGTTGAAAACCGCTCAGAGTAGTCATAAATCATATGCCGATGTGAGGAGAAGAGATTTGGAGCTTGAGGTGGACGATTGGGTATTTCTAAAGGTATCTCCCATGAATGGAGTCATGCGGTTCGGAAAGAAAGGAAACTCAGTCCCGACTATGTTGGCGCCTACCGAATTGTGAGGAGAGTTGGTAAGGTGGCATATGAGTTGGACTTGCCCTCAGAGTTATCTTCAGTTCATCCTGTGTTTCACGTGTCACTTTTGAAAAAGTGTTTGGGAGATCCAGCTTTAGTAGTTTCGGTGGACAGCATTGGTGTAAAAGACAACCTCAGTTATGAAGAGGTACCCGTGGAAATATTAGATCATCAAATCCGTAAGCTAAGAAACAAAGAAATAACTTCAGTTAAAGTATTATGGAGAAATCAGCATGTTGAAGGATCTATGTGGGAAGCCGAAGCGGATATGATGGCTAGATACCCACACCTGTTCTCCACCGGCTCAGTTTCAACTTGAAGTATCAGTTTTTGCGCTAAACCTATAATCAATTTTCATGTTCAGTTCATGCGTACAAGTTTGTTTTATGATATGGTAAATGTATGTGATGTATGAATTCAGTTCAGTTATGTAGTTCTTTTCGGAGAAAGTCAATCCGTCAGTCTTCAGCTTACATGATCGGTATTTGTATATGGTAATAGCTTGTTTTTGAGTTTCCTGCATATTTGTAACATTCGAGGATAAATGTTCTCAAGGGGAAGATATTGTTATACCCCGGGAACCCATGGATCAAACCCGGAAGTCAAAACGGAGAAAAATTGAAAATTCACATCAGGTCACAGAACGGTTCGTGGGGTGGCTCGTCAGGTGGGACCACGAGTCATGAAGTGACTCATGGTCAGGCTGGGCGTGGCAGAGTTTTGGGGAGGCCACGGGGGTGACCACGAGTCATGGTCAAATCTCATGACTCGTGAGGTCACCCGTGGCAAGGATGGAACGTGTGAGGCAGTAGGGACCACGGGTGGTGACCACGAGTCATGGTCAGCCACCACGATTCATGGAGTCCCCTGAGCTTGTTTGGGCAGTGGGAATCACGGATCCCAGCCACGAGTTGTGCCCCCTGGCAACGACTCGTGAGGTCCCTCGTGGGAACTGGCAACCAGGAATTTCTGTGTTTTTAGTAAGGTTGCTTTTGTAATTTCTAAATTTCTAAAGCCTAAACTATGTCGTTTTAAGGTCTAAATAGGGTTTTTTAAAGGGGATTAGTCTATGTTAAGCCTCATTTATGCATGCAAGAGTATAGAGAGGCGTCTAGAAGGTGATTCAAGATGTTCTTCCCCATTTTTCTCCAAATTCCATCTAGGGCTTTCAAGGGAGATTAAGAATCAAGTGTTTTCAGGTATGTGAGGTCATCAATGGGTGAATTCTTCCACCCCCATGCTCCTACTCTATGATTTTACTTAAAATTCATCAAAATCTCATGGGGTTTTGTATCTAATTATATAAATTCTAATGATTTAATTATGGATTTTGTGATTTTGAAATATAATCATAATCTATGAATTTTGATCATCTTTTGAGATTTAAATTGATTATAATATTGCTGATTTTGATTTTTTAAATGATTAAGATTAATTATGCATGCCCCATGATGAATTGATTTATTACTTATTATCCTATCGATATTCATTACAAGCCCAGCATGAATTATGTTTTAAATTACAAATTCATTATGTTACCCATTATGATTTTATGAAATTCAAGTTATATGCATTATTTACAAGTATGTAGGAATCTTATTAATCATGAATTATGTTTTTGGCCGACTCATGGGCCTCATGTCATGGCTAGATCGCTTATGTTTGAGCATGTTTACGATTATCATGATTTAACTAGCCCATGAACTCATCATGTATAATTATGAGCATTATATATGTTTTGGGAGTAGTATCGAACACCAAGTAGGTTCGGGGCTCAGGTTAAGCCTCGGATCTCATGAACTACGTGCCACCGTAGGTATGTTGGGACCACATTTATGTTAGTCCCTGGCCCAAGTGGCTCTTTTCATGGTGATATCACACTTTCATGGTTCTACCCTTGGCAAGGTACGAACACCCTCCCGACTAGGGTTACAAGTCGGGCTTCATGTGTGCTCATATGGGGTATGTCGGTTAAGAGAATCTCCCACTGTTCCTCACGATTTATGTATGTTATAATTATATATATTGGCTCAAGTCATGTTAAGTAAAACTCTTGTATTATAATTATGATTATGTTCATATTACGAATATTTTGAAAACCTTGAGCCATATGATATATTATTATGATTTTCGATACGAGCATGATGTCCTACTCTTATGATCATTTATGAATTTCATATATGTTTTAAATGTCCATTTTACTTACCTTGCATACTTGGTACATTCCACTTACTGATCGCGTACTTTCTATGTTGTATCGTTTCATGATACAGGTCCCAGTTCTGAGGATCATCCTCACCCGTAGATAGTTTCAGATTCGCTCTCAGTGCTCTTGGTGAGTCCTCATGTTTCGGGGGCTGTATGGTCATACTCTATGTTGTTCTTTCAGTTTCTGGATATTGGATTAGTTGGAAATTTGTCTAATCAATCCGTCTTTCATGTTTAGAGGCTTATCAGACTACAAGTTGTATTCCGCCGTATTGCATAAGTCTTGTACTGATTTTCCCTTATGCTATGCTATGATTACGTTCTTTATGTTAACTCTTTCGCTCATGTAATTGAATTTGATATGCATTCATGCCATGGGTCGACTTGGGGTCTCTCGGGGCTCCTTGTCCCCTGTCTATGATCCAGGTGTACGTTTGGATCGTGACAAACATCCTTTCACTTTCAACATTTCATAATTATTGCTTATCAAATTACGACAAAGAATGAGTTCTAAAAACCAATTACATCATGAGATAAGAGTCCTAAACCAATTAACGACATGTATTTTTTATTTTATGTACTCTAGTAATTGTCATCTTTGATGCTGGTTTAGAAAGTTAATGAAGTCAATTGTTTGTATTTTACGCAATGGACCCTTTCTTGAACCCCGCGTATAACTGGAGCGTACTGCACTAGTCAATCTTTTGTCTTAATTTTTATTCATTCTGTGGTTATATATTTTTCAGAAAAATTATAGAAATTTATGTTTTAATTTGTGAAATACGTGATAACTCTTTTTTGTGGTATTTTTAAAAAAAATAAAAAATAAGGTGACTATTTTATTCTTATTTTCTTAAATGGATTCAAGTAGCTATAGTGTTTGGATAAAATAAATATAAATAGCTTTTAAATATTTTTATAATGTTTGGGTAAAATTTAAAAAGTACTTTATACACTTGTTTTAAGTCAAAATAATAAAAATAAGTCAAAGACCATTATAAGTTAAAGATTCTAACTTATGACTTTTGGCTTATAAATCATAAGCCATAAGTCCATCCAAACAGGCTCTAGGGGTCCTCATCCTAAAAAATAATAACAGTCGTGGTGCTAGATCAATGGGGAGAGATCTAGATGATACAAGCACACACAAGAGAGTAATTCATTTCTCACCACACACGACACATGAACTACTATAACAACTACATTTTTAGCTTTCAATTTAGTACAATACATCTTTTGATAAATATCCATACACTAGTAGTCATAAAGTTAAGAATTTGAGACATGATTTTAACAAAAATAATTTATATTTATAGCAACCCTCCTTTTAAGAAATACTACATGTTTTGAGTGTTATTATCAAAATAAAATGGAAGCTACAAATGCTAGAGTCAACACAAAGTATCAACCAAGTTAAGCTACTTTATCACGAGGCCATGGTTACTCAAAATACATCCTTGAAAAAGAACCTAGGCAAAGAAAAAACCAAGGAGAATTAAAGGAAAGATTAAGAATAATAAAAATAACTATATATATCCTTGCTAATAGTTATCAAAACACGTCATTGCATAATGCTCAAGGACTAATTCATTACATCTTGGGCCTTCTCCACAAGACCGTCCTAATTTGTTTTCATATTACTGTTATCAATGTCCTCGAGAGTCTCTCTGATGCCCTCTATTTAAAATCCGAACCCTCAATGTCTATTTCCTCAATTGCAAAAAAAGTTTCAACATCGACCATCATTTTTTCTTCTTCTTCTTCTTCTTCTTCTTCTTCTCTGGCTTGTTCACCGAGTTGTCTTCACTGAGGCTCTCCAAGTCACCTAAAGTCAAATTAAAAATGAAGTAATTAATACCATATGTTTTTCTAAAATGTAGAATTAATTAATTATGTACTATGAATATCTTTTTGCTTTTTTTTTTCCAGTAATGTCTTCTTGGAAGATCCCTCTTGATCCTTTTATATTTAGCATTTGTTATGTACTTTCGATTTTTAATTCTCTAGTTACCTCGACGACTCCAATTGTACTCATCTTCGACTGGTGAGAGCCTATTTGTACACTGTAAAATGAAAGAAAACTTCATGATCTAATTAACTAAAGTAAGTTTAATTATCTTTTATAAGATATAATCACCTTGTATATGTTAGCAATGGAACGGAATTTGGTACTCCTTGGTATCCGTTGATTTAAGCAGTAGTAATTTTGATCTTTTTCATCTATTATGGGAAGAGTCAGGCCACAATTAGTGTTAGGGTCCATTGGTGCAATCTACGTTATCCGAGAGATTATTATTATTATTTGTGACAATATTGAGCTCGAACTATCTGGAAAAAAATGCAAGACCAAATGAGAGGGAATGGTACACTTGGACATAGAAATTAATTAATACTCTGAATCTAGTTACATAGGAATTAGGACTCATCTCTACCTCTAGATTATAATGATTTAAAGGAATTAGTATAGTCAATTGTGAGACATAAAATTTCTAAAAATACCATTGATGTCTTCTGCTTCTTGTCGTTTTTCAAGTAGATCCTCTTGGAAAGAGCCCCTTTGCTCCTTTTCATTTTTACTCTCATTTGATTCTTGTTGAACTTGGTAGTCTGCATCCTTCCACTCTTTCAAATTTCTTTTTCTTATTCGCATCTTGTTTCTCCTTCAATTCTGGTAATTCCTCCTGATTGTGCATATACTTTGGAATTAAAACAAAAGACAAAAACTATCAATTAATTTTATTTAAATAAATTATTCATTCCTGGCATAAAGTAAAATCCTCCCTCTATACTAATGAGTTCAAAATTGGAAAATAGCTGAAATAACTTTTTACCAAGCTTAGAAGTTTGAAAAAAAATACTTTACTTTTTTTTTCGAGAAAAATTACAATAAATGTTCTCCTGGTATGAATTATGGTTCAAAAAAAAAGGAAAATCGTCTTTCCAATGAGCGTTGTATTTTTTTTATGTCAAACATAATAAGGTCAAGAACATAGCTATACAAAAATTGTAGAACAAAGTTACTAAAACATTGATATGTTACTTTTATATATTAAAAAGACAAGGAGGTAAAATTAGGACTAAACATATTCTAAACAAAGATGAGCCAGATCTGTGCCCTTTGTATGTTTAATTTGGCTGTGTGAGATGTGAGCGTTTGCAATAATTTTTTGTGTTTATTCATACATATGCTCTAATCGATAAATGATTAAAAGAAGGAAAAAGAAAACAAAAGGTAAAAAATAAAACGAAAAGGGAGGGGGAATAAAGAGAAAAACTATTATCGACGTGGTCCATAAATTTGGAACCAAGAAAAAGAAAGGGAGAATACAAATCAAAAAAGAATTACAAACCTAATAAAGCAATGACACTTGGTTGATCGAACCATCAATATATAGGTAGAAAACAATGGCAAAATATGGGAAATATTAAATGACAAAATGAGATATGGATTATAGGACTAAACTCATGATCACATAGCATTTACGCTATAGTAGACTTCACTTTTTCAAATTATTTACTTACCTTATTTTATTTTGGTGATTAAAATTCTAAAATAGTTAGTAAATTTTTTTTGTAGAAAATAATTTATTGATTCAGTAATATTTTTTCAGAATTTCTCTATAGTAGACTCTTCTTTTTAAATTTATTTATTTGCATTGTTTCATTTTGATAATTAGAATTTAAAAATTCAAATATAGTTATTAGATTTATCTTTCTGGAAAATAATTTAATAATATTCCTATGCTAATTAATTAAGTATCTACAATTTTTTGACAAAGTGAAGATGAATTTGAATTGTTGTCCAAAAATTTATTAGATTTGCTATTCAGTAAATGTCTAAAATTACTAGACTTTGACAAATTGAATATAAGAACTTCTCACAAAATTAACCAAATTTGTTATTCAATTTGATCAATCAGTTCACTAAATAATTTAAGTAGAACGTAAATTTGTGATTGAAATAGTAGTATTTTTCTTAAAATATCCTCACATTAATTTTCTTTTATTTTCTATGTAAGGATTTGGAAGGCTCCATGTGGCACTTCTATAAACATTTTCAGATATCGAAATTAACAAATGTATAGCACACTTGAAACTATAATATTATATGTATATTTAGATATGTTTGTGAGAGCTTGTTTTGACAGCAATAGCTAATCTTAAACTACGCAAGATATTAAAAGAAAATAGAAGCACTATATAATATAAATTAAGAAATATGCATTGTTTTTACATAAAAGAATCAACAAATCATTTTCTCTATCGTATTTACATGTTTTCTCTTAAGTGTTATGCTATTACCTTGAACATTAACGGAGTTAAAAAATTCAAGCAAAGAGATTCAAAAATGGTAGAAAATCGTAATTATCACTTTCCAAGGATATTAATAATGTATAGATATAGAAAAAATATTTAATTTACATTGTCTATATTTCTTTAATGAATCAATCATGTTGACCCCTTCTCAATAAGTAGCATTTTCGCTACCTTTGGAAATTATATTCATTTCATTTCAACAATTCAAATTTATTGCTTATCGAATAATGACAAGAAGGACTTCTATTATACAACTGTACAAAAAGGTGAGAGTTGTAAATAAATTATTGTCAAGTATTTTTTCGTTTTATGCACTCTAGTAATAGTCAGATTTAACACTAGTTGAGAAAGTTAAGTGGTGGATGATGTAATGACCCACATGTCATTTTGTGATTTTTAACTCATTGTTCCAGTTTGGTCCTTCCAGTAGCTTTATTATGTTGTTTTTGACTTGCTGAAATGGGTGGCATGATTCGAGAGGTGATAGAATGAATATTAAATTAGATTTTCAGTTTTTAAAATTTGAAATTTGAAATTTGAGATGTTTGACCAATGTCATTATTTCAGGTTAACAAACTCTTATTCAAATTCTTATAGTTCAATTAGGTCCAAATGGTGATCTTTGACTTAATTAGATGGTTGGTACGAATCCTGAGGTGTTTCGAAATATTTTGAGCTATTGGGGTTTTGAGCTTTTAAGGAGGTCAAGTTGACCACGATCAATATTTAGTCATAACGACATCAGAGCGGTGATTTAATGATTTCAACAGGGCCAGATATGATCCTCTAGCTATAAGGATACACTGAAGTTAATTTTTAATCTCAAAATTTCATTCTTTTCCTCTTATTTGATGTTCTAGAGCTCGTACTAAGACTATTTATGGTGCAATTATTTCAATTTTAAAAGGGGTTAAGTTTCTAACCACGATTGTGGTAATTCCCCGGTGATTTATTCTTTAGTTCTTCATTTGAACCGCATATGGGTATTTAAAATTGGGGTTTTGCCCCCTAAGGTTATGTAATTGTATTTTGATGATTTGAAGGTCGATTCAAACTCTATTTTTATCTAAATTCATATTTTGATTCCTTACTTTATGAGTACACCAATTCTGAAAGAAATTTCTAGATTTAACACTGGGGCTTAGGTTTCACATTTTGATATAATTTTTAATTCAAATCTTTTTTTATAAAAATATGGGTATCTACGGACTAGTATACTTATTGAGATTTTACATATTTAATCAGATTGAGACTATTGAGAAATTTTAAAGAAGAGAAAGGCTATAATTTGACTTTAAAGACTCCGATTAAGGAAAGTTAAGTGTTTCTTCGACTCTTTGCGAAGTGTTCAAAAAAGAGGAAAATCTTCTTTCCAATGAGTGTTGTATTTTTTTTTATGTCAAACATAATAAGATCAAGAATATAGCTACACAAAAATTGTAGAACAAAATTATTAAAACATTGATATGTTTCTTTTATATATTAAAAAGACAAGGAGGTAAAATTAGGACAACATATTCTAAACAAAGATGAGCCAGATCTGTGCCCTTTGTATGTGTAATTTGTCTATGTGAGATGTGAGTTTTTGCAATAAATTTTCGTGTTTATTCATACATATGCTCTAATCGATAAATGATTAAAAAAAGAAAAAAGAAAACATAAGGAAAAAAAATAAAACGAAAAGGGAGGGGGGAAAAAGAGAAAAACTATTGTCCACATGGTCCATAAATTTGGAACCAGAAAAAAGAAAAGGAGAATACAAATCAAAAAATAATTACAGACCTGATAAAATAATAACATTTGGTCGATAGAACCTGTTGGGCTTGTGGAGGCCTGATTAATTAGGCCCGTTAGAAACCCTAATAACCCTAATCTATTTCTATAAATAGATAGCTTGTACTTGTAATCTAAACACCACAAGAGAGAGAGTAATAAAATTCCTCCTAGTTGCAGTTGTGGACTAGGTCGTGAGACCGAACCACGTAAATTCTTGTGTGTCATTTGTGTTCCGTTTTTCTCTATTTTCTCGCAGTTAATTTGTGTGTGTGTGTTTATTGTTGTTATTCCGTTGTCCCAACAATTGGTATCAGAGCGAGGTTATACACACGAAAAAAAAAATTAGCGAGAATCACCTAAAATTTTTGGAAAAGAACTAAAAACTGTCGACCGGAGCAGCAGCAGCGCCGCCCCTGATCCAGAGAGAGAAAGCAGTCGCCGCTGCCACCGCGACCAGCCGACGCCGAAAAAATAAAAAAGAAAAGGAGCAGCCGACGCCTGTAGAAGAACCGAAAGCAGCAGCTACCTGCTGTGCAGCCAACCGGAGAAGCGGAGCGAGCAACAACAGATCGAGCAGGAGGTCGAGTCGCCGGAGAAATTTTTTTTTCACCGGCAGTTACCAAGATCTGAGATCAGTTGTACCGGGTACCTCATCTAGTCGTTTGAGATGGCAGAAGATGGGAAGTATCGAGTTGAAAAGTTCGATGGTGCAAATTTCAGTTGGTGGAAAATGCAAATTGAGGATTTGCTGGTTCAGAAGGAGTTAGACATGGTATTGGGTGACAAGCCAGAAAAGATGTCTGATGCAGAGTGGGCAGGTTTGGATCAGAAAGCCATGGCGGTTATCCGACTCTCGTTGACCAAGAATGTTGCGTTTAACATTCTGAAGGAGAAGACAGCGAAAGGTGTCATGGAAGCGCTGTCTAACATGTACGAGAAGCCATCTGCAGCAAACAAGGTCTTTCTGATTAGAGAATTGGTGAACACAAAAATGAAGGAAGGCAGTTTAGTTACCGAGCACATAAATACAATGAATTCAATCTTAGCCAGACTTACGTCAGTGGGCATTAAGTTTGATGATGAAGTTCAAGCCTTACTACTGCTATCGTCATTACCTGACAGTTGGTCCGGAACGGTTACAGCAGTTACCAGTTCAGCGGGACCCGATGGATTCACTTTTGAGAAGATTCGTGATCTCATTCTAGGCGAGGATGTCAGAAGAAGGAGTTCTGGGGAATCATCGAGTGAATTGCTAAATGTCAGCAGAGGAAGGAGAAATAGCAGAGGTAGTGGGAGCAGGAATAGAAGAAGGAGTCAGTCGAAGACTCATGATCGCTCAGATGTAACGTGTTGGACGTGCAAGGAGGTGGGGCATTTCAGGAATCAATGCCCGAATAATAAACAAGTTAACATTACAGGAGACTATGCTCATAATGATCTCTTGATATGTAGCGTGGAGAGCAGTGTGGATTCCTGGGTCATGGATTCTGGTGCTTCATTTCATGCTACCCACAGCAGTGAAGCATTGAAGAATCTGAAAGAAGGGGATTTTGAAAAGGTAAGACTAGCAAACAATAAAGTTCTTGATGTAACGGGCATGGGTGACATGATTCTGAAAACTTCAGTCGGTTCGTGGACTTTAAAGGATGTCCGAGTGATTCCAAGCTTGAAGAAACGGTTGATTTCTGTTGGGCAGTTGGATGATGAGGGACACGATGTTAAGTTCGGAAACGGGCAGTGGAAGGTGATGAAGGGGAACTTGGTCATAGCTCGAGGAAAGAAACGGAGTTCGCTGTATATGGTCTATTTACCATCTGAGGGAGTGACTGTCCCAGATCAGAAGAGAAACAAAATCCGATTCACAGAGTCTCGTGGGCAGAAGAAGGTTCGTTTTGCAGGAGATAAACCCAGAGCCACAGGTCAGATTCAGGTTGAACGTGCTTGGAAAGGTTCAGGTAAACCAGTCAGGGATTTTCGTGGCAGTGGGAGCACCGGCAGTCAGCCAGTTAAAACTTCAGCCAGAGTTACCAGACAGTGGGTTAAGAGAACCAGTGTTCCAGCTGTCATAGCCTCTCCGGATGATTACCTGCTAACTATGGAGAGTATTGTTTGTTCTCAGAATATCCCAGGATTCGGCAATTTGTGCAAGTGGGAGTCGGTAGGGACAGAGGACGAGTCAGGGGCAGTTTTAGCCGTGACTGATGTTGGAGCTTGGGGAAGCTTCAACGGGCCTTCAGGTTAACTGATGAAAAGGCCGCTGCAACCAGGAAGATGAGGAGGAGATTACTAGACGTACAAGTGCTCACAGTGGATGGCAGTTGAAGATTATCATGCCTCCAAGTGGGAGATTGTTGGGCTTGTGGAGGCCTGATTAATTAGGCCCGTTAGAAACCCTAATAACCCTAATCTATTTCTATAAATAGATAGCTTGTACTTGTAATCTAAACACCACAAGAGAGAGAGTAATAAAATTCCTCCTAGTTGCAGTTGTGGACTAGGTCGTGAGACCGAACCACGTAAATTCTTGTGTGTCGTTTGTGTTCCGTTTTTCTCTATTTTCTCGCAGTTAATTTGTGTGTGTGTGTTTATTATTGTTATTCCGTTGTCCCAACAGAACCATCAATATATAGGTGAAAAACATTGGCAAAATAAGGGAAACATTAAATGAGAAAAATGAGATATGGATTATAGGACTAAACTCATGATCACATTGCATTTACGCTACG
Source organism: Datura wrightii (assembly GCA_035772735.1). Lineage (NCBI taxonomy): Eukaryota > Viridiplantae > Streptophyta > Magnoliopsida > Solanales > Solanaceae > Datura > Datura wrightii. The sequence goes on along the minus strand of JASDFA010000006.1, from coordinate 18,634,063 downwards.
GTAAACTTTACTTTTTTCAATTTATTTACTTACCTTATTTTATTTTGATGATTTAAATTCTAATATAGTTAATAATATTTTTTGTAGGAAATAATTTATTGATTCAGTAATATTTTTTTCAGAATTTCTCTATAGTAGACTCTTCTTTTTTAAATTTATTTATTCGCCTTGTTTCATTTTGATAATTAGTATTTAACAATTCTAGTAGATTTATCTTTTTGGAAAATAATTTAATAATTTATTAATATTCCTATGCTAGTTAATTAAGTATCTACAATTTTTTGACAAAGTAAAGATGAATTTAAATTGTTGTCCAAAAATTTATTAGATTTGCAATTCAGTAAATGTCTATAATTACTAGACTTTGACCAATTGAATTCAAAAACTTCTCACAAAATTAACCAAATTTGTTATTCAATTTGAACAATCAGTTCACTTACAAATTTAAGCAGAACATAAAATTGTGATTGAAGTAGTAGTATTTTTCTTTAAAAAGATCGTCACATTATTTTTTTTATATATTTTCTATGTAGGGATTTGGAAGGCTCAATGTGCCACTTGTATAAACATTTTCAGATATTAAAATTAACAAATGTATAACACACTTGAAACTATAATATTATATGTATATTTAAATATATTTGTGTGATCAATAGCTAATTTTATACTACACAAGATATTAAAAGAAAATAGAAGCACAATATAATATAAATTAAGAAACATTCACCGTTTATTGCAATACAATGAAAGGACATTTAAAGGAAAATGAATTAAATTAAATGAAGAAATCAATAAATCATTTTCTCTATCATATTTACATATTTCCTCTTAAATGTTGTGCTATTACCTTGAACATTAACAGAGTCAAAAAATTCAAGTAAAGAGATTCAAAAATGATAGAATACCGTAATTATTATTTTTCAGGGATATCAATAATGTATAGATATAAAAAAAGTATTTAATTTATGTTTTCTATATTTTTTTTATGAATCAATCATGTTGATCCCTTCTCAATAAGTAGTTTTTTAGCTACCTTTGGAAATTATATTCATTCAGTTTCAACAATTCAAATTTATTTCTTATCGAATAATGACAAGAAGGACTTCTATTATACAACTATACAAAAAGGTGAGAGTTCTAAATCAATTATCGTCAAGTATTTTTCATTTTATGCACTCTAGTAATAGTCATATTTAACACTGGTTGAGAAAGTTAAGTGGTGGATGATGTAATTACCCACACGATCATTTTGTGATTTTTAACTCATTTTCCCAGTTTGATCCTTCCAGTAGCTTTATCATGTTGTTTTTGACTTGCTGAAATGGGTGGCATGATTCGAGAGGTGATAGAACTAAGATTTACTGAGATTTTCAGTTTTTAAGGTTTGAAATTTGAGAAGTTCGAGAAGTTTGACCAATGTCTTTATTTCAGGTTAACAAACACTCGTATTCGAATTCTTATAGTTCCATTAAGTCCAAAGGGTGATCTTTGACTTACTTAGATGGTTGGTACGAATCCCGAGGTATTTGGTAGTGTTTTGATGTCACGATCCGAGTTCAAACCCTAGCTATAACACGGAACAAGGAACCTCGAAAGGCTCCGAGTCGACCCATGGCATAATCATCACATACACTTAACATCAAAAACGACTAACAACATAATAATCAGAAACTAATAACAAGAATCTAGTGTAAACCATAAGAACAATTTAAAAACACTTAGTTACAACGCTGAATTTGTCTAAACAAATCTGAAAGCCTCCTACTAAACTGACGAGTTACTGGGACAAGCCCCCAGCGAACTCTTAAATTCTGAAAACTAAAACGTGAGAAAATAAGAACATAAACCACATCCTTGGAAGATGAGGACTCACCACTAACAGCTGGGAGAGAGAGCGAAGCGTATCTAACCACCCGGCTAAACCTGGAGTCCTGAATCTATATCATGAAATGATATAACACAAGAGGAGTGCCATCAATACTTGGAATGTACTGAGTATGCAGGAAACGTAATCAACCAACTCATAAATATATCCAAGAAGGAAGTAATATAAAATCACAATAATAGTAATGTAACTGAAATGAGATACGAAAACCTTACATGAGATATTCATATCATCATAACCACATTATAAGAACATGCATTATTATAAGATCAACTGATGCGCAAAAGTAATAATTGGAAAGAATACAGAGACACGATACCGTGATTGATATCAAGAAGGTCACTGACTGTCCAAGGGAAAGTCCCTGACTGTCAAAGAGAGCGTCCCTGACTATCAAAGGAAAACATTCTTGCTAGGGAGAATCCCTGACTGTCAAGGAAGAAAATGCTTTGATATACAGAGTCACTGACTGGCTAGGGTTGTTAGTCCCGACAGACTAAGGAGAAACATGCACGGCTAGTTGCTAGGAATGTGAATCCCGACTGACTAGGGAAACATTCTCCGCTAACAAGAATTCCGACTGACTATCGCTAATCTAAATTGCAACAGCTAATCAGAGACAAGGACATTAACTGATTTTCATCATACAACATTCTTTCGACAGGGTTGGGGCTACTTTCTAATAACAACAAGCCCAACGGTTGCAATATCATTCTCATGCATTACCACCATAGTTCACCTCATCATGGAGTCAAGTCAATAATTATATCAAGCATCTTACGCTAAAGAGCATTCTATAGATTCACATTTTGCATTATACTTTCATGACATTCCAAATTCCGAATTCATCTCATTCAACATGTAGCATAAGGTCATGCATGATTAATAGATTCAACACACACTTCATCAAAGATTCATGGCTTCATTTATTTAGATTTACGAACAACTTGTACATTTAACTCATATCTCATTATTTACAACGAAACATGGAAAGAGCGTTCATTTTTATTTCACAAGCCCATTTCATGATTTACTCCCATTCATGAGAAATATGCAATAATTAGCCATTTTCATAGATTCATCTCATACCCAATCAATTTAATTGGAAACATAGCGATAATACAAAATTTTCTTTCAATTGCTCAAGCCCATAACTCCAAACTCATCTCAACATATTCATCAATGCCATAATCTGGTTATTAGGGATGATCATACGAGATTCATCAGGACGAGATTGCAGCAGCAGATATGGAAACAAGACCCATTCATGAAGTGACAATCTCACTCGCGACAAATGTTACCTCTAGCATCAGCAAACCGGAGCCTAGAGGTAATTTTGAGCTAAAGTAGAACATGGTGCAGTTGTTCCACTCAAGTTTACGATTCACAGGCTTGACACATAAGGATCTACAGCCGCATCTGTAGAACTTTTTGGAAATCAGTTACACGTTCGTCCCCATCAGAGTGTCTATTAATTATGTGAGGCTGGCGCTTTTCCCATTCTCTTTATTGGGAGAAGAAAAGAGGTGAGTGAAGGCAGAACCACCAAACTCCATCACTACATGGGACGACCTTACCAGGAGGTTCCTTATCAAATTCTTCCCATCTGGAAAGACTGCAAAGCTATAGAGTGAAATTTTGAGCTTCAAGCACAGACCAGAAGAATATTTATACTTGGCTTGGGAGTGATTCAAGTCTTTACTGAGAGACTGCCCTCATCACCAACAGTCCAATGAAGTGTTGGCCCATATTTTTGTGGAGAATCTTGCCCCCACACCAAATTTATTTTAGATTTTGCATTAGGTGGTCAAGCATTGGCAGGATTGCATAGGAAATTCTAGAGTGGCCCAGTGATACATCTTAGGGAGCAGTTAGGAAAGAAGCTGGGATAATAGAGGTAGACGTGTCAATGCGTTAGCAGCTCAGTTGGCCTTATTTCAACATCAGATGATGATGTAGTTCAACAAGCTGAGCATGGAACAGCCGCTGGCACAGGTGAATGCAGTTCAACCAGCACCAAGCTGGTATGAGATTTGTGGCAATAGCGAGCATGGTGTAGACTCTTGTGGAGCAAATCCAGAGTCAGTAAATTTTGTGGATAATGTGCAGAGAGACAATCAGAACTATGGAAATACCTATAACCGAAACTGGCAGAATCACCCTAACTTCTCTTGGGGTGGGAATCAGGGGCAGAGTTAGAATTTTCAACAGCTTCAGCGGTAGTATCAGTATTAGAGTAGGCATCCTGGTAGTCAATCAAGCAACATAGAGAAAATTTTGTGGAAAATCATGGCCAACCAAACTCAGATGGCAGCTGAGCTAAAAAATCAACAGCTGACTACCAGGAATTAGGAGAAGCAGATGGGGCAGAGAGCAGCAACTTAGGATACTAGATCATAGGGGGGTTTACACAGTGATACAGATCCAAACCCAAGGCAAGTTATGGCCATTAGTCTGAGGAGTGGCAGAGAGTTAGTTGATGCACCAGTAAAAGAGAAGAAAAATGAGGTGCAACCAGAGCTGGTCAGATCGGGCCCATCAGCTGACAAGAGCAATGAACAGAAAAGCTACAAATAATAATTCACAATCAGTAGTACAGCCCATATAGAGATCACCACCATCATTCCCGCAAAAGCTGTGAAAAAGCCAGGAGGATGCTTGTTTTAAGAAGTTCTTTGACATTTTCAAAGAACTTCACATAAATCTGTCTCTAATTGATATTTTGTAGGGAATGCTCAAGTATGCTAAGTACTTGAAAGATGTGGTGGCCAACAAGAGAAGGCCGGTGGATGTACAGACTGTAGCATTCACTGAGGAGCAGTTCTACAATTCTGAGCAAGCTGCCTAAGAAGCTCAAAGACCTAGTGAGTTTTACTCTCCCAATACAAACAGGTAGAAGTGAGTTGATGTAAGCCTTGTATAATTTAGGGGCAGCTGTGAACTAATGCCCCTATCACCATTCAATACACTTGGTTTGGAAAAACCAAGGCCTACCAGAGTGATATTGCAGTTGGCTGACAAGTCTAAGGTGGCTCCAGAGGGGATAATAGAGGATGTGCTCATCAAAGTAGATAAATTCATAATCTCTGCTGACTTTATTATCCTTAACTTTGAAGTTGATGATAGGGTACCCCTCATCTTGGGACGTCCATGCCTGGCCACGGGAGGAGCATCGATAGATGTCAGGGCTGGCTATCTGAAGATGAGGGTAAATGATAAAGAAGAGAACTTCAGAGTGTACCAAGCACTCAACACCCCCAAATAAAGAAGAGAACTTCAGAGTGTACCAAGCACTCAACACCCCCAACACACTACAGAGATCTCTATAAGATAAATGTGATAAAAGAGAATGAGTGTGGGGTGGAAAACTGTAAGATGAAAAGTCCACTTCTGATGGATTTCTTAAAAATAGAACCCAAGCCTGGAGCTAAGAGGATGCTAAATGATGGAGATGTGATGTAGGAGAAGAGGGAAAGTGTGGAGGTTATTCCCTCAAAAGTTAAGAAAAAGAGAAGATGGTTTCTGAAAAGGAAGAAGAGGTTGAGGACATCCTGAAAAGGGTGTGATTCACGTCGTGCCGCGATGTAAAATCAAGCGTTGTTTGGGAGGCAACCCAAATTGTACCACAGGTATGATTTTTCTCTTTATTTTTAATTTTGTTTATTTTTACTTTTGTTTTTGTTTTTGTTTATTAAGCACAAATTAAGGAGAAGTTTGAGCAACCATAGAGAAAAGCTGAGAAGCATAAAAAAGCATGAGTGTGGTCATTGACCCTTGTAAAAAAATTGGATGAAAGCATGCTGCTAGCTAGGCCTAGAGGCCTTAGGAAGTATCCCTAACCCTTATTTGATTTAAATTGATGCTTTGTATATATAGCATATTTCTGAGTGTGCGATGAAGGAAATTTCAAAATTTTATATGTTGATTGAGGGTGAAATATGTGTCTGGTCTAAAGTTGTTTGAGCCAGAAAGTCTGAGTTGAGCACATTTCACCCACCCTTTGATTTCTTTTCGATTCTTTTTTGAAGGGAGGCATTTTAAACCAAGAATAAAAATTTTGAGTTGCCTGTAAATAGTTATTTTCAAGTCATAGTTAAGAATTTTCCCGATGATGGATGGATGATGACCATCTTGAGGGAAAATTAGTTGGTAGGATTTTTTGTTGAACTTTGAACTGATTGAATATTTGATACTTTGTTGAGTGTTATACATGATTGTAAGAGGAAAGTGAACTTTTGATTGAGAAGCATGTGAGTAAATGGTATGACTGTTTGAGACACCTAAGCTTAGGAATATGACTCTCTACGCTTTATGCTTAAATTTGAATTCATGTGGATTAGCTGAATTGAGAGTCTATTTGGATCTGTCTGGAATTAAACATGTACAGTTAGTGTGAGATTTTGTGTATTACATGCTATCATGTAATGTCTAGAACTTGTTTGGTGTGTTTGCAAAGCGAAATGAGGGATGCTAATTGTAGGAGATGATTTAGGCAATTCTTTGAATGAGCTAGTTTTCATCCTTTGTTTTACCTATCATTGATGCATAATCCTAGTTAACCCCATTGAGTCTTTAGCCTATTCATTGTTAGCCATATTAAAAGCTTAATTTTTTTCTTTCAATAGACCTGAATTTGATTCAAAACTCCTAAGCGCTTAAAGAAAAACTGCAAAAGAGTTAAAGGAGTAAAATTATTAAAAAGAGGAAAATAGTTGGTTGTGGAAGTGGAAGAAAAGAGTGAAGGGTGCAATGGTTCAAAATGCCTAAGTGTTTGTAGGGAGTAAAAAAGAACAAAAGAATGATAAAGTGTTTAATGTTTGATTAATCCCTACTACTAGTGTAAATATGCTTAAAGAAATGGGGAAACAAAAAGAGAAATTGAGAGTTGAGAAGAGCAGAGGAAGAAGTAAAAGAAAGGAGGGTGCTTAATGAGAAAATGTGATGTACTAAAAGCGCTTAGGGAAGATAGTCATTATTACTAGTCAAAATAATACCTACCTGTCCCTTAGCCTACAATACAACCCATAAATTCCTACTTGATCTTACTTTTAGATGTTCTTGTATTAGTGGAGTAATATACTATGGGCGAGCATATGAGTCATTGCATTTTGCATGTGAATTCTTTGCGAGAGTGAGCTTAATTATATTCATATATCCATACTTGTAATGGACTGTATTATCATGAGTAATAATGGGTAATTCTCTTGTAGTGAGGGCACATGTTTGAGGAAAGATGGGATTCATATTGGACTTCTTGATTGGGCAACTTGCATGAGTTTGCTGAGGTTGTAGAGTCGATTCTTGAGGCTAGGAGGTCTTAACTTGGCTGTACTTGATTTAATTGTGTTACATATATAGCATGCTTTATTTGAACTTGCTATCTAAGTTAGTCATGATAGGGTTGATTTGAGTGGTCTTGCTTTAATTAGTAATATGTGAGTTTTCTGTATACATGGGATGTAAAGGATTTGATCGAGGACGAACAAGGCTCTAAGTGTGGGGTAGTGATCTTATCTAGATGTCCAACTGCTATGTGATACCCTTGTTTTAGTCTCTTTTGTTGAATTATTTAAGCTTACTCTCATGTGTTTTGCTTATGAATGCATGCATGAACTAACAAATGTGATTAGCCTATTTTATAGATGAAAAATGCTAAGGAGGAGGCTAAATACGATGATGTACTAGAAAGAAGAAAACATGGAATGAAGGTCAAGGAGAAAACATGAAAATGTCAAGAAAGGAAGGTTACCGCATAATGCAGTGTGCCACGTCGGCAAACCAGCACGCCAGTCACCGTGCCACACCCATGCGCGCGCGCCCGGGTGAAGGCTAACCAATGTGCCTGTGCGACAGGCCCGTGCCACGCCTGGCCAGCACCACGATAGACAGCGAGTCACGCTGTCACGCAGCCTAGCACGGAGGTAGTACATGACTGGCATAATTTCACACATTATAAATTGAACACTTAGGAATTATTTTGGGATATCATGTCATATTTTGAGAAAACACGGAGAGGAGCGAAAGAGAGCAAAGACTCTATCTAGGGTTCTATTTTCTTTCCTTTTTTTCTCACTCTTGTTTCTATATGAATTCTAAGTACATTATAAATTCTTGTATTAGCATAAGTGGCTAAGACCCTTCTTCTAGGATTGAGGCCACATGACATGAACATATTAGTTTCATTCTTATTGGTTCAAGTTCTTCATTGTTGTTGGTTCTTGTATTCTTGGTTTTATCATTTTTAATGCTTGATCACCATTGAAATGCATGTGTTAATCTTAGGCAAACTTGAAAGAGCAAACTCTAGAATAGAACTAGGAATGCAAGAAGTGAGTTCAAGTCTTTAAGGCTTGATTTGCGGTTAGGATAGAAACGGGAAGATAGCAAGACACTTGGATTTGAATTGTCACATCACCACTCTTAGATGTAGTTGTGAAGTCAAGTTTAGGTTAAATGGTTTGAGGTTCGAAACTCCATAACCAAGGGCATAAACCCCGTAAACCACTCCACTAGATTAATGCATATGAATTAGGTTGTCACATCCCTGCTCAACGATGTAGTTGTGAGACTAATTCGAATATATGTTTAGAGGCTCGAAAGACCATGAACATTGCATTTATCTTCTAAGACAACAATGTAAATAACTACTTGAACCAATGTGAATACTAGCTATACGTGATTGTTTGAACTTAACCCTGGATTATTCTCATTATTGTTTTCCATTTAAATTTTGATCACCCTTAGATTGTAGTACCAAACAAATTATTTAAAAATCTTGAAAACTTGCACTTTTGAATTTTGAAATATTACTTTAACTAGTTAATTAACTAAAAGTCTAGTCCCTGTGGTTCGACATCCGGCTCGTTAAGAGTCACTGTATTACTTGTACTACTGCATGCGCTTGTACGTGTGTGGGAGGCATAGCAGTAACCAACTCATAATTTGTTGCTTTTGCATTTGTTCTAATTTTGGCATAAACTTATCTGATATCTATTACTGGTGGAAGATAATAGCCTGAAAAATTAATTCAGATACGCACAAGCTAATCCGAGTAGAACTATTATAAAAAAAAATTAAAAACAAAAAAAAGAACATTGATATGACGTAAAGATGCCCGTGACCTAATTAGGTGCAAAACATCTAATAGCACAAATGACATTCATCCACATGGATGGGGTCTGTTTTTAGGATTCCTACATGACCCATCACCCTCAACTTTTAACATCCTTTTCAAAAATGTGAAAAGTGTTTCACACATCAACCTTCTTCTCTATCTCATTCATAAATAGGAGAGCTACAATTTTAAATTCTAAAAAAATACTCCGCCCCTGATCTCATACGGATGAAGCAACGTGATAAATATGTACGGTATATTTAGGTGGGAATTTGGGTCTGTTGATTCTACCTGTTAAAGATAACTGATCTCATGTATATATATACTCATATAATAAATGATTATGACTTTAATTTTTAAAAAAACGTCTCAATTATATTAGACTAACAATTACCTTCGTTAATCAATTGTACAAAAAGAATATTTTAATCACGATAAAATTATTAATTCTCTTGAACCTACTCCAAATATATTTCTATTTGGAGTAGGTCCAAAGGATGAAAACTGACCAAGAAAATTTAGTACTTTTGGATAAAAGATTAGTTTTGATGGTAAAATCTTATTAAATATAAATTAGCATTAAATCAAATATGATGTTTTGTACTTATACTAAACTAATTTATAAATTTAATAATATTACCATTTAATATATATGGATTGTATATATTATTATAAAACTTCGGTGCGGTATTTGATATTTCGGTATTTATTTTATAAATATCGAATACCGTATCAAATATCAAAATAATTTAAAATCCGTACTAAATACTATAATATCCATACCACGATATTAAAAATGTCAGTTTCAATATGGTATTCAGTATATATCATAACCGTTATATACCATTCGATTATCTAATTTTTCAAACATGATGGAAGTTTTACATATACACTCGGTTATATATTTTTCAAACATGATGGAAGTTTTACATATACACTCGGTTATATATTTTTCAAACATGATGGAAGTTTTACATATACACTCGGTTATATATGATATATATATATATATATATATATATATATATATATATATATATATTGCAGGTCTTGTTTTTTCTTTGGAGATATTTCTTGTTGATATGTTTGTAAACATTTATTTCAATTGAAAAAATGAAAATTTAAATCCAACCAAAAGCTGATCTTCGTTTGGTTAGACCATAAGTTTGGGCTTCACAAATTGAGTCCATCTTTATTACTACTAGTTTCAAGCCCAGATTAATTAAGTTTAGGCTTCAAAATTGAGTCCATCTTTTTTAGTACTAGTTTCAAGCCCAATTTCATCTGATTGTTATTTTATGGCTAATTTTTGTAAGGAAAAATACACAAAATACACCATAAATTTAAACTAATTATAAAAAAATATCCTTTTTCATACTAATTTTCAGAATACCTAGGCGGCCCAAATTAATTACTCGGATGCCCCTATTTTATTGCACCTGAATCTCTTTTTTTTTTTGTCCTTTCATTTATTGCTTTTGTCTTTTTATTATTTATTATTTTTTATCTTTTTATCCTCTTCCTTCTTCTTTTTGTTCTTTTATTTATTATTTTTGTCTTCTTTTATCTTTTTTTTTTGTCCTTTTATTTAATAGTTTTGAATTTTACTCATTTATATTTTTATTCTTTTGTCTCATTTTATCATTTATTATAGACGTCATTTGCTAACTTCTTTATTATTTATTTTCTATTTTTTTATTTTTTTTCTCTTTATTATTTATTTTCTTCTTCTTCTCTTAATTTTTTTTTCTTTGGTTAGTTTATCTTTTTTTTTCTTGCTCCTTTCTCTATTTTTGCTTTTTAAAATAAAAATATTAATTAATAATTTTTAGACCAAAAAAATATAAAAATTTAAATGATTAGACTATGACTTTTTTTGTTGTCTTTTTTTATTACTCCTGTTGGCTCTTTTTTTTTTTTTTTTTGCTTTTTCTTCTTAGATTCTTTTTTGTTTTGTTTTATCTTTTCTTTTTTCAATTCTTTTATCCATTTTATGATATCCTGTTAGTATGTGACATATACCATGAGGGTATCATAAAGGACTGAAAAGCGTCTTATTAAAGCAAACATCAGTATATATTGTGATAATATCATGGAGAACTAAGGAGTCTCACTGAATGACTGAAGCAAACCTTAATGATACCATGCTAGTAGATAAATATATGGTGATTATATCATAGAGGATTGAGGAGTATCTCACTGAAGGACTAAAGCAAACATCAATGATACGATGACAATATATAGATATATTATGATGCTATAAGTGAGGACTGAAACAGACCTCAATGATACCATGATAGTATATAGATATATTATGATGGTATCATGGAGGACTGGGGAGTGTCTCGCTGAAGGACTGAAAAAGACCTCAATGATACCACAATATTATATAGGTATACTGTGATGGTATCATGGAGGGCTGAGGAGTGTCTCATTGAAGAACTTAAGTAGACCTCAATGATACCATAGCAGTATATAGATATACTTCAATGGTATCATGAAGGATTGAGGAGTCTCACTGAAAGACTGAAGCAAAGCTCAATGATATCATACCAGTATATAAGTATGTTGTGATGGTATTATAGAGGACTGGGGAGTGTTTCACTAAAAGACTGAAGAAAACCTCAATAATACCATGACAGTATATAGACATATTGTGATGGTATTATTGAAGACTGAGAAGTTTCTCACTAAAAGACCGAAGCAGACCTTGATGTTATCATGCTACTATATAGATATACTATGATGGTATCGTGGAGGACAAATGAGTGTCTCCATGAAGGACAAAAGAAGACCTCAATGATACTATGATAGTATATAGAAATATTGTGATCGTATCATTGAGGACTGAAACAGATTGAATGATACCATGACATTATAGATGTATTGTGATAGTATCATAGAGGATTGAGGAGTGTCTCACTGAAGGACTGAAGCAAACCTCAGTGATACCATGACAACATATAGATATATTATGATGGTATAAGTGATTGAAACAGACCTCAATGATACCATGACAATATATAGATATACTGTGATGATATCATTACAGACTATGGAGTTTCTCACTGAAAGACTGAAGCATACAATAATGATATCATGTTGGTTTATAGATATATTATGATGGTATCATGAAGAAATGAGGAGTGTCTCACTGAAGGATTGAAAAAGACCTCAATGATACCACAATATTATATAGGTATACTTTGATGCTATCATGGAGGGCTGAGGAGTGTCTTATTGAAGAACTGAAGCAGACCTTAATGATACCATGACAATATATAAATATATTGTGATGGTATCATGGAGGAGTGAGGAGTCTCACTGAAGAACTAAAGCATAGCTCAATGATACCACACCAATATATAGATATACTGTGATGATATCATTGAGGACTAAAACAGACCTAAATGATACCATGACAGTATATAGACATACTGTGATTATATCACTAAGGACTGAAGATTTTCTCCCTAAATGACTGAAGCAGACCTTAATGATTACATGCTAGTATATAGATATACTATGATGGTATCATGGAGGACTGAAGAGTGTCTTATTGAAGGATTGAAGCAGTCCTCCATGATACCATGCAAGTATACAGATATACTGCGATGGTATAATGGAATACTAAAGAGTGATTTATTGAAAGAATGAAGTAGTCCTCCATGACACCATGCCAGTATATAGATATATTGTGATAGTATTATGGAGGACTAAAGAGTATTCCCTGGAGGACTGGCTAGAGGATACCATAATGAAATTAAAAAATAAAAAAAAAAAGTAGAACAAAAAAAGGACAAAAAAATAAATGAAATTAGATTATGAAAAAATAAAAAAAGAAATAAATAAGATGAAAAAAGAAAATAGAAACAGAAAAAAAAAAGAAACAAGGAACCAAATTTGAGAGTGAAACTAGATTACGGTGAAAAAAAAAAAGGAATAATATAATTTGAGAAAAAATTAATAGAATAAGAGAAAAAAGATAAAGAATAAAGAAAAATAAGAAAAAAAAGAGTACAGAAATTAAAAAAATTGAACAATAAAAAAAATTCAAATTTGAGCATGAAATTAGATTATAGTGATAAAACCAGAATAATGATTTGAAAAAAATAATTTTATGGAAAAAATTAAATTTTTTAAAATGTATTTTTTATTAATTTTGATTTTAATAAATAAGCTAATGATTTTAGTATTTTTTTTGTAAATTACTCTTTGGTGTAATCAAATTATTTAATTTTTTTATATTTTTATTAGTCTAAATATAGTTAGCTACTGTATTTATTTTTTTAATTAAAAAAGTAAAAGAAAAAAGAAAAGAAAGACCAAAAATAGGAAAAAAAACTTAAATTAATTTTAAAAGAAAGATAGAAAAAGAAATAAAGTAATACCATGATAGTGATAGCTAAGAGATAAAAAAGGAAAAAGTACAATGTTGACGTCAGCATGACATTAGCCCGAAAAAGAACTATCAAAATAGGATATTTTGTGTAATTATTTTGGGGGCATCAAAATAAAGGGACATTCTCATGTAAATATTTTGCTTTTTATGGGAAACTATATAAGTTTTCCTTTTCATAAATAGCTATAATTCAAATTATAATTATCATTAGTAGCTATAATTTAGCTATTTATTAACTGTTTGAGGTCTCGTAATCCCCTCCCCCCCCCCCCCCCACCCTTCCTCTCTCTCCTCTCCCTCTCAAGAAACTGTATTCGTTGTGTTTATACGAATACAATGTAAGTATATACGAAGACATAACAACACAAAATATAGGAGACCGCATTTATTCGCTCACTAATTTCACTTGTATCACTTGTATTCATTAGCTTTTGTATAACTTGTATTCAGTCATTTTATTGTATCAATTGTTACCAGTTTGTATTACTTGTATTCGTTCGGTCTAATGATTGTATCAACACATATAATCTTGGTGGATATATCTGATGTATTTACTAATTGATAAATACAATCTAGATATATACAAGGATACAAACAACAGAATATATCCAGATGTATATAAGGATACAAACAATAAAAAAAATAAGAAGTGCTTTAAACATTAGCTACTAATCATAAATACATAACATAAATTTGCTATACCACGTCAAATTTTCTTATTTTATCCACCCCACCCCCCACCCCCCACCCCCCACAAGACAAAAAAAAAACAAAAACACCACGAACATACACAACAACAACATAGAGTCATGAGACAGTCTCCATAAACTCTTTATCTTTCCCTAATGCTTCCAAAGTCTCAGGTAAAAGGCACACTTCAATATCAAAACTCCCATCTTCATGAACCCCAGGAAAGAGTGTGACTTTCCCATCACCTTTATTTGCCATCCCACTCCTCACAGCCAATGGTTTTCCCCACCCAAAGTCAGTAGCATACACATTAAACCTTGGAGAACTACTGATTCCCAATCTATACCCTACAAACACTGTACTCTTGTTGTATATCAATGGACTTTCCAGCCATTCTCTGTAGAGTTTCAACACTTGTTCATAGTCTTGAGAAGCAACCATCTTGTTCATTTCCAAGGCTGCCCATCCTAGGCCTTTCTCTAGCAGCTCTCCTGCTTTTGCCTTCACTGGCATTAGATAAGCAGCATTTCCAAAATACGTTTCTGATAGTGGCGGTTCTACTCTTGACCTTGTACCTATATAGATAGGTAAGCAAAAGCGATAACTACGGTTCAATGTCTTTGAATGATTTAGTTTACAAAATAAGGAGTAAATTTTATATGTTTTGTATATTTAAATATAATATACATAATCCGTATATAGATTTTATACATTTCGATCATATTGATTAATATAAGTTTGAACGAATTGTACATTCATAAGTTTCCCCATGGTCTTAACTACAATGTAAATTGAAGTGTAATGTACTCCCTTCGTCAGCTCATTTAGTTGAAATTGTTGAGAAGAGTGGTTTGTATTTCCATGTTAATTGGGTTTACATTCCAATTTAGTACATAGTTCATATTGATAAAGAGTTTAAGAAAGAATTTAAACATGTTAGTAACATTTCTATGGTTATACAAATTTTAAACTTTTAACTTTAAATAAATCATAATATTTATGTAATTATAAAAACTTTTATTAAGAGTAAAGTGACAAATAGAAAAGTAATTATGTCCAAATTTAAAAAGATAGTATCAATTTTTTAAAAAAAGGACTAACAAGAAAAGTGAAAATTATGTCATGTTTTGCTTTTCTAGATTTAAACTGCGTAAACTTTTAGTACTGAGGGAGTAATAAATCATGGTGTTTGAGATAATTTGTACTAGCAGAATAACATAATGGTGTATTTCAGAACAGTACCTATAATGAGGCTGATGGCGACTTCTTCCATAGCATCAAGGTGACGAGCACGAGTAACAGACCGCCATAAATGAGCCAAGAAAGCTTGAAGAGATGAAATATTAGTATCAGTAATACCCAATTCAGAGTTGGCTTTGGCTTTCAGTCTAGCTACGCTTTCTCGGCTAAAATGGAACACCCTTTCCTTCAACATAGGCCGTTTGATCTTCAACTCATCATCGAACAAATTCTTGTCATCAAGCATCAGAGGGAGCTCAATTGGAACAATAGGAGTGTTCTCATCCTTAGGGAACCATCTCTGTAGATCTGGAAGTTTCGAGATCTTTCCAGAACCACGAGATATCTCAGACCAAGAATTGAAAAAATGCCAGAAAGAAGCTCCATCACCCACCATGTGATTCAATGTGCAGCCAATGAAATACCCATCTGCCAGCTCTGTTACTTGCACCGCAAGCAACGGCGTTGAAATGCCCTCGAAATTTCGAATCCCATTTAAAGGGAAGAAAGAGTGGACCACATGACAAGGCACATAAATGGATTCCAGAATCGAAGCCATAGTCACTCTAGGCGCAACGGCATGAACAAATTGGGCCCCAGCATTGTTACAGTCAATGAAGAAAGAGGTGGTTTTCTCACCGGCGTCGACTGTGGCGGCTAATCGACCGGCGAGAAGAGGGAAAAACTGTAAAGTGCTGGAGAGGGAGGTTTTCAAGTGATGGATGAAGCTGCTGGACATGGAAGATATGCAGATTTGTTCTTGTTGTTGAGGAGTAGGTTTGTGAAAGAGAAGGCCCTTTTGGATTGTTCCGAGGAGCGGAAAACGCAGATCCCACGGAGTTAGATCAATCTGCTGCTGCTGCTGCTCTTCGATTGAGGCGAGTACGGCTTCCTTTTCTGCTGCAATTAAAGCTGTCGATATTACTTGCACTTCTTCCATTTTCTCTGTGTGCAGTGCAGAGCTTCAAATCCATCAAATGCAAATTCAACCCTTCACAAGTCTTATAATATATATTCTCACTGTCAATTCATGTCTCAGGAGTTAAATTTTTTTATATAAGAGATTTTCAATTTTATACATAAAAGTTTTTTAAAAATAATTTTTTTCTCTAAAGATCAAAAAAATTTCTTTTCTCAATTTTATTATTTTAAAATTAAAATTTTTATTCAAATTTAATATTAAAATTAAAATATTTGACATTTAAAATTTAAATTATACCAGATAAATAAATTAGAATATTTAATCAACCCTTTTTTAGTTTAATTTTCATCTTGCTGTCCATTGCGTGCTAGCATATCTCTTTACTATTATTATAACTCATTAGAATATGGGTGTATATTCACCTCCAATAATTCAATCCTCATTACATAATTCTCACAAATGTTTCTATTTCGAGACGAGTTTTAATTTTTGGTCTAATTTTTGCCCTATGTTAAAGTAATTATAAAGAAAATAAAAATATCTCTAATAGCAAAAAAAGGTAATTTGTAAGGCAAAATAAAATTCTCAAGGCATAAATTTTGATTCAGGTTATTTCTCAAGGCATAAGTTCACATAGTTTATGCATCAGAGGCATAACTTTAATAGCATGATATAGGTTCAGCAACATGAATTTGTGCCTTGAAGCATAAGTTTAGCGGCATGAACTTGTGTCTGTGACATATATTTAGCAACATGAACTTGTGTCTTCTAGGTCTAACATGTGTTTGACAAATTTCTTTTTTTAATATTAAGTATAAAAATATTTACGAATTAAATTACATTTAAATTTATGCCTCCACGCAAACATTCTTTAAAAAGGTTTGCCTAGCGAAATAAAGTCATAATTAAAGATATTTTGGATATAAAATTTTGATTAAATGAGTTGTAAGGGTAAAAATTAAAAAACCACCAATTTGAGAAGCAAAATTGAAAGACCATCCTAAAATAAGGACAATCCATGTAAAAACTATATGAAGAAACTGATTCAGAAGTAGCCTTTCGACCAGGAATTAAAGTGAAAAAAACATGGAAAACATAATTAAGCAAACTTTACTACCTATTCACAATATATAACAACACTTTTAAAAAATTATAAAAATAAGTAAAATAATTACAGAAATAGTGAGTTACAGGCTTACCGCGTGGTTAATATGTATCAATTTTTCTACCTTCTCTCTCCAATCCACTACCCGTACTTATCTCTAATTCAATGCCCGTTTTTCCTCTTCCAAAATTTTCAATATTTACTTCGATTTTTTCTCTCACAATCCTCCATTAATCCGTGATTCTTGTGTAAGTTTAATTGTACAAACCCTTAATTTAGCTTCTTTTTTTTCTTTTTCTCTTTCTCTCTGTATTCTTTGATTCTTTCTTCTTCGTAAGAAATCAAACAGATCGGGGAAGAGATGCCGGCCTTAGGTTGTTCTGTAGACGCTGATGTTTCCCTCCCTCTTGGTTATGCCTTCTCTTAGGATAGCTCTCTTCCCGCGTCAGAGTTCTTTTTCTCCAACATACCTCCGTCAACAAATGCCGCCGCTTACACTGTTAGTTTTCATTAGTCTACCGGATCTATCCTATGATCTGTACCGGATCGATGGGTGGGGTGCTCTTTATTTCTCCGTACTCCTTCGGAGATACCATTGTCGGAGAAATCGAAACTCCAGATTTGATTAGCAATCTTTCTGATGGAGAAGTCTCTGCTTTACCAATATCGAAGAAATCGAAGCAGAAGATTTTATTGACAATCTATTATTGTCGGATTTCTCAAGCTTTTATTTTTGTGTATCAATGACAGAATTGATACGCTGCAATTTTTTTAAATTTGTTTTTATTTATCAATGCGGAATTGATACATGTATCAGTATCAGATTTTTTATAGTTTCATGATTGTTATGTACCAATGTATTACTTTGTGTATATCAATATATTGCACCAATTTGTTATTAGTATGTATCAATATTTCCGATGATACATGAATGTAAAATACCCATATAGCTTTGTGTATCAATTTAGAAAAATTTTGCCAATGATTTATTTTGTTGCCCATGTATCAGTATTATCTTGAATAAATAACAAATTGAAAATTACTCATTCATGTTCATAAATGTATGACAACTATATTTTTTTGTATAAAACATTTAATGTTATAAAATTTTGCAGATTGTAGATTCTTTGATTGTGTATCTGTTATTTTAAAAAAATTCATTATTGAAATTGATAAACTGTGTTTATGTATTATATTTATATATGTATCAAAATTTTCAGTGAAACACATAATTTTCATTTAGATAGATGAGTTTTTGATACATGTATCAGTACAAATTTGAAAAATTTTCCCAAATTTACAATGATGATATACCCAAAGAAAAAGAAAATTTCTCCAAAATCTGCGATTTCAGATTTAGAAATTACACATATGTGAAATTTTAGTTTAAAATTTTAGATATGAAAAAAAATGTCTGAGATCATAAAAAGAGTGATTTACTCCCATTAAATATGCAACTTTCCTTAACAAAAGCCAATTAAGAAGGAATTGCAGGATTTGAAATTTAAATACAGTCATAATAGTTAAAGTAAATTGTATCACAAAACTAGAAAATATGCTATTTTATGTAATTTTAATAAGAAAAAAAGGTCAAATTTACCCCTATACTTTAGTTTAATAGCTAATTTTACCCTCCGCCATACTATGAGGCTATATTTACTCCCCTATTCACTTCTATCTCTTATTTAACGGAAATCCCAAAATCACGGTAAATTACCCATTTTTAAAAATAAGACCCATAAACTCATAATATAATCTGCCCGTGCCAATCTAATTTAACCAAAATGGATCCAAATTCCTAACCCCGTCCAACAAAATGAACCCAAATTTCTATCCTCGCCTACCAAAATGGACCCAAGTTTCCCGAACAAAGCAGTGATAATACAGAGGGAGAAGGAGGCAGTGGAGGATGCAACAGTTATGGCATCGTGGAACAGTGACTGGTGGTGTTCGTCGATCGTAACTGGAGCTCTCCGTAGTTCCACTTAGAAAACAAAAAAAAAATGTGAGAGGGAAAAAGGGAAGGGAGAAATGACATATAGATTTATTGCATCATTGGTGGTAGTTGCTTCCTGGTAGTAGCTTTGCCGAAGGACTTGAAACAAAGCAAAAATCATGAAAGAGGGACAGGGAAAAAGAGTGAGCGGCAATTTTGCCGGACTCTAGCATCCAAGCTCGTTGACAGTGAGTTAATGAAGGAGCTGCAAGAGAACCTTTGAGAGAGAAAGGAAGAGGGGGCAGTACTGTGTGTTTGGGTGGGTGAGGTTAGAAATTTGGGTCTATTTTAATTAAATTGGATTTTGGCGAGTTATATTATGAGTTTATAAGTCTTATTTTTAAGAATAAATAATTTAATGTGATTTGAGAATTTTTATTAAATGAGGGGTAGAATGAATAGTTTGATGACGGGTGAGGCAAATATAACCTCATAGTATGACAGAGGATAAAATTAGTTATTGAATTAAAGTAGAAGAGTAAATTTGACCTTTTTTTTTAATAAATCACGATATTTTGTGTAATTATTTTACTATGTAGTGTTATTTATAAAAATTTCTCAAAAAATATTCACATTAAAAAGTCCAATAGAATATTAAGCGATTTTATGTGGAGAAATTGACGCATATACATCAGTGCTAATAACTATTAACTTATTCAACTTCTTGGATTCATGAATTCTCTTCTTTTATAATTTTTTTTGAATATATGAAGTTTCAAATTTATAGAACAAGTTTTGAGATCTTGAACCTTAGATAAAATCTACAAATGACCCAACTATTTTGTTTTAGAGAAATTTTCATAAATAGCACTATCCCTGAAACTAATTACATAAAATAGCGATTTTTTTTACTTTTTTAATACCGTTTCCTATAAGGATTAGACTTGTATAAGAGTACCAACCCCTTAAAACTCTCCTTAATGTATGCCATCTTTTACACCAAAATAGACTATGCGTAATCAATGTCATTAAATTCAAACCCTTAATTTTCTCCTATAATGACTCTATTTAATATCTAATTAACTAAACTTTCATATTTAATGGGAGAAAATCTCTTTCCATTTGATCTCGGTTGTTTTTTTACCATATTTAGAAAAGTTAAAACAATTAATTTTTATCCGCAAAAACTCTAAAAAATCACAGATTTCATGGGGAATTACTTTTTAATAAATTCTGATATTGATACATATATCTAAACTTAATTGCCTACATTCAGAAATTGATACATGTATCTATAATGATACATGTACCAAAACTCATCCATCCAAATGAAAGTTACGTGTTTCACTGAAAATATTGATACATATTAAAAAAAAAATACACAATCAACGAGTCTATAATCTGCAAAATTCTATAACATTATATGTTTTACAAAAATTGATACAGTTGTCATACATTGATAAACATGAGGGTAATTTCTCAATTTATAATTTATTCAAGATATTGATACATGGGCAACAAAGCAATAATGGGCAAAGATTCCCTAAAGTGATACACAAAGCAAATATGGGTAATTTACATTCATGTATTACTGAAAAATATTGATACATACGAATAACAATTGGTACAAATGTACTGATATCCATAAAGCAATACATTGGTGCATTACAATTCTGGCATTATAAAAAATCTGATACTGATACATGTATCAAAAACTCACTATCTAAATAAAAGTTATGTTTTTCACTGAAAAATTGAAAAAATCTGATACTGATACATGTATCCAAAAGCCCTCTTTTTGAAAAAAAAGAACTCTTTCTTTCTCGTCCATCATTTATCTTCTGTTGTTCTTTTACAAATTGATTCTAGGAACATAAAGAAGAAACCCCATTAATTTCTCAGTTGTTGTTGTTTTTTTGAGAATTTTCGCATTTTTTTAAAATGTGCAGTGAAATCGAAGGAAAAGTAGCAGGTCAAGGGTTTAATTCAGCGGTTTTGACTTTTTTGAGTTTTCAATCTTCTCAAAAAGTCGAAATGGAGAAGAATAATTTTAAAATTTTGCTTTGATTTCTTCAGTATAGTGACCTTCGCTAGATACTAACGTTTATCTTCACCGTTATAGCTTTGCCAGCGAAATCCTACTCCGCCCTTGGGTTAGTCTTGTAGAAAATGATTCATCCGCCATTTTTAAGCAAGATTATACCTTGATAAAAAACCTAAAATTTTAAGATGTTAGAAAAGATGTATGAAGTAAGATAAGTGAAACACACAACAAAAAGGGTAAAAACTTACACAAGAATCATAGAATAATTGAGGATCTTGAGAGAGAGAGAAACGGATGAAAATCATAAGAGGGGAAATCTGAGAAAATATTAAAAGAATTCTGAAGATGAAAAAATAGTATTTTAAATGGAGCAAAATATGGATATTGAGATTGAAGAGAGAATGTAAAAAGGTTGATACATGGCAACCACATGGTAAGAGTTATTTGTGTAATTATTTTGCTATTTTTTATAATTGTAAGTATTAATTATATATTGTAAATATGTAGTAAGGTTTGTTTAATTATGTAATTTTTCCTTTGTTTTAATTACATTCATAGATAGGAATGGAGCTTCAAAATATCTTTAGACCTTACTACTAATTTCATAAAATTGTCTCACATACATGAAGATTTAATTATTAAATAAATTGATTAATGAGAAGAATGAAAGAATTTTTTTTTTTAAAAAAAAAAGAGATAAAAGATAAATAGTTTTTTAGGTCACGGAGAAGTGCCACATCACGTTTTATATGTCTATACGAAATTTATAATTTTGAAACTAGCTCTAATTTCTCTTACAATAACCTACACAAATTGTTAAATCCCCTTCAAGTTATCCACAACTTGTAGCTAACATATCTAAAAGTATTTTTTCCAAACAATGGTGCTAGGAAAGCAGTAAAAGTACAACTTGATTTTACTCCTAATACTAGATGATTAGAATAGTAGACTGCAAAACATATGACTATGAAAGAGGTTTCTCAATCTGGTTCGTTGTATCAAATTGCACTTGAACGGCTAGTCAGAACTCTCTCAAATATGCTATTACTTATTTGCTTGATTTCTGCCTTCTCTCTTGGTATGTGCATGAGTTTCTTTTGTGAAAGACCTGCATATATGTAGCCTCTTCTTGATGCTCCAGTTCTTCACCAACACTTGTTGGATGAGGATTGTAACACTTGATAGTGTTCGAGATGGAGATAACTTGTTTACAAAGACACACAACTGTTGATACAATAAAGCAGTCTATTTACATGTGAACTTATCTTGGATTTGTATTTTGTAGACTCTCACATCTTTATTACCATGAGACTCCTTTATTCCAGGAAGACCTTCAACGGTTGGACTCTAAACTGGAACATGAAGCTTTTTACATGGTTCACTGAGCTTGTTCAATATCAATGTCTATGGGCCAACCCAATTTTTTAGCCCATATTAATTTGAAAAAATTACATTGTATAGCAAGTATATGCTATGTATTTACCATTAATAGATACAGTTTAATAATTTTATATTTTATAGAAAATAATCACAAATTGTAGCATTTCTCTCCACTCTTTCTAAATCTCTCTCGCCTCCCTCCTCTTTCTCCCTCTCTCTCTCGCCTCTCTCTTTCCTCCTTCTCGCTCTCTTTCTCTCCTTCTCTTTCTCTCTCTTTTTCTTTTTTTTCCCTTTCTCTCTCTTTGTCTCTCTTTCTCGGTATCTCTCTTTTTTTGCTTCTCCTTTATTATAGATTATAATTTATAATAATTTTTCTTGGTGATGATATAAATGTATCTCACAAAATAAAATTGATAGATACACCGATACAACCTACAAATAAATGTTGTGTCTGAAAATATTTTTTGAATTTGTATTAGTGTATCAATAATTTTGAGAAAGTGCATGTGAGATACAAGAATGAATAAATACAAGTGATACAAGAGCGAATAAATACACTCTCTTGTAATTTTGTTGTTTGCATATTTTGTATACATGTAGACTATATTCGTTACAACCTAAATGCACATTTTGGATACAAGTAGAATGAATGAATAGAAGTGATATAAGAGTGAATGAGTATAAGTGATACAAGAGTGAATGAATACAAGCTCAATTAGAGCTTTTGTTGTTTTGTATCTTTGTATACACGTAAACATTCGTTGATATAGTCTGTATTAATCGATACTACAAGTATTTGTCGATTATTGTATGTTTTATATACATGTAGATTATATTAATTAATATAACCTAAATGCGCACATATAGAATGAATGAATGAATAGAAGTGATGCAAGAGCAAATAAGTACAAGCAATACAGGAGTGAATTAATACAAGTTTAATTATATCTTTATTGTTTTGTATCTTCGTATACACGTAAATTGAATTTGTCGATACAGTCTGTATTAATCGATACAATTAGTATTTGTTGATATAGCTAATACACCTATGAATACAGTTGTTTGATATCTTTAAAAGAATATAAAAAATACAGAGAGAAAGATGTAATTAAAATACAGTATATAAAGAAGGAGAGAGAAAGAGAAATAGAGAAATAGATAAAGAGAAAGAAAGGGAGAGACGAGAGAGGCAGAGAGAAAAAGAGCAAGAATGAGAGAGAAAGAGAGAAAGAGGGAGAGAGAAAAGGAGAAAGAGAGATAGAGAAACAACAAGAAAAAGAGAGAG
This sequence comes from Datura wrightii, assembly GCA_035772735.1. Lineage (NCBI taxonomy): Eukaryota > Viridiplantae > Streptophyta > Magnoliopsida > Solanales > Solanaceae > Datura > Datura wrightii. The sequence goes on along the minus strand of JASDFA010000006.1, from coordinate 18,610,061 downwards.
AGAGAGAGAGAGAGAGATTCTGGAGAGAGGGGAGAGAGTTTTTTTTCCCAAAAAATTATTGTTATAAATTGAAATTACGCAAACTAAATCTACTAATGGTAATTAGTTTTCAAATAGATGTTATTTATGATATTTTCTCAATTATTTTTTCAATCATCAAAATGTATTGAGCCCAACAAAATTCTCTTTTTTGATGATGAAAAACTCATGTCTTTTTTTTTATCTATACTTAACGTACTGATGTTTTCGAGTTATCATAAGAGAAATTAACATATATGTATAAGTTTTTAATATAATTAATATTTTAAAACCCAATAAATATTAGTAAATTCTAACCTATAGCTGTGAACAAGTTATAGCCAAAAGACAGTAAAAAGGCACTTGAATAGTAAAATGTTGTATTACAACTTTTTTCTTAGGTGATAATTTAGGATTTTGAGATTTCAACCCCTAATTTAAATCATATACATAAGAATATTATCTGTAATCTTTTTTAACTCCTTGCAAAAAGAAAGAGTTGAGTATAATAACATAAAAATAATTTTTCTATATTTTTAACTTTAACTGCAATTGCAAAAAATCTTGCATCATGAATAAATACGTATGTATACATGAAGAAAAATGCACATATAATTATTATACATATTTAGATGACGTATATTGTTATAATTTGATCCTAAATATACATTATTTGTGTTAGAAAATGTATACATAATTTGTGTTGTGTATATATATTTTTAGTATACATAAAAATTACTACGTAAGCTAATAACATGAAATTTAGATAAAGCATGAACAAGAGTGGGAGTCTAGACTCCAAAACTATGTGGTAAGCTAATTTAGATAAATCATGAAATATACATGATCATATGGGCTTGCTCTCTCTCTCTCTCTCTCTCTCTATATATATATATATATATATATATATATTATATAGAAGAGTGAAGTATGGGATGACCAAGGGTAATATTAGAATTTAGAGAAAAGACATAAAATCCCCCCTAAACTTGTCCACACAACTCACTTTAGCACTTTAACTTTACGGATGTTTGTTTACCCCCCTAAATGCATTTGAAATCTATTAAATACCACCCTAAGAGAGTAATACCACTCTCACAATATGAAGTGTTTTACACTTGCCCCACGTCAGTGCCATGTCACTGCCACGTTATCACCACGTTGAAAATTATTTAAATTTTTATTTTTTATTTTTTTCATTTCTTTTTCTTATATTTTTGTACACTAATTATTTCTAATCCTAATTAATTCAAGAAAAATGGAGGTTGTATTTCTCCATTGTGTCTTTGTTTTTAAAAAAAAATCAAAAATTTTCTACCAAAATTGAATCTTGAAAGCACAAAGTAAAAAAAAATTGATAAATAAGTGTATTTTTTTTTGTGGGGGGGGGGGGAGGGGGGTAGTGTTGGGTGGGTGAGGTGAGGTCGAAGATGGAGAAATGGTGGGGGTGGGGGTTCAAAGAAGGAGAAAATAGGTGGAGGTTCGAATAAGAAGATAGGTCTGGAGGGGGGGGGGGGGGGTGAAGAAGGAGAAAGGGGGTGGCGGGGTGGGTTGAAGAAGGAGAGAGGATTGACAAATTTGAAGAAGGAGAAGGGGGATGGGGGGTGGGGGAGTTTGAAGAAGAAGATAGAGTTGGGTAGGGTTTTTTTATTTTTATTTTTATTTTTTATTTTTTATTCTATTATATAATATAAATATCAATGGACCCACCTTTTTTTTCAACTACGCGCGTATTTAATTTTTAAAAAAAATTATTTTTCACATTAGCGTTTTGGGTGGTATTTAATAGACTTTAAATGCGTTTTGGGGGGTAAATAAACACCCGTAAAATTAAAGTGCTAAAATGAGTTGTGTGGACAAATTCCGGAGGGATTTTATGTCTTTTCTCTAGAATTTAATATCTAATCTATAAATGCTTCAAGAAAAAACATATGTTAAAAATTGATGTTCTTCCATCAAAAAAATACAAACAATGCTAGAATCTTCCATTTCTTCATTTTTACCTTAATAATTTCAAATCTATTAAATAAGCATATTAACCAATAATCATTAAATCTTTTCTCATGGATCCCACTTCTTATTTAATTTTTTTCTTTTCTTTAAATGCACTATTTTTCAACTTTGCTATTTAATAAGAAAATAAGTTATTTTATATAGTTCTTTTAACTATAAATTATCTTTTTAATAGTTTTATAACTCAAATGTGCAACAAGATATGATATTTATATATAAGAATTTTTTTTATTTCTTTAAATAAATTATCTTATTTATATTGTTTATTGAGTTTTTAATTGTATAAAATATCTTTTTGGTAATTGCATAACTCAAGTGCTCATTTTCATTTAGTAAAATTATAAAATTTGGTATTTACATATAATAAATTTATTATTTTTTAATACTCCCTCCATTTCAAAGTAAGTAGTGTTTTAGCATTTTGATTTTGTTTCAAAATAAGTTGTATTTACATAATCAAGAAAACATTAATGATATTCTTTCAATTTTATCCTTATTTAAATGGAAAGAGTTTAATATAATTAAGAAAATACTAAAGAGTTACATCTTTTTAAAGATATTTATTAAGGGTAAGTGGGTAAAAAGACATTTTTCTTTCTAGGAATGAATAGTTTTCTTAAGGGGTGTATCCAAGTTAAAAATACCACTTATTTTGAAACACAGGGAGTACATATTATTTCATTTGTATTGTTTACTTTCTATATTAGGTAAAGAAGGCAGTGTTTTTTCTTAAAAAGAAGCCCATGATAAATATAATTTATATAGAATTATAATTAAATATTTATTATACTATTCCAAATTAATATCTTTACACAAGTTTTGAAATTTCAATTGTTGCATTGAGTTGCAATTTGTATAATGCTAACTTTGTTTGACAATTATTCAATATACTTGGTACAGTTTTAAAAAGATATAAAATTTTATTTTTAAGTCCTTTTTTACAATAAAATATTATAATATTCTCAAATTGTATCGAAAAAGGTCTCCCTCTTTGAAACACTATTCGTAAAAAAATTGAAAGAAATATTATAATAACTTGAAAAAAATATAGTCAATACATATTTGACAACATGAGAAATATAATTATGCACAAGCATATTTCTCCATCTATTATCAAACTTAATTGGCTATACTTTTTCTGTTATGGTCAAATTTAGTTGGGTATTTCCTCTATGTTCACTAAGAATTCAATATTAATTACATAAATTTTAAAATATATAAATGTATAAGTAATTATACTTTTTAAATTTAAAAAAAAAGAAGAAGAAGAGAAACAATAAAAAAGTATGAAAGAAAAAAGAAGAAATAATAATTTCTTTTCTTGAATAATATATTATAAAAAATAAAAAATATTAAAATAATTGAAAATATTAAAGGACTATAGTTATATATTTTAAATTTAATAAAAATTTACACGGATAATATTTTTAGGGATGATTTAATTGATTTTTATGTTTAATAACAGTATAGAACCTTTTTAAAAATAAAATAAAACATTAAAATTTATATAAATAATATTATAAGTAGGGTAAAAATATTAATATACTGTAAAAATTTTGTGCAAAGTATTAAATTTTGATAAGCATTATAAAGTAGTAGAGAATCCTGAGATATTATAAAATATTTTTAAAAAATTAAAATAAAAAATATAATGAAAAAAGAAAAATAATACTATCTGTTTCAATTTATTTTCTTACTTTTTTTGTTAGAACACTTTAATTTTAACTATCAACACGTCATGTTTAAGACCATAAGATTAAAGAGAATTTAAATACATTTTACAAATCTTTTGTTTAATTTAAGACTACAAGATTCAAAATTTTTTTTGACTTTCTACATATCGGCTCCATTACACATAAACATATTTATTTTTTATTTTAAAATATTTATAAAATATATAATTTGTAATAAATCATAAAATATTATATAATTTTTTTAAAAAATCATTGGACTCGTACATCACAGGAATATATACATACATATATATATATATTCCAATCCTAATTACATAATTTTCTGTGCTTATCTTTTAAGTGACATAAAATATCTTTACACGATTAATGTATAAAATTAAATGGATAGTTACTCATATGTGCAACGCAAAAAAAGAGTTTATAGTGATCATAATCTTATAATTTTTTTACATCTAGACTCGAGTAACCAATATATGTTCACATTAAAATTTATGAAGTCAAATTTCTTTTAATGTTATTTCGTTTGAACTTTTCCCCCCAACTAGTGTAGAACTCTTCTTTTTTTTAACTTTTCATTTAAAAATATGTATAGCATAACATATAAAGTGTATATTTACATTACATGTACATCTTTATATATTATTGTCATTGTATAATATGTAAGTATTGTATTTTTTTGTATAATCATATATAAATAGTGTATAATTATTTTCAAATAATATATTCACACTATTTCTGAGGAATTTGAAGCCAAAAGGTTAACAATTAGATTATAAAAAAAAAGAGAGAAAGAAAATGAAAAAAGAAAATGAAAGAGAGACTATGAGTGTGTTTGGTATGGAGGAAATTATTTTTTTATTTTTTCATGTTCGGTAAGTTAAATATTTTGAAAAATATTCTATTCAGAAATACAAGCTCCTTGAAAATACGAAAAATAATTTTCCTAATGAAAACAGAAAAATAAGTCGTACTGCCTCGTCCCACCCTCACAATCACCCACCCACTTTCTCCCGGCATATATATATTTTTATCTTTCAATTTGACATATTAGATAAGTCAATCGATAATCGTTAAATTCGTATCAAACCAAAAATATCTTATTGATTTGGTTAGCGAATTAGTAGAGATAAAAATCGACAACCAATTAAATCAAATTATTAAACATAAATATTCAACTATATTGCTTGATAAGCACCTTTATTAAAAGCCCACAAATTCAAAATTTTAAGTCTACCTCTATTTTTTGATCCTCCATTTTCGATAATACATAGGACCAAATTCTTGAAATGTGTGGTTTACAATATCAAAATGAAATAAGTATCGATCATATTTGATGTTGTGAACATGTATAATTCTAATGATAAATTTCGGCTGGATAGTGAAGAAGTTGATTCAGAAGTGGTTCCAGTGCCAGGAGTTAAAAGTGAGACGAAGCTGCAAGTTTTTTGCGCCGATTGCTTCAATTTTGGGTTGATTTTAAATTTTTACTTTTTAAATTGGTGATTTTTAATTTTTATCTATTAATATTTTAAGTAATAAAAATGAGATAAAAAAACCTCTAATATTTCTTTAAAAAAAATTCGTAAGTAAAATTTTTTTTTTGCAATATATAAATTAGCCCTAGAAGGTTTAAGTTTATACTACTGAACTTTTGTCCCAAGGCATAAGTTCAGTAGACAAAAGTTCAATTACGTGAATATTTGCTGATAGACACAAGTTTCCTACTGAACTTGTGGAGTTAATTTCTCAGATGGTCACTCAACTAAGGATGATTCACTTAGAAAGTCTCATTTGTTTGCTTTATAACTCAAAAGTCACTCAACTATTGGTGTTTCACTCACAAAGTCACTTAATTATTAGTATTTCATTCACAAAGTCACTCAACCAATCAGATAATTTTTTTAAAATTTTTTATGATATAATATTTTTATTTTAACCCAAATTTATGAGAAATAAAAGATTATTCATTTTAAAGATTTTATTAACCTGCCCCATTTGACCCCACCCATTAATACTATATTACCCTTTTAATATTGAACTGTAATATTGTTCTATTTTCTGTCTTCATTCCTTTATATTTATTCTCACGTTAAATTGATAATAGTATTTGAAATTTATTTAGAATAATAATATGTTAATACGTTATACATAAAGTTATTTTTCTATTGGTTCTTTTTAGAGAACTTCCAACTTGAGCTACAAATAAAAAGGTAATATAGTATTAACAGGCCGGGTCAAATAGAGTGGGTTAATAAAATGGTTAAAATGGATAATTTTTCATTTTTAATAAATTTGAGTTAAAATAAAAAATTATATTAGAAAAAAAAATAAAAAAAATGTCTGATTGGCTGAGTGACTTTGTGAGCATAACACTAATAGTTGAGTGACTTTGTGATAGAGGTGTTCACGGTTTGGTGAAAAACCAAACGAAACCGCAAATCAAACCAAGCCGATTAAAAAAACCGACATTTGGTTTAGATTGGTTTGGTTTGATTTTAAATTTTAAAAACCGATGATATTTAGTTTGGTTTTGATTTTATTAAAAAAAAGCAACGAAATAATCAAATCGAACTGATAAATTTTATATGTAAATTTTATAATTATTTGAATATATGTTAGTAGTTTTTCATAAATAATTATAAATATTTTATATCTTTTAATCATTAATTTTATTTTAGTATACTTTATTTCACATGCACTACAACACTTTTAAATTCTATTACTTAAAAAATATGTCCAAACCTAATACTCTAAGTCTAATTGTTTATATGTGGTGTGCATATTGCCGATTTTTTAATTGTCGTTGTTAGGACATCCATCTACTCTTCAATCGTTTACCTCTTTGATTTTTGAAGAATTGACCATTCTATAAAAGTTGTATATTATTTTTGTGTGGATATTAGACATATGAAGTGAAAAAACCTCTACGTTTATGCAAATTAAACATGCTAAAACTTTGGAATAGTATTGAAAAATAATAGAAGATTCAGATACATTCATCTCATGATAGTAGAGAGAAATTTGTTGATTCCTAATATTCACTTGAAACAATTATCTCATGTCTCTGTTGTTTTACTATTATTAATTTATCATTAGCTCGTTATAAACCAAAAAAATCAAACCAAGCCGAACCAAACCGACAAAAACCAAACCGATGGTTATTTTTTTTATTTGGTTTGATTTGATTTTAGAAATTTAAAAACTGACTAAATTGGTTTGATTTTTGGTTTAATCAAAAACCGACCCAAACCGAACCATGAACACCCCTACTTTGTGAGTGAAACATCAATAGTTGAGTGACTTTTGAGTTATAAAGTAAAGAAAAGTGACTTTCTGCATGAATCATCCTTAGTTAAGTGACCATCTGGAATTTAACTTTGAACTTGTGCCCAAGGCATAATTTCATGTTATTGAACTTGTGCCTATGTGCAGAAGTTCATGTGAAGTTCATGCAGTTGAACTTCTGCCCTTAGACACAATTTCAATTGCATGAACTTCTACTCTTTAGGTATAAATCTCAACTATTGTACAAATAACAAATATGACAGTAAATAACTTGAAAACCAAAATATTAACCATAATATATACCAATATATAATCAACTTGTCAATCAATAAATCAAAAAACAAAATTTGAATTCATAAAACAGAATTTATTTCCAAAAAAAATTATATTGTATTACCAATTTCTAACTATTTTGCGAACGATTGAACCACTAATCTTGATAACAATATTATATTATATAAAAACTCAAACAATAAATCAACATAAGATAAAAAAAATAAAAATACCATTTTCTAAAAATATTTAATACCAAATTCTAAATAAATAATAAATCCAAACTATAAAAAGTTAACACATATGCAATAGACAGCTCTAAAATCAAATTTTAACAAACAAGATATACCAATATGTAAACAAATTATCAACGATCAACCCAACAAACTAATATGGAGTTATAATTAAATATTTAAAAAAGAGGACAAAAAAATTGGCTTGTTTTAATTAGTTGCGCGACCGTGCAATAGTGGCAGTAAGTATGAACAATAAAGAAATACTTGCGCGACCACGTAGAAAAAAGTTAAAAATGTGCAGTAGCGCAGTAATTCTTTTGGGTTCTGGTAGTAACTGAAAAGTATATGGAATGCAATGGTTAATGTACAAGCATGATTCATGGGATTTTTGAATAACTGTAATTTTTTTCCCAAATTTGGTAGTTTAAGTAAATATTTTTTTGCTATATTTAAAAACATAAAACTATTGGTATTTCTTGTAATTATTACTCTATTGTTGTATATTTATGTTTTTTTCTCTTGTTTAAAATGGGTTAAGTAACAGATCATAATTTATAGTTTGTTTGATCAAACTTCTCAAATCAGCTTATTTTGAAAAATATTTTTTTAAAAGTGCTTATAAAAAAAGTACTTTAGGTGAGAAGTAATTTGTATTTGGCCAATAAATTTAAAAAGCACTTTTTAATAATAATTAATATTTGGCCAAACTTTTGAAAACTACTTCTAAGTGTATTTTTCAGAAAAGTGCTTTTGAGGATAAACTACTTTTTTTAGCTTCTGAAAAACAACTTTTGCTACTCCCTAAAAGCATTTATTTTCTTCCAGAAGTTTGGCCAAACACCTCATTTTTTTAAAATAAGCATTTTTCAGAAAAAATAAGCACTTTTTAGAAAAAATAAGCACTTTTGACCTCCCAAAAGTTTGGCCAAACATACTATTAATCTGCCTAACTTGATCCAACTCTCTCTTTTAATTGTTCAATAGATTCACTAACATTTATTAAAGTTAATCTAAAAAAGGTATCTGTAAACATTCTAAAATTTCACAAAATAACATTTAATCATAATTATTAGCAAAAATGAAAATCATCTAACACATCACTAGGTAAAAGATACTTCCTTCATTTAGACTCTTGGTTTAACCCATCGATTAGTTTTTGCTCCAAAATTTAATGAGTTTATTTAGAATTCGACCAATATGATCCATATCTATTTAATTAATAACTCAATCTATTTATACATAACTGGATTAGGTTGAGTTAGATACTTTTAGCAATATCTCTTCTCGAATACGAGTGTTCTATTTCTTTGCATCCATCGTCAACTGAATTGATTTCTTTGATCCTCCATCATTTCAGCACCAAAAGTTACTAAATTTCATCACTACTACCATGGAAATCCTCTCAGTTCATCAATAATAAAATCTCACCAAAATTTCAATCTTGAAATCGCTATTAAATTCGAATATGAAACTTTAATTATATTTTATTTTTTGGGCACTTTACTAAAAAAGTTAATGAACTGCTACATTTTACTTTTTTTTCTTGCACTATGCTAGAACATCAATGAACTCCTACATTTTTTTAAATTTTGTTTTTCAATTTGCTAAACAATGAACGAACTCCTACATTTTACACTTTGCAAAAAAATCAAGGAACTCCTATATTTTTTAAATTTATTTTATATTTTACTAGAAAAATCAACAAACTCTTATATCTTTTTTAACTTTGCAAGAAAAATCAACAAACTCCTAATTTTTTTTACACTTTTCTAGAAAAATCAACAACGAACTTTGCCGCGTTTGCCTCCCTCAACTCTCTAGGGAAATCTGTCTAAGAAGGCTGTCGTGAACTCATCCTAGCTCAAGGGAACTGTGCCCACTGCTCTACCATCCCTCCACTGACGCTACCAAATATGAGCAACCCCCTTCAGCTGATAGGAGACTAAGTCTCCGCTCTCTTCTCCCCTTAGCCCTATAATCTAGGTGAGCTTTTGTATCTCTTCAAGAAACTCATGCGGGTCCTCATCCACTCTTGACCCAAGGAACTCAGGTAGATTCATCCTGAGAAAGTCCTGAATTCGAGCCGCCGCTGCGTTTCCTTTTTGAGGGACATGGCCATTGCCTACTGGTTAACTGAGTGGTCAAAGCATATGCCGACATCTGAAATGTCGCTCTAAACTCAGCATGAGAGACCTGCTCGGGCAAAGGACTTGCTGGTTCCTATCTCCATTGCCATCTTAAAGGCCATTTCCATTTTCGTTCCTTCTACCATCTACTCGGCTTGGAGACATGATTCTGCAAACGTGTATAGCACGAATTAGAAGGATAGAGAGATACTTCATCTGTAATACCCAAAAAATTCTAAGATCAGATCGGGGAGTTGAAATGGAGAAAATAGAAATTTCTGCACCAGGCCACAGGATGAGTTCCAGTGACCCGTCAGGAACACCACGAGTCGTTAAGTGACTCATAGGGAAAGACTGGGATTTGATTGAAAATTTTAAGTTCTGGGTGACTACGGGTGTGACCACGAGTCGTGGTCAGCCCCACAATCCGTTAGGTCACCCGTGGTCAAAAGAGGTTGAAAGATGAAGGAAATTTGGATAGTGTATCTAACAGCTAATCACCACGAGTCGTGGTCAATGCCACGATTTGTTGAGTAGGTCGTGGTCAGCAGTTGGTTAAAGATTGAATGTTTTTGGCAGTGTCCCTAACGGGTCGTCACCACGAGTCGTGGTGTCCCTCATGGTGACCCTCAAAAGAAAGTTGGCAGTGAAGGTGACGGGAGGTGACCACGATTCATGGTCACTGACATTGATCCGTCCAGTCCCTCGTTGGGACTGACAGTATGTTTTTTCTCTGCGAATTTATTAAAGGTTTTTCCGTAATTTCTAAGTACCTAAGGCCTAAACTACGTTATTTAAGCTTAGTTAGAAGGGTTTTAAGAGAGTTAAACCTATCTTAGGTCTTACCATTCCATGCATGCAAGGCTAGAAGGTTCTTAGGGGTGATCAAGGCTAAAAATCCATCAATTCTTCTTCAACTTCCTTTGGGTGTTCAAGGAAGAGAGTAAAATCAACTTACCCAGGTATGTGAGGCTATGAATGAGGGTTCCTTTCACTCTCATGCCCTAAACTCTTCTTAAATTTCATGGATTTTAATTCTATAATTCAAGTTTCATGATCCATGAGGTCTATGTCAATTCTTGTAAAATTCTATATGATCTATCGATGGGTCAATCCCTTCATGTATTAAATCATGTTTTATAATCTATGAGTAGATTTTATGACTATCTTGAATATAAATTTATAAATTTGAGTTTAAATCCAATTATTCCCAATTATATATGTTTTTATGAAAAGTCAAGTTATAATTTCATTATGATCTTGATTTAAATTAGCCCAATTATGATTTATACTTCATGATATGATTTCTCTCAAGTACTTATCATGGATCTATGAAATATCAAGTATATACATGTTTTAAAAGTATGCATGAATTTCATGATTTACGGATTTATGATTATGGTTGACTCACGGGCCTTATTTTATGGCTAGTTTATGTATTTCAAGCATGGTTATGAATATGATGATTTAACTAGCCAATTAATCTCATGTATGTTTTCTGTATTATCACATGAGTATTATATATATTTTGACACTAGTATATAACACAGAGTAGACCCGGGGTCCAAGCATTCCCTGAGTCTCAGAACTACGTGCCAACATAGCTATGACGGGACCTCCCTTGCTACTGTCCCTTTATTCCCGAACAAGCCTTTCATGAGTGATATCACGCCCCTTTTCATGGTTCTATCCTTGACAAGGTACGAACACCCTCCCGACTAGGGGTTTACAGGTCGAACTCCATGTGTGCTCATATGGGGTATGTTGGTTATAAGAATCTCCCACCGTTCCTCATGATTTATGCATGGTTATGTTATGCACTTTGGCTAAAGTCATGTTAATAAAGCTTTTATTTTATGATTATGATTATGATTGATTCACGAATGTTTTGAAATCCTTGAGCCCTTATGTTTACATTATGATATTTACGTCATGATCATGTCATCCTACTCTTATGAAATCTTATGTATTTTCACTATCCGTTTTACTTACCTTGCATACTCAGTACATTCCAAGTACTGACCGCATAATGATACAGACTCCGATATCTAGACTCAGTCCCGCCGCTAGCTAGATTTTCAGCATTTGCACTTTCGATCGGAGTTGGTGAGTCCTCATCTTTCGAGGGCCTTTCTATTCATATATGTTCAGTATTCTCAGTTTTCAGACTATAGTGAGTTAGTTGGGGTCTTGTCCCATCAACTCGTCAGTTTAGAGGCTTTTCGAACATGGATGTATTCAGCTTTAGACCTATGTATGTACTCAGATGTTATGTCATGATATCACTAATAAGGACCTCATAGGGTTAACCATGAATATATACCTACGGTGGTACCTATTTTTAAGACCTTGGAGTTTACCGAAACGCGGGGCCTACTCGGTGCTAAAAACTATTCCCAAAAACATGCACATGAGGGCGCATATAATTATCGTGAAATCATACAAGAAGTTCATGGGCTTGTTAAATCATAACATACTTAAGCATAATTGAAGAACATACATGACTAGCCATGAAATAAGGGCCCATGAGTCGGCCAAAATCATAAATGTCATGCTCCACCTTGGGAGGCATGACTGGCACCTGGTGCCCTACTAGGATCTGAACTGACTTAACTAGGCGTATGCACTCCTGGTGCAGGCTTACTTCTCAAATCAAGAAAACGACGGGTTATATCTCGGTTGTAAATACAACATCCGGCCGACAAGGCCTTATAGCCACCTATAAAGCAAAACAGCTAACCAGAAACGACAATAACAGGGAATTCTATGTGAGCCGACAAGACCACCATGATATCTAGTTGTGACTGAACCAGTGCTAAACTAAGCTATGACCGACAAGGACGCTAATCTGTCAGTTAAACAAGGCCCCACACGGCCAACACATAAACTAAAACACATATGAGCCCCACACAATCAATAACAGCTAACCACAGGGAAATAGAAATAATCTGCAAGCCTCTACGAGTAATATGATGGTCGGGACAAGGCCCCGACCTACCCATAACCTGTACAATCAAAAAAAAGGAGTAAACCTTCTATCTATAAGCTCCGGAAGAAAGGAGCCGACTCTTCTGCTAATCCTGGCTGGAGGCTAAGAGAGACTTGCTCCTCGTCTATCCATACCTGTAGGAAAGTAATGCAGCGCCCCAGAAAGGGCATCAGTACAATATGTATTGAATATGTAAGGCGATAACTGTAAATGACTAAAATAAAGAGATAGAACTGAGAATAACTGAAATGACGGAATAAAGATCATACCTGAGCAATAGAACTTCTTGCTATCTAATTTATTAATAACTAAAGCAAGCAAAAACCTTACCTGGCCCCCATAAGCCGGAAGGTACAACCAGCACAGAATAATCCACCTGGGGCCCCTATAAGCCTTGGTGAGTACACTTCAGTCTATATACCCTATCAAGGTCGCACTGGGCCAACTAATAGCTATAGCTGTTCTACCGGCCCCCTGCGTCTGCAGTTGAGCCCGCTTGGCCCCTAACTGTAGCTGTATCTGAGTCCAGTAGTGGATTCCTGATATCTGCACCCCGGTCACCAGGCTCGACGGGAGTTTATAGAGCCAACCACGGCATATGAGGACCTGAGACCCCATCTTCATCCCTTGCGGACGGCATACCGCTCCATAGAGTGACGTCATCTCGCCCTTGGAGGGCATCGACACAGCTAATAACCCTGAGGTCGGTCATGAAGGCTATACAGGCATAATCCATCCCAAACTAAACATGGAATACGGGTTTCAGCTAATAACAACAACTAATCACAATAGACATGCTTCGGGTACTCTTACTGCGACTCGAACTGAGTTATCATGCTAAGGAAACTAACTTGCCGAAGGAAACTACTTTAACATACCTTGTTCGCCGATTACTGATTAACTGGCGACTTTCAGTTCGTATTCAACTGTTCTTCTCAACTGCAATCGTATTACTAGGGGAAAATGACTAGTTTCACTACTAAATTCACTAAAAAACAATAACTTTATATATAAATATTAACTATATTTCAACTCAATGGAACACGGTTGAAAATTCGTAATTTCTCGAAAGTCTAGAAGAAAGAAATGCTTACTTTAAGCCTGTGATCGTATCGACACTAGCTTGGAGAAATTCCAAAAATTTTAGCTCGGCGGGGTTACAATTTTCCGGGCGAATTTCATGAAAATAACTCCGCAGCAATGCTCCTGCAGCCTTAAACTTCAATACCCGAAGTTAATTTGAATTTGGGCGGCGTTTCGTAGCGTAAACGGAGGAAATTTACTTACTTTCTTCGTACTCTCTCTTCTCTGGCCGTATATAATATATGAAATGAAGTAAAGTCAAACGGTGGAACATATATATATACTTAAGGCGGTGTACAGGGGTCCGTGGCACGAACCCTGTCGTGCCAATTTATAGGGGTGCCACGGAGCCCTACACGGAGGAAGGGGGTCCGTGACACGCCGCCCCTGTCGCAGCTTGTTCCGGCCTTCTCCTGCGCAATCTCGATTCCGCGCTCGTTCAACCTTTCTCCGGGCCCTTTTCCGTATGTATTGCACTATAAAACTCTTAACCAACGTATGAATAGGCCATGTAAATATTAAAAACTTACGGGGTGTAACAATAAACTCATAAATTATGAAGAACATACATGCTTGAGCAAACTGGCTAACTGATGCAATGCTTGGGCCAACTCCCATTGTTCTGGCTTCAAGTGTACTAAACTCCCCATGGATTTACGACTGAGAGCATCTGCTACAACATTGGCTCTCCCTGAATGGTACAAAATATTCACATCATAGTCTTTTAACATCTCTAACCAGCAACACTTCCACAGATTCAACTCTTTCTGTGTGAAAATATACTGGAGGCTCTTATGATCAGTGAAAATATCTACATGAACGCCACGCAGATAGTGCCTCCATATTTTCAAGGCATGAATCACCGCGGCTAATTCCAGGTCATGGGTAGGGTAGTTCTTTTCATGCTTCCTTAGCTACCTGGAAGCGTAAGAAATTACTTTACCATGTTTCATCAGAACACATCCTATCCCAACGCTTGAAGCATCGCAGTTTACTGCATAACCCTCTGATCCTTCTGGCAAGGCTAATATTGGTGCTGTTGTAAATCTTTTTTTCAATTCCTAAAAACTCTGCTCACATGCTTCAATCCAGTGAAATTTAGCCGCTTTCTGAGTTAACTTGGTCAAAGGCGCTGCTAAGGTAGAAAATCCTTCCACGAACCTTATGTTATACCCGGCTAACCCCAGGAAACTACGTACTCGGTCAGAGTGGTAAGTCTAGGCCATGTTTTTACAGCCTCAATCTTTTGCGAATCTACCTGTATACCAACATCTGACACAATGTGGCCTAAAAAGGCCATTGAAGTCAGCCAAAATTTACATTTAGAAAACTTCGCATACTGCTGGACATTTCTGAGAGTTTGGAGCACTGTTTGTAGGTGATCCCGGTGATCTGCCTTTGAACGGGAGTACACCAGGATGTCATCAATAAATACTATCACAAAAAGGTCCAGATACGGTCTAAAGATGTTGTTCATCAGGTTCATGAACACTGCTGGAGCATTCGTCAACCCGAAAGACATGACTAGAAATTCAAAATGGCCATACCTGGTCCTGAAAGCGGTTTTTGGAATATCCCTATCGCGCACCCAAACCTGATGGTACCCAGACCTTAAATCAATCTTGGAGAAATATTTTGCCCCCTGTAACTGATCAAATAAATCATCTATTCTGGGAAGCGGGTACTTATTCTTAATAGTGACTTTATTCAACTGCCGGTAGTCTATACACATGCGGAGGGAGCCATCCTTCTTTCTCAAAAATAGGACTGGTACACCCCACAGTAAAGTACTTGGCCTGATAAAGCCCTTATCTAACAGATGTTTTAACTGCTCCTTAATTCTCTGAGCTCAGCAGGAGCCATTCGGTACGGAGGAATAGATATAGGTTGAGTACCTAGTAATAAATCAATTGCAAAATCGATCTCCCGTTCTGGGGGAATACCAGGAAGTTTATATGGGAATATATATGGGAATTCATCGACTACTGGAATGGTTTGAAGGGTTGGAGATTCTGCTTGGATATCCTGAACCCTGACAATATGATAAATATATCCTTTCGCTATCAATTTTCTAGCTCGAAGAGAGGAAATAAACCTACCTTTTGGCGTGACTACACTACCTTTCCACTCCTGTACAACCTCCCTTGGAAAGTGGAATCGGACAGTCTTGGTCCAACATTCAACATTGGCATAGCATGGCGCCAGCCAATCGATACCCATAATTGTATCAAAATCAATCATTTCTAGTTCTATCAAATCTGCTAAAGTCTGACGACCCACAACCTCTACTGTGCATCCCTGGTAGATCCTCTTGTCTATGATAGAGTCACCGACGAGTGTAGACACTGAAAAAGGTCGTTGAAGCGATTCTGGCGTAATACCAAACTTTTGGGCCACTAATGGTGTAACATAAGACAAGGTGGATCCTGGATGAATCAATACGTAAACAGAATGAGAGCAAATGTCCAGCATACTTGTCACCACATCCGGCGACGACTCTGACTCCTGCCGTCCCGGTAAAGCATAAGAGCGATCTGGAACGATACTTGAGCCAGAGGCCCCTAGTCTGCCTCAGCCTCTGCTGGCTGGAGCTGAGGGCCAACGCCCTGCTGGAGATGCTGGGGCACGTGACCCTACTGAAGATTTATCCTGTCGGTCCCGATCACTTTGACCCCTGGCTGGACAATCTCTCATCTGATGACCCTCTTGTCCACAGGTATAACATGTTGTGGAACCATACCTGCATGCCCCAGAATGACGCCAACTGCAAACAGGGCAAAGTGGCACGGTGAATCTACTCTGCTCCGGCCCTCTTTGTTGCTATGAGCCTGCTGATCGTGAACTCCCGTCGAGCCCTAACTGCCCCTAACGACCAGATCCATTCTCCTGCTGCTGTTATGGGGGTGAGGGTTTGGGTGGCCTGTCTTAAAATCATGGCCGGGGTCCACCCTAGGACTCCGTCTGCATGTCACTAGGTCTGGACCGACGCCGCTGCTCCTGATTTTCCCTTCTTATTTCCCGTTTCCACTGTCTGATCCCTTCAATATTCTGAGCAAAATCCTGAATGCGGGAAATATCCATGTCCTCTCATAGAGTGGCTGTAATACAAGTCTCCACATATTCTGGATTCAGCCCCATAAGAAACCGGTGCACCGTAGCCGGCATGGTATCCACAAAAGCTGGTGCATATTGGGCCAAGGAGTCGAACCTCATAGCGTACTCCCAAACACTCGTCGACCCCTACTCTAGATGTAGGAACTGGTCAACCCGAGCCTGTCGAATTTTTCATGGTAGGTAGTGATCCATAAAAGCCTTTGAGAAGCTGGGCCAAGTCGGAGGGGAAACACCTCTCCCTCGGGACCTCTCCCAACTCTCGTACCACAGTACTGCGATGTCCCATAGTGGGAATACCGCTAACTCAACCGACTCTACAGGTGTAGCATGCATCACCCTAAAAATCCGCTACATCTGATCCAAGAAATCCTGAGGGTCCTCCTCTCGATCCGTCCCAGTAAATTGCGGGGGACTCAATGCGAGAAACTCCCAGACCCTCGGACTACTAGGTCCTCCCGAGGACTCTGAGACCACAGGTGCCACTGGCTGATATTGTGCAGCCATCATCTGAGCTAACATAACAACAACACTCCTAACCTCTTGATCTGATGGTACTGGTATAGAGACTGCTGGAGGCGGTGCCGTCACATTTGCCGCTTCAAGCGGCTCCTGGCATAGTGGAGAGTGCTGGGGAGATCGAGATGAAGTCTCCCTATCGCCCTCAGATCGGGTTGACTCTGACTGAGGCACCCTGCTAGTGCCTTCCCCTGCTGCAACATCCAATTTCTTACCAGTCGTGGTGTGTCGTAGGTCCGTCATTTCACTGTAGATAAAAGAATATGATAAGCTTAGGGACTCAACCCTATACTGTACAACTCTATAGCACGACTGGATAAGAAGAAAGAGTAACCATCCTATCATGCCTCGTAGCCTCCTGCCTATAGAATGTGGTGTACAACACATCCATAGACAAGACTCTACTTAGCACTGTTGTAGACTCCCTGGGATATGACCTGCTTTGATACCAAGTTTGTCACGCCCCACCTTGGGAGGCATGACTGGCACTTAGTGCCCTAATAGGATTTGAACTGACATAACTAGGCCTATGCACTCCTGGTGCAGGCTTACTTCCCAATCAAGAAAACGACGGGCTATATCTCAGCTATAAATACAACCTCCGGCCAACAAGGCCTTATAACCACCTGTAAAGCAAAACAGCTAACCAGAAACGACCATAACAGGGAATCCTATGCGGGCCGACAAGACCACCAAGATATCTAGTTGTGACTGTAAAGTAAAACCAATGCTAAACTAATCTATAGCCGATAAGGCCGCTAATCTATCAGCTAAACAAGGCCCCGCACGGCCAACACATAAACTAAAACACATATGAGCCCCACACGACTAATAACAGCCAACCACTGGGAAATAGAAATAATCTGCAAGCCTCTAGGAGTAATATGATGGTCAGAATAGGGCCCCGACCTACCCATAACCTGTACAATAAAAAAAAGGAGTAAACTTTCTGTCTATAAGCTCCGAAAGAAAGGAGCTGACTCTTCTGCTAATCCTAGCGGGAGGCTAAGAGGGATCTGCTCCTCCTCTATCCATACCTGCAAGTAAGTAATGCAGCGCCCCAGAAAGGGCGTCAGTACAATATGTGCTGAATATGTAAGGGGATAATTGTAAATGACTAAAATAAAGAGATAGAACTGAGAATAACTAAAATGACGGAATAGAGATCATACCTGAGCAATAGAACTTCTTGCTATCTAATTTATTAATAACTAAAGCAAACAAAAACCTTACTTTGCCCCCGTAATCCAGAAGGTACAACCAGCATAGAATAACCGACCTGGGGCCCCCATAAGCCCTGGTGAGTACACTTCAGTCTATATACTATTATCAAGGTCGCACCGGGTCAACTAATAGCTATAGCTGTTCTACCGCCCCCTGCGTCTGCAATTGAGCCTGCTTGGCCCCTGACTATAGCTGTGTCTAAATCCAGTGGACTCTTGATATCTGCACCCCGAGCACCAGGCTCGACGGAGGTATATAGAGCCAACCATGGCATATGAGGACCTGGGATCCCATCTTCGTCCCTTGCAGACGGCATACCGCTCCGTAGAGCGACATCATCTCGCCCCTGGCGGGCATCGACACAGCTAATAACCCTGAGGTCGGTCATGAAGGCTATACAGGCATAATCCATCCCAAACTAAACATGGAATACGGGTTTCAGCTAATAACAACAACTAATCACAATAGACATGCTTCTGCTACTCTTACTGCGACTCGAACTGAGTTATCATGCTAAGGAAACTAACTTGCCGAAGGAAACTGCATTAAAATTCCTCGTTCGCCGATTACTAATTAACTGGCGAGTTTCAGTTCATATTCAACTATTCTTCTCAGCTGCAATCGTATTACTAGGGGAAAATGACTAGTTTCAGTACTAAATTCACTAAAAACGATAACTTTATATATAAATATTAACTATATTTCAACTTAACGGATCACGGTTGAAAACTCGTAATTTCTCGAAAGTCCCGAAGGAAGAAATGCTTACTTTAAGCCTGTGATCATATTGACACTAGCTTGGATCAATTCCAACAACTTTTACTCGGTAGAGTTACGATTTGCCGGGCGAATTCGTGAAAATAACTCCGTAGCAAATGCTCCCTGTAGCCTTAAACTTCAATACCCGAAGTAAATTTTAATTCAGGCGGTGTTCCGTAGTGTAAACGGAGGAAATTTACTTACTTTCTTCGTACTCTCTCTTCTCTGGCCATATATAATATATGAGATGAAGTAAAATCAAAGGGTGGAACATATATATACTTGAGGTGGTGGACAGGAGTTTGTGACACGGACCTTGTCGCGCTAATTTACGAGCGTGCCACGGAGCCCAACGTGAAGGAAGGGGGTCCGTGACATGCCGCCCCTGTCATGGCCTGTTCCAGTCTTCTCCCGTGCGATCTCAATTCCGCGCTCGTTCGACCTTTTCCCGGGCCCTTTCCCGTACGTATTGCACTCTAAAACTCTTAACCAATGTATGAATAGGCCGTCTAACCATTAGAAACTTACGGGGTGTAACACTGAACTCGTAAATTATGAAAAACATACATGCTTGAGAAAATCACCATACTTGTAATTCATAAATTAATGAAGATTAGTTGTAGGAAATCATATCATAAATCATAAACCATAATTTAGAGCTTGGAGAATGGAAATTATAATAGAATCACAAATTTGACTTTTCATGAAATTTGCATAATTGGGCATAATTTTCTAAAAACTTGAAACATGTATTTATAATAAAAATAGGTATAAAATATGTCCTTAAGTCTTAAAATATTCTTTGAAACATGAAGAAAATTGACCTATAAATAAATCATAGAGAATTTTATAAAATTATGATAAAACCTCATAGGATCATAAACTTGATCTAGAACTTAAATTCATAGAATTAAGGAGAATTTTGAGCATGAGAGTGAAAGAAACTCTCATTCATTACCCTACATACCTGGGTAACTTGAATCTATACTTGACTTTGAAAGCCCAAGAGATTTGAGAAGAATTTTGAGGGTTCTAGGCTTGATCTTCAATGGAGAGGTCTAAGTCTTGCATGCATGGGAGGAAAAGGGTTTAGAATAGGTTTAACCCCTATAAACACTTCTTTCAGAGCTTAAAATGATGTAGTTTAGGACCTAGAAGCTTAGGATTTACGAAAATACCCTTAATGAAAATTCTGAAAAATAAGCAGTGCCAGTCGTCATGACTCTTAACACGAGTCATACCCTGAAGTGACGACTAGTGGTCACCTCCCGTTGTCACCACTGGTAGTAGGACTGGTTCTTGAGGATCAAATCACGGATACCTACAACGAGTCGTTATATGTCACTACGGGTTGTGAGGCCACTCGTTGTCACTGAGCCTCAACACTCACTCTCTAAATTTTTCCACGGGTTACAAACCACGACTCGTGGTTTCCTACCACAGGTCGTAACACCACTCATGACAACATATCCATACATAGAACTTCCAAACCACGACCCTTATCACGACTTGTTGTTTCCCATAATGAGTCGTACCACGATCCGTCCTTTCTAACCCTGGCATCCTAATGTCTCACCACGACTCCTGACCACGAGTCGTTAATTATCACCATGAGTCGTTCTGAGGCAAAAATATAGATTTTTTTGCCGAACTCATTTTTAATTCTCCCATCTAGTCTTAGAAACTTTCGAGGTATTATAATATCTCCCTTTTGAGAACATTCGTCCTCGAATATAGACTAAACATACTGAAATGATAAGGAAGGAACTGAAATACCAAGATGGAAGAACTACAGCTGAAACTGATGGAGTGACTGACTCCGAACATGAAATACATGACTAAACTAAATTCGTGAAACATATGTACATGTTGAAACATGAAAGGAACTTACACGCACGGACTTGATATGAAACTGAATAGAGTACTAAGGATGGGATTTATACCTCAAGATGGAACAAAACTGGAAGGGAATAAGTGTGGGTATCTAGCCATCATATCTGTTTCGGCTTCCCACGTAGCTCCCTCAACAAGCTGATTTCTCCACAAAACTTTTACTGATTCTACTTACTTGTTTCTTAAATTTCGAACCTGACGATCAAGGATTTCGACCGGAACCTCCTCATAGCTAAGGTTATCCTTCACACTTATGCTCTCCACCGGAACAACCAAAGTCGGGTCACCAATGCACTTCTTTAACGATGATACATGAAAAACTGGATGCACCGAAGCTAACTCCACCAGTAGCTCCAACTCATATGCCACGTTACCAACACGTCTCACGATCCTATAGGAACCAACATATCGGGGACTAAGCTTCCCTTCCTTTCCAAACCTCATCACTCCCTTCATGGAAGACACCTTCAATAACACCCAATCATCGATGTCAAACTCAAGCTCTCTCCATCTAACATCTGCATAGGATTTTTGTTGACTTTGAGCTGTTTTCAGCCTTTCTCTACTAAGCTGAACCTTCTCTATGGCCTCTTGAATTGAATTTGGCCCTATCAACATAGAGTCACCTACCTCAAACCATCCAATAGGGGATCTACATCTCCGTCCATAAAGAGCCTCAAACAGAGCCATATGAATGCTGGAGTGGTAACTGTTATTGTAAGCGAACTCGATGAGAGGTAAATGATCATCCCAACCACCTTTGAAGTCAATCATACATGCTCTCAACATATCCTAGAGAGTCTGAATGTTCCGCTCGGCCTGACCATCTGTCTATGGATGAAAATCTATGCTAAGCTTGACTGAGTACCAAGACCTTTCTTAAACGATCTCCAAAATTGGGAGGTAAACTGAGTACCTCTATCTGATATGATGGACAAGGGAAATCTATGCAACCAAAATAATCCCGAATGTACAATTAGCATAATCCTCTGCTGAGTCTGTAGTTTTGACCGGTAAGAAAAGGGGCTACTTTAGTCTACCTAACTACAACCACCCAAATAGAGTCATATTGTCGACATGTATGAGGCAACCCTGTAATGAAGTCCATATTGATTTCCTCCCACTTTCATGTAGGGATGTTGATGTCTTGTAGTATACCTCCGGGTCTTTAATGGTCCATTTTCACTTGCTGACAATTCGGACACTTAGCCACAAACTCTGCTAGGTCCTTCTTCATGTCATTCCACCAATAGACTTCTCGTAGGTCACGGTACATCTTGGTGGCACCTGGATGGATAGAATACCGTGAGTTATGAGCCTCATGCAACATCCATTCTCTCAAGTCATCAACACCCGGAACACACAAACGACCCTGATAACAAAGTACACCATCTCCCCCTTGGGAGAAGACCTCCACTTTCTAATTTTGAACCGCTTCTTTCAAATTCACCAAAATAGGATCCTCATCTTTCCTAGCCTTAACCTCAGTCACCAAAGAAGATTCTGAACCATTCTAAACAATGGCACCACCGTTTGTCGAATTCACGAGGAAAACTCCTAGTCGTGCAAGCCAATGCACATCCTTCGCCAACTCTTTCCTTCCTTCTTCCACATGAGAAACACTCTCCATAGACAGTCCGCTAAGGGAATCAGCCACTACATTGGCCTTTCTCGAATAATAAAGGACACTCATGTCATAGTCCTTGAGCATCTCTAACCATCTTCTTTGTTGCAAATTCAAATTCTTCTGGGTGAACATATACTGTAGGCTCTTGTGGTCCATAAACACATTCATATGGACCCATATAAATAGTGTCTTCAAATCTTCAATGTGAACACCACCGCTGCCAATTCTAGGTCATGCGTCGGGTAATTCTTCTCATGAGTCTTAAGTTGTCTAGAGGAATACGCAATGACCTTACCATGCCGCATCAACACACAAACAAGGCCAACCCTAGAGGCATCACAATACACAACAAATCCGTCCGTACCCTTTGGTAGGGTCAATACTAAGGCTGAAGTGAGTCGAGTCTTTAACTCCTGAAAACTCTTCTCACAGGCATCCGACCATTGAAATTTGACTTTCTTCTGTGTCAACTTAGTCAACACTGCTGCAATGGATGAAAATCCTTCAACAAACCTCCTGCAATAGCCAGCTAAACCCAAGAAACTCCTGATCTTTGAAGGACTAACTGGTCTAGGCCAATTCTTCAAGGACTATATTTTGAGAGTCCACTTGCACACCCTCGCTTGACACCACATGGCCTAAAAATGCTACTGAGTATAACCAAAACTCACACTTGCTGAATTTAGCAAACAACTGGCGATCCCTTAGAGTCTGTAGCACAATCCTCAAATGAGCGGCATGCTCCTCCTCACTCCGAGAGTATATGAGGATGTCATCTATGAAGACAATCACGAACATGTCCAAATATGTCTTGAATACCCTGTTCATCAGATCAATGAAAGCTGCAGGATTCGTTAGTCCAAATGACATAACTACAAACTCATAGTGACCATACCGATTCCGGAAAGCTGTCTTCGAGATGTCACTCTCCCTAACTCTGAGCTGATGATACCCGGATATCATCTTCCTAGCCTTAAGCTAAGCTGATCATTGGGCCAAACCTGTTGAAAACATAATATCATAAGTCATAAACATGCATATTTGGAATCATGAGGAACAATTGGAGGACTCGTCTTAAACGACACCATTATGATAGAGCTTACATGATACCCCAACTATCTCACTCAAGTGGGCATAGCCGTCCCAAGCTTGCCAAGGAGAGAAACGATACTTGGCGTGATATCACTAATAAGGACCTCGTAGGGTTAACCATGAATATATACCTATGATGACACGTAGTTTTGAGACCTCGGAGTTTACCTGAACGCCGGGCCTATTCGATGCTAGACACTACTCCCAAAAATATGCACATAAGGGCTCCTATAATTATCGTGAAATCATACAAGAAGTTCATGAGCTAGTTAAATCATTACATACTTGAGCATACTTGAAGAACATACATGACTAGCCATGAAATAAAGGCCCGTGAGTCGGCCAAAATTATAAATTCATAAATTATGAAGAACATACATGCTTGAGAAAATCACCATACTTGAAATTCATAAATTCATGAAGAGTACTTTTAGGAAATCATATCATAAATCATGAACCATAATTTAGAGCTTGGAGAATCGAAATCATAATAGAACCATAAACTTGACTTTTCATGAAAATTGCGTAATTGGGTATAATTTTCTAAAAACTTAAAACCATGTATTTATAATCAAGATAGGTATAAAATCTGTCCATAAATCTTAAAACATGCTTTGAAACATGAAGGGAATTGACCCATAAATTAGGATAAAATCCCCCACAAGATCATAAACTTAATCTAGAACTTAAATTCATGGAATTGAGGAGAATTTTGAGCATGAGAATGAAAGGAACTCTCATTCATAGCCCTACATACCTGGGTAACTTGAATTTATATTTGAATTTGAAAACCCAAGAGATTTGAGAAGAATTTGGATGGTTCTAAGCTTGATCTTCAATGGAGACGTCTAGGTCTTGCATGCATGGGTGGGGAAGGGTTTAGAACAAGTTTAACCCCTTTAAACACCCCTTTCAGAGCATAAAATGACATAGTTTAGGACCTAGGAGCTTAGAATTTAAAAAAATACGCTTAATGAAAATTCTAGAAAATAACTGCCAGTCATCACGACTCTTACCACGAGTCGTACCATGAAGTGACGACTCTAAAGCATATTTTTGTCGTACCCGGAATAGAGATTATACCTGAGCAATAGAACTTCTTGCTATCTAATTTATTGATAACTAAAGCAAACAAAAACCTTGCTTGACCCCCATAAGCTGGAAGGTACAACCAGCATAGAATAACCCACCTGGGGCCCCCATAAGCCCTGAAAAGTACACTTGGGTCTATATACCCCTATCAATGTCGCACTGAGTCAACTTATAGCTATAGCTGTTCTACCAGCCCCCTGCGTCTACAACTAAGCCTGCTCGGCCCCTGACTGTAGTTGTGTCTGAGTCCAATGGACTCCTGATATCTGCACCCCGAGCACCACGCTCGATGGGGGTGTATAGAGCCAACCACGACATATGAGGACCTGGGATCCCATCTTTGTCCCTTGTAGACGGCATACCACTCCGTAGAGCGACGTCATCTCGCCCCTGGCGGGCATCGACACAACTAATAACCCTGGGGTCGGTCATGAAGGCCATATAAACATAATCCATCTCAAACTAAACATGGAATACGGGTTTCAGCAAATAACAACAACTAATCACAATAGACATGCTTCTGGTACTCTTACTGTGACTCGAACTGAGTTATCATGCTAAGGAAACTAACTTGCCGAAGGAAACTGCATTAACATACCTCGTTCGCCGAAAACTGATTAACTGGCAAGTTTCAGTTCGTATTCAATTGTTCTTCTCAACTGCAATCATATTACTGGGGGAAAATGACTAGTTTCAGTACTAAATTCACTAAAAACGATAACTTTATATATAAATATTAACTGTATTTCAACTTAATGGAACACGGTTGAAAACTCGTAATTTCTCAAAAGTCCAGAAGGAAGAAATGCTTACTTTAAGCCTGTGATCGTATTGACACTAGTTTGGATCAATTCCAATAATTTTAGCTAGGCGGAGTTACGATTTGCCGGGCGAATTTCGTGAAAATAACTCTGTAGCAATGCTCCTGCAGCCTTAAACTTCAATACCCGAAGTTAATTTGAATTCGGGAGGAATTTCGTAGCGTAAATGGAGGAAATTTACTTACTTTCTTTGTACTCTCTCTTCTCTGGCCGTATATAATATACGAAATGTGTTATACCCCGTAGGATTCTCAGCACCTAGATGGCCTATTCGTGCGTTGGTCAAGCATATTTGGAAGCCATACGTACTAGGGAAAGGCCCGGGAAAAGACCGGACGAGTAACCTGTCGAACCATCGCGGGAGGAGCCTAGGCAGAGCCCCTCCGCGATGGCAGCGTGTCATAGAGGTGAGGCCTCCGCGTTGGCTCCGTGACACGTTGGCCTTGTCCAGGCTCAAGTATATAAAGCCCCACTTCAGTTTATTTTGGAATTTAATCATAAAATTTCCAGAAAACAGAGAGGAAAACCAGAGAAAGGAAAAAGAACGAAGAGGGTAATATAATTTCATCCGATTACGCTGCCAAACGCAGTCCAAACCCAAATTAACCTCAGATACCGAGGTATTTAGCAGCAGAGAGCATTCCTACGAATTTAGTTTCGTGAAATACGGCCGACGAATTGTCGAGCTACCGAGATAAGGTAAGTAGAATTGCTCCAAACTAGTGTCTATGTGTTCCTAGCTGTGAAGTGAATATTTCTCCCTTCTGGACTTCTGGAAAATAGCGAGTTTTTGACCGTCTTTCGATAAGCCTAAGTTTAGGCTATAATTATATCAAAAGTGACGTTGTTCTTTAGAATAAAGCTATATTTAGTATTAATTGACGTATATATGAATGCAGTTGGGAGAAATAGCGGGAGAACTGACCGAGCCTCGTCCGACAGTCGGATAACCCGAGGTTAAGGTATGTAAAGCTAGTTCCATCGGCAAGTTAGTAGTTTTAGCCCTGTATAGTACAAATAGATTCCGTAATAGAATTCCTGGAGTTGAATGTTAAGTATTGTGCAAGTTCAGTAAACCTAGTTTGCGTTGTTATATCGTATCCAGTCTGAAAGTTAGGAAAGTATGCGCCCAAGGGCAAGTTAGTATTTCAAATCCAGTATAGTCTATTATGTGATTAGCAAGCATGTTGTAAGAATAAAAGAAAAAAACAGATTTTCATAATAAAAGTCAGTAAAGAAAGATCAGATAGACAGACAGTTATGGCCACAGATTAGCCATTTAGTCAGATAGTATCTTGGCTACAGATTAACCATACAGTTAAACAGAGATTACAGAATTAGTATAATTAGTAAAGAATCAGTTCAGTATAGAAACAGATCAGAATAAGAAGTTAGATTTCAGATAGTCTTTTCAGTTATCCATGCTTGCTATTTATATGTGTTATTTGTTTATTGAGACTTGTTGTGGCGTGAGGGCGCCTTCGTCCTTGCTGCCCCTGGATTGGTAATCGTGTCGCCCACTGAGCGGGTGGGTTTACGTCACTCCAAGGAGTGGCATGCCATCCCCAGCTTGGACGAAGATGGGATGAAGCTTTCCCCATAGCAGTCTGATCAGCATTACAGGTACAGCTCCGGTATCAGATAGCCTTGTTGAGCAGTGTCCAGGGAATCAGACCCTATCTGTTACTGCCTGTACATTCAGTTATTACAGGTGTAGCTCCGGTTTCAGATAGCCACGTAGAGTGTGTCCGAGGATCCAGACCCTATCTGTTACTGTCTACACAGGAGTCCTCCGGACCCAGACACGGTTGCTTATATCGGAGGCTATGGCCCGAGCCGGAGACCCAGGGGGATGGTAGAGGAGCTCCGAAGTGAGTAGATGAGTGGAGTGACTTATTTTTGGTTGGTTTTGACCCGGGTAGGGGTATATAGATTGTTTGCTTGCTTGGCGCCATCCGGCTTATGGGGGTTGGTATTGGCTCTTGCTTGCTACTTGTATATCTATTTATGTGCTATATATACTAGTTACTGGACAACAGGCCGTCGCGTCTACAGGTACGTCTCTGCCTTATCAGTACAGAAAGCCCGATCCAGTTTATGTCAGCTTCTTCAGATTCAGTTATCTCCTGCTATACAGAAATGCTAGTTATGCTATCTTCATTCAGTTGTTTTCAGTTGTATTATTTCAGTTGCTTTGCATACTCAGTATCGGTGATACTGACGCCCAGTGAGGCGCTGCATTACTTGCCTGCAGGTACTCATAGACGAGGAGGCGATTCCTCGTGATTCCAGTCAGCTATTGAGTATTCAGCTCCTATCATCCGGAGTCTGATTTCCAAAGGTGTAGCTCTTTTCCTTTTTGTACAGTACGTGTAGGTCGGGGCCCTGTCCCGATCATTTCTGTTGTTATTCCTAGTGGCTTGCAGTCTGTATATATTCCCTGTGGTTAGTTAAGCCGGTCATGTGGGGCCGTGCAGTTCGTTATAGTTATTCAGTATTTCAGTTTCTGTTGGCCGCGTGTGGCCATAGTCAGTCAGTAGTGGTGACCTTGTTGGTCACGTAATTATTTAGCATGCTATCGCTGAGTTGCAGAGAACTAGACAGCATGGTGGCCTTGTCGGCCCGCATAGGTTCCCCTATAGTAGGATGTTTCTGGTTAGCTGTTTTACAGGTGGCTATAGGCCAGTTGGCCGGAGGCTGTGTTTACAGCCGTTATATAGCCCTTTGTTTCCAGAAATTTGAGTTAGAGCCAGCCAGGCACCAGATGTGCTCAGGCTCAACAGTCTAGCAGTTCAGGTCCTAGTAGGGCACCAGGTGCCAGTCATACCCCCCTGAGGCGGGGCGTGACAAACTTGGTATCAGAGCAGGTCGTGTCCCAGGGAGTCTGCAAGCCGTACTAAGTAGAGTCTTGTCTATGGATGTGTTGTGCACCACATACTATAGGCAGGAGGTTGCGAGGCATGATAGGATGGTTACTCTTCTTTCTCAGTCAGTCGTGCTATAGAACGGTACAATATAAGGTCGAATCCCTGAAACTCACCATATTCTTTGTTTACATATAAGAATGGCAGACCAGCGTCATCCTGCCACCGGCAGAAGATTAGATACGGCAGCAGGAGAAGGCACCAGCAGGATGCCTCAGTTTCAGTTAGAATCAACCCGGTCTGAGGGCGATATAGAGGCTTCATGATAGCCCTCTCAGCAGTCCCCCTCACATCAGGAGCCATTGGGTACTACACCTCTCCCGATAGCTCCTGTGCCCTCGCCATCAGATCAGGAGGTTCGTAGCGCTGTGGTTATGTTGGCGAAGATGATGGCCACGCAGCGCCAGTCAGTGCCACCTGTGGCAGCAGAGCCTTCAGGTGGGCCAGGTAGTTCCAGGGTCAGGGAGTTTTTGGCACTGGGTCCCCCATAGTTTACAGGGTCAGATCCGGCAGAGGACCCCCAGGACTTCCTAGATCAGATGCAGAGGATATTCCGAGTAATGCATGTGACCCCTTCAAAGTCTGTAGAGCTGGCAGTGTTTCGGTTAAGAGATATAGCTATTCTGTGGTCGAGAGTTGGGAAAGGTCCCGAGGGAGAGATGTTACCCCTCCGACCTGGACCAGCTTCTCGGAGGCCTTTCTAGATCATTATTTGCCACGAGAGATCCGGCAGGCTCGGATGGACCAGTTCCTACATCTAGAGAAGGGGGCGAGGAGTGTTTGTGAGTATGCTTTACATTTTGACTCCTTAGCCCGTTATGCTCCAACCTTTGTTGATACCATGCCAGTGAGAGTTCACAGATTCATCATGGGCTTGAATCCGGAGTATATTGAGGCATGTATGACGGCGACGTTGCGAGAGGATATGGACATTGCCCGAGTACAGGCTTTTGCTCAGACCATAGAGGGTCTTAGACAGCGACAGCAGAGTAGTAGACAGATCAGTCAGGAGCAGCACCGCAGAGATAGACCAGATGAGATACAGAGGGAAGTTCAGAGAGGACCCAGGCCTTGACTATCAGATAGACCCCCTAGACCCTCACCTCCACAGCAGCAGCAGCGAGGTAGGTATGTTCGTAGAGGGCAGTCAGGGTCCAGTGGCAGTTCCAGAACGGTAGGTTCCCCGCAGCAGAGAAGGGGAGAACAGAGTAGATTTGCACCCTCACCCTGCCCCTATTGTAATCGACCACACTCCGGAGCTTGTAGATATGGCTCTACGGGGTGTTATATTTGCGGGCAGGAGGGGCACCAGATGAGAGACTGTCCAACTAGAGGTCAGGGGAGCAGAGGCAGTCAGGACAGGGGATCCGCAGGTCCACGAGCCCCAACAGCCTCAGCGGGGCGTGGGCCTTCAGGTTCAGCAGGCAGAGGCCGAGGTAGATCGGGAGCCTCCAGTTCAGGTACGGGTACAAGCCGTACTTATGCTTTGCCAGGCAGACAGGATTCAGAGGCGTCTCCAGATGTAGTAACAGGTATGCTGACCATCTGTTCATGCCCTGCTTATGTACTGATTGATCCAGGATCCACCCTGTCATATATTACCCTGTTTGTGGCACGAAAGTTCAATATTGTATCAGAATTATTACAGCATCCCTTTTTGGTATCCACACCCGTTGGTGACTCGATCGTAGCTAGCAGAATTTACCGAGGGTGTACAGTAGAGGTTGCTGACCGTCAGACCATAGTAGATCTGGTCGAGTTAGAAATGATAGATTTTGATGCCATAATGGGTATGGATTGGCTAGTGTCGTGTTTCCCAATGTCGAATGTTGGACCAAGACGGTCCGATTCCACTTTCCAGGAGTGGAAGGGCAGCACCGCTACGCCAAAAGGTAGGTTTATTTCCTACCTTCAGGCGAGGAAATTGATATCCAAGGGATGTATTTACCATCTGGTCAGAGTTCAGGATATCCGAGCAGAATCCCCGACACTCCAGTCTATCCCGGTGGTGAATGAATTCCCTGATGTGTTTCCGGATGAGTTACCTGGTATTCCCCCAGAAAGGGAAATAGACTTTGCTATTGATTTATTACCAGGCACCCAGCCGATATTGATTCCTCTTTATCGCATGGCTCCTGCAGAACTTAGAGAATTAAAGGAGCAGCTGAGAGATTTATTGGATAGAGGTTTTATCAGGCTGAGTACTTCACCATGGGGTGCGCCAGTTTTATTTGTGAGGAAGAAAGATGGCTCGCTCCGAATGTGCATAGATTAGCGGCAATTAAACAAAGTTACAGTGAAAAACAAGTACCCGCTTCCTAGAATTGATGACTTATTTGATCAGTTGCAGGGAGCCAGATACTTTTCTAAGATAGACTTGCGGTCCGGATATCACCAGGTTCGCGTTCGTGAAAGGGATATTCCCAAAACAGCGTTCAGGACCCGATGTGGACACTTTGAATTCCTAGTTATGTCCTTTGGGTTGACGAATGCCCCAGCAGTATTTATGGACCTGATGAACAGTATATTCAGACCTTTCCTGGACTTGTTCGTAATAGTGTTTATTGATGATATTCTGGTGTATTCTCGCTCTGAAGCAGATCACCGGATTCATTTGCGGACAGTGCTCTAGATCCTCAGGGACCGCCAGTTATATGCTAAATTTTCTAAGTGTGAGTTCTGGCTGAATTCAGTAGCCTTCTTGGGGCATATTGTGTCGGATGTTGGTATACAGGTTGACACGCAGAAGATAGAAGCAGTCAAATCATGGCCCAGGCCTACCACTCCGACCGAGGTCCGCAGTTTTCTGGGATTAGCGGGGTATTACAGGAGGTTTGTTGAGGGATTCTCTACTATAGCAGCACCTCTGACTAAACTGACGCAGAAGGCAGCAAAGTTTCAGTGGACAGAGGCATGTGAGCAGAGCTTCCAGGAGTTGAAAGATAGATTGACCTCCGCCCCAGTGCTAGCCTTGCCGGAAGGTACAGAAGGTTATTCAGTATATTGCGACGCGTCAGGCGTTGGGTTGGGTTGCGTGTTGATGCAGCATGGTAAGGTGATTGCATATGCCTCCAGACAGCTGAGGAAACACGAGAAGAATTATCCTACCCACGACCTGGAGTTAGCAGCAGTGATCCACGCCTTGAAAATGTGGAGACACTACCTGTATGGCGTCCATGTTGATATTTTTACAGATCACAAGAGCCTACAGTATATCTTCACTCAGAGGGAGATGAATCTGCGGCAACGTCACTGGTTGGAGTTGTTCAAAGATTATGATGTGAATATTCTGTACCACCTGGGGAAAGCTAATGCTGTAGCAGACGCTCTCAGTCGAAAGTCCATGGGGAGCTTGGCTTATTTGCAACCCGAGCAGCGGGAATTGGTCAGGGAGATACATCAGCTAACTAGCTTAGCCGTTCGTGTAGCAGAAACAGAGGACGGTAGAGCGGTAATTCAGAACACCGCCGTGTCATCGTTAGTTGTGGAAGTGAAAGAACGACAATTTGAGGATCCTGACCTAGTTCAGCTTAGAGATTATATTCCACTAGGGAAGGCGCCAGGATTTCGGGTAGCAGAGGATGGAGTGCTGCATTGTAAGGATCGTTTATGTGTTCCTAATGCTTCAGGCCTCCGCCAGCAAATTATGAACGAGGTACATTACGCCCGTTATTCCCTTCATCCCGGTGCGACAAAAATGTACCATGACATCAAAGAGAACTACTGGTGGCCAGGTATGAAAAGGGAGATTGCTGAATTTGTAGCCCGGTGTCCTAACTGCCAACAGGTAAAGGCGGAACACCAGAAACCAGGCGGGTTAACTCAGGACATAGTTGTGCCTCTCTGGAAATGGGAAGCAGCGAATATAGATTTTGTGGCAGGATTACCCTGTACCAGACACAGACATGACTCTATATGGGTAATAGTTGACAGATTGACTAAATTAGCTTATTTCCTGCCAGTCAGAACTACTTTCTCGGCTGAAGATTATGCGGAGTTGTATATCCGAGAGATAGTTAGATTGCACGGAGTGCCAGTATCCATAATTTCAGACAGAGGAGCATAGTTCACGGCTAGGTTTTGGCAATCGTTCCAGAAGGGACTGGGAACGCAGATTAATCTGAGCACAGCCTTCCACCCTCAGACAGACGGACAGGCTAAGCGCACTATTCAGACGCTCGAGGATATGCTGCGAGCGTGTGTGCTAGATTTTGGTGGTAGCTGGGACGAGCATTTGCCGTTGATAGAGTTTGCTTATAATAATAGCTATCATTTGGCTATTCAGATGGCGCCTTTTGAGGCTTTATACGGGCGAAAGTGCAAATCGAGTGTTGGCTGGTTCGAAACAGGGGAGTCAGCAATAATTGGGCCAGACATTGTTCAGCAGTCAGAAGAGAAAGTAAAGCTTATCAGAGAACGCCTATTGACTGCACAGAGTCACCATAAATCATATGCAGATGTACGGCGCAGAGACCTGGAGTTTAATGTGAATGACTGGGTATTTCTGAAAGTATCCCCGATGAAAGGGGTGATGAGATTCGGCAAGAAGGGTAAGCTCAGTCCGAGATTTGTTGGGCCTTATCAGATTCGTCGAAGGATAGGCCGAGTAGCATATGAGTTGAACTTGCCCCCAGAGCTAGAATCCATTCATCCGGTCTTTCATGTGTCTATGCTGAAGAAATGCATAGGAGACCCGTCCAGAGCAGTCCCAGTCCAGGATATCCAGGTTACAGAAGAGCTGGCCTACGAGGAGGTTCTGGTAGCTATCCTAGACAGACAGATTCGTAGATTGAGAACTAAAGATATTGCATCTGTCAAGGTATTGTGGCGTAACAGGAACCGAGAGGAGATAACATGGGAGGCTGAAGAAGATATGAAAGCTAGATATCCTCACCTATTTCAGACCTAGTCAGGCGACAGGTATGTCTGTATTATTACTTATGTAGTACCTTATGGTTGTATATGTATAAGTGAGAAAGATTGATGTTTAGCTATCCGGTAAATCTTAAAGCATTGCGTGCAGTACCTGTGTTGGACTTTTCTGCATTTCAGGTTTTTGCTATAGTCCATATTACAAGGGAGACTCTGCCGAAATTTTTCTAGGTAGTAAGTTGAGAAGTCCTCTAGATAGAAGTTTACATTCGAGGATGAATGTTCTTAAGGGGGGGAGAATGTTATACCCCGTAGGATTCTCGGCACCTAGATGGCCTATTCGTGCATTGGTCAAGCATATTTGGAAGCCATACGTACTAGGCAAAGGCCCGGGAAAAGACCGGACGAGTAACCTGTTGAACCATCGCGGGAGGAGCCGAGGCAGAGCCCCTCCGCGATGGCAGCGTGTCATAGAGGTGAGGCCTCCGCGTTGGCTCCGTGACACGTTGGCCTTGTCCAGGCTCAAGTATATAAAGCCCCACTTCGGTTTATTTTGGAATTTAATCATAAATTTTCCAAAAAACAGAGAGGAAAACCAAAGAAAGGAAAAAGAACGAAGAAGGTAATATAATTTCGTCCGATTACGCTGCCAAACGCAGTCCAAACCCAAATTAACCTCAGATACTGAGGTATTTAGCAGCAGAGAGCATTCCTACGGATTTAGTTTCGTGAAATACGGCCGACGAATCGTCGAGCTACCGAGCTAAGGTAAGTAGAATTGCTCCAAACTAGTGTCTATGTGTTCCTAGCTGTGAAGTGAATATTTCTCCCTTCTGGACTTCTGGAAAATAGCGAGTTTTTGACCGTCTTTCGATAAGCCTAAGTTTAGGCTATAATTATATCAAAAGTGACGTTGTTCTTTAGAATAAAGCTATATTTAGTATTAATTGACGTATATATGAATGCAGTTGGGAGAAATAGCGGGAGAACTGACCGAGCCTCGTCCGACAGTCGGATAACCCGAGGTTAAGGTATGTAAAGCTAGTTCCTTCGGCAAGTTAGTAGTTTTAGCCCTGTATAGTACAAATAGATTCCGTAATAGAATTCCTGGAGTTGAATGTTAAGTATTGTGCAAGTTCAGTAAACCTAGTTTGCGTTGTTATATCGTATCCAGTCTGAAAGTTAGGAAAGTATGCGCCCAAGGGCAAGTTAGTATTTCAAATCCAGTATAGTCTATTATGTGATTAGCAAGCATGTTGTAAGAATAAAAGAAAAAAACATATTTTCATATTAAAAGTCAGTAAAGAAAGATCAGATAGACAGACAGTTATGGCCACAGATTAGCCATTTAGTCAGATAGTATCTTGGCTACAGATTAGCCATACAGTTAAACAGAGATTATAGAATCAGTATAATTAGTAAAGAATCAGTTCAGTATAGAAACAGATCAGAATAAGAAGTTAGATTTCAGATAGTCTTTTCAGTTATCCATGCTTGCTATTTATATGTGTTATTTGTTTATTGAGACTTGTTGTGGCGTGAGGGCACCTTATTGAGTGTCCTCGCCGCCCCTGGGTTGGTAATCGTGTCGCCCACTGAGCGGGTGGGTTTACGTCACTCCAAGGAGTGGTATGCCGTCCCCAGCTTGGACAAAGATGGGATGAAGCTTTCCCCATAGCAGTCTGATCAGCATTACAGGTACAGCTCCGGTATCAGATAGCCTTGTTGAGCAGTGTCCAGGGAATCAGACCCTATCTGTTACTGCCTGTACATTCAGTTATTACAGGTGTAGCTCCGGTTTCAGATAGCCACGTAGAGTGTGTCCGGGGATCCAGACCCTATCTGTTACTGTCTACACAGGAGTCCTCCGGACCCAGACACGATTGCTTATATCGGAGGCTATGGCCCGAGCCAGAGACCTAGGGGGCCGGTAGAGGAGCTCCGAAGTGAGTAGATGAGCGGAGTGACTTATTTTTGGTTGGTTTTGACCCGGGTAGGGATATATAGATTGTTTTCTTGCTTGGCGCCATCCGGCTTATGGGGGTTGGTATTGGCTCTTGCTTGCTACTTGTATATCTATTTATATGCTATATATACTAGTTACTAGACAACAGGCCGTCGCGTCTACAGGTACGCCTCTGCCTTATCAGTACAGAAAGCCCGATCCAGTTTATGTCAGCTTCTTCAGATTCAGTTATCTCCTTCTATACAGAAATGCTAGTTATGCTATCTTTATTCAGTTGTTTTCAGTTGTATTATTTCAGTTTCTTTGCATACTCAGTATCGGTGATACTGACGCCCAGTGGTGCGCTGCATTACTTGCCTGCAGGTACTCATAGACGAGGAGGCAATTCCTCGTGATTCCAGTCAGCTATTGAGTATTCAGCTCCTATCATCCGGAGTCTGATTTCCAGAGGTGTAGCTCTTTTCCTTTTTGTACAGTACGGGTAGGTCGGGGCCCTGTCCCGATCATTTCTGTTGTTATTCCTAGAGGCTTGCAGTCTGTATATATTCCCCGTGGTTAGTTAAGCCGGCCGTGTGGGGCTGTGCAGTTCGTTATAGTTATTCAGTATTTCAGTTTCTGTTGGCCGCGTGTGGCCATAGTCAGTCAGTAGTGGTGACCTTGCCGGTCACGTAATTATTTAGCATGCTATCATTGAGTTGCAGAGAACTAGATAGCATGGTGGCCTTGTCGGCCCACATAGGTTCCCCTATTGTAGGATGTTTCTGGTTAGCTGTTTTACAGGTGGCTATAGGCCAGTTGGCCGGAGGCTGTGTTTACAGCCGTTATATAGCCCTTTGTTTCCAGAAATTTGAGTTAGAGCCAGCCAGGCACCAGATGTGCTCAGGCTCAACAGTCTAGCAGTTCAGGTCCTAGTAGGGCACCAGGTGCCAGTCATACCCCCCCTGAGGCGGGGCGTGACAAAATGAAGCAAATCAAAGGGTGGAACATATATATACTTGAGGTGGTGACCTTGTTGCACCAATTTACGAGCGTGCCACAGAGCCCAACACGGAGGAAGGGGGTCCGTGACTCGCCGCCCCTGTCGCGGCATGTTCCGGGTGTGTTCTGACCTTCTCCCGCGTGATCTCATTCCGCGCTCGTTCGACCTTTCCCCGAGCCCTTTCCCGTACATATTGCATTCTAAAACTATTAACCAATGTACGAATAGGCCGTCTAACCATGAAATAAGGGCTCGTGAGTCGGCCAAAATTATAAACTCATAAATTATGAAGAACATACATGCTTGAGAAAATCACCATACTTGAAATTCATAAATTCATGAAGAGTACTTTTAGGAAATCATATCATAAATCATGAACCATAATTTAGAGCTTGGAGAATCGAAATCATAATAGAACCATAAACTTGACTTTTCATGAAACTTGAGTAATTGGGTATAATTTTCTAAGAACTTGAAACCATGTATTTATAATCAAGCTAGGTATAAAATTTGCCCATAAATCTTAAAACATGCTTTGAAACATGAAGGGAATTGACCCATAAATTAGGATAAAATCCCCCACAAGATCATAAACTTGATCTAGAACTTAAATTCATGGAATTGAGGAGAATTTTGAGCATGAGAATGAAAGGAACTCTCATTCATAGCCCTACATACCTGGGTAACTTGAATTTATATTTGAATTTGAAAACCCAAGAGATTTGAGAAGAATTTGGAAGGTCCTAAGCTTGATCTTCAATGGAGATGTTTAGGTCTTGCATGCATGGGAGGGGAAGGGTTTAGAACAGGTTTAACCCCTTTAAACACCCCTTTCAGAGCATAAAATGACGTAGTTTAGGACATAGGAGCTTAGGATTTACAAAAATACGCTTAATGAAAATTCTAGAAAATAAATACTGCCAGTCATCACGACTCTTACCACGAGTCGTACCATGAAGTGACGACTCGTGGTCACCTCTCGTTGTCACCACTGGTCATAGGACTGGTTTATGAGGATCAAATCATGGACGCCTACAACGAGTCGTTACATATCAGCACAGGTCGTGAGGCCACCCATTGTCACTGAGCCTCAACTCTCACTTTCTCTAAGTTTTTCCACGGGTTACAAAGCACGGCTCATGGTTTCCTACCACGGATCCTAACACGACTTTTGGCAACACATCCATACACAGAATTTCCAACCCATGACCCTTATCACGACTCGTTGTTTTCCACAATGATTCGTACCATGATCCTTCCTTTCCAACCCTGGCATCCCAGTGTCTCACCACGAGTCGTTACTTCTCACCATGAATCATATCGAGAATCATCTAAGACAAAAATATGGATTTTTCTGCTGAACTCATTTCCAATTCTCTCATCTAGTCTTAGAAACTTTCGGGGTATTACACTACCACACCTATCATCTCTATCATTATAATTATATGCATTGTCTCCACCACCGCCATCACCGCTGCCATCTCCATCTCCACCACCATAATCAGTGAATACCACTGTTGCAGTCAATTCCTACTACCAACTACCTCCACCCAGAGGCGATTTTACACATAAAAAATAGGGCACATGAACCCGTGGTCTTTTCGTAAAACTCGATATTTTATGTATATATTTTTTACAATTGATATAATATTATATGCTGACGCTTATGCTATAAGAAGGCTAGATGGTGCACTTGGTTGAAGGTTAAATTATTTACTTGGGGTACTTGGGATCAATTTCCACTTAATACATTTTTCTTGGTGTTGCACCCATGTTGTAGAAATCCTAGATTTGCCTCTGTCTCCACCATCACAAATAGCACCGCCTGCAAACTACCACCAAATATAATCAATCACAGCACATTTTTCAGCTACCACCAACATTATAAGCTATTGACATCAATCAACTTCATCATCATAACTACCACCACCATTATCAACCGCAACCATCACTCGGTGATCACTATAACACCAATCACCTTCACCATCACAACTATCACCTCCATCATTATTAGCCACTAACATCAACCATTACCACCACACCTCTATAAATTATTCCCACCATCACGAATATAAATGTTTCATTCTTTTTATCAAACAGTAATTTTATTTTACTGAATTTATATTTTTTAAGTATCTAATTACTTTTAAATTTAAATTATATATTTATTATGTTTACAAATAAATAAATTATACATATTTAGATACTGCAAAACAAATATCATAATTATTTAATATTTAAATTTAAAAACAATATTTTAATAATTTAAATTCAAATATTTTAATTTTAATAAAAATAAATGAAATCTAAATAAATACAAATAATAATTTTAGATTCAAAAAATCAAATGAATTAAAAGAAAGTTCTAAATTCAAATTCATTAATTTCATATTCTAAATCTGTTTGCTGAAGAACCTTCCGGATCGTGCCATGGAGTGGAAATCGCAAATCCCATGGTATTAGATCCGTCTTATTCCTTTTAATAAAAAATATCGTATCGCAGCCCGAAAAGGTCTGCAATTAATTAAAAAATAATTATAATTTTCATTTCTTATTAATTTTAATCATTATACATTATATAATTAGTTTGTACCTCTATATATGCTTGTTATATATTGAATATACAGCAGCAATGACTATAAATTATTACGACTAAATCGACAAAAAAAATTTAATTGACTGGTTAAAAATGTTAATATCCCTAGCTCCTTTTATGCTACAATGAAAATATTACTTGCCCCTCTTCTATTTGCGTGAAAATTTTATTTTTTAATATTAAATATTTATATTAACAATAATTTTTTATGATTCAAATCGATAATTTAAATATAATGACAGAACATAACTTGGATCATTGTTCCCCTTTGGTGTGTGAAAGATATATAGTATTTTATTAGGATTCATTGAACCACTTTATTCTATGACCATGACACAGTCTTAGCAACTTAATTAATTGTTTCAAATACTCTATTTTTCCTAAGGAGAATAACGATGACTCTGATTATTATTATAAAAATAATAAGAATAATAATAGAACAATCAGCTGCAAAATGGTACTGTCTATTTCTAATAGAGAAATTAGTAACACGTCCTACATTCAAATGATTTGGTGCAACGTGTCTTATAAACCCTCTTTTCCTCTAAAACCTTATTTATTTATTTATTTATTTTATTATTTTGAAATTAGTGAAAGTCAACGACAACCTCATATATTACCCCCAAACAAAATACATCTTTAATTCCCTTTTAAAATAGTG
The DNA here is from genome assembly GCA_035772735.1 of Datura wrightii. Taxonomy (NCBI): domain Eukaryota; kingdom Viridiplantae; phylum Streptophyta; class Magnoliopsida; order Solanales; family Solanaceae; genus Datura; species Datura wrightii. The sequence goes on along the minus strand of JASDFA010000006.1, from coordinate 18,570,208 downwards.
AGGGAGGACTAGATGTGCAATATATTTGTTATTTACTACTTGAGAAAAGATCAAATTTATAAATTAATAGCTTATTTGGTCAAGCTTTTAAGAGATTAAAAGTGATTATTTTTTTAAAAAAAAGTACTTTTTCTTAAATAAAAGAAAAGAAGATGAGGTATTTCTTACCAAAAGTATTTTTTTAATAAGAACTTTTAAAAAAATCACTTCTTAAAATAAACTGATTTTAAAAGATTGGCCGAATAGATTATAATTGTAATAGATTGTAACTTTAAAACATAATAAAAGAGGAAACTTGATGAAAGTTTCAGGATCCAGAAGCTTCCTTAAAGCAGTTATGCAGAGGAGAATTTGGTTATAAGTGGAGGAGTTAGTTAGAAATGGCAGTTGTAATTAGTTAGTGGTTAGGGAGTGTCAACTGGCATTTTAACAGCTGTAGTCGGTTAATCATTCACTGCACCAGTGCTCTATAAATAAGTGCAGTGATTCAGTTCAAATGTATGAAAAAAATCTCCTTCTTTATCTCAATTGTTCTTCAATAAAGTGATCATGAGTTGATTTATATCTGATTTTTAATATGGTATCAGAGCAGGTGATTTCCGCACACCACACAGTGTTATTTTGAATCTAATCTCGATCAACTAGTTGAATTGAAAGATGGCAGTAGATCCTACAGTAACCCCGGCAATGATAGAAATTGATCATCATCATTCTTTGTATCTCCAGGCTTCAGATAATCCAGGAGCTTCGCTCATTCCAATTCAGCTGACAGGAGCTGAAAATTATGGCTTGTGAAGTAGATCAATGAGGATTGCTTTGCTTGCAAAAGGAAAATTGAGATTTGTGAATGGATTCTACAAAAAGGAGATGCAGAAAGATGAATTGCGAGATCTCTAGGACAAATGCGATGCTATTGTACACTTGTGGATTATGAATTTTGTTTCAAAAAACTTGCTGAATGGAATTGCATATGGTACAAATGCTCGTGCAGTATGGGAGGATCTGAAGGAACGATTCAATAAGGTAAATCGTATGAGAATCTTCTAGTTGCATAGAGAGATTGCAACTCTCTCACAAGGTACAACTTCTGTTTCTGTGTATTATTCGAGGTTGAAGGTACTCTGGGATGAATATGATATGATTGTGCATGTGCCTAGTTGTGGATGTGATAAATCCAAAGATTATGTTGAGCATCTTCAGGAACAAAGGTTATTATAATTTTTAGAAGGATCGAATGATTCTTATCATCACACTAGGAGACAGATTTTGTTGAAAACTATAGCACCAACAGTTAATCAAGCTTATTCCATGATCATTGAAGTTGAGATTGACAAGTCAATCACAGTAAACTCTAACATTAGAGATACATAAAATGATCCATTGGCGATGCAGTTTGGCAGAGGATAGGCTTATCAAGGATCCACAGGTAGAGGACAACCTTATCAAGGCACAATTGGGAGAGGTTAACCTTACAAAGGCAAGAAACCATTTACAATTTGTGAATGGTGCCAGAAGAATTGAACTTGAAGGAACAATGCTGGAAGATAATAGGCTATCTAAGTGATTCTCAGGATAGGAAGAAGTCAGTTGCTGTGAACAACTTAACTGGAGAAGATCCTGGCTAGAAGCATCTCTCGATTAAAGGGAAGACAGTTGTTGAACAAGGATCTAGAGGGACTCCATTCAGTGAAGAACAATACAAGCAAATTCTTAGTCTACTGAACAAATAGACTAATGGTTATCAACAAGTTAACCTAGCAGGTTTGGCTACTTGCTTATTGACATCTTCTACACCTAGTGAATGGGTTGTAGAATCAGGAGCAACATATCATGTTTCAGCAGAATTAGAATTGCTAAACAATGTTGTCAAAACAGTAGGAAGTACAGGAGATAAAGTACACCTACCAACTGGAGAAAGGCTGATATTATGCACTTTGGCAACATCAATCTATTTGGTGTTGATGTATTGCAGAATGTATTACATGTCCCAAAATTTAAGTTCAACCTATTGTCAGTATCTAAGCTAACCAAAGAAATATCTTGTGCTGTCACTTTCCTCCCTGGATTGTGTGTGTTTCAGGATCTCTCAAGTGGCAGGGTCAAGGGGATTGGTATAGAGAGGGATGGTTATTACATACTGACTGATGCAGTGAGAAACTAGATTAAGAGGGACACACCTATGGCTGCAACAATACACTAACAGGATGAAGTTGCTTTATGGCATAAAAGATTGGGACACACTTCATCAAGTACCATGAATAAGTTGGATTTCTTGAAGAATGTTGATAGTAGTTTTCTCCAAAATAAGTGTACTATTTGTCCTTTGGCTAAGCAAGCTAGACTGATGTTTTCAAGTAGTATGTCTAGGACAAGTTCATCTTTTACTCTTGTACACATGGATTGGTAGGGACCCTATAAAACTCCTACTTTTGATTAAAAATAGTATTTCTTAATTGTTGTGGATGATTATAGTAGGTACACTTGGATTTATTTGCTGCAATTGAAATCTGAAGTCATTGTGGTCCTAAAGGCTTTATTTTTTGGTGATGGTGCATAATCAATTTGGAAGGACGGTTAAAACTGTTAGGAAAGATAATGGTAGAAAATTTTTTAACTCTCAATGTACTGAGTTATTTCAGGAGCTAGGCATTATTCATCAAAGCAGTTATATGTATACTCCACAATAAAATGGTGCGGTGGAAAAAAAGCATAGGCATATTCTTGACACAGCTAGAGCCTTGAGATTTCAAGCTTCCATTCCCATTAAATACTGGGGACTATGCATTAAGATAGTTGTTTTCATCATCAACAGGCTACCCTCTACTGTCCTGCATGGTAAAATTCCTTATGAGTTGTTGAACAGAAGGAAGATCTCCATTCAACATCTCAGGATGGTAGGATGTTTAGCCTATGCCATAGCCCTTCTTAAAGGTGATAAATTTGCTTAGAGAGCAAGAACTGTTGTGTTAATGGGTTTTTTTGAAGTCCAAAAGGGTTATATATTACTGTATTTAGCTAATGACCATCTCTTTGTCAGTAGGGATGTGGTCTTTAGAGAACCCATATTTCCCTTTCATGATATGCAGGTATTGTCATTTGAATCCTCAGGTCCCTATGAGGAGCTCCAGTTATTTGATGATACCCATTTTCCTCAGTCTATTGAGCAGCATTTTTGAAATGAGATAAATGAAGAAACAACTATTCCTTCTACCACTAATGACCTGGAGACAGAAGCACAAGGCCTTAATGATCCCATACAGACATTAGATGATGTAGCTCCAACATCTGAGTCTAAAGCAGCACCTTTGCCTTTGCCTATTCCACAGGTTGATGCCTCTAATCCTACAGGATCTAGTCTTAGGAGATCTTCCAGACAAGTCAAGGAACCTTTGTGGTTGAAATATTATGTCTCCAAGAAAGCTACCATCCAACCTCCATATTCCCTATATCATTATATATCCTATGATAATAATTCTCCAGCTTATCACAGTTTCCTAGCAAAGTTTTCTGTTTTAATAGAACCTAAATCTTTCACGGAGGCAGCTAAGGACCCTAGAAGGATTGATGCAATGCAACAAGAAATTCAAGCTCTTAAGGCAAATGCTACCTGGAAAGTTATTGATCTTCCCCATGAAAAGAATACAGTGGGTTCTAAGTGGGTGTATAAAATTAAATATAAGGTTGATGGATCAGTGGAGAGGTTCAAAGCCAGACTAGTAGCAAAGGGATACAACCAATAGAGGGACTTGATTATCATGACACATTCTCTCCTATTGCCAAGATGGTAACAGTGAGATCTGTCATTGCTTTGGCTGCATCTAAAGGCTGGTCTATGTCCCAAATGGATGTGTATAATGCTTTTTTGCAAGGAGATTTAAATGAGGAGGTGTACATAGAATTACCCCAGGGGTTTGGCAAGCAGGGGGAGTATAAGGTTTGTCATCTGTTGAAATTACTGTATGGGCTTAAATAAGCCTCTAGACAATGGAACATATAAATTGACTGAGGCACTTCTCACAGCAGGTTTTTCTCAAAGCAGTCATGATTACTCTCTTTTCACTGTGAAGAAAGGACCAGATATAGTGATCATCCTAGTTTATGTGGATGACTTGCTTATCACTGGGAGTAGCATGGCACTAATCAATAAAACAAAGACTGTTATGCATTAGAAATTCAGGGTTAAGGATCTAGGGCCCTTGAAATTTTTTCTGGAGATTGAGATCTTAATTCTGAGAAGGGTGTCTTGATGAATCAGAGGAAGTATGTCCTAGAACTCATTTCAGATATGGGGTTAAGAGGTGCAAAACCATTTACCACTCCCATTGAAGTCAATCACAAGCTGACAACACATGAGTATGACATGGTTGTAGGCATTATAGGAGATGCATTTGTCACAACCCACCTTGGGGGGTATGACGGCACTTGGTGCCTGCTAGACTCTGGACTGCTAACTGGTCCAGCCTGAGCACATCTGGTGCTTTGGCTGGATTTGGCTCTATTTCAAGAAACAAATCGGCTATATAACGGCTGTAACTACAGCCTCCGGCCAACTGGCCTGTAGCCATCTGTACCTGTAACAACAGCTAACCAGAAACAGACTTGTAACAAGGAACCTATGCGGGCCGACAAGGCCACCATGCTGTCTAGTTATCTGTAACTCAACACAAGACTGCTGTAAAACTACGTGACCGGCAAGGTCACCAGTACTGTCAAACTAAGGCCCCACACGGCCAACATAAACTGGAATACAAAATAGCTACAGCAGACTGCACGGCCCCACACGACCGGCTCAAATAACCATAGGGAATATATACAGACTGCAAGCCTCTACGAATATTGTAAGAAACTAATAGAAATGATCGAGACAGGGCCCCGACCTACCCATACTGCACAACAAAAGAAAAAGAGCTACACCTCTGGGAATCAGACTCCGGATGACAGGAGCTGATGACTCACTGGCTGGCTGGAATCACGAGGGATCGGCTCCTCGTCCGTGAGTACCTGTAGGCAAGCAATACAGCGCCCCGCTGGGCGTCAGTACCACAGGTACTGAGCATGTAAAGCAAACTGAAATATGCAACTGAAACGAATAGCACAATAACATGACATTTAAGTAACAAGTAGCTGAGTCTATCTAGCTGAGGATAACTAGGGAGAGTTTATACATTCTGTAACTAACTGAGCGTACCTGAAGACGTGTCGTCCTTCTGTCTATCAGTATCTACTAGCACATATCAATATACATAATAATACACACAATACCTGACCGACCCCCATAAGCCGGAAGGTGCCAACCAAGCAAGCAATCTATTTACCCCTACCCGGGTCTAAACCAACCAAAAACAAGTCACTCCACTCATCTGATAACTGTGAGCTCCTCCTACCGGCCCCCTTGGGTACGTAGCTCAGGCCTTGGCCTCTGACAATAAACTGTGTCTGAGTCCGAAGACTCCTGCCTCTGGGCACAGGTGTGCACACAGAGTGGTCTGCCCCTGTAAACAGGGTGTGCTAGCTCTGCGCAGAGTAAACTGAACTACCCCTACAAGCAGGGTGGTCTGGACCGTATTATCATGGTGGTCGGCCATCATCGTCCTTTAGTCGGACGGCATCGCCCAGCTGGTGGCGGTATCTGAATTTGGTATCGACACAGCTATAACCCAGGGGCGGTGGGGATGCTAAAGGGTGCCCACATGCCACAACAAGTCTCAACATACAAGACACATACACAGCAAGCATGCTCAATGGGAAATACTAACCATATTCTCTTCTTGTATCTCAAGGCCAGTTTGTATTAAATAACTGATACTATATTCTGTTTTACACTATTTCTGATTGCTGGACTAACTGCTACCTGGCCTTTATCTGTCTATCTGATTATATCTGGATATAGCTCAATAACATAAAATGTACCATCTACTACTGGATACAATCTCAACAGATGTACTACGTATTGCCTGAATATCTACTATTCTGATTATCGCATGATACGTGATTAATATACTAGCATGCTTGCTGGAAACTGTAGTAAAATCGTTCCTGTACGCTGGGTATCGGTTAATAGCCTTTATTCTATTTACTTTCTAAGATGTACTTCCTGGCTTGCCAAAAGAATAACTTTACATACCTGGTTTCTGAGTACCCGACTGACCGGTGTGATTTCCGTCGGTACTTCTGCTGTTTCTCCCAACTACATTCATATACACGTCAATTAGAACTAAATACATTAATATTCGGGAGAAATTGTCACTTTAGATATATATATTTATCCCAACTTTAACCTTTCGAAAAACGGTCGAAAACTCATTATTTTTCAGCGGTCCAGAAGGGAGAAATATTCACTTCTCAGCTAGGAACACATAGACATTAATTTAGAGCAATTCTACTTACCTTAGTTCGGCGGCTCGCCGATTTGTCGGCCGTATTTTACGAAACTAAATCCGTAGGAATGCTCTCTGCTGCTAAATATCTCAGTATCTGGGGTTAATTTGAATTTGGGCAGCATTTAGCAGCGTAATCGGACGAAAATTATTTAATTTCCTTCGTTCTTACTCCTCTCTGTCGTACCCTCTGTTTTCTGGAAATTTTCCTTTGATTAAAATGAATTTAAACCGAAGTGGGGCTTATATACTTGAGCCTGAACCTGGGCAACGTGTCACGGAGCCATCGCGGAGGCCTCACCTCCGTGACACGCTGCCATCGCGGAGGGGCTCTGCCTCAGCTCCTCCCGCGATGGTTCGACGGGTTTCTCGTCCGATCTTTTTCCCGACCTTTCTCTAGCACGTATGGCCTTCTAATATGCTTAACCAACGTGCGAATAGGTCGTCTAGGTGTCGGGAATTATACGGGGTATAACAGCATTGCTGGAGGATGTTACTTCCTATCAAAGGCTTGTTGGGAGATTGTTATATGTAACAATCACCAGACCAGACATAAGCTATGCAGTTCAAATCTTGAGTCAGTTTATGCAACAACCTAAATAGTCTCACTGGAATGCAACTATAAGATTAGTAATACTTGAAGTTTACACCTGCATAAGGCATTGTCATCCATCCACACTTCTCAAATACACTTACATGCTGGTGTGACTCAGACTGGGTAGCATGTCCTAACACAAGGAGGTCGATCACTGGTTATGTCATCAAGTTGGGAAGTTCATTGATATCGTGGAAATCAAATATGTAACCTACTGTTTCTAGGAGTTCAGTTGAGGTTGAATATAAAAGCATGGCTGCAGCAGTAGCAGAGGTTACTTGGCTTCTAGGACTATTTAAGGAATTAAATGTTGATATTAAAAAACCTGTATGTATTTTTACTTACAGCAAATCTGCTATGCAGATTGCACACAATCCCATATTCCATTAACGAACAAAGTATATTGACATAGATTGTCATTTCATTGGGGACAAAATCAAAGAAGGTATGGTGGAAGCTGTTTATGTCAAAACTACGGAGCAACAAGCAGACTTACTTACTAAGGGTCTTGGTCGAGCTCAATTTAATCATCTCTTAGTCTAGCTGGGAGTGCTCAATATTTTTCACCCTCCAACTTGAAGGGGAGTGTTGAAAGTTTCAGGATCCAGAAGCTTCATTGAAGCAGTTATGTAGAGGAGAAGTTAGTTATAAGTGGAGGAGTTAGTTAGTTAGAAATGCCAGCTGTAATTAGTTAGTGGTTAGGGAGCGCCAACTGACATTTTGACAGCTGTAGTCGGTTAAAAACTCACTGCATAGTACTCTATAGATAGGTGTAGTGATTCAGTTCAAATGTATGAAAAAAATCTCCTTCTTCATCTCAATTGTTCTTTAATAAAATGATCATGAGTTGATTCATATCTGATTTTTAATAAAACTTTAGAATTATGGAAGTTAACACTTTCATTTTTCTCGAACATGAAAAACATTTACCTATTATATTTTATAAATAATGTAAGGTTTTTAATTATTTTAGGATCACATTCATCTCATCGACAGGTGATCCACCACTGAACGTGAGACTAATTAAATAAGAAAATATTTAATAATTTTAACTAATCGATGGGATTAATTAATAAAATATAATCATTTAAATTCCTTAAAATGAAAGAACGTAAAAAACAAAATTTATCATGCGTCTATTTAATTTCTGTAATGTATAAAGTGGTTGCTAATATGAAATATTCTTTTCTCTGGCTTCCAAAAAAACCGTACTTGCAGTTGAACCGGTAAAAAGTTGAATAAAACATGAATGAAATCAAAGAGTATAATACTATTGGAGAAGTATATATATTATCCTTTTGGAAATTAACTATGAAATTTATCAATAATCTCTAGATAATTCATCGCAAAAAAGCTCTTAGCTAATTAATTTTTTTATAATCCATTGCTAATACATAGCTAAATTAAAATAGCATGGGTTTTTAATTTTATTGTTTTTAGTTACAGAATTCTCAATTTTTTAAGTAGTCATATAGCAGGGAAGTAAGAATAAGATGGAACGTTTACTCAGAAGAGTTATATGTGGGCAAACATTAAGACCTAATTCTGACACCCGTTTTAGGGTCTCAATAAATTTGAATTTACGGTTTCGTAAGACTCATTAAATGGGAAGGCCTTCCTTATGGGAATTATTTGCTATTAGAAGACTCAAACTCAAAATTTTTAATTAAATGATTGATTTACCAAATATCTCTCTTTTAGATCACGATTTAAATTTTGTTCTTATTTTTAAAAGTTATGCAAATATAGCTCTTGAATAATTATCCTTTTAAACAATGTTCGACTAAGGTCTAATTTCTTTGAATAATTACCCTTTCAAACAATGTTAGACTCGGGTCTAATGTCTGCCCGTATATTTCTCAACTTTATAAATAAAACATTAATCATTCATCTAACATTTGAATAACTTACAAAGCTTTAAATCGTGATTCAATATTTTTTCATAAAATTTTTAATTTGCAAAAAAAAAAAATTAATTAAGTAATAGTTTAAAAGATTCATAAATTATAAGAAAAATATAAAAGATAATCATCTACTAAATAGTTTTCTCAAAAATTCACAAACACAATAGTGAAAATTGTTGTGATTAAACTGGATATCCTATATCCATCTCACCACAAATCTCTACGATCAAAACCATTGTTAATATTGCTTATGAAATGTCTTCCCTCTTTTTGTTTAATGTGTTTGGGGGTAGCCTCTTGTCATCACTAAAGCTCTGATTAACTTAATTAATTATAGAACTCATCAAATGATTATTAATTAATTACATAAATAAAAGTATATGTATTCAAATTAAAGTAAATTTTGGAGATTTTATTTAAAACTAAATGAATTCTATATATACAGTAAGTTGAAAAGCCTTTTCAGTTTAAGGATAATTTAAAGTTAGATAGAAATTCAAGAAAGGTAGGAAAGACAGTACTGAGCTCTTGGAAACCAAGAATTAATTAATTAATAATGTTTATGTGCTAAATTAATTAGGAGAATTATGGTTGGTAATTAGTGGTGATGTTGAGCTAGACATGTCGATTTGGATACCTCCTGATAATTGTCATTTTCTAATGCACTTGCCCAACTGGTTGATATATATATGTGTGTTCAATTTTAACAAAGAAAATGTATTACTGTGAAATTACATTAAACATATTATTATTGTTATATTTTTATAATATAATTCAATTTTAAATATACTCTCTATTATTTTAATTTAAATTTATCTTGTATTACGAAAATTCTTTACTTACACATGACACATTTATAAAGTATATTTGTAATTAAGTATATCAAAATATATAATTATTAAAATACAAACAAACATTATAAATAAACTGTTTTGCAGAGTTATTTTTATAAATGAAGATGAAGAACTCAACAAAAAGAATTATTCATGTCATTAATTTTTTTAAAAAAAGTGAAATCATATTTTAAAAAATATTTATCTTTCAAAACTCATAATATAAAAATGTTTAATGTGATTAATTTTTTGTTGATGGGTAGATATAAATTAGTCCAAGTTAATTAAGAGAAGGGGTTAAAAAGTAAATAAATAAAATTGAGAGAAGAGAAACACTAAGCTTTAACTAGAAAAGGGAACATTAAGTGAGAGTTGACCTGGGACATATACAAAAGGGATATATATAGTTCATTTGTATGGCCAAAGAATTTAACATTCAAAAAGATTATTAATGGCAAATTTAGAAGGAGGAGAAAACATCAATAAAAACATCAACAACCAATTAGGAGATGAAGAAAAATTGTTGGATGAAGCCATCTCCAACACTTCCAATGACCACCAACGCCACCATCAAAAAATAATTTTTTCACGTAACGCTGTGAAGTTTCTTCTCTTATTTTTCGCGGTTGCTCTTTCGTCTCTCCTTCTTTATCACTCTTCTACTTATAATCCTCTCCAATTCTTTCCTAATTACTCCTATAAACGTGTTCCGTCATTTGCTTTTGACTCGAACTATGTAAACACAACTTCGGAGTCATCAAATGGCTCCACGGCTGCTGGAAATTCGGTTCATGGCTACAACACTATTACTGCAAATGTTTCTGCACAAGGAACCCTACCTTCAAATAAAGTAAGTTTTCTTCTTTTTATTTATAGTTTTTGGCCAAAAAAGTATGTTATCTGTGCGACTAAAACCATAAGCGGACCCTTAAAATTTATCTATCTGTATATATCTATGACATTAAAACTCGATGTTGAAGAAAATGTTTTTGGATTCAAAAGCTAGTGTGTTTGGATAGTTGATATATTTCTTTCTTTTTCTTTTTGAAGATTTGTGAGTATTTTGTGAATGAATGAAAGAACAAATTCAAACACTTCTTAATGAAAAAAGTAACCTCTTTTGAAAGGGGGAAAAAAGATTATACATTCAATGTGATATTTAAATTCTTTATAATACTATTTACTGATTACTCCATTATTTTACGCAATAATTAACGTCCCTCTATTTTTAGAAAATTTATCTTGATTCCATTATACTTTACTAGTAGTAAATTATTTTTATCTTATTGTATTCTCCAAAATTGAATGATAAAAAAGTGAGACTTTTAAGGCCATTAGTTTTTTTTTTTCTTTTCAAAAGTATAAATGTCACATCTGTTAAATCAACCAATTAGAAGAAGTGATAAAAAATGTATGCTAAGAATGAAAATCTTTCACACGTTCCGCTAAGAAGAAATAATATACTTAGGAAATTAAGCAGATTTTTCAATCTATCTGTCTCAAATTATCCCACTACGTCTCTTTTAAGAAAATATTAATTAAAAATATTTTATAATTATTTTATTTTTATTTTTATTTTAAAAGATAATATTTTTTATTAAATATTTATTCTATTTATGTGTTATTTTCTCATAATTAAAATGTTTGTAATATTCAAAAATAACGAAATAATTTAAGGTATCTATTTTCAAAAATTATGAAATATAATTTAACACTTAAATACTAATATTATCCCTCTATATATAAGGCACCAAATCAATTTAATCATGCGTCAGAATATTTGACAAAAAATAATTAGAGGGAAAAGAAACTGTAGGTCTCGTAGAATATTTCCAAAATTTATATTGGAAGATCTATTTTAAAATTAATAATAGATGACCATGTCATGAATACAGCACAATCTGAATTAACTTCCAATTAATTCATATCATGAATAGTTTATCTTCTTTTTTTTCTGCAAATTTGAATGTAATCTGTTGAAATCAGACGTTTCAAAATGTGAGACTTTTAAGGCTAATAGTTTAAATAATAATAATGTCAAGTCTGTTAAATCAACCAATTACACTAATTTTCTGGTAAAAAAGTCATTAAAAATGATAATCTTTCACGCATTCCCTAATTAAGAAGAATAATTTATGTAGGAAAATTAGCAGACTTTTCAATGTATGGCCCAAAAGTTGTTAATACTCTAGATGGAGGAATATATATATTATATATAGCAGCTCAAATGTGAAATAAAGTTATAGATCTTTGGAAAGGAATAATAATGACAGACTATATAAACACATATCAAGATACAGACGCAGAAATAATGTATAAATATATGGAGACCTTTATATATATTTCTTTGGTTTTATTTTATTTATCCTTCTTTTCTTTTTAGTTTATTTTAAAAGAAATACTTTTTCCTTTTTTACTAATTCTCTAATTTTAATTTTTTATATAACATATTTAAGGTAAATCATAAAATTAAAAAATATTTTAATATATTTTATATATTTTTAATTTAAAATAATTAAATTAAAACGGAGGAAGGATAAAATAAGGCAGGTCTAGTAGAATTTCAACATTTATATTGGAAGATCTATTTTAATGATACATGACTATGCTTCCGATTTCATTGACAAAATATCTCTCTCTAAAATAATAATAATAAGAAGAAGAAGAAGAAGTTATACACCCTCCCTAACCTTTTATTTAAGAGAAATGTCGTCTCTTTCTTTATTAGTGGCATAAAATTCAACTAGCTATGATATCGTTGTATACTGTTTTTATTCTCAAATTATCTATCGTGTAGCTTTTTTAAAAAATATTAATTAATTTTTTATTTATAATTATTTCATTTATATTTATATTTTAATATATAATATCTCTTCATAAAATATTTGTTCTATTAATGTGTTTATAATTAATCTTTAAAATTTATTATTTTTATAAATTAAATAAAAAATAATTAATTTTATTTTAAACTTTTAAAATAAATAAATAATTTAAGAGGAACGGATTGGGTTATTCTTTATTCCTAACGAGCCGCCAAAATTAATTTTCACGTATTTATTAAACTATGAGATACGTCAATCTCACTATGTGACAGCCCCATAAAATTAAATTAAAGTAAAGTTCCTGGACCACAACTTAAAAATGTCTATTCTTTTACACAGAAAAGTAGTAGAAGAATTTTCCAAAATTGACTAATAACAAAAACTTTAGGCCACCCTAAAGTTTATTCAATTGTTATAATGTCTTCTTCAAGTACAACTTGAATCTTTGTCAACTTGCCTCAGCTTAAAATTCTAATTCCTAAATTGTAGACATCTTAATTATATTAAAGGAATATTTTTGCCAATGTGTGGTTGTGAATTATTTTTAATTCTAAATTGCTTTAAAATTTTTTGTCTCAGGTCATTTAATTAATTAATTAACTGTTATTAAATAATAATAAAAAGAACAGGAATATTATAGACAAAAGAAAGAAGATTTTTATTTCTCTTGAGGGATGAGTTACAATGAATGAAAATCTTTTTACTTATAGGGGAAATTAATTTGGTTCCAAAGTTACTAACCCTAACTTTTTTTTAAAAGAAATAGACATTCACCATAATTAGAAGATATATTTATAGATAATGTGCCTCGTTAAAATCTCACTAGAAAAAAATCTAGTGAAAAAAATTTTAGTGAAGAAAAAAGAGTTCAAATATCTAATAATACGCATTTTATCTGCCTCATTAAAAATTTTATTAGGAAAACCTAGCGGGATAAAATCTTTTAAGGAAAAAAGAGCACAACGTGTATTAACTCCCCTAATAAAAACATCCTTGAATTTTTGCATCTCGATCTTGTGCACCATCTTCTTGAAAGTTGCAGTTGGTTGAGATTTGGTAAATGGTCAACCACATTATCACTTGAACGAATCTATGCACATTGATATCACCATTCTTCTGGAGATCATGTGTGAAGAAATAGGGTAAATGTGCTTTGTTCTATCTCTTTTTATGAATTCTCCCTTTAGTTGTGTTATGCATGCTGCATTATCTTCATATATGTCTGCCCAGAGACATTCTTGGTGATACTAAGATATTCAAGACTTATTTCATCCATTGAATTGATATGATAATCATTTTTATGGTTATCTCTAAAAGTCAACAAATTTCTTCGAGACTTAGGAGAAAATGTAGAATTATTTATGATGAGTTTAACTCCCTTAGGCAAGATTATAATATTTTTCCATCATATCAACATCATTAATAGTCTCTCCACATAGTTTCAACTGAAAAACAATTCTAAACATGGCAGAGTTGTACTCATGAACAAACTTATAGTCTTGAAACCTCAGATATATCCAATCATATCGTGTCTTTGGGTAGATGACCATCTTCAGGTGGTCATACCTTTCTTTCAGGCTATTCCACAAAACAAGTGGATCCTTAACCGCAAGTATTCAATTTTCAGAATTTTGTCAAGATGATGACGCAAAAATATCATAATTTTAGCACGATCTTGATTTGATACTTTATTTTCATTTTTAATGGTGTCTCCAAGAACCATTGCATCCAAATAAATTTCAACATCCAAAACCCATGAAAGGTAGTTCTTGCCCGAATTTTGAAGGGCAATGAATTCAAGTTTCGTAAGATTAGCTATTTTAAAAGCAAGAGGAAAAATATATAATACCTTAGCTGTTTAGCCTTCAAATTTTGAGACGGTAGAGTCTATAACGTGTTATAAAATAATAAAGTAGGAGGAAGAATATTGTAGAGAAAGAGAGAAGAGAGAAGAGTTTTTATTTGTTTTGAGGGATGAATTACAATGAATGAAAACCCTTTATTTATAGGAGAAAATTAACCTGATCCCAAAATTACTAACCCTAACTTTTCTTTTAAAAAATAGATATTCACCGTAATTAGAAAATATATTTATAACATTAACAAATTAATTGATTCCTTCATGAAATAAGCGTCTTGCATTAGGTTGTTCCATTCCATTGTTAATTTCTTATCAATGTTTATGTATGTGTTTAACTCAGAAGTCGAATTACGTCCATTATTAATTATTTATTCGGCTATCAAATAATCATATTAAAATTGTATTGTTACTCTAGATTTAAGAGTAATATAATTTTAAAATAATCTAAATTTCAAATATTTCCTACATAAGGCAAAAAAAATACACACATTACTTAACTAAAAGTTAAATGTGTTTAACTAAATATTATAAATGTTAAGACCGGAATTTATTAATAACTGAGGAATCAAAAATATCAATTACTTCTTATAAGAGGATTGATAACGAGAAAATTTAAATTACTTTTTTATACTCACCAAAAATTACGGTAGGATAGTAAGTATCCCTCCATTCTTAATACTAAGAACCAAGTCATATTTGATAAAGAGCGCTTATTTACCCTCAAAATAAAAATTTCAATGCGAATTCAAATTAATCTTTCGTTCTTTTATATGAACAATTATTTGTGAGCTGACCTAAATTAAAATTAAAAATTATTATTCTTTTGCAGCAGAAGGAAAAGAGCAATTTGGAGAAAGTGTTGAGAAAAGCAGCAATGGGGGACAAGACAGTAATAATAACAACCTTAAATGCAGCATGGACAGAAGCAAACTCAATATTTGATATATTCTTGAAGAGTTTTAGTGTTGGGAACCAAACAAAACCCCTTTTGAAACATGTAGTAGTAGCAGCTTTGGACCAAACAGCATATAGTCGATGTTTGGAGAAACAGCAGATCCTTCACTGCTATGCACTCACTACAAAAGGAGTTGATTTCTCAGGAGAAGCTCATTTTATGAGTGAAGATTATTTGAAGATGATGTGGAGGAGGATTCATTTTCTCACTAATGTTCTTCAAATGGGATATAACTTCATTTTCACGGTATACACTCTTCCCTTCACAATTTATCATTAACATGCATTACTAGTGGAGTCATTTTTCTTCTATATATACCAACCATGAAAGAAAATAATAATTTCTAACCATAATTAGTGAACTAGTTGACTGAAAATTTGGTTATGTCATATACGTATAAACTTACGGTATAAAGAATTTTCACTTATACTCATTTTGTTTGATCACGAACACCTTTAGGTAAGATCATCTAGATCATAGAGTAGTTAAATGTGCTTAGGCGAGTGTAGTATTAGGATAGATGACTCTATAGGAAGTCCTCGTGTTGCATCCCTCTTTATCCAGACTCCACTTATGAGGTTACTCTCGATATGTTATTATTGACATGCATGATAGTGTTAATTTTTTTTAGCCATTGAAGATAAACAATTGAAAAATAAAACTAGCGACCTTCATGCTATAACATATTAAATCATAATGTTGATTTTTTTTTTTAAACAAAAATGTTACAATATCGGTATATAGTATAAGTTATTAACTCCAATATAAACTTGAATACTCCTCTCATTTTCTGATATTCAAAGTGGTTTCAAGAAAATGTCATCCCTTATATTAATTTCTACTTTGGAAACTATGTGTGTGTATTGCTCTATATAATGCTAGGTATAAAAATAAAAATAAAAGTAGAAATCTTTTTGTGTGTGTCCATTTAGGATGCTGATATATTGTGGTTTCGGCCACCATTTGCACATTTTTACCCGGACGCTGATTTCCAAATTGCTTGTGACCATTACTGGTACGACTCGACGGATTTGGACAATTCACCAAATGGAGGTTTCAATTATGTCAAATCAAATCAACGTACAATCCAATTTTACAAGTTCTGGTACAAAGCAAGAGAGGCTCATCCGGGGAAACACGATCAGGACGTGCTCAACATGATCAAATTCAACCCGTTCATAAAAGAAATCGGGTTGAAAATAAGGTTCTTGGACACAGCACTATTTGGAGGATTTTGTGAGCCAAGCAAAGATCTCAATCGTGTTTGCACAATGCATGCAAATTGTTGTATTGGAATTGAGAATAAAATCCATGACTTGACTATGGCGCTTGATGATTGGGAAAAGTATATGGCTTTGCCTGCTGATCAAAGGATGTCAAGGCCACAAACTTGGACTGTCCCAAGAATCTGTGGTTAAGTTTCTTATCATAATAACTAATATAAATTTTTAAGGGAGAAATTGTTTTCTAACCCTTTATAAATGTTTTTTTAATCTTATGGTCTTTTTACTAGAAATCTTCATTTGGAAAAACAGTGATCAAACTAATTGATTACATGTGGCATTGAGGTAAAAACAGGAAAAACTATTTCAAAAATTGTAACAAAAAAAGGATTATTTTACCCTCAATGATCTGGTTGTCCGGTATGAAATTCACACAACTTGCCAATTCGTGTCAAAATGTCACAGTTAAACCTTAGTCTGGGTGTTTAAGAAGTACCAAGTCTTAGAAATGTCTGTGTATGTGTTAAACCCTACAACAATATACTCTAATTCAGTCATATATCTTCATCACTACTGTCATATTGTTGACATAGTGATTGTAGACCATTGCTAGTCTGTTTTTCTGCCTCTTGCTTATTTCCTTCTTCTATCTTGTTTCTACTGGAATCTGAGGGTGACTTTTTCACTACTGATAATTTGACTGATGAGGATTTGAAAATACCACTTGATGATGATGATGCATTATCTCTGTTGTTGTTAGACCTGTCAGTAATGCTACAGCCTTTTGCCTCGCAAAACTTTCTCCTCTTAAGACTATTGTTTTCAAAAACTAAATTATCAGCAGCAGCAAATTGTTCGTCGTGTATTCTTTTGATAATCGGATCTCTTGATCTTCTGAAAACTACTGTTCTTACGAGAGCTTCGTCTTCTAAAGCCTCCGCTTTCTCATCATCCAACCGACGCTGCATATTAGCTTCGAGAATTGCATCTATGCTCACACTTGTTCGTCTTGCATTCCGCGATTTCAATTCATCTACACCGACATCAATATCCATACTTCTCTTAGAATCCAGTGTTCTGTTTTCCAATGCCTTCATTGAATTGCCGATTTCTTCAGCAGCCCTTTTTTGTTTCTCTTTCTCCATCTCCTCATCTTCGGCGCGCCACGGCTCAAAATTCCTAATTGCACCTGACTCGACGGTATAATCGGAATCTTTCGGATCTGTTTTGAAAGTTATCTCTGCACAGCACTTTGTGCACCTAAAGTAAAATCTACATATTTTAATCCCCAAGTATGTTTCGCCGATGACATACTCTTTACGGGAATTGAATTTGGTGCCCTTATAGATGTAATTACCGCAATTAGAACAATGGATACTCATCGGAAGCATCATGCGGACCGTCGCCTGCTGATTTTTTGGCTGTTTACGCCTTGGAATCTTTGCCGGATCGAAATCCGGTGGAAAGTACTTGTTCAAAACTTTTCTCTCTCCCATGGCGAGCGTCTTTGAACTTTGAAGATTTGCGAGTACGGAATTCCAAATTTTATGTGAGGGTTTGCTGAGTTTGGTATTAAGGAAAATCATATGACAGCGTTAAAATAACGATCCTATATATACAAGAGAGAGAAAGTTCCTAGTTAGAGTAGGATTCTGATTGTGTATATTCCGGAAAATTGCGGCTCCAATTCCTATTTTTCAAATTTATTTTTGTGCCAACACTTAAAATATTATTAAAATAATAATTTGAAAAAATAGTAATGACAATCTTATCTATGGTAGAATTTCTTGAAATATAAAATATTCAATTAATATTTTAAAAGACTTACGCATACAGTTATAGGAAAAGTACTCGAAACAAAAGCTTGAAGACTCAATTATGACAGAAAATTACTTATTAGTGATTCCAATGTAAGCTAAAATGTTTTACAAATATTAGATGCAAACGGATTGGGGTGGGAGGGGCCGCTAAAATATGGTCAGTTCTCAGATATATGACATGACCCAAATTAACCACGAACCAATCATTCTTTCAAGGACAAATAAATAGACGGCCCCCTAAAGTTGGCTCATGTTTTCACCTTGAGACAACATGAATTATGTAAACCTGAGAAACAGTTGATCAAAGCTAAAATGAACTGCTGACTGCATAATTATATTATGCCAACCCATTCTTATTAGCTGACAATAACGAACCAATGAACAACTTTCACTGTCCAGGCGATACAATTTCAGCTGCTGTAAGCTTCGCTTCACTAGATAATCCCAATCTTTTTGCGGTTTTAATCCAGTACTATAAATTGTATGCAGTTGAAACAGCAATCAAAATTGTTAAAGAGGAGCAAGTACTTGAAATGACAATTAACCACGGGTCTAAATTCATAACGAAACCAATGTTCATTTCGATTTCCATTAATTTAGAAAAAGCTGAATGTATTTACATCATCCAAGATTTACAATGTCAGCTTTCCTAACAGGGGCATCATCCGTGCCAACCCACAACTGTGCTCCGCTACTATAAGCTATTCTATGTTAATGGAGTCCAAAAATGTAATTGCCTGTCTAGAATTATCACGAGAAAGAAAACGAAAACAAAATGAAAAGAGGAAAAAAAGGAACTACCTCTAATCATCAAAATTGTGGGCCGACTCAAAGAATGTACACTTTGTACATGGAACACAGCAGCATCTCATCCCTACTTTTGCTCAGCATACTCCAATATAATGTATGAAGAAGGCATGCAGAGAACCTTAAATTAATTAACCATTAAGCTTTGCTAAGAACTGGCCCAGGTTATACTCCTCCGTGTATTGTGACTGATCCCAAAGCTCCTCCAATCCTCCAAGAATGGCTTTCAATCCCTTCCCAGTACGTGGCAACATTGAGTCCACATCAGATTTTTCATCAGTTCTTTTGGATCTGCTGGCTCCCTGAGAATAATCAGATCAGCATTGGTAAGTTAAATATCATACATGCATCTCAAATTATAAGGAAACCGAGAGAAAGACTAGAGACTCAAAGCTCAGTGTTAAGTTAAATCACCTTTTTGCTTTCGGCTGAAGTGAATAGATCAAGCAACTGGTCTGTATTCATTGTTTTCAAACTTGCATTTTCTGCATTGATCACTGCATTGGCAACCGACACTTTGAACCTTTGGAGACTCATTACTTTTTCTTCCAAGGTTCCTCGCATAATGAGTCGATGAACATTTACAACCTTTCGTTGGCCCAACCTGTGAGCTCGATCCATAGCCTACAAAAGGATATAAAGAAGTTATCCTGTCCATAACATCTTGAGCAAGCAGGACATGAGAAGATTCAACTAGAATGCTTGGCTAAAATAAAGGAACCCGAGACCTCATGTTTCTCAACCCACTTCATTTCCCGCTAGGCCACACCCTTGGTTTCTTTTTATTTTATCACTTAAGGTATTAGCAAGGTCTTTCCACATGGACCTTGCTGAACTAGATTCCCTGCCAGCGAGAGCAGCTTAGAAAGATAAAGGAGCGGAAACAGTGATTGTTTGAAAATGAACAGATAAGCTAAGGCACCAGTCCAAATCTGGATTGGGAATAGCCGGGATAGCTCAGAGGATTTTCAGTCCTCGTGTTACCAGTCCAAAGAATAGCCAGGATAGCTCAGAGGACTTAAAATCCTCATGTTACCAGTCCAAATCTGGATTGGGAATAGACATTTTTTTTCTTGAGAAGGTAGTTTATCACTTATTCTATTATTCTTGTTTTCGATATTGTGATTAAAATTGGGTGGTAGATTTAGCAAATTTTTACGTATGCTCCATGAGTTATTCTTCTGACATGGAAGAAGTAGGGATATGGTTGGATACCAAATAACAAATAACCTCCACACTTTATTGCAGACTTAGTCTTGCCTCCTAAGAAGCAGAAACACCTAAAATAAATAAGAACTTGAAGAAACTCTCTCCCTCCTTTCAATCATCCAGGGGGAATTGATAACCAACGAAGAGGTAAAACAAAGCCAAGAAAGAGGAGGAAAAAAAATAGAAGAAGAAAGCAAACTAAAATCCAGAGAGTATAAGTACTTTTGACCTTTAACAGGGATAAACATGAGCCAAAGAATTATGGGGCCTATGGTTCTGGACCATATTCAGAAATAAAAATGCAAAAAAAAGGCTGATTCTATATACCTGGTGATCTCGCATTGGATTCCAGTCATGCTCCATGAACACAAGGGTATCAGCTGATGTCAAATTCAAACCAAGCCCACCAACTGCAAGAAGTGTACATACATGAGCACAAGTCTTCCCCTCTACAAAAACCATGCCAAAATGTAGAAACATACCATGTGTAGTAAGCAGTAAAGCGTCTATAGTAGGATCCGAGTTGAAGGCTTTCACAATGTCAAAGCGCTTTTCTGGTTCAACTGATCCATCCAGCCTCAAGTAAGTAACACTGCTCAAGAAAGGAGAAAAATCTCGTTAGCTAGTGAATGTCAAAGCAAAAAAAGCTAACACAAATACAAGGCAGTTGAAGCAAAATAAGCTGACACAAATACTACTACAATGCAGCCTTTGATTAAAGTAGGTGCATCATTGATCCTCTATCATTTGTATTTTCCGGTTCCAAGGCCTTCACATGTGCACTAGCAAAACTATTAATTGTAACTAAAATTCAAGATTTGGCATACAAAGTCCATTATATCCTGGGACGATCTTGAATACCAAAAACGACTGGAAGTTAATACAAGAACTCCAGGGCCGACAGATCATAGAAATTGCTTACATGAAGGTTAGAACTTTCCAGGTTTAACTAAGTAAACATGGTAGAAACTGTATGACATTTGACTGAAATAAGACAAAGAAAAACAGGCTAGTGGTAGCTCATGCTTACGAACACAGTCATGACTTGGAACCTGCTAGAGTCAAAAACAAAATAAAACTTCAATGAAACAAGACAGGCTAAACTCATAAGCGGACCACTAGTGTGCATCTTTTATTTTGACACCTTACCCTACTTCACTTGAATATCAAGCTTTTTTCCATTACGTGAGCCTAACCCTAGCCAATGTAGACATTCTAACAAACAGCGACCTGATAACTTTCTTAACCAAAATCAGAATCTGAAAACTGAAAAGGACGTTTTTCAGCAAAAAAAACTCGAGAAAATGAAATATCCATGAAGATGATCCAACACGCAAAATTTTGTCATTTCAAAAATATATTTATAATTTTTAAAAAATCTGGTTAAGTTCAGGATCACCTACCTCAGGAAGCAGATTAATATTTTTGAAAGTGGTAGACTCTTCAAAAAAGAGAAATATGCAGATTGGAAATACATGAAATGCTACAGCATCAAGTCTTCCCATTCAAAATATTGTGTATCCTAAATTCTGGGGTTAGAGAACAGTATGAGGACCATATACAACTTGTAGACTCAAAATACTGCAAAATATTATGTGGCCTATAATTTGATATTTTGTTTTCTAAAATTTAGAGAATTGCTAGAGATTATAAGTTCCAAAAATTAATGTAAAACAAAGAACAGCTTATGTACTTATACCCAACTGAATACCAATTCTACAAGGTGAAATGTGAGAAAACTACAGAATGAAAACCACAACCTTGCCTCCCATTTATGCTCCTTCCAAAATCAAGCGCATCTAAACAGGAAAAATATTGTACCATACAAAAAGGAAAACTCCATAGAGTATTTCTTATGTGAGTTTTTGACCAAAATCAACCCTATTGTTTCACCCAAACTTTCACTTCATCCTTATAATATTTCACTTAAATGAGATCATCTTCAAAGTTGACTAAGAACATCCCTCTGTTAAATTTCTAAGGGATGTTCTAGTTAAACTTATATGGAAAGAAGAGAGGAAAAGGTCACTTGATTTAAAATTTCGCTAGGGATGGATGGAAAAAAATTGACAGAGGGATGTTTTTGGTGAACTTTGAGAAACTTAAAGGCTATCTTCAGTTAAGTGAAATATTATAAGCATGAAGTTGAAGTTTGGGGAAACAAAAGGGAAATTTTGGTCAAAAACTCTTTCTTATGCCTTGCTTTCTCAAAAGAAAAACGTTTAGTCAATATATAATCTATCTGTTTCTGTAAAACCAAATTACCACTATAAATTGTTGCAACACAGATGGTTCACAATATAGTAGCCCCTAATATCCAAAAACATAATCATGATAACCAGAGTCCGTCCACATAATAACCAAGAAATACATAAAAAGATGTCTCACAGCCTCTGAAATAAAAGTCACAGATATTAATTGGAAACGGAAATATAGGCAGGTTCAATTTTAAATCAAAAGGAAGTTACGACAATCAAAAAACAAGAAAGAACAATTCTTACTTCTTCATATGATTCTGAAACAGGTCTCTCTCAATGATGTCCAACAAGGCCTGCATGGTTCGGGTTAAATTGCAGGACAATACAGGAACAGAACCAATCACAAAGTAACTTGAGAAGTTCAAAGCATTACCTTATGCTGTGCGAATATCAGGACTCTGTGCTGTCCCACACAAATAGTGCCTTCAGAACCTGAATCAACACCAATTCCACACTCCGAAAGGATCTCCTGCAAGGCGACTAGTTTGGGAGAGTGGTGGAGTTGATGAAGTTCTGAAACAATGTCAGAACCAGGCGAGAAGAGCTCTGACACAACAGATGAGAGGGATTCTGAAACTCTCTCCCCAAACACAAGCAGAGGATGACTACAAAGTTTAAGCAAGTATTGAAGTGCCTGAAACAAGAGAGAGATTAGACCACAACCACAAAAGAGATGATCACGACTATTCTCAACTTACCTGGAATACATGAGAAGATGCTTTTGGCAAATCATTTTTTTGGCTTGCATCTGATTCATTGTGCTTCACCATGCTGGAAATTTCTTGTCTTACATGTGAACCAGAAAATTGTTCATAGAGTTTTAGCTGAACAGGACTCAGGTCACAGTATCTATCCTGAATAATTTTCTCAGGCAGATCAGATAAGACTTCATCTTTAGTCCGGCGAAGGAGAAAAGGCATCACCTGTCAAGGAAAACCTTCACTTTGAATCTAGATGAGAAGTGATCCGAACTAAAAGGCCATATGCAAATAGAAATGAACCCACCTGCTTGTGCAATGCTTCCATAGCAAGCACACCTGCTTCAGCATCCTTGGCTGAACATTTGGAATCCCTGGCAGCTAGTAGTGGTTTACCGTAGGTGGCATGAAACTGTTTAGTTATCAAATAACCAAAGTGTCATGTAACAACTTCTGATCGAAAAGAAATTTGTAACACACTGAAGTTTCATTATAGCATCCACATCAGATTCTGAAAGAAACTCATGATGCCCATAATCAACAACAACAGCATATAAAGTGTAATCCCACAAGTGTGGTTAGGGAGGGTAGGATGTATCCAGAATTTACCCCCTTTGGGATAGAGAGGTTGTTTCCGATAGGCCCTCGGCTCAAAAAAGTGCAACCAAAGAAGGGATGCCCATGATCAACATGATAGGAAAATCCCACTTACAGTACAAAAAGGGAAGATCACAATGCTATGACAACCATTAAAATCAGTTCCAAGGGAACACCCTACTTGCAATCTATCTTCTTTTTATTGGTTTTGTTATGGCCTTTTAACTTTAAAAAAAAAAAAGATTGTAACTTTACTAAAAAATAATTGGATTCATTCGCAAAGAGCCACCTGCTATCCAAATTAAACCCCATGTATCCTAGTTAGAAACATCGCATATTATAATAATTGTTGTCAGCTTCCAACGTACCATTTGTACTCCTAGGATTGTACATTGCTATCTACTAATGAACTCTTCAAACAGACATAAATCAAGCTTCTAGAAGTGTCTAAGGAGCTTGATGAGACACATGCAGTAAGCATGAATGGAACTCTCTCCCTGGATTATGCAGACCCTTATGAATAAAGGGTCCTAAAGGGCTAAAGAATTTGAGGACAGTTAATCTCAATTCAATATTTTGTTGCGAAAGTAAAATCGAGATAATATGAAGGGAAGAAGTGGGCAGTTTAGAGTTCATGACTTGAAGGGATAGAGAGTAGTATGACAGCTTCCCTGTGCAACCCCCAACCCAGAGCCAACTTTTAGGAGGCACAAGTCAAACAAAAGCACTTAATTGTTGGAGACATTGAACAACATATGAATTACAGAAAAAGTGCAATTAAACTGACTAGTAACAAAGCTCAAATGATGTAACTCACTTGTCTTTCAGTTCCAAGAAACCCTGGCATAAGGAAGTCAAAGAGTGACCACAGATCCAACACATTATTCTGCAATTTAAGTTGGACTAATAGTTAAGCACCCATTGATCTGTTGTAATTATTCACTAGTGGTTGACTACTAACACAAACACACCTGTATTGGTGTTCCACTGAGAATGAGGCGGTGTTGTGCCTTCAATTGTTTAACAGCAACTGTTATTTTCGACTTAGAATTCTTTATGATATGTCCCTCATCTAGAATGCAATAGTTCCAAAAAAGCTGTTTAAGGTAATCAACATCTTTGCGGATAACATCATATGATGTCACAATAACATTATGCTGATTAAACTGAGACCGTAGAGAAATGCGTTCTTGTGCAGAACCAACATACTGAAGGGGGGTAAGCAAAGAACCATCAATAAACTTCTCTATTTCATAAACCCAGTGGCCAACAAGGGTTGAGGGGCATATTATCAAGGATGGAGGTAGATCCTGGGAACTATTTAGAGCATTGTGCTCTGCTACATCAGAGGCCACAATTGCTGATGCCTGAAGGGTCTTACCAAGGCCCATGTCATCACATAAAATGCCGTGAAGATTAAAGCGCTTCAAAAATGCCAACCAGTTTATACCTTCTTGTTGGTACCTGAAAGCATAAGAGAGAAACTCAGACCAAAAAACAACTACTAAAAGGCTATCAGGGGCAAATTGAAGTTCCACCACCTTTATGTTCTTCACTCTTTATTTTGGGTATGCAGGAAGGGGGTCAGCTTAAAGAATACTCGAAGCATTTCAAATAAGGCACCAAGGTTAAATGGCAGTTCCACAAGGAAGCTAATGAAAATAAAGAGAAATCGAGCTGAAATAAATAATCTCCTTCGCTTGGATTTGAGAGAAAAGGAGGAACTTGTCATTTTATTTCCACATTCACCAACTGGGACCCAAGAAAAGCAATTTTCTTTCAGATGGCAAACCAAACAAGAAAGGTCAGCAACGTTAAACTTTGTGTTTATTGCATCTCTTCCCTAGTTTCCATGCAGATATAGGAGCAGCAGAGACTAGAAATGAGCTATCATGTTTCTCTAAAGAACACATCACAGGGCATAGTTATGCTTTTCTGCAACTATGTGATCAAGTTGTGTGGCTGTTTAGAAACAGATGGACTTTGGACAATATGTGATAAAAGTAATTGTACTACACAGATATCTAAGAGCAATATGCTGTCCATTATCTCTCTTCAATTTTCTTTGTGCATATGTTAAGGATGGACTTTATGTTCTGGACTAAAAACATATTACCCGGTCACTTAGAAGTGCATGTCCATGTCTTAAGTGTCATGCTAAGCTCGCAACAGAATCTCCAATTAGTTCTATCCGGAGGGTAATTCAGGTAGCATGAATAATCTTGTGTTGGCCTCAATGGCTTAGTCAATACAAAAGCAGGCACAGAGACCATTTAAAGCACAATAGGTGCTTGTGTTGCAAATACTGTTGTTCATGGCATACTGTTCATGTGATTGCAGCATCTCAATTACAGAAAAGATACCGGATTCATAGATATTCTAAGATAGACTCTTGATACCCTCCCCCTTTCCTCATATAGCATGTTGTCAATATTCATGTGCATGATATATTTTTCAACTATTTCTTTTTGCACATTTCAATCATAATCATTTCACAACAAGAAAATGAACCTTAAAGTCTGATCATAGATGGCGATTTTGGTCCCACCAACCCTTGTTACATGGATGGAGAGAAACCAAAACAAGGAAAAAAAGGGTGGAGAAAGAGCAACATATCCGGTCTTGGCAATGAGAGACCCGGATATTAGTTTTTAAAAAGATCAGCTCAGCACCGGGATGTAGGCATCACACATTGCAGACACTTAAGATATAATCACTGGCTCTGAAGTTACCTTCTCAATGTCACCTTCAGTTCAGTTGAGAGCTTGTAATCATCAATATGAGAGTTGTCAATTAGCTGCTCCAAAAATTTGACATCTTCTTGACTTCTTGATAGGTGTTCACTAAGACTAACAGGAGGAGAAACACCACGTGCTAATGGAAGTAGAGGCACAAGGGTGGCAAAACTATGTGTCACACTCTGTCTGACAGAATGATCTGAATCACTCATACACCTCAGAAGGGGAACTACTAAAAGGGGAGCATATGGAACCAGCTCGATACCAAGTCCCTGGACAAGCAAACTGACAAGCATACCAGCTCCTTGTTTAGAATGTACAGATGTAATGTCACCTAACATAGGCACCACATTCTCAATAACTGAACCCATCACATCCAATGTCATTGACTTGGCCATGGTTGTAATACATCTAGATGCAGCTAATCTAACAGCAATATGTGAATGACGAACACATCTGAAAATGCATGGAAGAAGGGTGAGGAGTTTCGGTCTTAATATCTCATCCAGCATCGGTGCAATGGAACGGACCACCTGCCACTCAACGGAAAAAGGGTAAGAAGACAGAGACAATGTTTAAGTCAAGGAAAGCAACAGAGGATCCAACTGAAATAGAGCATGAAACAAATCACGTATTTATGAATAATTATGAAACAATAACAAGCAAATTGGTGGCAAATGCTATTGTCATATACTCCCTCTGGCCCCTTTTATGTGGCACACTTTCTTTTTTGGTTTGTCCCAAGAAGAATTGTCGTTCTTCCATATTCAGAAACAATATAAATCTAAACTTCCCATTTGCCCATAATAAGATGAGATATACAGCCATGCAAATATTTATGGCTTGTTTAAAAGTTTCAAAAGTCTTACTTTCCTCCTTAACCTCCGTACACAATCAAACAGTGCCACATAAATTGGGTCAGAGAGTACTTTTCTGATGAATTTGTTTCTTGCTAAAACTTGTAGTTGTTGCTTCCCAGATGTAACAAATATATAATGTCTTAGGTGCACTATTCATTTGCCTTTCAGTTTGCTTTCCTTCCAGCAAAATACCCCTAGCCAATGTCAGTTAATCAACTACTCCTGTAAATTTGCTTCTGTAAGCATGTGATCAAACTGCTGCACCTTAATGGCACTATGACAGACTAGTAAGCATGTGATCAAACTGCTGCACCTTAATGGCAGACTAGTTACACCTCTGCTACTGTTCTCTGTACAAGCAACTTGCACTCTCTCTATCGCAAAAGAGATGACATGATTCAATCTTCACAAAAGAAATAAGCAATTTTTCTCTAGAATCAATTTAAGTTCGAAAAAACGGATAAATCCAGAAGCTACGTGAAAAGTACTAGAAAACATATATAGAAACAATGATCAGCAAAGAATTTTGGTTGTTCTTCATATAGTAAGCAGGACAAGAAATGAGGAAGTGTTGGGCCTTCAAGGATCAGCAAATGTATAAGAGCTTTATTTTTAAGAAAGAGAACTACATTTCGTTCTTCACTTCCAAAATTTGTACTTGACTGTTGGTTCCCCTCCTTTCTATTCCTCAGTCAAGGGTTTTTTCTTTGGCTTATTAAAACAAATATTCTTTAGGAGTTGATAATGTGGGAATGAATAATTCAATTAAGAATCAACCACCCCCCACCCAAAGAAATAATTGTGAGTTATACCCATAATAATCTGCTAAGAAAGAGAAATTCCCAGAAGGAATTAGGGATTCAACTTTTTCTATGATAACATAACGAACAGTATCTGCTCTCTATAGGCATTAACATCAACAAAAAGTTGTTAATCTTTTTTTCACAAAGAGAAGAGGACTCATCATTACCCCACAGAAGGCACAGAGAACTGAGATTAGAATAAAAGGTAGCTTCACAAAGAGAATTATTTTCTACTATAGTCGCATTCTCTGGTTCAATCGTTGTTAAGCAATAAATATTATGAATGTCCCCTCTCGCTCTTCATAAATATCTTCATAATAGCAAACAAAGGAAGGAAATAGAGCATGGGAGGTGGCTCCATTGGCACTTGGGCACAAAAGGAACGGAACTTCTGAATTATTTGCATAGTCCAAACAACGTCAGATCAGCCATCCATCCACCCAAATGAATGACAACAATTTCATGGAAAGCCATTTTTGCCAACCTTTGTGCATACTTCGTATATACCAGATTTATTCCCTTTTTGGTTGCATTTGTGATAAACGTGCAATTATCAAAAAAGTGCAAGAAATGAAGAATTATGACCATTGGGACTGACCTGAATATTGTTAATCAAGTTCTGAGGATCCTTAACCAACTCAATAGCTTGAGTAATAAGTCTTTCATCTTCTGCAGTCATGCCTTCAAGACTACAAGGCTTAAGAACTTCCACTAGGCAGTCCCACAGCTTAGGAAGCTTTTCAAACAAAGATCCACCCAATTTTTCACATAAGAACTTCAAGGCAAGTTCAGATCCACGTCTACTGATGAAGCCCTCAACCTTTGAACGATCTTCACCAGGGGAGAGCATATGAACTTTTGATTTGTGTCTATTACTGCTACTTCCTGAGGATAGAAGATCTTGCTCTTCAATTATTTCTATAGAATTCAAAACTCCGGCTTGAGGAGTCTCACAAGGATCCATGCATGTCAAACTACAGAGGTTCTTAATTAACTTATCATTTGGTCCAGGCTTCCGTCCCATACAACGATAGATAAGCTCAGCAAGAGCCTCAGCCGCCTTACTTTGTAATATCTCCTCCTTCAAGAATGAACAATTATGAACATGCAAACATCAAGTGCTTTCTGTTCAGGAAATTTCAAACATTGAACACTTACCTGTTCTCTCTTAATAGAAGCCATCAAAGGTAAAATAATTGGATTCAATTTCACGGGAAGTTCATTCATCCAGACAACAGCAGAGGCCAGTAAAGAAGAGACAGTAACATGCAAATTATTCTGTGAGTTGTCAAAGGAAAAAACTGGAAGTTAGAAATGATGTGATAAATCACCAGAAGACTACAGCTAATACACTTCTCCTGTTTATCAGACACCACGTTTAAAGAATCACCTCCAAAAATTACCTGGACGCATTTCAAATACCCAGAAGTGGTCAAAAGCCTCTGTTTGAATGTTTCTAATTCGTCCACACTGTTCCGCTCGGCAGATTCCTCCCTCGTAGCATTAATACTTGAAAATTGAAGTTTAGATGCAAAATTCATTGCATCATCTGCGCTGAGATTATCCAGGTCAACCACGGTGGATGATAACAAATCTTTAAACATGTCAGATGACTCGGTCGCATGGTACAGTTGACGAGCTTCATTGCGCATTTTATCATATGTTCTTGAGAGTTCAATGTAAGGAAGAAGAGAATCTTTCGTAGGGAAAGCAGGATTAGTGCAGGCTAACAAATCCAACAACCAGCTCCTAAAATTACTTGAGATGCCGGCAATGACCCCATCCATATCCAAAACATTCCTGGTTTTCAGTTCTTTAAACCAAGAAATAAGCACCATTGAAGCTACCTAATTCACCATCAAAACTCCAGTTTAAATTTAGCATATAGAAGGGGAAATGTAAAGGAGACAAATGAAGATAAACTAAACACTTTTTAAGATTATGTACCTGGCGCTGAACTCCAGATAGAGAGGTAAGCGCCTTCCACAAGGGGTCAATAAATAATTGCAAAGAACCTTCACGCAACCTAGAAGATAAAACCCCCAAGACTGTGGCAGTAACAACACGTGTATATGTGACCGACATGTCGACATCAGCACCAACCACAATCTTTCCACTGCTGGTGGAAGCCTCTCCACTTTTCTCCAGCACAGTAGTGCCTTCACCTGAATCTGAGCATATGCTTTTAAGGGAATCATTTTCTGGTTTCACAGCTCTCATCTTTGCAGCTGCTTTGAAGTGGCTTTTGCGAGGAAGAGCTACAGGCCAAAACATTTTTGCAGTATCCAATGATGAACCATATGGAGTAGTTGCTAGCTCCAACCACAAAGGAAAATATGCCTTTGAAGCATCTTCCAAGTCTTCCACTGGGCACTAACAGCATTTGAAATAGATATCTCAAATATAAGATCAAATAACTAAGAACAATTTTGGCAGCAATTAAGTGACTTGCTCAAGGTTAATGATTCAGAAGCAGCAATCCTGGATTCTGTTGCCTACATAGCGTCCATTAAATATTAACATTGTTGCCCTAATTTATCTTATAGCCAACTATCTGAAGCTAGCATAATTTTCCCCTGGATAAGTAGATGCTACCATAAGAACATCATTGTCTTAAATCAAACTGTACACTCTCACTTCTCACAAATAGAGTAATTCATTTGTGGTAGTCTGGTTCAGGGATAAATTTATTTGCTACTGGACTGTTCCTATTCGTTACTTGTTCTAGTGAAATATCACATCTCTCTTTCACTTTTTCCCAATAATCTTTTTTCCTGCTTCCAAACACATTTTATTATGAAGAAAAACATAAACACCTACCAAAAATACTCCTTGCGGGGTTGAAGTGGCCAACTCGCTCACCCTTTCTCCTTTATTTCTTTGGAAAGCATCTTTTAAAGTTTCCAATGATTTAGAAGTTTTACTGCCTTTTGTCTTTCATTTAATAATCCATTGAAAAATAATGCAGTACACAACCATTCGAAATGTAAGAATTATTAAGCTGCTTGGGATGAAAATCCACTGTCTGTGCCTTCCCTCACACTGCAAACTATCCAAGTAACAGAACCCGAAAACAACAGACCAAAAAGTCGGAAGATGTCCAAAACTAAGTGTGTGCATGACTCTTTTGCTTATGTTTCATGACAACTGGAGAAAAAGCACACACATTGGCACTGAGGACCTAAATTACTTGAGACTTCCGCCGTCCCCCATGTCTGCCCCGAACATGGCATCACAAAAGCAAAAGACACCTTGCGGGACATCTGCATATCCCCTTTTTAAGCTTATTCCTCCAAAGGCCCAAAAACCCCTCCTCAAAGGCAATAAAGAAAATCCATAGACAGTAAGTTTCTGGTGATCACTTGACTTGGAAGAGGTTCACTTGATCGAGAAAGGAAAACGATTAAACAACACTTGCTAAACAATTAACTAGAGGGATGATTCGAAATTACTGTTTTTCCTCTTTAGTACATCAAAAGCTCAAACGAGTAAGTGCTTTGAATCTGAACACAAAATTCACATCAAATTATACCTCAAATAACATAAAAAGGGAAACAAATAAGCAGGCTATAGAAAGAAAAGAAATTCATACTTATTAGTTATTAGATAGAGACGAGGGGCAGAAACTTTTGAGAGACAAGTTCATTTTCAGATGAAATCAGATTAAAACTATCAAATGAATGACTCCTAACATCTTAGAAAAGTCTCTTCTACTAACATAGGATAGTATCCCGATCACCTCCACATATGTCATCTTTTATTTTTTTGAATCTGGTAACTTTCACCTCCAGATATGTCATCTTAGAGAATGCTCCTATTATTGTCATGCTATAATTTTAAAAAAAATAGGAATAAAAATATCAGATATCGATTAAGACAATAATGCATTATCATAGCCATTTACAGAATATTTGTCTTGATGCAATAAAATATAGCACTGTGAAAAGTGAAATGCTGATCTGGGGGTTTACTGGGACAAACAGGTATAAATAACAAACCTGGAGAAGGATCCTCCAAACCCTGCCTGAGCACTGCACGATCTCCTCATTTGATTCAAGCAGCAAATTCTGGAAAACAATCCTGAGAGTATCACCCAAAATAAATGAAGGCCAGAAAGAGCTAGTTGACTCAGCAATGCTCCTCTTATATTCGGCTTCAAGCAATCGCTCCTGCATAAGAAAATTTAAGATTCAACTTTTTATCTTCTATACTTACGAGCACTTGCACTGTATAAAACCAATTCAAGAAAAGACAAATCTACCAAATTACAAGCAGAAAAGACGTTGCCACAATGATGTATAAAACTAATAGCAGTCTAATATGTTAATAGCAAATTAAAAAAAGGATCAAATAAGGAAGATTACCAAAGTCCGGATGGCTGAATAACGGACTGAAGTGATACTATGTCTCATGAAAGGCCATAATCTTGGCGCCAATGTTGATAGCATGTAA
This sequence comes from Datura wrightii, assembly GCA_035772735.1. Classification (NCBI taxonomy): domain Eukaryota; kingdom Viridiplantae; phylum Streptophyta; class Magnoliopsida; order Solanales; family Solanaceae; genus Datura; species Datura wrightii. The sequence continues at coordinate 18,537,396 of JASDFA010000006.1, read as the reverse complement.
GGATTTTCAGAAGACCATGTCCCTTCCCCAAGGTCATCTTGTCGATCAATTTCATTGAGATCAAATTTCTTTTTCTCCCCAAAAGTTTTGGGAATCATTTGCTCTTGAGAGTAGATCTCCGCCAACAGATTCATCACACTGCAGTGCCAAAGGTACAGAGAGAAGATCAAGATAAACATTGCCGGGCAATCTGGAAATTCAAATTTATGCACAAATAAGATAGTGGGAAAGGCAGAGAAACTCCACTGCCTAAGATCCTGCCACACAAGGCAGCTCATCGTTAACTACCATCATAGCGTGTATATGTGTGTGTACATATTTGGTGCTTTCAGCACAATAATCCAGAAATGACATCGAAAACCCCACTAACCAGATATGTACTGCAATTCGATCAGCCAAAGACAGATGGTGGGTAAAAATTGTTAAGAGATATTTATCAACACCCCAAGATGAGATATTTCTCTTCTAATGGGGTACATGTTTGGTGCTTTCAGCGCAATAATCCGGAAATGACATCCAAAACCCACTAACCAGATATGTACTACAGTTCGATCAGCCAAAAATAGCTGGTGGGAAAAGATTGTTAAGAGATATTTATCAACAACCGAAGATGAGATATTTCTCCTCTAATGGGGTACATGTTTGGTGCTTTCAGCGCAATAATCCAGAAATGACATCCAAAACCCCACTAACCAGATAAGTACAGCAATTCGGTCAGCCAAAACAGTGGTGGTAGAAGATTGTTAAGAGATATTTATCAACACCCAAGATGAAATATTTCTCCTCTAACGGGGTCACGTTTCGTGCTTTCAGCCCAATAATCCAGATATGACATCAAAAACCCCACTAAGCAGATATGTATTGCAATTCAAGCAACCAAAAACAGCTAGTAGTAAAAGATTTTTAAGACACATTTATCTACACCCCAAGATGAGATATTTTTATTGCTAAAAGTGCTTCAAAGTTGAGAAACGGAATGACTTTAAAAGTAAATGGCTTTAAAACATTCTAAATCCTAGTTAACTATGCAAAACTTCATAGCACAATTATCAACAAGAACTACACCCAGTTTTATTCATCTCCATGAGCTAAGGGGTCTATATAGGTATACACAGTTATAGTAAAGAAATCTGATTTTGTTCTCCTTCCGTTACCTGTTTATTTACCCCTTGTCTAAAAATATATTTTCCTTTTTCTCTGTTCAGCAAATCAAGAGAAATTTATTATTTTCCTCCAATGTTAAGCTTTATCATTAAGTAACTACATAAAATACTAGTAGTCAAAGATTAGATTTCCAAAGCTTAATTAATAAGGTAAATTTAGTAAATAAACTCCCAATAAATAATTTCTTAGGGGAATGTCCAGTCAACATAGGCCAAGTAAAAAGGAACAGAGGAATTAATAGTTTTATGAATATTTAATATTCTAATTAATTAACCGAGAATTAAAAGTACTAGAATTCACGAGCAAAAACAAAAGAAGAAAAATGAAACTGCATTTAATACTGCAGACAATTGACTAAAGAGAGAGAACGGAATTTGAAGAGTGACCAAGACACTCATCATTTCTAAGAAAAATAATTAAAAAAAAGAATGAGGCAGTCGAAAAATAATAAAATTAAGAATGAGGTAGTCTAAATCCTATAAGATAGACTGACTGATTTTTGTTGAGCTATATTGGAACACCCCACACCCCACCCCTACCCCCCCCCCCACCCCAAAAAAAAAAAAAAGAAAATCCGACCATATCTTTATTTTCAAAAGGGAGGTATAAATTTCAACCTAGATATTGACCATGTTGAAAGTCAAGAATCTATCCATCTACATAAAGCTGTCTTTAGCAAAAGTGATGTGGTGCATCTCTTGGACTTGAAAAGACATTTATCTTTTTTGTCAATTTTATGTCTTCTACTCTTATTTCTGTTAAAAATTTAGCTTTCTTCCTTCCAAAAGCCAAAAAGTATAGGTTGCATAACTGAAATAATGGAACTGGTTACAACCTTCCATCCAAAAGCAAAAATTAAATGTTGCCATACCTGAAATAATGGAACGGTTACAACCTTTGAAATAATTGTGATAATTAAAGTTGCAAAAGGTGCAAAATCATACCAACCGTCTTTCTCTTCAACCCCCAACTCTCACCCCATTTTAACATTGGTCTAAAAAACCAACCATAATTGGCCACCGAGAATCGGCAAGATAGCCAGGCTATTACGGACAAGAGGCGTTCTTTGGTGGATTTGGTAAGCTATTGGAAAGCAGAAGCAACTTTTGGCACAGGGAGAATAGGCCTTGGGTGGAAAGAAGTTTGGTTCTCGGATATGGTTGAAGTAAAGAAAAGAAGAGAGCACTAAAGAATGGTGTGGAACAAGAAGAAGCCATCATAGTTAATTACCATAAAAAATACAGAAAAGAGTGTATAAGATTTATTTCTTCTTCCTTCTCTCTCACTTTGAGAAATGGTAGGGCTATGTGATCTGTTTTACATCGGTGCAAGTCTCATGAATAAATAGCATGTTCTTTCTAATGAATTTGCCTTGATGGTTTGGGTTGAAATTTTGTATGTGGTTTGAGTGTGGTTGTCTTGACAACATAGTAAAGGTCAACAGTTATAAATAAATAAAGAAAGAATTTCTTTATCGTTTTTTGAAACATAGATTAACAAAAAAAGAACACTAAGTTGATGACAACATAAAGTTTTCCTATGAACAGAAATCTTATTTCATGCCAAACTTAAAAGACTTAAAACATGGAACAGATATACATCAGATGCCACCATTTTCAACTTCTACAAAAGTACAAATTCAAAGGTTACAACAACATCAATTGAAAAGGAACACTGTGAATGAAATTGAAGAGAAATATATTGGGAAGTTCCTGGGGGTGTCTATTGAAGGGATGGAGGAAAAAGTCTTCGATCTATTATGCAGTATTGATCAAGGGGACGCACATTTGATGGAAAGAGAAGTGACATGGAAAAAGAGGTTACCTGTTGAGGAACAGAAAAGAGGAGGGAAGATTTGGGAGGAAATAACTCAAATAAGGAAGGCAGGAAGTGTGAGGCAGTGCTGGAGGCAAATACGGAGGGGAAAAAGAAAAGTGTTGATGGATTTTAAAATCATCAGTTGGAATGTGAGGGAAATGAATGACCCAAACAAAAAGGCCATTGTCAAAGTAGGTGTTAGGGAATTGGGGGGCAGATTTGATATGTTTACATGCAAGAGATATACATCAGACCTATAAGAAGCACTCCTGTTATTGTCTAAGACCAATTAAATACAAGTTCTCTTCTTCCTCCTTTTTACATAGGTGCAGTAATATCTTGACCAAACAATAAAGTGAACGACTGTTAAGAGATATTGAAGGCTAAAACGCTTGTAGAAAAGAAACAACTGCATGTGAGAAATGAAATTCACCAGGGTGAGCAACTTTGTAACTTAAGAGTTGAAGGGACCTTGTAAAAAATAAAGACTTACCTGCTCGTAGATGGACTGAGATCATCCAAGTCGAGCAAAATATCCCAAAGCAACATGATTATAGAATGCAACAGCTGACCATTTAAAGCAACAACAGACGCTGCAGTGGGTAATAGAGCATCTGCTGCAACAGCTCTCACATCATCATCAGGATCTTCAAGCCCAGCTTTACATGCCGGGAGAACACAGCCAAGCAACTCAGGAAGCATCTCCTGTTGTCATTAGAGAATCAAATTAGCAACAAAAACAGCATAGTCTGTAGAATGTGCATGCAACGAATATTAATATGAGTAAACAAAAGGAGTTGAACTGGAAACTTCAGTGGGTAACATATGAGAAGGCACCACCAACTCTGCAGGACTAAAACCATTTATCAAGTAACACTTCTTCAACCGCTGATTGTATTTTACATATCCACCCTCAAAGGAAAGGAGATAAAAAATCAAATTACAACATTCTAAAAAATCATTGTATTATCGATCTAGGGAAAATACCATACAAAACGATATCACCAAAGCAACGTAGATCCAATTAATAGAAACCAAAAGCGCCGCGATGGAGATTGAGTTAGTTTATTTTATGATTCTCTTAAAAGGATGTAGAAATAGGCATCATACATCTTCTTTAGACAAACCATATTTCCTGTTAGAAGAAAACAGAAGAAAAATAATAGAAAGAAATGATTTCATAATCGTCTTAGGTATTTCATCAGCCAAGATGAGCTTAATTATAGCCACAAATAGCAACCAACAACCCAACTTCAACCTTTTGTTCCTCTAACACTCAAACACAAGATTTTCCAAGTAGCCTTGTTTTTCTGTTCATTAGCTCACTCTTAATGATGTTCCTAGGTGTCAGTTCAAGAAAAGAATGACTCAAAAACACGAGCACGAACAATTTCAGCATACAAAGTTCATATAACAATCAAATGAGATTATTAAGGCAAGAGCCAGCGGAAAATTCAGCAAGCAAACCATTCAATAAAATAAGAGTTACCTGCCGCACGGCAACTAGATACTTGATCCCCAAAAGACTCCCATGACGAATCTCCCATTCCGGTCTACGCTGAAAATCCCAGAACAGCTAATTAAAACAGATGTCAAGACCTATTCTGAAAAGAACATAAATCAATAATTTGCGTCCCAAGTTGAACAGCATTGTTGAACTTAAAATATGAAACTTCGGATGAAATTAAACTTTAAAGTCTTAAACTGGATTTCACCGGATGAAGTTGTTTTTCAAAGAGGAAATGCTCCCAGGCACGTCTCCCTAGGTAAGTCAAAAGCCGGAAAGCTCGTTCACCGTGCTTTTCTTCAATCAACCTTGATTGACTAAAAACATGCTAGCAAGATTTATTTTCGAGCTGGAGACAAGTCTTTTGATATCACCAAGAAGGTCACCTCGTAGGAAACTTGGTTTGG